>JASSKH010000023.1:2197500-2910856 GCA_031763025.1 Macrocystis pyrifera
AGGACGATTCGATTGCGAGAAGAAGACCCGAAATATGAAAGACCAGGGTTTTCTGGTCGCATCTACTATCCGCTCCATCCCCATTTTTCTTGGCAGGCGCGGGTGCTGCTGGGTCTTGAGGGCGGAACTGACTCCTTTTCAAGGTCGGACAGGTCCCCAACTGGCGGTGGCTCGAAAGCCGTCGCCTTTATTTCGCTGGGCGATCGCGTGGTAAGGGGTCCCAGTTGGAACTGGGCTCAAGACCAGGATGGAGGAGCAGGAGGATACGGCACTGTCATCGATGTGAGGAGGTTTTGGGGCCGACCGAGATGGATGACCATCTCGAAAGTAAAAGTGTTACGGTGCTCGTTTGGAATGGCATCCACATTGTTTTAAGACAAACTGCTTGAAGATGCTGTGAGATAATTTCTGAAGAGACGAAAGGGTTGCTTGTGTGGCATCATGTTTGTTCAGCAATCAGACTATTACACAAGGATTTTTGGCGCCAACAACAGATCGGCGTGTTGCGTGAATGGTGACCCCCTTTTTTGTGAGAGTTAAGGTATGGTATCGATGTCGAGGGTCCTACATATGACTGTTCCGGCGAAAGTTCTTAGGCAGAACATTCAAACCCTCTCGCTGCGCACAGACGTAGTGATCGGTCCCATTGTCTCATGCATTGCCTCTGTATTCGTATGCCTCGTTTGCTTCAAACCGTAGATCAAGACTTGGAAAGGCAGGCCTCGAAGTGGAGTCAAGGTTCGCTGGGACGACACCGACTTCACAGGACTCTACAGGTAACTGCGTTAGCTGGAATACAGGACTCTCGAAGCTGCTCGAAGGGATCCGGCATTATTATCGCTTGTGTTCGTCTCGTTTTGAATACGTACGTAGCTCAAAGTGCGTGAGGCGGGTGCACGGTATATGTATGGCCACCAGTAGATTATCACTGCCTACCAACTTGTTCAATTGCCGCCCCTCGCCCATAATGTTTTTTATTTGGTAGCTGGGTCCGACTATAAGTACTGTTTCGCGCTACAGCTTGAGTCGTATCGTCTGGTCTTTCTTGTGAAAGTTTGTTGTATGTTTACGTGTTCTTAATTATCCAACGAAGGTGGGACTACGACGGCTGCTTCGATGTTCTGGTCGTGATGCACGGCATCAATTCAACCACGCCAATCGTGGTTTTTGGCGACACCCTTTCGATCATTGGTGAGTACGACACACCTAGTGGCACTTTATGGAGCTGGAGTGTTGAAGTTCGCGTTACAATCCGCCCTGGAGGGTATCGTGGAAGTTTTTTCGCGAAGAAATCTTGTTCTTGGTGCTTTATTTCCGCAAAGGACCACTTTTCCGAATGCTACGGTCGTCGACAGCACATTTCGTTACCTAGCAAGTTCAGTGTTGATCTCTTGTTGACTTACAGGTCTATTTGTCGCGTCAAAGAGCACACAGATCAACGTGCTTAGAAGTGTATTGTATAAATCTCGGCTTCTATCGAAAACGACAGCGTGATCGTCAAAGAGGGACTGGAAACGACAGATTTAGCCTTGTATCGCGGAACACACCGTGTTACTTCTCGCCCCCACAAAGCTTACGTTGTATTCCTCGACGTCAGGGCTGATGTCCTTTTTAATTTATAGTTTTTATATACCCTTCCTTATCCCTGGGCGTCTATGTGCTTTTATACAGTTCACCCCGACACCGAGTCTAGGCCTCCATCCACTCAGCGAAGCAGCCGCGATGTTATTCGTCGGCTTCGACTGGAGGACGGGGCGAACGTGTCGATGCAGGGTTGGGATGCGGTACCCATGGACGGGGCTTTCACTGTGGAGGCGTGGTTCCGACTCATGGTGGGACGCCTTCCTTTTCTGCTGATATCGGTTGACCGTGGCTTGTCAGCCGGCGTGTCGAAAGGTTTCACACACCTGAAAGGCCAGATCCCCATGTTGTGATCTGCTGTAGATCATGATCTACATCTTTTGGCGCGGACGTAACCCTCATTTTTTATCATAGCACGATTCACATCATGTTTTTTTCCGTGTAGGATCTATACGTTACGGCTCTTGCACCCGATCTCATAACGGTATAAAACAGTGCGTAGGATCTAGATGATCTGCAGTTAGATCGTGATCTGTTCGGTGCGTGAAATAGTTCCCGTTTTTCTGGTCAAAAGTGGTGGGCGTCTTGGGGTTTTGTTCATACCACACGTACCCACATGTGATTGCTGTTATGGATCTTGGAACTGACCATCGTTTTTCGGAGGGTTTTGATTGTTGTGGTGCAGCGGCGCTGCTGGAGATGTTGTGATGTGGTCGTGCATCAGTTTCGAACAAATCATGATGTGGCCAACTTGAAGGTCGCAGAAGGTCTGGCAGACGCTGGCGTTTTGTTTATGTTTCCAGGCTGTTAGCGTTGTGGCACCAATAATTGTGACAAGTCGCTGGTAGCAGAGGGCGATGCGATGGCACTTGCACTTCATGCATGGCAGTGTACTTAATTGACAGCGTGCTTAACTGGCATGTGCTTCCGTTCCGTCTCGCTGCCCTGCTTCTCCGTTCAGCCGTGTCAGCGCGCGGATGCCTACATTATCCCATTGATATCGAGGGGAATCATGCCTATGCTCAGCCAGATAGAGCTAACTGCCGTCTATTGCCCATGTGAGCCTTTCATTTCACTCGTTCTGCGAGGAGCAGAGAATTGAGTCGAACATTCATGACTGTAGTGTTGCTGTCTTGATGGTTCTTAAAAAGCACGACGTGCCTTGATTCTGTCTTACTGCCTCGTCGCGATACCCACCCACGTAAATAAATAGACTTCGGATGTGCAGCTCAAGCTCTCTGAATGGTTATTTTTTGTTTTTCGCGGATAACTTCTTTGACGCTCGGTTCGCCAAGAGTACCGAATTAAACCTCTTCAAGTTAATTGCTTGCAACTGCTTTTTGGGAGATAAATACTCTTACATCTTTCGTGCCATCGTCGTTACAAATTGAAAAAAACTGCCATCCGTGTCAGCTTTTCGCCTATTGCTGTTTCCGTCTTGATTTTTCCTCACGTATATCTTCCGCATGCGCTTCGACCCGTGGTCATGATGCTGTCTGTGTGTAGTTCCGCGGAAAACATGTCCGAGCCACGTTTGCTCCAATGGACCGAATACGCATATAAGCGAGCCGTGAATGCCGTGCTGGGGTTTGAGAATGTGCAGAATGTGAATTGTGACTATATGCTCTGTCCCTCTGTCCCTTGCTTGTCGTCGAACATGCATTCTAAGTCCGTTGCGAATCAACTTTAAAAGTCGAAATGCGTGCGAGCAACCTGGAAGACGGGACCGGGATTTCCTTGACCGGTGGCATTCTTTTGCCGGAACAATGGGGACACGTTGCTTTCGCTATCGATGCGTTTGGACACTGTAAATTGATCGTGGACGGGGCTGAGGTGGCGTGGGGGGCGTGTTTCGAGGTATGGTGTTATTTTGTCTTCTTCCGTATTTGATTTACCCTCCGGCGGATGGGTAAACTTGAAATCTTAAGCATACGATCACTACACTTGCACATCCGACTGTGTCATGTGTCGATTTACCCTGGTTGTAAAACACACAACTATACTGCCACGGCATACGGCAGCGTGGATAACGACGCGATTACAGACCAGTCTTGCCCGTTCGTCAATATATAGGGCGCGCCAGGAACTGTAAAATATGCGCAAAACAGCGAACTCAGCGTCGTATGTACCGCGCCGCGGCTACGCAGTGCGTCGAGACGACTGCATCGCGTTTGCCCAGCGCTAGAGCCCTTGCATTTATGCCGCAGACGAACGCCGGGGAACACATGATCACATAGATGGGGGTGCGTGGAGCGCTGTTGTACTTTCCAGACACTTCTACTGCCATGCGCTAGGTTTTTATCGCACCCGAAGAGCTGTCCAGTTCGAGTGAGCTGTGCCATGAAATGTCTAAATCATGTCAAGAACTGCCTGAAATCAAGCCAAGAGCTGTCCAAGGCAAGTCAAGAGCTGTCCAAAGCAAGTCAAGAGCTGTCCAAAGCATGTCAAGAACGTGCCTGTTCGATAACCTAAACTAAAAACATGCCGTACGCCGGACACCTTAACAGGACCCCGAATGGTGCTGGCGAGCTGCGACGTATTCCTCGGACAGTCGCTCAATACAGATGACATCCTGTTGGGTCACGTCTACGACTTTCGCCTCTGGTCTAGGGCGTTAACTGTCTCAGAGGTGGCGGCCGGGTGCAAGGTATGAATGACATGACCCCCTATTGTTTTTCAAATATTTGTTCACCGGTCACAAACCCGCCAGACCACCGTGTTACTGAACTGGATCGAGCATCTGTGTACGTGTGCGTATGTTATTTCACGCTATTTTATTTGGCTATGTTTTATTTTTTGGCGGAACTGTGAATGGATGCCCTGCCGTGCTTATGAATTCCTCGTGCTGACGTGCAGTTGTACAGCAATGCCGGTGCCCTCGTTCCCCTGCGCTTCTGTCTTGAAACGGAGATGACCGCTACTTGCTGATAAGGGGCTAGAGTGCACGTTTTACTAGGCATCGTATGTCAACCAAAAGCCGAAACTCTGTGCACGTTTTTACGCAGCGTATTGCTGTTAGAAATGCTGTCAGTACTCGGGGTACAGTATTTATTTCTGCATAGCGTTCGTAGCGGTACACCACCTCACAGCCTGCTTCGGGTTATTTTTTGTATGGTATAGCGATACCTACTGTACGTAAATCCGCGTGTGTGCAATTGTTGGCAGTTATATGGCACTACAGTAGTATCAACACATTCAAACCCTGTTTTTCTGCACGGTTGTTGCCTAACCCTAACCTTAACACCGGCTCCGGCAACACCGTTAGGCGTTTCCTGCTAGCGGATCACCCGGACTGCTCGTCAATTTCACCTTCACAGAGGGTCCGGACGAAGCACCGACCAACCGAGGATCATGCTCCGGTGAGATAACATCCTTTTATTGGGCTTGAGGGAAGTCTCACTGACAGAAGAAGCGAGATCATTGTTTCGGGTCCTGATGGTACGCAACTTTGTTTTCCAGAGATGCCTCCTGCTTCATGTTTTGCGCGTGTGAGAGAACTCCCGCGATGGTCCAGGCGTGCTACATTGCAGTTATTCAATTTTGCAGCCGGATCCCAAATCCCACGAGTTTGACCTCCTGCTTTTTTTTAGTTAGCCGCAGTTGTGTCTCTCGAGAGTGTCACACATTGGTAACCTCCTTTGCTTTATTTAACCTTTGGCCGGGAATGCCTTTTCTTTGTCTTGCTAACGCGTTGCGTGTCTGAAAGGTGTTGCTGCTGTGCCGAGTGCCACCTGTGCGTGGGACACGTGGGTAGAGCCGCCCACGTCTCCGTCTTCACGACAGCGGGGTTGGAGTTGCGCCGTAACACCCACTTACTCGGTCAAGGCTCTGGGAGAATTGCCGAAGTTGAAGGAGAAACTGGAGGCATTCAAAGCCCTGTACGGAAGCGGCGACGTTAGGCACGACTTGGCTCTCGTGAGGTGTGTTGCCCTCAGCGCTCGGGTCACGAGTGTATCATAGGAGTACGAAAGTATGCTGTTGCTGTTGTTGTGGCTGTTGATGCTGTTGGTGTCGTTGGTGTTGCTGTGCAGAATATAATCGTCAGCAACTTTCGCCAAAGCTCAGCACGGCGACGAAACGCCCCGCCATGTGGTCGTGAGGGTGACGATGCCCCGAAGCCTCGATGCAACGATCAGTTCCAATTTTTCCTGGCATAATGGTGTCGCCCATCTGCTCGAAGAGACGTTCGATTTTCGCGTGTTCTTGTTAGCGTCGTCGTTTCTCTATATTTCCGCCTACAAACTTTGAACACGACGTTGCACTACATACAAAAAACATTTTCACTTGGTTGTTGCGCGTCGCTGCCGTTGTGTTGAGCTAGCTCTGGTGCCAGGCGAGGGCAAAGCAACCCACTCATACTCTGCTCTGGCACCTAAACATAGGTGGCGCCTACAGTAGGCCGCTGTTGCAATGGCTATTCTCGGGCTTTGCGGTTGTATTTGCCGTTTGACCATGAGCTAACCTTTCGCGTCGCTGGTCATGGCTTTTCTCTCTCCTCTCTTTCCTTGATTGCCTCTCGTCGCTCCTCCATTTATTGTCGAAGGTACGTAAACTCGGCCGCAGAAAAGAAGGGATTCGACAAGAACCGCGTGCTGCATTGCTCGTGGCACGACATTATCCCTTCAGAGGAGGACCTCGTCCGAGAGCCTCTACTCCGCGAGCTGTACCTCTGGCCCCCTCCTTCTGATGCTGCGCGTGATTCTTCTGAAAAAGAGGACGTCCAAAAAGGAGAGGATTCCACTACTGTGCCGCCTGATGAAGGCGTGGAAGAAACGAAGGGAGAAGGGGGTGTGCTGGTGACCGAGACGACGGACGAGGGGGGAGCGAGTAGGATGCAGCAGTCGGGAATCGAAGGCCCTAGTGGCAAACCGCCTGGAGATAATGCCAAGGTGGGAGTAGCGAGGGGGGGAGAAAAGAAAGGAAGGTGCATCGAGGCAAGGTTCGAGGTGCTGCAGCTGGTGAACAGGAAGCTTGCGGACGCGATACCGTACCTCGATCTGTGTCAGGTGATGCGGGTTGGGTGGTTGTTTTTTGGGGCACGCGCGGTTGTGGGATGAGGGGGGTCTAGGCGCGGGGCCGTGTGACGTCATAGTCGGCTCTCGTGGAGATTCATGTGCTTTGTTCTGTTTCCCGATCACGCGTAACCCCTTTGTATTTGCACCGATGTTTTAGGGGAGAAAATACTTGAAATCATGTGCAGTAATCGTAAGATATTTTTTTCAGTGGTAACAAGGTTCAAGTATCGTATTCTGGTGCGTATCAGTTTCATGCTATCGTATACTGGTGCGTATCAGTTCCATGCTGTTCCACCGCCTGCTGTACCGCCTGCTGTAGTCATGAGCAGTGCACTGCAGTTGGCTTGACCCATAAAAGGTACATATTATACGACTTGTTAGCGGCTTTATATATCAACGCATGCGCTTTCTTTCTCGCAAAACCCAAGCATGCAAGCATGCAACCAAGCATGAACTAGGCCAGTGAAACCACCCAAGCAATACCTAAAAGGGATTAACAGTGATAATTTTGACTCATCCTTCGCAGGTGGATCGCGAGTGGTCGGCAGCGGCCCTGCTATCGTCCGGCCGAGGTCTTATTTTCCGCGCCATCAAAGAGCCAGTATTACTTGCGGCCCTGGCAAACACTGCCTACAACGACGGCGGACAGTTCGATCTCAACCTCAGCCGCTCAAAGGTACGCCAACCCTTGCAATTTTGTAGAGCTGTATATACCTTGGCCTATCATATTGTTGAAATGGCTTCGATGAAAGGGTTAAAATGCGTTTAACTCAAGACATCAATAACCCTATGATATCCCTAACCCTAATTCCGACCGCTCTGGAAATTTCTCGGAAAATTATGATGCAATGAGGAGTTAGTGTGGACTATTAAATACCTTATCAACCATTTGTTGAAGCGGCACACGTAACATTACTCTGATTTTTTCGTTGGACGCTCTGTTGAAAATTAAGGCCTATGAAAAACATCGTCAGTAGAGCATTGTGCTTTGGCGGAAATATAGTGTTGTGTGCAAGACTGTCGGTATCCGGGATAGTGGCGCCATCAGGCCTCGCGATGGCTTGTCAAGCAGTCGGCCTAGCCGAAGCGTGTGTTGCGGTGGAGGCGGTGTGGGCGTTTTTTACAAGCGCTGCGCTCGTTTCACTGGCGGTGACGTTCTCACACTGCTTTCTCTCCCTCAAACCTAGCCCTGTAGTCACTATTCTCAAGGGGGGGTGGGGTGGTGTACTCATGTCATGCATGGCCGAGGTCGCACTTACCGTGCTGTGCGTACGACACAAAAGGGTTGCGCCGCCGGGCCAACTAGGTGTGTGCTAGACACGAGAGTCAAGTGTGGCGTATTTTTGGAGGCACATTAGACGTCGGCGACCTCAATAAAGAGCGAGCTGAAGCCGAATTATTGCCATCACAGTGTACAGCAGCTACTGCCCGTGGCTCTGCTGCATTCCAGGTTTTCAAGTATCATGACAAGGCCTCCTCCAACATTTCAGGTTCCTTTCAACGCACGCCGAAACCCTCGATAACCGGAAAACGATATGAACCAAGCCTCTGGCGTTTTGTTACTTTTCGTTGCGTGGCCACGTCATTTGTTGCTGATCTGCAGGCGGCGAAGCACATCCACCTTGGGCACAGCGACACTGAAGGGAGGTGGACGGTATTTGGGCAAGCCTTCAGACAGGTAAAATGTCCCGGTTCAACATTTGGCGTGCACGGGCTTTTCTGGATTCGTTGTCGTGGGTGCTCCGCGGGGATATTGGATAGTCTCGGACGTGGGTCTTGCGAAATGCGGAAGAATATGCCCTTGTTTCGTGTAGGAGTACACACCGAAATATAGCGTGCGCCGGTCGAACAGGCAGACTTCCAGGATGTACTCATGAGCAGAAGCTATCATGCTGCCATGCTGTTCGTCGTCGGACCTCGTCCTCCTGTCCACAGGAAGCTGCTTGCGAAACGATTTTACGAAGAAGGCGGTCGGAGGTTATGCTTGTCAATTTTCAATTCGTCGTCAGTCAGGCTGCGTCAGCGAAGCGCCCCCGAGCGCGTCCACAATCGGTCTCATTTTGTTTTCGTTTTTGGCGGCATCACTCCGACGCAGATGAACACCATGCACCCGAAGACCCTCCGCACCCACACCAAGCTATACAATTGCGTGTTTATGGGCGAGCAAGCACAAGATGCCGGCGGGCCGTACCGAGAGTCGTGGTCCATGTACGCGCAGGAGCTTCAGGTAACATTCCCCTTTGCTTTATGCCTTAATTCATGTCTGCAATAGTTAGAAGTGCTGTTGCATTCACTACACCTGCGTTTTTTCCCCTCTTACACCCTTTCGGGAATTCAGAGTGAAAACAAGACGAAGCTAGAGGACGATACGATAGCAGCACTGCAGTACGCCTTCGCCGCACCTACTGTTTGGCCTTGGTTTATAAATGATTTTCGGATTGCAGAAAAGAACATAACAAAAAAATCGGTACCTATCGTTGACAGCAGCAGCCACCAAGCAGCAACGCGGACTGCTGATGCTTGTCGGAGTTTCTTTGCCAGGAGTTGTACGACAGCATGCAGTATCGCATGTATGCTCCACGCTCACGATGAGATGACACCGCACTTCAGATTTGTTTTGTTTATTATATCGCTATCCTGGCAGAAAATATTGTTTTCCTGGTACAAAGGTCCCAAAAGGGTTGTAATGAGGGGAGGGCGCAGTGATGGTTTATATGTACCCCACTTGCCTCCTCCGCTGAAAAACTTACTACTTACCTGGCCCCGCGGCATCGTTTTGCGCAGTCTACCGCGCTGCCGTTGCTGATCCGCACCCCGAACGGAGTGCACGCGGCGGGCATGGGCCGGGATCATTACGTGCCCAACCCTGGGGCGACATCTGCGGTCCAGGTGGAGATGTTTGTCTTCCTCGGAAAGATTATGGGCCACGCCATGAGGTGATCGAGCAGTGTTTTTATCTTGTGTCTCTTGCCGATACCTCATATGCCGGAATATTTGGAGAGTCGCGCTTGCTGCACTTGAAATGGCGGTGCTCCTAGGAATTTAAGACGGGCAATGGTGCTTGCGGCCGCTGGAGGCGCACAGCGTGCACATTGCGCCCTCTGAGTTAAGTAGCGCACAGACTCCCGACAGTGTCATAACGTTCATCACAGTGTGGTGCTATCATACGTACGGTGAATTCACTGAGCAATGCTAAATTTTGGTTCGATGGACGTCCAGTTTTGAGGTTACCCGAGCGAACTTTCATTACAGCACCGCGCGGCACTAAAACAAACTCTTGTAGCTGACATTGCATGATCTGAACTCTAGAATATTTCGTCGAAACAATTGGGCAGGTCTCAAGAGTTCATTGGACTGACTCTATCAAGCGTGGTGTGGAAAACGCTCGTGGGGCAAGAGGTGCACCGAGAAGACCTGGACAGCGTCGATGTGCTTCTCACCAGGAGCATGCAAGACATCCGCAAGATTCACCAGAAGGGTAACCTCACTCTTCTTTTTTCCCGTATAACATGTCGGAGATGCCTATACTAATGGGTTTCCAATGGTTGGTGTTGACCCTTTAGGACTGCACACACTTTTGTGGGAAATGTTCGCTTGGGGTAGTGTGGGGTATCTTTTGCTGTAGCGAAAAAGGGCCGCAAAAAATGCGTCCACAATGTAATAACGCGACTATCGCAGCACACGGCGGATTTTCGTTGGAACACGACGGCATATTATGGTACTCATGGCTGTGCTCTTCTTCGAGCACGATCACCCCGTAGTGCACGACATGCGCACGACATGTACGAACGTCGCGACAATGAGCCGTCCAGCAGCCTACGTCTCCAAGGCGAGACAAAAAAATGCAGTATAGTCCTCTTGATCCCAACGGCAACCGTTACGCAGGCGTCTTCAAAGCGAGAAAAAAAATGCGGTCCAACCGTCTTGATTCCAACCGCTGCCGTTACAGGCGTCTTCAGAGCGATGCCAAAAATGCGGTCTAACCCTCTTGATCCCCAACCTAAACCGTTTCAGGCGTCACCCGCGCAATCTTCTCCGATATCGTCATGGAGAATTTCACAGCTCTGTCTCTCGACGACAGAGAGATTGAGCTCAAGCCAGGCGGCAAGAACATGGCTGTGACGTGGGACAACCGCTTAGAGTGAGTGCAGAATCAAACGTAAAACCGCCCGCGCGCCTCTTCCCCCCTTTCCTTGTGCAGAGAAGCGTGGGGTTCCGTGACTTAATGACGTTCTGACAAAAGTAAATACTTGCTGGTCTACACGGCGCCCAAAAATAGGGACCCCGTCCGACTTTCGAAACGGCTGAAGCGACCAACCGACCGAATGAGATCCAACGCACGCTATTTGACGACGGTTACAAATATCCTGCCACGCCACGTTCCTTGCGACAGTCGTGCTATCTTTTCACAGGCGTACGCAGCACATTGTGTACAAAGCTACCGACGCAATGGTTTCGTAGCCCTCGCAAATCTCGGCAGCCTGAATCGGCTGATCTGTTGATATGTATATATTGTAGACGTTGCGGACCTTACTCGGATCCATCAGGAATCCATGGTTACCACATACCTGATACTCCGTATGTGAAGTGGGTTAACCATGATCGTTGTCGCGCTCGCTCAACGAATCTCAATTTGTCCGTATGATAACGTTTTTATCCCAAACTGTGAAACTGCAGGTACGCGGACCTGGTGGAGAGCCACAGGCTGTCTGAGTGCTGCAGCATGGTCAAGCACATTCGGAAGGGCCTATCGATGGTGGTGCCTATTGCGGTGAGCTAGTCACTACTCACACTAGTCCAGGCAGCGAAATAGGCAGAGTGAACCTATGCTACAAGCTCGAGCATCAGCATGTTCAACACGCAGTACGCCTTTTGCAACGAACGATTCATATGCATGCGTCGTATGTACTGGGAGGAGGTTGTTATGTGTGCCTCTTGCTCCCGGTGGGCGAAGGTGCGTCACCATTGCCTTAGGGCCGGTCCTAACGAGGACAAATGAAACGAAATAAACGAACAGACTTTCTTTTTTAGTAAAAAACTGCAGGTTGAGTTCTAACGAGAAAAAAAAAAAAGAAGAAGCGGGGTCAAATTTCTACGCGGTGCAATTTTTCAGAATTACTCAACCACCGTGAAAACGGAGGAATCGGGATCTCTACTTGTATTTTATTATTTTGATCAATAGACTCACGTGCTCTTTAGTTCTGCTCTTCGTTTTGTATTTCGTTTTTTTTTTGCCCCCGTTAGGACCGACCCTTACTGTAGACTATCAACAATTGCACACATCGGATACATCAGATAGATCAGACATACCATGTATCAGATAGATCAGATAGATCATATCCCTACTTCATGATCTAGATATTCCAGGGCAGATATATTCATTCATGATCTGTATGATCTACAGTGTGATCTACTGTAGCTCATATGACCAGGTGGGAGCCGCGTACTCTTCGTGATCTTCATAGCACAAGTGGACTGGACTGAATCGGTACTATACAGACCCTGCACAACATATCATGTCACAACGGAAGCTTGTGTAGGAGAATGCAGATGATCTACTGTTCTTGAATTGATTGTGCACGAGGGTACATAGAATGCACATACTACAACTATGTAGTAGCTTTCCCCTGCTGTTTTTTTTTCGTTTTGCTTCCAAAGTTTTCTCTCTGTTTTTAAGCAACGGACACACTCAAGACCATATATTTCCCTGGCGTGTGTCTTATCTCTTGGCCCTAACGGCTACCCTATCCAGTTCTGTTTGCCCCTTTGCACCTTGAGGCTCTGTTAGTTGCCACAGGTGGGAGTCCAAAAGCTTGCAGCAAACTCGTTAGGCCCCCCCGCCCTTTTCTTTCCACCGCAGCGAGAAAAATGAATGAAAAGCAAAAGCCCGAACGTGATGTGACCTGTGGTTCTGATGTACTATAGATGATCTATTTGACCTGTCGGACCGTGTGTATCCTTGTATTGATGTCAACGTTCTTGCATATGAAGGTAAGATTATCATGGTTCGGCGGGCCACTTGCTGCAGATATTGGTGGGTGCTTGTTTCTAACAGTAGATGGCCCTACGCGCCGGGTATGCATTCCGTTCCGTGTCTCTACCCTACTTACGGGTTACCTGGGGTGCCTGCTTTAGGTGCTGGAGATGTTCAGTTGGGAAGAAGCGGAGAGCATGATCTGCGGCAAGCCGGAGGTGGACATCGACCTGCTCGAGGTATGCTGCCATAATGCTTTTACCCAGGTGTATGTACTGTAGGTATCGTACCGACTCTTCGACAATATCGAGAGTGGGTCTTGTGGCATACCAGTCTGGCCCGAATTCACAGACCATTTCCAAATATTTTTTGCCCGAAGTATTATACTTGTAGACATTTTGTAAATGTTATGATCGGAAATAAAACAGAAAAGTGCGATTTCCGACATTGAAGCGACATTAGTTAATTGAGCCAAAGGGTACCGTTACGTATGATAAAACCGAATTGCCGTTTATGTTCGTAGTCAGAGAGGATCGAGAGTTAGTCTTGTGAAATAATACCAGGTACAATGTTTCCTCCAGTATCTTGTACCGCTCTGTCCGGAAATACAAGGGCCGTTTGGGTACTCTTAGTATTAGTAGTACCCCAACGCTCCTTCTACTTCTGGGCGGAGTGTCATGACACCAAGGTTTGCATGGAAGCATGGATGTAAATGTCCGTTCTAACACTATTTTGTTTTTGCCCCCCCCGTGTTTCCTGTGAAGAAAAATTCCGTCGCATCAGGTCCCACAAGGTTGAACCGGAAAGACAGTGCAAAATGAACCCGGAATACGATACTCTACAAAACCGACGTTTACCCCACCCTACCGCACACCTGGTACCCAGTACTAAAGTACACCATGGTGTACCATTTCCTGTCGCACCTTACGTACAATACCTTGCCATGTCACGCCTTGCTGTATTTTAAAATCTACCCCATATAATGCCGTCCGGTTTTATTCGCTTCGATATCACACCATAGTGCGCCGTGTCACATATTTTCGAGCGAATACGAGTTTCTAATTTTGACTCCGCCAAACTAGATACGGGACCCCTTTCGAGTTATTGCCTCAACGCGCTCAAGTTGCCGGCGGTTACTTATACCCTGCTGCGCGAGTTCCCAGCGATAACTAACGTTTTTTTTCTCATCGTATACCATCTCAGGCGGTGACGGAGTACTCCGGGTGCAGAAGGGAGCAGCCTCACATCAAGCTCTTCTGGCAAGCCCTTCGCGATTTTTCGCCAGAGGAACGGTCGATGCTTGTCAAGTTTACTTGGGGGCGGTAAGAAGTGTGTATGTTGTGTCCGGGCCTTCTCCATGAAGCAACTGAAAGTTCTCGTTATTTCTATGCCCCTGCTCTTGTTAGCCCCCTGCCTTTCGACGATCAGGACAGCAATACCCCTCATGTGACTTGTGTGTCAACGGCATTCGTCAGCCTTCAACTGATCGCGATCACTTGTCGCTATGCTTATTATTTTTTAACACGATCCTTTTTTTATCACTACTACTTTCCAACTCAACTCCTAGGAGGTTTTACCCTCAGCGATCTTCTGGACAAGCCGTGGTCACAGGTGTCGTCCCTTTTCTCCCCGGTACCATCCTGCAATAGATTCGCTAGTTACTGCTGTAGTGTATAAACACACGAAGTAGAAGGTTATCAACTGTTTGACGATTTTTGTCTGCTGTCGACGTTCGCCCTTTGACCAACAAGTATTTTCCCCGCAACTTGAACTGCGCGGAATCTGCTTGACAGGACTCGCCTACCGCTTACGGCGGAGGGGTTCAGCCAGAGATTCAAGCTTCAAAACTTCGAACGCTCGCCTGCTGACGACTACCTCCCTGTCGCGCACACTTGCTTCTTCAGCCTAGAGCTGCCGGCCTACACTTCGCTGGAGGTAAGGGACGTGTGCTATATGGGTATACACTACTAATAGGCTATAACACAATTTGGGCAAAGTACTGTGAGCACTGTAAGTACTGTATGTACGACTGACGAGGCTCCTTGAGGCTCCTTGAGGGCACTCACAACACTGCCCAATACTCTGTACCATTGGGATACCATCATCACGGCGGCCCTGAATATCAATGGTATAAAGGCTCAAAAACGGAGAGAGGCGCTTCCCAGTGCATTTCTGAAGAGTACAAATGTAGCATCGATGGAAAGCCTATTATCAACCGCGTATTTTGCGCAGACGACATTTTCGATTCACGCAGTAGTTCTGGAGATAAACGCACCAAAGTGGGTGATTTGGGCTTATCTTGGGCCTATTTACTACTGTAGTATGGACCTCCGTGGTAGTGTTTTACAACCATTCATGGTATACTCAGGCTACGGGATTGTTCGTCGGGTTGAGCTTGACTTTTTTCACGAAATCAGTTTTGGGGTAGAAATATCAAGGTCCTCAAACGAATGGAGATGCAATAGCCCAACCTTATGACAGCATGCGTCAAGGCTTGTTCACGTAGGTTAAAATGATGCAATGACAACGTAACTTTCTACCACTGCAAAAACAAAGCGAACTCTTATTCTGATCTGAAACCAGAAAAAGAGGGGACGCGAGCAGGATGTGGGCCTGTTCTCGGGAAAGCTTCATTTGTTGCAAGTGTAGGGACAGAGGGAGAGTCGCACTCCCTGGGCGACACCGCAGCTCTGCAACACGACAAAGTAGGAAGATGGTGGGGAAAAAAAACAAGTACCCGGTAGTCTGTCCAGTGTTCCAGTCTGTCCTTGTCTGTTTTGAAGTTTGAAGGCGCATGGTGCGATGTAGGTAGTACCTACTGTAAATGATGCTTCTCGGCTTCCTCACTTAAGGAGCTCCATACTATTGCTACTACACTACACTATTATTACTACTATTATTATAGTAAGCCACACAAAACCGATTTTGTGACGATATGTACAGTAGGCTTACCACGACGAGCAATCCTGGCCTACTTTAGCTGCTGTTATTGTGCAACACAAATGGGATGAGGGATGTTGCTGATTTTTGGTGTAGTTACAGTAGTTCCTCAGTTCAGGGAGTCCGTCGTCACAAACTCACCTAATGAGGCAAAAAAAGTGCTACAGTCTACCAGTGTAAGTGTAAGGCATGCCCTGTCGTAGTACTCAGTCGGAAGTTGTGTATGAGATGTGTAATGTGTGTAATGTGTGTTATTGTGAATGGGGTAAGGCGTACCGTGTCAGGCACGTTGTCGGCCGTCGACTTACCTTCACGCACGTGTTTGGAGGCAGTTTTTGTTAAGGGTTAGACCGAGCCTGCGTTTTATCCACGGCGATATACCTTCGGAGTACCACAGGCTGCCATAGCGACGTCGTGTATCGGTATAGCACCAAGCAAAAAAAAAAATGGTGCCCTGGCGTATTGTGTACAGTTCATCGAGTGTTGAATTTGTCGACCTCCGTGATCAAGCGACGCGACTGAAAACATGCAACTGCTACTTTCGCTCCCGGTCTACGCGTGCATGTTGAAGCGAATACAAACGTGTACGACTGTTGCTTCAGTGTTGTGTGCATATCTCATGAGTAATGCACGCTTAACCCTTTTTTAAGACTGCAGTCTCTTTATTAATAGATCATTTTTGGGGACAAAACTACTTAGAACTTGAGTGGTTTGTCCCCAAAATGGGACTGATAGTCTAAAAGGGTTAAAAATCAATCTTTGCGATACCGTTTGCGCTCCCCACAACAAGGTACGAGTATTGCGCCAGAACTCTCCCCTGATTTTGTTTTGTTTATTTATTTTTATCCGGCGAATTGGTAACAATAAAGCTTGAGCTCACCACACTCCCACGTTTAGAATACGTGTCGTGTGTCACTTTAACCCGTCGCTCCCGTTGCCACAGCTGATTGCGTCCAACCACTACACGTCCGCCCATCGTTCTCAACAGTACAGTAGTATGTATAATACACCCCGTGTGCTTGTATCGTTTTGTGTGTCAATCCGGCGGTATTTTCTTGAAGGTGATGAAGGAGCGCCTG
Source organism: Macrocystis pyrifera (assembly GCA_031763025.1). Taxonomy (NCBI): domain Eukaryota; class Phaeophyceae; order Laminariales; family Laminariaceae; genus Macrocystis; species Macrocystis pyrifera. Next base: position 2,214,090 of record JASSKH010000023.1, read on the forward strand.
CGCAACGCCATCTACAACTGCCAGGCAATCGACGGCGACGACAACTTCGCCGGTATGCAGGCAGCTGCGATGGGCTGGGATTGGGAGGAAGATGAGGACGAGGAGATGTGAGAAGACTCAATTCGGCGACAGGGTCTACCTATACTAGACTCATACTACTGTAGTATCGAGGTATAGAAGCATTCATAGAATGTTTTTCGACTGGAAATACTCGGTGTGGCGTGTGGCTGCGACTCCCGCAAGGTGTTCTTCAGGACACGGCTGGAGGCATCGATCGATGGGGACACCGACTTTCTTCGTTCATTGCGAAGAGTGTTTTCGGTCTCGGCTTAATGTTTTATTGTGTGCACCCGTTTAGCACCTGTTAAAATGGCGTGATTGGGCTGCTAAAACGGTCACCGATACGGTGTCGGCATTTAGAGGGAGGGAATAATGGGGAGAGGAGAGTGTAAGGGGGGAGGGGACGAAGGAGGAATAATGGAGGGTCAGCTGTTGTTTTCCATTCTGTCTTTGTCACCAAAACAGTGTCGAGGGCGAGACGTGCGAGTAGGAAAGAAATGCGTGGAAAGCAACTTGTTACCTGGTGGTATTATAGTGTTCTCCTGAATTGAGCGAGGGGGATACAAGGAGAGACCGCAGGCTTACGCTCTCCAGCGAGGTTGACAGCGATGACAGGTCAATGGTCGATCTGCTGAGCTTTAGGGTAATCGATGTTCATGGAACCAGAGGCGTTGGTGCACCGTATACGGTGTCCTTCGAATCTTCTGCTTCTGTCTTCCTATGCTGTAGTAGGAGTGCCTTGTTATATTTGGGAGTTGTACTCGGGTAAATGGCGAATGCCTTTGCTTGATCTAACAGTCCAGGTATAGATTAACACACCCGGGTAAACAACCCAAAAACACACCTGTTGGATAGACTGCGCGGTGTTAGACTCCAACGGCTACTGTTATGTTATGAATGATGAGAGATCGATCGTCGATATTGCTGTTGTTCAGCATGTCAAATCGTTGGTGGCGTGCCGTGGGCATGATCTGCCACACCTTGCAATATCGCGCCAAACTGTCCTGTCACTGGACTCGTATAAAAGGTCGGTTTGCGATTGATGCGAAAATAATATCATACGTGCTCGCATTATTAAATGAGACATTTTGGAGAGGAAGACGCGCAAAAAAACGCTCGATACCGATGAATTGTGACTTTTTGGCGTTCATCAATGTCGTATCATCTCACGCCCCCCTCCTCGGACCCAGACAAGATGCTCCAACACCCTCCACTTAGTTTTTTGTGACATCGTGACATCGGGTTCGGCAGTGCGTGCGCGTGCCAGCTGTCACCTAGTACCAGGTATTTATAGCAACCGAAAGAAAGGTTTTACGTCTGTCGACCGGAGGGTTTGATCGCCTCTCTTCTTTCCGCATAACGCGATGAAGTGGACAGGCATTGAACCAGAGACAGTTGCACCCCGGCCTCAAAATTTGGAGTCGGGTACCCGACCGGGTTGGGGGGGGAATAGCCGGAACCGGGTACCGGCGGACACAAGTACCCGTGTGACCGTACACTATTTGATCCCCCTTTAGCGTTTGAGCCTCGGCGTGGTAAGGCGGAAGGTGGGAGGGCATGGAACGTCATTTCGTCTCTCGATGAACCATGGCAGAAAGAAGACAAAAGGCTATCACACTCTGGCTATTTCGTGTACCAGTACATTTTGTACCGGGTGTGAATTGCGTTGCGTGTGTATAGGGTGATCCATCAACTCTTTCTCGAGCTTGATTTGTGCTGGTTGATATTCCTTCCTTGGTATAGTATGCGGTCTTGTCGGTTTCTATGACACAAAGGTTTCTATGGCCCGGTGGCACACAAACATGAACGGGGACAAGAGATCCCCAACAAGCGGTTAGAGAGCTGATGACTCTCTGTTGGCCAATGAAAACATGTTGGTAGAGCTAAACGACAGACTGACAAGAGTCTCTGTACTGTGAAATATTAGAGATGCCCAACAAGCAGTTCCGCAACGACAGTCCTATGTATCTTCAACAGCTAGCGGGGGTATTATTTAGTACCGAAATATGTTACGCGACCTCTTCGTGTACCTGGTACACATTTTCTTCGCGTGGAAATATTTCTAGTTGGACACGCGGGAGTTGTACTCGTGAAACCTACACAAGACCCCGCCAGCAGTGGGCATTGAGCTACTGCTGCTCTTGCTCGCTTTCTTGGTTGCTTTTTTGGGTGGTGCTCACGAAAGGGATCAATCTTGGACGGTCTATAACTGCTTCTGGACAGGAGCAATTCCCGCGTTCGAGTCTCAACGCTCGTCCTGGGCAACTTGTAGCCATACTCCAGTACCAGTTTACATTTTACAGTTTTCGCAAAAAAAATCTCAAGCGTATGTAGTACTTCATCCACAATATGCAGGTTATATTCAACACATATGATTGATCGTCGATCACCGACTGATGGATGTGACCTCCGTTCAACCGTAAACAAAACAAAAATGGCACGCGGCCCCCACTAAAAAAACACTCGCAAAACACTTCCTGGATTATCATGTAGGCCATACAAGTAGACTCCCACTACAGGCGGGAATAATGGTGTGCCCGGTAAAGCAGCCGGATCGGTCGACCAGCCATCAAATCCACCTATCCGGATTGGGAGGGCGAAGACATGGCCCAAAATTATCGACATAGCAGCGATTTCTTCCTCGCATGAGAAGAAAAAAACTGCGAGACATGCCATTTGGTACAGCAACACCTTGAACAAAAGCCGTAGACGGAGGAAACAAAACCAGCAACTGGACTAGTCTGACACATAACGCACGCTTTGTCTTCGCCACCAAGGAGTAACAAGCCCGGAGCAATTGGAATCGGCTGGGTTGGCTTGCCCGCGGTTATAGGCATCACGGTTCGATAAAACCATCGGGCATCCACATAAACCACATGCCAGCGGATCAGTTTGCTCTCAGTCCGTCATATGATTACGCCGCTTTCACCATGCATGCCACGTGACGGCCGACTCAACAGCATTCATGACCTACAAACGCGAGCACATGCGTGCGAATTTGCCATGCCACCGCGGCCCGAAACAGCACAACCCCCTCCCAAGTCCAGACAAGCCCAAAGCTATCTCTTGTCCCACGGCACTTGGCTTCGTAATATGGCATGACACACCGGCTACACTCGTACACGACTGCGGTTTCGCTATACCCGTCGCACGGCCAACCGAAGTCTCATTGAGACCGTGTCAGCCTCGAGAGTCCCGAAACGACTCGGCGTGCTCGCAACGCCACATTAGTACGGCCTGTAGCTCCTCTCCTGGCGACCTTGAGTCGTGGCCGCTCCCCGGTAAGCACTGTAACCGCCCTGGTCTGCCACAGCAGCGGCGCCCGTTCCGTAACCAGTGGCGGCGGCGCCCGAGGCACCGTAGCTACCGTTGCCGGCCGCTTCGGTCCCGCCGCCGTACGACGTGCCGTAGCTGGTTGCTGCGGCCTGACCGCCTGTGGAGCCGTAACCCTGCAACAAGGAGAGGTTGGCAAGAGCGTGAGTGGACAAAGGACACGATACGAGTGAAGAATATGTAAGCTTTAAAAAGAACGGGCGTTGTATTTCACCAAGCAGGGCGCCACGTAATAGACGTAAAAAACGCGTGAGAAAAATACATCGGAAAAGAACGGGCGTTGTATTTCACCAAGCAGGGCGCCACGTAATAGACGTAAAAAACGCGTGAGAAAAATACATCGGAGACCTACGATGATACCTAGCCGAAGTTTAACAAAAGACGGGCTGAGAAACAAGGCTGGAACTCCCCGCAAACAAAAACGATGCCGGAATTCATGAGACCAAATATGGGTGTGCCGGGTTGAACACGCCAGCACAGCACAAACATGGATAACACTAAAAGTCACATTTAGTGTGAAACAAAAACGGGACTATTAATGATGTCTCAAAATGTCCCCCTACTTTTTACGACCCCCACCTGCTGCTGGCCGCCGTAGCTCTGGCTGTACCCGGTCTGCGCGCCATACCCCTGTTGGCCGGTCGCCCCCTGCTGACTGTAGCCGCTGGTAGATGCTGCCTGGGAAGACTGGCGGGGGGTGGCCGCTTGGCTCTGGCCGTAACCTTGTTGGTTGTAGCCTGTCGCGTTGTAAGACTGGTCTTGCTGCCCGTAACCGCCGCCTCCTCCGCCGGCGCCGCCTCCACCACCACCGCCACCGTAGCCGCTTTGCTGGTTGTAGCCGTAGCCGTAGCCCTGCTGGCCACCGTAGCCGTATCCCTGATGTAAAAAAATACGCCAAGACATGACACGTTGACAGTTGGTGAAGGCCGTGTGCGTTAGACACAACTCTGGACAATAGTCGACAAGTGATCCTTACCACACCGCTATTGTGGACAAAGCAGGAACGCAATAACAACACATGCCACGACGCATGTGCGTTAATAGACACAAGCCTGGGCAATAGTCGGTAAGTCGGTAAGTCCTCCTTACTACAGTGATGTAGTGGACAAAGCACTAACGTGATCGCAACGCGGGTCACGACACAATTCTGCAAACATTCAACACGCGTATCATCACTGAAACAACGCCGGGCAGCCATCCGGAATAAGTATATTTTGTTTCTTTATGACAAAAAAAGTACCTAAACAAAAATTGACACCAGCCAACAACTATGGGACCACCTTATTTCCAAGTATTTAATATCCTGAAACGCGGGAGCAGTTCCCCAAGAGGGGTTTAACTGAACAGGTGGCTTGTTATAAGCTGGCACTTAGGGTACCAATCGGGTGTAAATCTACCTGTGACCCACGGTCACCGCCCTGGTTGTAGCCTCCTCCTCCTCCTCCTCCGCCGCCGTACCCGCCGCGGTCCCCACCGTACCCTCCTCCACCACCCTAATTGCATATCAACGAAAGCAAGCAAATAAAAGCGAAGGTGTGGAGGCAAGAGCCGATCATGTTCAGTCACCAGGCAGGCCAAAAACCCGAATCGCGGACAGCGTACTTCGGCGGACGAACGCGACCATCGAGCAGGCAGGCACAAAACAAAACAGCTTCGGTACAGAATGATTTGTAGAGCATGTTCGCGAGCACATGGGCGGCAAACAAAAGAAGCACGCTGGTGGATGGTAGCCCGGCGAGAGAGGCAAGCAGAGGTGTCAAAACGTGGACACGGGCTTGCACCCCGAAAGCCCCTGCCCAAGCCCTGCCTTCATGTCTATTAGAAAACGAAGTAAAAAAACGCATACTATAGATGGCTGCTTCAGTGACAGGAAAAACCCAGACATTATCGATTACGTTCAACTTCGTGTCTCCGAACGTTTATATATATTTTAAATCGTGTAACTGGAGCGTTTGCTGCGAAGGGTCCAGCACCTGACCACCGTAGCCTCCTCCGCCGTACCCGCCTCCTCCGTTGTAACCGCCTCCCCTGTTACCTCCGTAACCCTGCGATGATAAAACAAATAAGCATCAAAAACTGGACCCCAAATCTACACAAAAAAAGACGAAACGCAAGAGCTAACTCATATCCTCCGGAGCAACCATCACAGACGGTCAATTCAGCGACAGAGGAAAAAGTCAAGTTGTCTTGATGCGTCTCCTTCTCTCGACCGATTCTCACGCTCCGTGCTCTTTTGCTTAGATACTACCAGGGTACCTTCATACCAGGTACACGTTTTTCTGTACAAGTATTTTATATATATACAGCAGTTGCAGTTGCCCAGTGTAAAACGTAAAGGGTCCAGCACCTGACCACCGTAGCCTCCTCCGCTGTACCCGCCTCCTCCGCCGTACCCGCCACCGCCTCCCCTGTTACCTCCGTAACCCTGCCATGTTACGAACAAACAAAAAAAAAACATGAATAGAAAAAACCCAATACACAAAGACAAGGGCAAGGGCCGCTTTGAAATTGTTCAATCTCCGATGAGGAGCGACAAGAAACGTTAAAACGCTACAACACCAATCACAACCTTCATTGTACCCGAGGGGGAAAAAACTAGACGGACGAAAGTCTACCAAGTTGTAATCATACTACTGTAGTGAACTTGATTCCGCGCAAAGGTCTGGGAGAACGACGAGATCATGCTTCTTGTATTGGACTTTTGTGCTTCATTCGTCGAGCTCCGATAGCTTCCTACGTAGCAACATGGTACGCGTCACTATAAATAGATGAAATAGGTTGATTTCACTTTGAGCGGCAAGTCACAATGCAATTTTAGTCGTGTGCCATTTAACGGAGCGAAAGGCTTCACGCGAGTACGAAGAAAATACACACTATCATGCAACAATCCGAGAATACAACTTGCACGAGCAATATCCAACGTGCGTGATCGTAAGCAACCAGGCACGAGCACGCTGCCGACCGCTAACTTGGCGCAACGGACATATATATACCAAGACAAATAAAACAAAAAGCTGCGACATCGAAAAATCATTCAAAACTCATATACGCCCCCCTTGTGTGACAATTTGATCGCGCGTTCCACGGTGTGTAGAAAATAAATGGTACCCACCTCGTACATGAAAAACATTAATGTACGTGACCCGGCAGAAACGCCGAAAAAATGTTACAACAGAAGCCAAACGTTAGCGTCAGCTTCAATAATTAATACTCGTACACGTACCCGTACTCAACATTGATGCTCTTTCAAAATACCACATCGAGGAGCTCCACGGTAATCAACAAAAAAAAATACTAGAAAACAACCCCGTCACAAAAAAAACGCCCTAAAATATCCAAGACGCCGAAAAGGCAGGCAACAAGAAGAGGCGGCCAACCAACTAAAACGCACGAAGAACCCAACGCCCAGTGGAGTTTGCTCTTGTAGGTGACGAGCGTAGAGTAGCGGGAAATGCCTGCCGCCTGCGATAAGAGCTGAGAAAAGCAGACGGTGTTGTTCCCGACGCTTCAACCAAAGCATAAAACCATTTCAATCGTTCGCCTCGCCAAAGTTGCGTGTTGCTGAAGCGCCTCATTGATTCTGTTTGAACCGAATCTCTGGCCCGGCCAATGACGCTGCAGTTCAACCATGAGTGTTTTTTTCGTATATCTACACACGTTATAGCTGTCAAATCGAGGGTTTCGCTGACATCCACATTTGAAATATGCGCGTGATCCTTCGATCGCGCGCGGAGAGGCATGATCCCCTCTCACACCCGCAACAGTTGCTTACGAAACCTTATGTTTTCCACAGAAAGAAAAAGTCTTCTCACTGCTTACACGCACGACAAACCTGCTGGGACCAGCCCTGCTGTCCACCGTAGCCACCGCTACCTCCACCCCCACCACCGTAGCCCCCCCCCCCCTCCCCCGTAGCCGCCACCACCACCACCTCCGTTGAACCCACCACCGCTGAACGGCCGAGGCCCGTCGCGGGGAGCGGCGGTCTTGACCTCAACGGACTTGCCCTTAAGTTCGTGTGTGCCACCGCTCATCACCTTTCGCCAAAGAGATGAACACACAGGCGCCAAACAATTATTACAGTTGGCGAGAGAGAGAAAAGGGGGAGGCAATTGCTGAGAGTTCATGGCATGAAGCATGTCCGACATTTTCATGATACGTACCAACAAAGCACGCGAAGGCTGCATTTGACCATCTCACATGGACATGAGATAGTCGAGCGATCGCATAATATTATGCATTCCATTTTCCTTTCAAAAAAAAACAGAAAAAGCGTTGCAGCTTGTCTTGCAGACGCTATCCCACCCAAACTTGCATTCCACTGTTGACTGCCCTTCGCGCTAGACATATGTTTGGGTACCTTGCGCACTGCGTGGTATGTCTCAATCAACCATTCCCTTGTTTGATCACATCAATACAACTGCTTCTTCTACAATTAATACTGCTGTAGACCTTTTGCATGTTATATAGCGTACCTTGCGCACTACGTCTGGGTTGTCGTAGGTGATGAAGCCGAAGCCCCTGGACCTGCCCGTCTTTTTGTCGTACATCACAACAGCGTCTTCCACTTTGCCGTACCTGACGGCAAGAAAAAAAAAGGAAAAAAAAAAAAAAAGAGAGACACGAACGAAGTTCTTGTCACGAACAAGCACGTTTTGCCATACTACCGCCGTCATCAATACTATTAAGAGTACTACGGGGTAAAACATCCCCGGTGGCTTGGCAGTGGTCCGCGTGCCCATCACGATCGATTTCGTGGGTTCGAGTCTCACCGAGTGCATGCTCGTAGGAACTTTGTCTTCCATGAAAAAATTATGAGCGGAGAGCGGGAGTTAGCTACATTTGATGAAAATCCACGAGCAGTGGAATAATGCTGATGAACCTTACGCGCGACAAAAAAAAAGTAATGTACAGGGGGTGAAAAGGGACGACATCCGTGACCACGGCTTGTTCATAGGATTGCTGAGGGTAAAATCACCTACCAGTTTTGGGCTGGAAAGTATAGGTGATAAACTAATATATATGCATGTATGCATGCCTATAAAATGGAAAAAACCTCTTCAAAAATTGAACAAAAAATCTCAAACGTACAAATCATGCACACCAGTGCGTTGAAAGCTTGAGACTCACGTCGCGAAGTATGCGCGGAAGTCCTTGTCGTTCACTTCCTGGTCGAGGCCTCCCACGAAAATCTGCTCATGGACAAAACAGCCGCGCAGCCATCGCAACGTGCGCCGACGAAAAAGCGAACGGTCACACGAATGACAACGGTCATCGATCAGCTGATTGGAGAAAAAGGCAGTGGACACAAGCGTCACTGAGTTTTGGCATGTGCAAAAGGAGAGAAGCCACACAAAAGCAACAAACAACGCGAAGCCCATCCCAAAATCGAGAGAGCATTATATTACACGCAAGACCGAGAGAGGTTAAGCGTCACTACAACAGGTACAACAAAAAAAAAAAAAAGATACGACTACCCCTTTCTTTCGTCTGCTTTTCTACCCAGCCGGCGGGATGAGGGAAAACAAAACACCGTTTGAAAAATCTACTCGATTCGCCAGGCTTGCGATTCAAGACCGCTCGCTTTATCTTGGCGAACAAAAAACGAATGATACAGGAGAAGCCGTAGGACGTGACAACTACTTTTGGTCTCGGTTTAATGTCGTGAGACCGGCTGCCGATTTCACCAGCGTCGGGGGGGGGAAAAAAGGTGCAGCGCCAGAATTATCATCAAAGCTGCACACTTATCTAGACACCGAACCAATTGAGTAGAACAACCAAAACTAGCACAAGACCATCTAGAAAAATAAAACTTTTTTGCGGTGTATGAATTTGAATACCGTCACTAATACCGGTACACATACTTACCTTTCAAGCACAAACAAAACGCTTCCGTCAAAGGATGCGGGGGACGGTGCTACTCTCACCTTGTTAGTGAGGGGGGCATCATTCATGCCGCCTTGACGTCCGCCCACCTGAGACCCCCCTCTGGCGTTGGACCCGCCGTGGCGGTCGGTCGTGGCCCTGTCGGAGAGTATGTCCACCAGTCCGTGTTCAGCACCACGCAGCGCAGTCACAAGGTTTCCAGAAACAGGTTGCCAGACACATGGATGGGGATAATCGAGGCCACAGTGGTAGAGCGCACGGAAAAGAAAGCAATACGACGCTTTAGTCGGAGAGCAGAGGGGTTTGTAAACCAGTGTGGTCCATTATGCGAGACAGGAAAAAACAAAGAGGTGCCTGGACCCTCCAAAAACCATGGAACTCCCGCCGTCGTATGTTGAAAAAACGACAGCATCAATCAATCAACCCGGACCTGCCCAAAAACTTCGAGCCATGACTCTAACCAACCTAGGCAGCGGTGCCCTGTCCCTAGGGACAGCTCTCTTGACGTCTATGGTCCTGCCATCTATCACGTGTTCTTCCTTGAGAGCGGCATCCGCAGCTAAGTAAGGTACAAGGTCGATCAAAGGGCAACAAGACAAAAAGACGAACGGAACGAAGGGGAAGAAGAAAAACAAAAAAGTGTAAAAAGCCCGACCTGCCAACGGCTTTCAATGTTAAATTATACATTGAATTGCCAGCGAAACATACTTGCATTACATACAGTAAAACTTAGGTCAGGCGGACCATGAACGCACGACGAGGTTCAGTACTTACGCTGAACGCTAAGCGACGTCAACCAGGCATAGAGGTGGAGAACAAGGGACAAATACATACAGGGCAGTTCAAGCACCAGAATGATACCGAAGTGGCCTTTTGAACCACCCGAAAAATACCGATGCCCTTGATCCCTGAAGAAACGACGCCTTGCTGAATTGCTTTGTTGTCTTCGCTTTCATGTGATGCCCTCTTTAGCGTGACTTTCGATACGCGTGTACGTTCACGCCTTTATCTGTCTTTACGTCTGTCTTTTTGGCTTGCTCTGCTGTCTCGTAGTGGTGCTCCAGCCCAATGTCGCGACGCCAAGCTTAAGTCTTCTTCTGCTCTTACGGAAGAACTGCCCGACATGTAGGTACAATACCGCCTGAAAGTATATCTTGCGTCGACGAGGATGACCATACCGGTACTGCTGCTCTGCCCTCAAATCTGCGTCCAATTTTGCTGTCCAGTACTCTGTTCAAAAGATCTGTGCGAAACAAAGGAGCCACTGCGCTACACTCGCCACTGGGATCAAGATGATTAGATCAGATCAGTACGTACTCGACGTCGAGGGCAACATCAAGCATCACGCGAGTCGGGTCGTGTTTGGCAATGATACCAACATGTCAAAGCACTTGCAGCGTCCGAAATTGAGCTTTCAATTTAGAAAAGCAGCATAACTCCTCCATGTAGAGTTTGCACATATAGTCAACAATAAAAACGTGGAGAAAAACAAATCGCGTGCGGGTCGATGCCATCACAATTATCATCGCGTCATCCTAACGAGCATAGTGGTACAACAACCACACTTACGCAAGCACAGCACAGGCAAGACTTGAAAAAAGTGCCATAAACAACGGAACCATGCACCGCGCCGGAGGATGAACGAATGAAGAGTCTTCTCGGATATTCGAGGACATATATCAGCAACGAAACCCAAATACTCGGCAACAACAGGGCAAAAAAAAAAGTGACGACTTATCATGAACCATAATGCATGCTCACATGCCGTTTCCATGAACTGGACGAAGCCAAAGCCTCGGGGTTCGCCAGTGATTTTGTTGCGCATGAGGATGACATCGTTCAAGGAGCCCCACTTTCCGAAGTGTGTCTTGAGCATGTCTTCGGTCGTCTGCCATGTCAGGCCTCCAAGGAAGATCTTACCCTCCACATCCGCTTCTGATCAATGACAACGACGACACACAACGGTCGACCACGCGAGCAAAGCAAAAGGGACAGGTCGCATGCAAACACGTGAGGTTCGGGACGAGGCGTATTATGAATACCATCACGACAAGCAGTACAAGACCATCGACCTTTGCGATTGACGTGCTACCCGTTAAAAACACCATATTTTCCCGCCAGTCTTCGTTTATTTTGTATTTTTCTTCGATATTTGGGTCGTTAGGAAATCCAAACTTTGCGGTAAAAAAAAACTAGACAAGGTTTTTTAAGACGTCGGCAGGAGTTTCTAGAGCACTGGAAACAAATTTCAGGGTCTTTTTTCCAAAAAACGGCGCATGAAGACATTTGGACTCTCTCGCGGTTCCAAGTGCCAAAAATAAGGCGCCTCGTAATTTTTTAGTTCTAGTATAGACAATATTAACTGGAAAATAATCCTACAGAGCCAGCTTTTGGTATATTTGAGCGGAACGTTTAGCAGACACACCTCGGGGGACTTGGAAGCGGTTTAATGAGGAAAAAAATGAGAAAAACAGTCCAACGGAAACTCCTGACTATTTTTTACCTTGTTGAAGGTCTCGTTGGTCAAGACCCAATTTCGCCCCTAGCGCGAGCCTTAGGCCCAGAACAAATAAAAAACGTATTATTAATACATCTCCTATTGTTCATTACGGTCAGTATGATACGAGATGTGACATTCGAGCAGATTTTGCATCTTCATCGCGGGATTACTTCAGCCATTTCTTCCCTCGTCGACTCTGGTCAAATTGTAGGCAGGTTGGTCGGAGGATCCATACGACTATGACTGAGTTTAGACTCGCGTTTAGTACGCAAATCCACACGAGAGGTGCTCACTTTGCTGCTCCTCGTGAGATTCGTCCTTATTGTCCGTTCCAGTCTCAGGCTCGCCTCCGGTCTCGGGCTCCCCGTCGGCATCTCCAGCCTTAAGAAATAATATGTTCAGACACATCGTGGGCAAGAGGGGTCAAAATTAGTAACCAAGAAATGGGAATGGTGATTTGTCGACAAGACACGTATATGTATACAGGAGTAGGTAAAATACATATCCAAAATTATACATCTGCCCATATACGATAATACACATATACGAGGTATCATACCCAATACACTACGACGATTAATGAAGAGGCTTTTGTTGGTCCACAGATTTTCGTCCTGGGTCTAGATCCAATTCATCCGAATCTGAGGAGTTTTTCGACATCCGTTGAGCCAGTTTTGCGCTAAAATCTCCACAACTGAAGCCCGGTAAAAGTAGGTTTTTCCGGTGGACGCAGATTTTATTCCCATAAATCTCGCTTCAAGATAAATAAGAATAAAATCTGCGTCCACCGGAATTTGGCGCTGGACGAGATACGTTCAAAACCGCCGTTGAAAAAAAAAAGACGAGTGTGTCCACCTTCAAAATCTTGACCAATTTTGTCGGAAAAACGAATTCCTGGGACGCAACGACCAACACAAAAAATATGAAATTATGGTTCGATCCGACTGAAACAGAGCTGTCCGGCAACATATATTTCATGTCCCCTTAGCATAAATACCACCTTAAAACAATCCAAGATGTGAATATCGAATTTATGGAAAAATAAATTGTTCCGTCTGGACTATAAGACGAAATGCGTGCGTTGCATGCTTCTCCAGCTACAATTGTGCCGGGAAAAGGTACCAATTCCGAATGAGGTAGACTATTAATGGCAGTAATGGATCATGAAGGCCGTTTCCTATGCGGTTCGATTTTTGAGCTTCAGATTTTGACCCGATAGCATATTTGGATATGAATTTCACAAATCGAAAGAGTCTTCCTATGCGGGAAAATCATATTTATTCTGCGTGTAGAGATTCGAGCAAACGCCGAGACCAACTGCTGTTTTCGAGGTTTGGCGCCGCGGACAGACGCGCTGGGTGCGCTGCCCTGCGCGTAGGACCCAAGCGTCCGAGCCCACGCTGACTGCGTCTGGTCTGGTGGCGAAGAGACGTGGCGAGTGTGCTAGAGTTTCAACCTGTCTTGGCATTTTGTGTTTCATTTTGTGACTGACTGCTGCTGTACAGCTGCAGTGTTGTCTACGAGTACGTATCCACGGAGAGGTGCGTGCCGAGGGCGCTTCTCTTGGTCTCTAGGCCCGAGCCCGCGCCAGCCGAATGTAATCTGGCCATGGAAGGACGCGCCGCCCGCGCGTCGGGCGCGAAGCAACTTCGCTATACAGCTGTTGTGTCACCATCCAACTCATCGATCGTTCTGCTGCTGTTTGCTGTCGTGGATAACATTTTGAATTTAGAGAGCATGCCATTTTTCGATTTGAAAATCTGATGACCCAGGTCGTCGGATTTCGGGCCAAAATCCGACGACTTGGGTCATCGAATTCTCAAATCGAAAAAATTCCGGTCGGATTTTGCATATTTGGACTGCATAAGCAGGATCATTCATTTTTGAGATCGAAAAATACAAATCTGAAGCTCGAAATCGAACCGCATAGGAGAGGAAACAGCCCAAAGTCGTAGAACAGCGTCGAGTGCGTGTACATACAACAGGTCCAACATAGCGTTCGACATAGGCCAACAAGCGACGCAGTCACTTGTACGACAGAAAGGCACTTCATAGGCTGTCATGCCAACATACTCAAGGATCACAAAGCAGGGTACAAGAAAACTAACTATAAATAACGCTCTACATAACCCTACTGCTGTAACTCTTACTTGGTACATAACGAGGTATATATACAATCACGCTAAACAACCTTTTGACAGCAGGTAGAACGACGGGCGAAAATGCAGCAGTACGCACGCAGACGGGGCCGAAAATTGAAAAATTCAAATTTCGAAACCCAGCGTGCACGTGTATATCATACGTACTGTGGTACACAATTATACGTCGATAGCAGTAGTCATCAAAAATACGAATCGCATGAGCAACCAAAATCAATGCATCAGTACCTTTTTAGTTGGGAGTCAGCTGGTTAGAGTACTTGTGTTATGGTTAGAGTACTTGTGTTATACGAGTACCGTAATATTAATGTTGGCAGTATACAGCCGCCACTAGTAACAATTATACCTGGTATGCTGTAAGAATGAATATGTACACAAGACCTACGCCAATGGAAACGCAAAGGCAAAAAGGTTTTTTGTGAAAAATATCCCTTCCAAAGAACAGCCGAAAATATCCTCGTACCACCGCGATAAGAAAAAAAAAAAAAAAAAAAAAAAGTTTGATATTTTCTCTCTTCTTCTAACGGCTGCAGACTACGCAATTTGTTTTTTCTCGTACAGAATTGTCAACACGCAGATAAAAATCAGCTTGTGCAACGAAGACGCCCAATCTCGATGTAGACTTAGCCCACGGCCCAACCCGCTCGATATCGGGCAAGACTAACGAGTATAGATTACGGCCTCGAAGGTGCCTCCATGCTCTAGGGGGCGAGAGCTTGCCGGCGGCGTCCTACGTTATCCTCCCAAACCTGAAAAAAAAAAAAAACATTTTTTCAAATTCGACACGGATCGAGAATTTTTGCCATCCGTTTTGAGCACACCAGCGGCTAATTGTTTGTTATCGTATACCTGGCCAGCGCCCACCACATTTCACCGACCATTGTGCTAACACGGTGACCCTGGGGTGGGCCGGAGTCACTAACGAGCGCACTCAGTTTAGAATTCATGACGCAGTCGTTGGTTTTGTCGATCGATGCCTGTCGAGGGCTCGGAATCTCGCCGCTTCGAGTTCGACATTCACGTGAGTTTTTCTGCAAGCCGACCTTGGCCCAACATCGGCGCCCCAGAAATTTTTTTTTCGGCGTTTTCCAAAACGTTGCAACTTTCCGTTTGAAGAATCGTGCCCATAGCAACCTATACCTGAAAAATTCTGACGGGTGAATTCAAATGTTCCATTGGAATAGGCCTGTAGCACCTATGCCAATGGAAACGCAAAGTTTCCATAAAAAGTTTGAATTCCAAAGATACTCGTCCGAATTTTTCAGGTACAGCTTTTGCTATGGGCACGATTCTTTAAACGGAAAGTTCCAAACTTTTGGAAAAGCCCCAAAAAAACAATTTTGGGGCCCGGCTTCAGAAAAACTCTTGCGGGTTTTTGTTTCGAAGCGGCGAGATTCCGGGTCCTCGACAGACATCGATCGACAAAATACACCTCTGCGTCATGAACTCTGATCGGAGTGCGCTCGTTAGGGGCTCCGACCCACCCCAGGGTCACCGTGTTCACACGATGGCTAGTGACGTGGCGGGCGCTGGCCATGCGTACGATAAAATAAACAGTTAGTCGCTGGTCTGCACAAAACAGATGACCAAATTTCTCGATTTCTCGATTCATCTCGCATGGCATGGCTTGGGAGGATACCATAGGACGCCGCCGGCAAGCTCTCGCCCCTTAGAGCATGGATCCACCTTTCATCTTCGAGGCCGTCCTATATACTCGTTGGCCTTGCCCAACAGCAAAAGCGGGTTGGGCGTGGGCTAAGTCTATATATCGAGATCGAGCATGGTCTATATCGTCGCAAGAGCTGATTGTTATCAAGCGTGTTGACAATTGCAACGAGAAAAAACAAATTGCGCCACCTGCAGTCGTTTTGAAAAAAAAAAAAAACATTTTGCCAACAGCTGCCTGCGGCAGTACGAAGATATTGTTGGCTGTTTTTTTTAAGCACAATGGAGTGTTTGCGATTTTTTTTTTTTTTTTTACTTTTACTTCTCTAAAAATTCTCCCGAGGTAAATTTTTGAGGTAAATTTCTGAAAAAACGGCCGGAAAAGACTTCAGCGAAGTAAGGATTTCAGCGAAAGTTACGGTAACTTTTGGCTCTCTGTTTCATTGGCCTACACGCACCGAGCATTATCCCGACGCAGAACGCAACTCAAATCTCGAAGGATCAAAACACCGAGCATCTTCCATGCCACCATGCTACTACCCGTACACATCACGACAACCGCTGGGAGCACAGAGGCTCGAGAGGTGTAGCTTGAGTATAGCGCGCACGAGCGGCGTTGGATCGTGCCAGCGGGTCGCCGCCGCTGCTACGGTACACGCTTTCGCCCGCTTGGTGACGACGTGGAGGATGCGTCGTCCCAAAAAAGGACTCGTACTGTATTCACACTCGTACTCGTACTCCTGATCGTACAGAGCGCGACAGCATGACAGCTCGTGTATCATTTCGATTTCACCATACTACGGCTGCAGCAGCAGCAGCAGCAGCAGCAGCGGCAGCAGCGGCAGGACGGCGGCGGCGGAGCGGAGCGCGCCGGCGCTGTGGCGTGCGTAGGCCGAGCGCAGCAGCAGCAGCAGCAGCAGCAGCAGCAGCAACAGCAATCCAAAAATGGAAGCTGGTTGGTGCTGGTGCTTGCTGGTGCTGGTGCTGACGCTGTTTGTTATTGTTGCTCGCGCTGCCCCTAGCTGCGTCTAGCGCCAGCTAGCTGCTATTGCTGCTTGTGGTCGTGGGATGGCTGTGGTGGCTTCGCGGTCAACTGTGCCGCCGAAACGTTGTTGGGCTGCCGTTGCTACTCGCACGCTGTTTTTTTGTTCACAGCGTTCGTTCCTTTTTTGTTTGCCGCGTTGCCTCACCTCCCCACTTCCCTGCTTATTTTCGGAGGCGTCGCCTGCAGGATTTGATTTACCTCACTCGCAAACACACCGAAATCAGGAAGGGAAGGAAATTCACTTTTTTTATCGGAAGTAAAGTTTGTTTTTTTTTTACCTCTATCGCAAACACTCTAATATTTTGAAGAAAACTTTGGACTTCGCGTTTAAAAAGCAGTCACAACTTCATGTTTGTTCTCACCGAGGTCCCGTTAATGGCGTCTTCGTCGGTCACCATGCTGGTAGGAAGGTCGGCAAGTACTTCTTCGTTTTCCGCGGGAGCTAGGATTTGCTCACTGGACATATCCTTTTGGACGCTGTTGAACGGCAAAACGTGTGTAGGTACGTACCATCAACAGCAGTTCGTTCGTTCGCAAGGATGGAAGAGAGACAACATTAGGGTGCTTGCCATGTATACGAAGGATGCAGCAAAAAAAAATAAAACAGCATAAGCGTCGATGCTTGATATTGTGCATGGGGGGAAACACGGGGGAGACAAGCGGGGTCGTTGCTGCTTCGTTGCGTTCTTCAAACTTCATCCACGAAGTACATTTTGCCGTTGTATAAAATCATGGTAATTCACGTCTCAAGCAGTACGGTCACCTCGGAAATGGGAAGAGAGTTATCGCAATCGGAACACAGCGAACGCCTCAGAGGTACCAGTACTACAGCGAGTAGTAGTACGGAAGCCTTGAAAGCCACACGAGGTGGCCGGTTCACCGAACAATCAGATGACAAGACAGAGATATTTGCATTCGTTCGGTTGGTCCACTGCCCGACCGACCAAGACCAATAACTTGTTTCAGGAGTTTCCGACTCCACAACGTACGATTTCACAACCTGTTGACCAATACCTGGTGCTACTGACGTAAAATGGCTTGGTACAGCAGTAAAATCGCACCAGTACTCGTACTCCAGTACAACATTACGAAGCAGCACAACAATATATTCATACAGCAGTACGTTTACCAGTGTACACCGTGAAAGGACACCGCAAACCATTTTTTTTTTTTTTGTACTGGTTGTACAGCGGTACAGCGGTAGATGTCAGTTGCAATATTTTTATTTTAATGGTCGACGAAGAAAGAAACCGGATGTTTGCGAAGCCGAAGGTCGGGGCGGGCTGACAAGATTTCAAAAACACATTTCGAGCGCGGATGCGCGCATCCCAGCGCGATTATCACGCACGCGGCATGGGAAAGAGGGGCGCACGGAGACGTCTCCTTCGGGGTTAGACTTGAAACTAGAGGGGTGGGGTGTGCGGTATCACGAATTATCCCTCCGCCTGGTCAGAACACGCCTGGTGCACGACCAAGGGACCGAAAGGCGGCAAGACGTTTGAGGAGAAATTCGGGGCTCGGATAGTCCATGCGCGGATATGGGCGACGAAACAAGCGCGCGCGGGCGGATCGCCAGCAACAGTGAACAGATAACGATTGGGCATCACTTTCCGCGACGTTCGGTTTATTTTTGGGCTCCCGCTGGGTCACGACCGCCGTTCGAGCACCACTGGCGGCTTGGGAAGTGCTTGAGGAGGTCGTTCATCCGGAACACCAAACCCTGAACCCTTCCTGAACCACGCAACAAACAAGAGGCCTTTGCGCGAAAACGCTAACGCCGACTGACGGCTTGCATCCTACAGGGCATCGGATTCCTAGCGGTGAGCTAGTTGTCGCCGAATGTTGGACGAGGCAAGGGCACGTGCTAGGTAGGGCATCGTGGGGGGGGTTAGTCCGAACGGGAGAAGAAGGGCAAAGAGCATTCCCCGCCACAAAAAAACACGTTAAAGCAAATGAGACAAGGAATAACCCCCTGTGTTCCAAGGATTCAAACTACACGAAACGCACCTCTTGGTGGGAATGTAGTGCAGCGTGAAGGGCGACTACGATCGGGTGGGGGCTGCGTTGCAAGGAGAACTCAGCCAGTGGTGGCGACATGGACTTTTTCGTGGTTAGGGGCTATTTACAAGAGTCCCCGATTAATAATGAAGCGTTTTCTGAGTATGGGACTGAATAGTACATCCCATTAAAACCAATGGAACACCCAGCAACTCCCTGCGACGAAGCGACATAATAATAGTGTCATTCCCATTGAGTCGACACTCGCCGCTTGAAGTTCTAGTGTGCTGTGTAGATAGCAAGTGCTCAGTATCTATTGCAATTGCGATACTACGTGTTCGCCATGCTGGACCATGTCTCCATTTTCAGCAAATCCGGTTTGGTACTGTGGAGCCGGACAATGGCCAAGCTCAAAGGCAACCCAGTTGACGACCTTGTGAAAAACGTGCTTCTTGAGGAGAAAGGAGGGTCCAACTTCGCCACGACAGAGTGGTACACACTACGGTGCGAACCTCCGATTTCGTATATGCTGGACCCTGTTTCGTGTGCGTACTTGTACAGCACTCCAGTAGTGCGTGTTGTTTGTCCCGTCGTCATGTTCACCTGTAGAACATGCCCATCCGGTCGCTATCACAATTGGATTGTACCACCACAGGTGTAGTTTTTTTCCATTATTACGTGGTGGTGTCTACGTCTTGATCCGGAACCTGTGTTGTGCGAAGCTGGGGACAAACAAATTGCCATACTCGTACCTCGTACCATTGTTGTGTAGACCTGTACCACATCGAGGAGTTGCCACGACACTGCTGTACGATCGATACACAGGTTACTGACTAATCCACATCCCTATATAGCGTTTCACCATAGAACACCACTACTACTTCTGCTGTAGATTGCCAGTATACGCGTGTGCACGCCCTGATTGCCGTTCGCTGGGTGCAGCCGTCCCAGCTACAGCTGTATCTCCGACGCTCTGCCTGTTCCTCCGGCGTGGTTGCGCTCTCGCGCGTGGTATCATATTAATAGTATCATCCCCATATATACTGTTTTACCCACTGCGCTGCTTGCTGTGGCGATGACCCTCTCTGCTCGTGGAATGAACCGAACTCCTTAGTGTTGGACTTGAAAACTATACGCATCACCACCAACCCAGCGTAAGCAGCTACTGCTGTAGTTCGCACGAGGTCGCCTTCTATAGACTTTCGTCAAATCGAAAAATGGCATGCTCTCTAAATTTAAGATGTTATCCACCACAGCAAACAACAGCCGAATGAACGATCGATGCATTGGACGGTGACACAGCGGTATAGCGACGTTGCTTCGCGCCATACGCGCAGTTGGCGGGCGGCGAGTCCCTCCGTGGCCAAACTACAGTCGGTTGGCGCGGGCTCGGGCCTAGAGACCAAGACAAGCGCACTCGGCGCGCACCTCTCCGTGGATACGTACTCGTAGACTACACTGCTGTACAGCAGCAGCAGCAGCCAGGTACATTTGGAAACACAATATACCAAGACAGCTTGACTCTAGCGCACGGCCACGTCTCTTCGCCGTCAGACCATAGGCAATCAGCCTTGGCTCGGACCCTTGGGTCCCACGCGCAGGGCAGCGCACCCAGCGCGTCTCTTCGCGGCGCCAGACCACAACTAAAGCAGTTGATCTTGGCGTTTGCTCGAATCTCAGCACGCGTAATAAATCTGATTTTTCCGCATAGGACGACTGCTGTTTCGATTCGCCAAGTTCGCATCTGAGAAAATGCGATCGGGTCAAAATCTGAAGCTCAAAAATCGAATCGCATAGGAAACGGCCTAGTTTTTCGATCTCAAAAATGAATGACGCTGCTTATGCAGTCCAAATATGCAAAATCCGACCGAAAAATTATCGATTTGAGAATCCGTTGACCCAAGTCGTCGGATTTTGGGTCCGACGACTTGGGTCATCAGATTTTCAAATCGAAAAATGGCATGCTCTCTAAATTCAAGATGCTATCCACGACAGAAACAGCAACAGAACGATCAATGAGTTGGATGGTGACACAACAGCTGTACAGCGACGTTGCTTCGCGCCCGACGCGCGGTCGGCGCGTCCCTCCGTGCCCAGACTACAGTCGGTTGGCGCGCGCTTGGGCCTAGAGCCCAAGACAAGCACACTCGGCGTGCACTTCTGCATGGATACGTACTGGTAGACTACGCTGCTGTACAGCAGCAGCAGCAGCCAGGTACATTTGGAAACACAAAATACCAAGACAGCTTGACTCTAGTGCACGGCCACGTCTCTTCGCCGTCAGACTATAGGCAGTCAGCCTTGGCTCGGACGCTTGGGTCCTACGCGCAGGGCAGCGCACCCAGCGCGTCTCTTCGCGGCGCCAGACCACAACAAAAGCAGTTGATGTTGGCGTTTGCCCGAATCTCAGCACGAGTAATAAATCTGATTTTTCCGCATAGGACGACTGTTTCGATTCGCCAAGTTCACATCTAAAAATGCGATCGGGTCAAAATCTGAAGCTCAAAAATCGAACCGCGTAGGAAACGGCGCAGGGCAGTGCACTCAGCGTGTCTGTTCGCAGCGCCAAACCACAATAATAAGCAGTTGGTCTCGGCGTTTGCTCGAATCTCTACACGCAGAATAAATATGATTTTTCCGCATAGGAAGGCTCTTTCGATTTGCCAAGTTCCCTTTCCAGATGCGAACTTGGCAAATCGAAACAGTCTTCCTATGCGGAAAAATCAGATGTATTGTGTGTTGTAGAGATTCGAGCAAACGCCGAGACCAACTACTGTTTTCGAGGTTTGGCGCCGCGGAGAGACGCGCTGGGTGCGCTGCCCTGCGCGTAGGACCCAAGCGTCCGAGCTGAGGCTGACTGCCTATGGTCTGGCGGCGAAGAGACGTGGCGACTGCGCTAGAGCCAGCCTGTCATGGTATATTGTGTTCCATTTTGTGACTGACTGCTGCTGCTGGCTGCTGTACAGCAGTGTAGTCTACGAGCACGTATCCGCGGAGAGGTGCGTGCCGAGTGCGCTTCTCTTGGTCTCTAGGCCCGAGCCCGCGCCAGCCAACCGTAGTCTGGCCACGGAGGGACGCGCCGAAGCATCGTCGGTATACAGCTGTGTCACCATCCAACTCATCGATCGTTCTGCTGTTGTTTGCTGTCGTGGATAACATCTTGAATTTGGAGAGCATGCCATTTTTCGATTTGAAAATCTGATGACCCAAGTTGTCGGCTTTTGGGCCAAAATCCGACGACTTGAGTCATCGGATTCTCCAATCGAAAGATCCCCGGTTGAATTTTGCATATTTGGACTGCATAAACAGGGTCATTTATTTTTGAGATCGAAACATACAAATGTGAAGCTCGAAATCGAACCGCATAGGAAACAAACAGCCTAGGGGTCGATCTTAACGCGGACTGTTTTTTTTTTTTTCAGTACTTTCGGTATTTTTCGGTTTTTTCCTACGTTAAGATCGACCTTAAACAGAATCGAAAATTGAAAATAGAAATCCAGGCGAAAAGCAATGGAGAGCACAAGCTACTAGGCCGTTCGCGACTGTGCACACATGCCGGCAATCTAGCGCTCGGTAACACAGATCCACTACAGAAGCAGGCAAACGCGACAGCACTTCGATTCCGGGAGGTCGTTGGGTGTCCCATGGAGGTGGTGGCGCGTCCAACGTTGATGCCCCGAGATCAAATTTGAAATTATACTGAGAACGAACTTCCGACCTCGTTCTCGAGGGTATCATCCTGAGTTTTCCTCAACCTATGTTCGCTCTGGCTCAAACGCCGGGAAACAAAGGACCGAGAACGTCGGGGCTGGTGTTGTGGTTTGCCTGCTAGCTGTTTACGGGGGGTCTGTGCGGCTGTGTTGCCGTGCTCGCTGTGGGTTGGATGCTGTGTTTGGCGGTCCTGATGTGATATTTTGACGTGGCTGCACTGACCAGTAGGACGCGCTGAATTGTTGCTATTCGTGCTTTCGATTTTTTCCTTTTCGATTTCCAGCGGTCAACTTTCTGATTTTGGCATTGGGTTGTAAAACGTTCATTTTCTCGTAACCTAAAAAACGAAGGGGAACATGTTTTGACCAGGGACCAATCAGCCCCTTGTTTGTTATCATTTCGATAGCCGATTTTCGGTTTCGATTCTGTTAAGACAAACCCTTACTGAACGTGCTCGGTTGGTACATCCCTGGCCTCTCAGATTTCCCACTTGCACACCGCCTCCTTCTATTACTTGCCGGCGAGACCTTTTTTTTTGTTTTTGGCGCGTGCGCGTACCCAGAGCATGGCACCGCGGGCGAGCGCGGCGCCATCACGGGTGTCAGCGGGCTCTGGCGGTTGGAGGGGGGGTTGGAAGGAGGGCGGTCACCATGTGGCTAGGCGTTGCGTGTGCACCGAGACACGAGGGAAGCATATTGGGCTCTGTCCGGCCTCCTGATGTCGGTTAAAGATAGTACGTACGAGTCTATAAGGGTCGTTTTGTTTTGCAAAAGATTATTCAAGTGGTGCTTATTGATGCGACAAAGCAAATTTCAGAAAGAGAGTATCGCAATCTGAGCACCAACATCGTCGAGCTGTCGAACGAGGGCCACGGTGAGCACCGGGCTTTACGCGAGGCGCGCGACGGGGCTCACTGTGGTAGAGGCGGAGGAAAGCTTTTCCCGGACCGAATCAGTGGCGAGGTGGTCGCGAGAGGGACGGGCAGCGTACGAGGCTGAGAGAAGCTTCGCTGTTCGGTATTTTTTTTACCGGCGCGAGGTGTTCCAATCAGGCGGTAATTACATCAGAGGGG
This sequence comes from Macrocystis pyrifera, assembly GCA_031763025.1. Taxonomy (NCBI): domain Eukaryota; class Phaeophyceae; order Laminariales; family Laminariaceae; genus Macrocystis; species Macrocystis pyrifera. The sequence goes on from JASSKH010000023.1 coordinate 2,237,519, forward strand.
ACGGGTATTTTCTGGTATTCTTCAAAAATGCTTCTTCATTCTCATTATTTTTGCGGTGCTGTGTCGTGTTGTGCCTTCTCTTTTCGTACATATCGAAAGACGAGAATAAGTATCCAGGTACATGCATGCGGCGTCTGGGTTGCTTTCCTGGATGTAGCATGGAGCTGTTGGCATTTGCAAGTCGCCTGTTTGCACCTACTTGTTTGGACCGTCTGTTCCGTTCCATTCTTCCTCGTGAGCGAGCGTAGCGGGCGGAACCGCCCGCTACGCAAAGCGCATGTAAGTATTATACATAACCAGTATGCCGAAGACAACGGCACGTATAGAACTACATACAACAACTATAAACTGGTTTGGGCTGGTCGGTCGGTGTTACTTGCCCGGTGATCACGTACTACTTTTTGTTTAGCTATTAAGAGGACCTTTTGGTGTCCTTCGTTCTTGCCCGGTGGCTACGTACGTACGTAGCTACGAGGAACGAACGTCTGGTGTGTTCTCTCGTGTTTTCCCTTTTCGCCTTGCGACACCCCCGGTATTTCAAGTCAACCATAATTCCCGAATGGGAGCCTTATATATGATGAAGACATGACCGCCGCTCGTAGACGCCAAGAGACCGTTCGACTCTTGGGTTTTCCATTGAATGGACTATATGGTGTATAATATAGTACGAGATTCCGATTCCCCTCCGGGATGTAGTTTACTTGAAATCCCGGGGGTTTCGCAGGTTGAAGAGGTAGAGAACACAGCATCATCATAGTGTCACAGCCAGGCGTCCCTATTTACTCAGTACTGCTGTTGTACAGTACTACACCTGGTGGTACTGCTGCGTGACACACTTAAGTTTCAAGACTAATTCTACAGTAGGTGGAAATGTGAACACGAGGTATCTCCTGGTGAACACTGCACACACATACGGACACGAAATAAAGTACCGTGGCGGTCACAAAGGTCAATGTGTGAAGCGCTGGTGCTGCTGTACTGCTGTTGTACCGCTGTTACTATTAGTGCTGTATGTACCGCCGTGGCTGCTCGGATACTTTTGAAATCCCGAGTCAGGCAGGGTGCATTCCTATCGTCGTCCTGCCCCCTGCGCAGTGTCCAAATAGTTGCATCTGAGATTACCTATGTGTTCACACGGCGCCACACGCACACATACATGCAACGTTCGCGGCTGTCACAAAAGGAAGAGCTTGATGTACGACTACGACTGATGTTGTACCGTGGCTGCCACATAGTAGAGAGCTTCACGGACAGTGTGATCAGACATGATACAGCAGCAGCAGCCATCATCAGAGCAAAATACAACATATTAAATTGTGGGGTTTCCATGGACCTGCTTGGCTCTAGCACGTCGGAATGGCTCCCCGGGGTTATTTTCCGGAATTCGCGACTTTTGAACGTCAAGAGCACGCCCCATGAAGCCCGGCCGGGACCCACACTTGCGTCGTGGTGTACACGCGAAACGTTTGCGTACCCCGCAGCCGAGAGCGCGAGAAAAGACCCGCGACCGGAGGAGAGAAGTAGAAAGTACCCCGGAAAAAAGTCAATTTGGTACATGGAAATATCTACTGTAGTATAGTATATAGCCCCTGGCGGACTTCGTACAGCAGTAGGAGGAGGAGGAGGTCGCAGCGAGCCGAAGCGAAAGTACTGTAGTACGTGTCATATAATATGTATGATACGTGCGCAATGTCAAGTACAAGAGGTGGAACCACACGCTAACCTCAAGCAAATACCTGATACCAGGTATGCCTGTAATTTTGACGGTCCGGTCCGTCATTCCGTCACCAAGAAACAAGCTCCAGTCACCGGTCACAGGCGTACGGCCGACGTCACCCAGACTAAAATCTACTGGTACCATGTACGAGTGTAGCGTACTGTAGTAGTTACGGTCGTAGGCGTCCGTCGCGTCATTTCTTTGGAAATTGCCGTTAAACCCCTGACATGTCGTAACTACTGTACGTATATATCATACGTGGACATCTTCGCTAAAGAGGCTCAAGTGGCAAGCGCAGCCCTCCTTTACTCGCCGCAAAGTATCACTGCAGATTCACAGCCACATCAGACTAGCACCTGATACATGCGAGGACGACCGAAGTTATGGCATACCATACCATACCAGGTACCCGGTATATTGTAACGTGCACTCCTTTCGGGCCGGTGAACCACTTAGTCAGCAATTGGCTGGCACGCAAGTAGCGCCGTCATGAGGATATGTAGTCGGTTGAAAATCCCGATCGGTCGTCGTCGTCGTGGCCGCTGAGTCAGACAGTACGACCCTCATGATACCGCTGGTGGCATTGACATCGATCGTTCCAGGTGGTCGCTGGCGAATGAGCTCGGGGGCTGGTCGTCGTCGCGCTCTACCAGAAAAGCTTAAAGCTGAACTACGTCGAAGGCCTGGTGGACAGCATCAAGCGGGTAAGACATGTCATGGGGTTATCACATTTTCACTATTTGTACTATAGACGTACGTATATATCAGTAGATTTCACCAGTTTTTCGACAAAATGTTTGGCGCACAGTGTAGGAGACAGCGAGCGAAGAAGACTATCAGCAGTCCTATACAATGGTACAATGGTTGATTAGGTTGATTGGGTTGAGGTTATGGGTAGGCTTAGGGTTAGTTTCTTCGTGTCGTACAAAGCAGTAGTGTCTGCCAATAGTTTCCTCAAATATATGGTAAGCTACCCTCGTATGGTTCACCATCCCGTACTGACTGCATGTTATTGATATTTTGGTAGACTGAGGAAAGTTGTGCGTTCAAGAGCATACGCGATGGTTGGTCCTTGCCGGTTGCAGCAACAATAATGGACAAAATACCAAATATCCCGTCTCTTCTCGTTTTCAAGAGTTTGTGTGGGGCTTCTCTTGCTTTTTAAGCTTGGTCTGGCGTTCAACGTGTCATGTATTGTCTGAAGGGGTTGAGCTCGGTTCAAATCGTTTGCCCCCGCCTTTTTGGCGATCCGGCTTATGCTGCATGTGTTGCTTCTCGTCTATCGTACCGGCGCGCATCTCGCCATGTACCAGGGTAGAGCTCGTTTAGTATCATCCGAACCCTCTGCCCAGCCCAGAAAGCTGTGCAAACGTTGGTACTGCTCCACAGCGCGGGGCCACTCGTTATGTAACTTCTCTATTGACCTACTATCCTTCATGCCTTCGCCGAGGTCTCATACGCGACAGTTTTTCGACCAGGCTCATCGCACCCCCTCTCTCTATCTCTCTATCTCTCTCTCTCTGTCTCCTCCCCTCTCTCCCTATCTCGCTCCCTCTCTATCTCCCTCTCTCTCCCTCTCTGTCTCCCTCTCTATGCTTCACGTCTTACTATGCAGGATATAGTACGAAGATTCGGGCCGACGTTGAAGGATCCGACGAAAGCGGCGCCAGTGGCCTTCGACTTGCACTTCGACAAACTTTTGAGAGAAGCAGAAAGGGAAAGTGCGGCGGCGGGGAGACGCGCTTCGGCATCACCGAAGGTCCGCTCCGTTCAAGCAGACCGTTAGTTATTTAGTTTTTCGCCCTTTTCTTTGGTAAATCTCCGATTTATATATAGTTGGATTTACAGTTGTCTCTGTCGTGCCCGAAAAACCAAAAATGCATCAAATACTATATCTTGACTGTACCCTTATCCTCCCCCTCCCCGAACCACCTCCCCACCCCCCCCCACCCCCCCTCACACATGAAACAATTTCACGTTATGAATTGATTAATTACCCCCTCGTATCTATTCTGCATTGGGGCCCATCTTATCTAGAACTTTTAGGGCCCATCTTAACGGGGAACACTAAATTTCGTTCAATCAGATGTAAATTAGATTAGAAAAAAAAAATGTAGTCAAATTGGAAGAACCGAAAATCCTCGATAAGATGGGCCTTTAAATTAAATTAAGAAAAAAAAAATCAAGTCAAATTGAAAGAGCCGAAAGTCCCCGTTAAGATGGGCCCTTCCTTTTTTTATTTTATTTGTTTTTTTTCTGATTTAATTTGCATCTGATTGGCCGAAGAGTGAATCACCAGGCAGGCATTCTCAAGGCAAATTAGAAAATTTCAGTTTGAGTGAATATTATTTTTGGACTTTTTTCGTGTTGATTTTTCTATTTTCAATTCGAATTTGGGAGTTGATCAGCCTTGATGTAGCATGTTCACGGTGGGTCAACACCCCCGGTGGAGTCTGGGGTGATTCTTGGCCGCTTCGGTGACCACGACCGAGGCGATAAAACACGATCCTCAACGAGAGGCGACCGGAGCTAAAGCCGCGCCCACGGCCACAGACCATAGCACATCGTACCCCGGCGGTGGCGCCTCAAAAAAATCATGGCGGCCGCAAGCCCAATTTTTCGGCCTTCTCGATCGGCCAACCATCACGGAAACCGAGCAAACGAGCAAAAAAAACAGAGGATACGCTCAAGACCTCGGTAGCTGCATCACCGTTGCTGTTCCGCACGTGGCGCTTGAGGGCTTCCTCCGCCCACCCAAGACACCCTGAGAATGATAGCTTCCTATCCTGCGCCACCAAAAAGAAAAAGAGGGTGGTGGCGGCGCGCACGCGACAACACAAACCTTCGCTCTCGTCTACGCTCGTCGCTGATTGTCGGCTGGGCGTTGTGTGACGCGGTGCGTTATTCCAGGTCATTCCGAATTATTTTTGTTTGACTATTAATACGCCGTTTCCCGATAGGATACAAACACGTTTTTGCTTCGAAATCTAATTAAAATCCATAGACATTAAAATTTTATTTCCAAATAACGAAATTGAGCGTTCCCCGTTAAGATGGGCTCTTACAAAATACGATATGAGGGTACTATACTGAAGTCGAATGATGCCCGCCGTGTGGATTGCTGTAGGCTTTGAGCATGGCCGTAGACTGTGACGGTACCAGTAGTTATTTTTTTTTTCGTTCATTCGCCGAAGACGCAAAAGCCCGAGTTGGCAAAATTCGATTATATTGGACCAGCAGTGGCAATGCTGGACGCTCTGAACCATAAAAACGAAGGCGTGTACCGTAGGGGGGAAAGAGACGACACCTGTCACAACGGCTTCTTCGAAAGGTATGTGGGTGAAATACCTCCTTGGGGTTGAGCTGGAGGGAGAAGTCAGTAATGCAAACAAACAAACAATGACACATGAATTTGTGTATCCATCACTTTGGTGGCCCGAGGAAGCTATTCATTGAGTTAGGGTTGGGGTTAGGGGCAGGATGAAAGCACCCATGGAGGGCGCACGCTGAATTGCAACACGAGGTATTCGTGCCACTGCTCCCTGCTTTTCGGCCTGACTGCACAGCAGTGTGGTTTGGTCACTGTGGAGTAGTCTCTCTTGCTCTGCACACCGACCCCTGACGGCAGTTAGTGTGGGCCTCCCCCCGATTTGTTTTGCGTACATGATGGCCCGCGCCGCGCGTAGTCGCTGGAGCGACGAATGCACTCGACGCGACTTAATTTACGTCATGAGCTGTCGACACCACTCAGGTCTGGGTAACAATTTTTTGTATAGCATGTGTTTAAAAACCGCCAGGTGTGAGTTCGATAGATACGACTAACACATTTGCAAGCTACATCGTTGCTGCTCCTCCTCTTATTGATCGGACAATGCACTCGACGCAGCTTGCGTTGCGTCATTGGCTGCTTCCGGGCACCCACCCTTCTACTCGACTCTCATTTTTTCGTTTCGAAGACTGAACACAGGTGAACACTGATGAACACTGAACAATGCAGCTCTTACTTCCATCAAATAATTTGAACCTAATGTTTACAAGCTGCGTTGTTGCTGTTCCTCCTCTTTCTGCGCGGACTGTCTTTGGCAGCCAGCGGCGACCAAGACAGCAAGTAAGCCCGGCGCGGCGCCATCAAGCTTATCAAGTACAGACTCCCGGGGAGTACCCGATACATCACCTAACCAATCAGATGATACGGATGCGGCGGGTTTAGAGCAGGATGAAGTGGCAGCCGCGAGGGCACAGTTGAAAGCGCGAGCGGGAGCGAAGGGGAGACGCGGGGGCAAGGCTGGTCACGTCGGCAGCGGTCAGAGTCAGGTGTGCGCTGATTGGCCAGATATAGAGAAGCCTGGCGTTTGCTAATATTGTTTTATGTGTTCTCTCAGTAGTTTTCCCACAAATTGTCGCACCCTTATAAAGCGGTGAACTCTCTCGATCATGTCTGTCGCTGTTCGCCGTTGCGTGTGTTACCGCTTTGTTGTTGTTGAACTACTGATAGGTGCTGTCACCGCCTCAATCGCAAGTAGGTGGAGGTAAGAAGGAGAGAGAGAGAGAAGAAGGGGACGGTGTGGCACGACGGCAGCGGAGGCGGAAAGCAGCTCGGACAGAAGGCGAAAGAAGCGCTCGACAGATCCAAGGTACTTTTAGTATTTATACATACACTTAACAATGATACTGCTCTATAAACGTGTATAATACGTATTCGCTCGCCGTTCGCGTTTGTTTTCTGACCGTTAACCTCTCGCGGGCTGGCGGTTCAGTTTTCACGAGCTGGTCGTTAACATCTCACGGACTGGTCGTTAGTTTTTTTAGGGAAACGACGCACTTCGTTACACAAGGAAGTTTTAGTTTCATTTTTTTAAACGATGGTAAGCTCGGTCTTAAGTTGCTTCATCTCGCCCTTGCTCCGCGCACTTGCTGGGACCGCGCTCCACCACCGTATCACCAGCTTCATACACCTGCTCGAAGGGCGCCTACTAGCCGAGTAGCCACGCTGTCATTGCTCTATCTGCTGTGCACATGCGGTCTCGACAGCTTCTGCTGTTGGCACCCGGTCTGCTCAAAGGATGTACCGGTACAATTTGCTTGTTAGCGGAGGCGTAGCGGGTTGATTGCTGTACGTAGTGGGCAGCAGTGAGTATCATAGCGTGTACAGCAGTCTGTGGTCGCCGATTGCGCCATGTGTACGTGTGGCAGTTGTTTGTACGTCAAGTGCGTTTCGCGTTTTTGGAGATTGCCGAGATGATGCTGTCTTGTACTTTACAGCTGCAGTAGTTCCGTGATCCCGCTCAGGTGAAACCACACGAATGCTGTCGTAGCGTGTTGTTGCATGGCCACAGCAGCACAGTACAGTACACGAGCATTTTTTTAGATACAGGGCAGCACGCCATGCCTCGCGAACAGCTTCCTGGTAAACACTGCACCTATAGATCACGCCCGCGTTCGATATGCCGATGCGTTAAACCCAACGCATTAAACCCAACGCAAGCCATGTGGAAAGTGGCAACCATGTCACAGTCACCCCGTCCTCACCCCCACACGCTCCCCTCACCCTCCCCACACCCTCCCCTCACCCTCCCCTCACCCTGTTTTTGGCATTCCTCCTATGGTGTGGTGTTGTTGTGGTGTTTTGTTGGCAAAAAAGCGAGAAGAGGACGGTGCGGGGGATGACGCGCTTATGGCCGAGATGCGCTCTACCTACATGCCGGACAAGGGGGAGGTGAGTCACAAGACGCGCCTCGCCGTGTAGCGGCGAAATGACCTCACGCGTTTTGCTCCGGCTCGTGCATCGCGATGACAGCATTTTGCGGATTTGGCATGCACGATGGGGATTGTTTGCCCGTCGTGGCACTTACTCCTGTACAGCTGCGATTGCGCAACACTTCTACGGCCAAAGAGTTGCACCTTGAAGGTGAATATTGCGAGCGTATCATATCGGGTTGCGAGCATATCACATCGGATTGCGAAGTTGTGAAACGCTCTCGCCATCGCGTGTGAGCGACGCTCGGGAATAACTCCTTTGAGAGCAAAAGTAACCACAAGTCTCAATTGTTTTTCTCTTACCGGCGTTATTTGGCCGTTCGGCTGTCCTAAATACCGCTGTTCCATGACTCGTTCCTTTGCCAATGGGGACGAGTATTCTCGCCTCTGAATAGACCCGCCGTCAGATCCCACCTTGGTCAATCATTCCTGTTGGCACTGCACCTTTTAGGTCTCTCTATCTGCAAGCAAAATGCCTCCATACGTGAATGCACTAGGGGGTTGACGCACTGCTCTACTGCATGCATAGTATGTAGGATAAACTATTGAAAACAGAGAAAATACACACCAGATACCTGTTTGTTTGTTTTTGGCTACTGTGGGGTTGCCGTGTTGACCCTTTTTCAAGCCCAAAAATAATCCTACTCTAGTCCAGAGTGCTTCGTCCCCAAAACGAAGACCCAATGGCGAAGGGGGTAGGGGTTAAGTGTCAGACGTATTCACCGCGTAGTGTAGTGTAACACTACCCCAAACCCGAACCCCCACCCAGTAATCCATGTAACCTCAACCCTGACCCTATACTGAAAGATGCCAGCAGTCAGGAGGAGCATTTTCGCTCCTTGACAGACTGCAGATTTGCCTTAATTTTCCTCAACTGACTCCAAAGTACTAGGATTTAGTGTGCAACACTCCGCCCTTCACCCTTGACAGCGCACGTTTCTCCTTGCTTGACGTGTTTCCTGACAAATTTGCTACTTGTGGGAACGTCGTCGGAATGTTTCCGTCACCAACCTAAACCTCAAAAATGTACGTGCGCCATTTGGATTTTACTCGCTAACCGTCGGGGTTTTTTTTCCCCCCCATTTTCAGTATTCATCACACATCAAAGTATATATCACATCAAAGCTTGCAAATATGAGTTTCTAGGAAAAATTCGACATCACAGCTTCAGTTCATTTTTATTTTTTTCGTAACCTTGCACCCGGAAATAACCTAGGCGGATGGTGATTGGAACTGTACTGCCATTGTTTGACAAGAAACGCCTGTGGATCCTAATCCTACGATGCCAGGCACTCGCTCCTTGCCAACGTATTCGCCTCCGTGTCCCACACGACTACAAGTAATGTATATTCATGTACCCATGTTCCGGCGTGCCTGCATTGTGATATCGTTATCATACAGATGCCGGAGTGGGACGAACCAGATTCAGACCTCGACGACAACGATGACATCTTGGATTTGGATGACGGAGACGAGGCAGTAGAGGCCGATAATTCGTGGGCAGGAGCGTTACTGAAGACCAGCCTGGGAGGCTTTCTTCATGGACTGACGGGAACAAAGGTGACCACCACCTCATTGCCCCCCCGTTCGTCGCTTCGACAACGATTTCAGCGGTTGTGCACTACGCTTGGTTCAGCGTACACTCGATGAGAGAGGCGCGAGACCTTGTCGGAAAGCCTGACGAGCTGGGTCGGGTTCGTGCCACTTACCAGGTACCTGGTACCAAGGTATGCGGTATGTTTACCTGGTACTGCTGTGCCAAGCCTTGAAATGGGGCCGATGCTTCCGTGCATATATATGGTTGAGTGCAGAAACCGCTGCTCAGAAAGCCTCGCGCGACACATACGATAATCATAGCCCCGAGCTCGTTGCTTTCTAAGCCATGGATTTCTAACTCATGGGCGCTCCCAACCCCTACCCTCACCCCAACCCTCACCCTTCACCCTAACCGTCACCCCAACAAATGACGATACACATATAGACATATGCACATAGCTCCAACCTCTCTGTTTTCCGACCCCCTCACACCAAGACATGGCGGCTTATAATACTGATCCTCATGCTTCTCATGCCGCGCTCATATACTGTAGATGTATAAGGTATATTATGCTGTTATACGGTATGATTTGATCCCGCGTGAAACGGTTGTCCTTGCTACTTGAGGTTCTTGAAGAGCGAGATCTACTCCCGGCCATGGCCAAGATGCGCGAGCGTTTGATGAGCCGAAACGTGGCATCGGAGGTGGCAAACGACATCACGGCGTCGGTACAAGCAACCCTGACCAATCAGAAGCTCAGGTCGTTCACGAGGTGCGGAGCAATGTTTTTGTCTTGTCTCTCCAACCCTTTTAGAGCAAACCGCAGTCCCGCTTTGGGGACAAACTAGTCAAACTCTAAGTAGCTTGTCTCCACAGCGGGACGGCAGAACTAACAGGCTCAACGTGTGCTTATTTGTGTTGCTCGTCGTAAACAAAGATGTCAAGAGACGACAGTTGAGTAGAGCTGAGTGTTGATATCTAAGAAAATTGGTATTTTCACCGGATATAGATAAGAGATCATACCTACCGGGTATATCATACGAGCCTATATCGTATCCAGTTTCTCCCAAAGTTGATATATATAAGAGATCATACCTGGTAACAAGTACCATATCCGGGTGTATAATGAATATCAATGCTCCTCATCGGATATATCCTGATACATCGTGTGCTCTATCTGATATCATGTGATACATCTGAATGTATCGTGACATATCAGGATATGCTATAAAGTAGGATTCAACACGGCTGCTTGATTGGTCCTAATATGGACCCACTGCTGTTGAAAATCGCCCAAAACGCCTGCAAGAATTGAAACGATTCAGCCCAGATGCTATTATACGGTGCTTAGTATTAGAGGTGCGACATTGATCATCGAAATTCTATCTTGTCGCCGGATTTCGGTGCGCCTTATCCACGCAATCACGGCATTCACCGCTCAGCCCCTAACTCTCATAAACGACCGAGAAAAATTCGGTAGCCAGTACGCACGAGCGTAGAATTATTACGTGATCGGACGGACTATACGGTACAGCATGTGTTCGTTTAGAGAGTAGAGACGAGCCATAGTATGTGTCGTCCACAGCGATTATCTAGGGCACACCAGACGGCTTGGCCCACTCCCACTCCGTCCGAGCAGTAGCAGTAGCTCCAGCGCATTGTGCATACAGTAGTATCTACCAGCAGTGTTTATACCAAGTACTGTAGTATAACATAGGACCATGTGCATCGTGTCAAATGTGTGCTGTGTGGCCAAGTACCTAGACATACTGTAGCATACCTCGGCATCGAATGCCATGTGGCAACAAGCAGTGACGACTATATACATGGTGTGATATCTCTGATACCTGATATACCAGGTATTATAACAATATATCCATGTTGTCACATGTTATATCCAATATTCCAATATATGCGACTTGATGTGGATACGAGTACGATATGATATATCCAAAAACCGGATGTATATCCAAACACAGCTATAAATATGATATCCGATATATGCCACTTGATGGGGATAATATACCATATATCGAAGAATCGAATATATCCGATTTTCAGCATATATCCGTATAATACAGCCCTCTTTTAGATTGGATACCCAGCTTTACACTCGAGGCATGTGACGGACGGCCGTCTATACTATATGTCATACTATTAATACCAAGTATTGATCAGGTTAAGTACGTACCAGGTATGTACTAATGGTGTCAATAGTTTTTAGGGGAGTCACTCAACGGTCTATACGTGGACGGTATAAATAGTACCTGGTACTACCGTAGTTACCTGGTGTATAATACCAGGTGCCTGGTAACGTCAGGATGTTTGGTGTGGGAGCTCCTGAAGGTGTGTGACGACGCACGAAATTGCCGCCTCCTGCCATGTTTGGTAATAAAGCACTACCATATTAATATTAATACCAGGTAAATATGCTGTGGGCGGGCGCGGGTGTTAGGTTCCCTGTTCGCATATCGTCTCGTCGGTGTAACTCTCCATGAGCTCAATCTACTCTAGTCTTACTACATGGTGAGGATTGATGGTAAGCATCTTTGTAGTCACTGGATTGGATTTTATAGGGGTAGAATAGGGCTGCCGCTTTCCGTGGGACTCCACCCTACTGTCTACCCTAACAAGGACCGCGAACCGAAGCGGGCTTGCTGTAAAGTTGTGCCCGGCTATTTATCCCAAGCGAATCATTTGTCTCAAAGTTTTGGCTGGTGTCTACAAACAGTATCTCGGTCGTAGACGCGTTTGACGTGCTTATGCCCGCCTGCTTTGATACTACGTTTGGTTGTATGGCCTTACGATCGGAGTGTGCGCTGGGCACAGAGTGATGTGATACTGTGCTGGCGGATAAGCGTGCGATACCTTTTGGTTTGCGCGATTTTCGATTTTTGTCTGGTATTGTCGTGCACCGGCAGGCGGGCAGGGCAGGCAGGCACGAATGTTACGTGGGAACGTCTACTTGCGCCAACTGTTCGTACTAAGGTGTCCTGCTGTGCGTCTCTATGATGCTGTGCTGTTGTGCGGTGTGTTTACTTGGTGATCTACTTACTGGCTTGGTGTGCTCAGGGTGAAGACGGCGGTGCAATTGGCTTTGAAAGATGCGGTATCGAGAGTCCTCACGCCCAAGAAGTCGACAGACGTCTTGAGGGAGGTAAGCATCAGCAGCAGCTCAGCCCCATGTACTGTGTGTAGTACGCGACGGCACTACAGTAAGTACCTTACTAAGTACCATGCTAAGCCTTGGCAAAGTAGCTGAGGAGTTGAGAAAAAATCGCTCGACTTGTGCTTGAAGCGTATTATAAAAAAGCATTGTTATGATACCATTGGTACCATTGTTGCCTGATGAGGTTGGTAACGGTGTAGGACACACTCTTCCTGGCATCATACTTTGAGTCTGGCCCCAAATCAGAGTTTGTTGGGTTGTATAGCGTAAGTGTAGAGCATTATTGATAGCCTTGCCATACATGTACGATACTACAGTATATCAAGTCTGGTCACGTCAACGCCGGGATCGACTATCTGTACTACATATTGTACATACCGAGGTAAGGCTGACGCCGCAAAACCTGCTGTGGGCACCGGTCTCGATCGCATCACATACCATACCGTAGCGTACCATACCCAGGCCATAGCCACGGTTGTATCGGGTCCTATGAGGAGCCCTTCAGGAAGCTCGAGCCAAGAACAAGTACTGCGCAAGGGGCTGCTGGCACGGATACTTTAATTATCGTTTGTGGTCTTTTCAGTTGTCTATTCCTGCTGTACATGCTAGTGCTGTGTGTAGCGTTGTGCCCTTCTTGCCGCGCGGGGCGATGTCACTTGCGGCTTTTGTTGTATCGATGTTTGCCGTTCATCATCGTTCGATCAACAGGGCATTTAACTCAGGTTTTGTCTGGAGCGCATCACAACAGTGTCTGAGGTGGACAGAGTACGCTTGCTGCTCCAGTGGGTTTCAACCATCATGCACGAAACTGCAACTATAATCTACAGTACAAGGTGCAACTGTAGTCTACCTTGTACAGCACAAGTGCAACTATAGTCTATCTACAGCACAATCTGCAACTATACAACACAAACTCCATTTCCACAGCAACGCGTTGGTACATGGCATGATGCTCATTGAAGCGCCTCTACCGTATCAGGTGAAAGCTGCCAAATCGAGAGGCAAAGTGTACTCAATGGCGTTTGTTGGGATCAACGGCGTGGGCAAGTCTACGTCGCTCGCGAAGGTGGCCTACTATCTCAAGGAGAATGGCGTCAAGGTGTGGCGCGTTGGCTACGAAGTGGTCTTATTTCCAATGGTGTGGCACTTGTTGCAAGTATCGAGTGGGTTGGCTTCGGCTTTTGCCGTCCGCTGTGTCCGGTCCACAATGGGCTGATGCAATGCTGTACCGCATTTAGACTTTTGTTGAAGGAATGATGGCACTACACTACTCGTACACTAGTCATAAATTGGTGATGGTTTTCATCTCTTCATCTAAGTACTAGCAATAGACAGTATCCTGCAGTCTGGCAAGGCATTGCCAACATCGGTGGTGTATTGGGTACGTGCTCTCTTTTGCCCGACGAGCATATAAGGGAAGCCATCGGGTTTAGGCTTGCTGCTGTGCCCATTCGCTTGTGCAACCCCTACACGCAGGAGCAGGAGTGGTGCAAAGCGTTTCCCATAACGAACCACCGCTGCACGGTACCAACGGTGAAGACCAGGCATGACCACTACCGCTGCATTTTGTTGTGCCCCCTCCGATCGGCCGCACGTTGTCCGAACCGAAACAGGTTCTGATTGCCGCATGCGACACGTTTCGATCGGGCGCGGTGGAGCAGCTACGCGTGCACTGCCGCTGTCTGGACGTCCCTCTGTTCGAGAAAGGTTAGCTACTGTCAGCGCCGCACGCGCGGTTTTTCCTGGCGTAGGGGCAGGCGCTGCAGATCATCGCCGACTTGTTTTTCGTTGTTCTTCTGTCGTCTAGATTCCCGTGCGAAAGCGTTTGGGCTTGAAAAGTGCACTCAAGTTAGAGGCGAATAAATTTGCGGGCACGTCGATGATTTAACGTACGTATGGGGTTTTGTAGACCGGTATTGACTTCTACTAAATAAGAGGCATGCTTGATTAAGGGATACATACTGGGTATAGAGGGAGTAGGTGAAGCCGCAACGGCGTATTTAACGCCCGGTGCTGACTGGCTGTATTGCGGCGGTGGCTGGGAATTATTTTGGCATGGAGCTCCGTAGCTGGGTCGTCAAACAAGGAATTGTCTGTGCGGGCAATTTGCGAAAGAGATTGTGATACTTTGTTCGCCTTCATGACAAGCAGTGTAAACGCGATGAAACCATTGTTGTAAGGTTACGCTCGAGACTCTTCCTCTGTGGCGCGGGAGGCTGTCAAGCACGCGGCAGAAGAGGGGTACGACTGCGTGCTGATCGACACGGCGGGGAGGATGCAGGTATGATTGCAACCCTGGCATGCTGAGCGTAAATGTGCGTAGATAGATCAACACCGTCACCCTCAACCCCTTTGAGACTCGAGACAAAGAAACTGTCCAAATCAGTGTTAGCTATCGGCCACATCATAATGGGATATCCCCCGCTGCTGGGGTAGAGTGTACGTGTTGCAGGGTAACCCTTTTAGTAGTGCAGTGTACATGTACCTACAGTTGACTTCAATTCCAAGTCAGAAGTCCCCACAATGGTAGTGCAGTCCTAAAGGGGGTAACAAGCTGTATGGCACCTCACCCTGAGGGGCACCATGATAATAAGATAATAATGATTCGTTTACTGCCTCTGCACGCCCTTGCTATAAGCCATGCCTAGACGAATCATAAAACCTATCTGCTCGGTTTTTAGGTCGCTATACAGTACTATCTTCAAGTCACCAAAGGGTAACGCTCGAATTGAGCATGACAGCAGCATGGTGGCAGCAGCAGCCGCGGGGCGATGGAGAATACCGAAACGATTCATGTATTACCCAATATCGATATCACCCTGGTAGGCTGTCGCACGATAGAACGACCGTCATCCTCTTGCGGGTGGTCCTCTACGACGGTGTTGGTGTCGGTTGCGGCAGTTGCTATGGTTGGAACAATCGACTCGCTGACGCTATATTCTGCCACACCATGATTGTGTACGCTATAATGACTACGTTGACGGACGCCGCCCTTGCTTCGTCCGTATAAAAAAAAAAATCGAAAATGGTGCGCCTCAAATATTATCACACAAACGTGATTTGATTGTCAAGTTGTAGTTCTGGGAATATTCTCCGTGGCTGTCGCAAGCCATCCTGAATTATTGAGCTGCCGTTCGCAGTTCGAGCATTGTGATACTTGAGCCGTGCGACTGTTCATGTCATCTTTCTTCGGCGTGCCCTGTTTTTCGTAAGCATAATAATTGAACACACGATACGCAGAAAAAACGTTTCTCTGTGTGTGTGCGTACCGTCCCGCCACACGGATCGTCGCTATTTCTTGATGCACATTAAAACTGATATCTCAAAGCTTCCTCTTTACCAAAGAAATCGCCCCCCGGTCCTTCCCTTCATATCGACAGAACAACGAGCCATTGATGCGGGCTCTGAGCAAGCTCATAAACGAGAACGAGCCAGACCTAGTGCTGTTTGTTGGTGAGGCGCTCGTGGGCAACGATGGAGTCAATCAGCTACAGATGTTCAACCAGGTACTACATACGGATTTTGCTGTTACTATTAATGAGGGAAACCCTGCATAGCCGTGACGCGCGTTGTAGTGCGCGAATTTGGTGTTGGTGCTGACTTTCTTGGACCTTTGTCTTGGAAGCCACCCCGCACCCGTGCAAGTGGGAGGAGGCGTGATTAAACCGTCATCCATGTTTAGGCATGACTGCACCGTATTTCCTCATGAATCTTATATTATCATACATCATAAGAGCCGTGGGAGTATTTTTTACCTAGTACCGGTAATTGGCTGGTCAAGTGTAGACACAGAGTTTCTAGGGCGTTACACCGGACAAAAAGATAGGTACACGCTCGCAATGTGACGAAAAGGGGCTATCTACTTTGTCTTTTTTGGTGAGGTCCTGACGCACTTGTTGGTAGCAGTAGCCAGCCCAACGGCGCCGCACGTGTGGTCCGCGCGCCCAGGGTATGCAATATGAATGATCCGAGCGCCGCATGCCATTAAACTGTATCTGGTACGCTATTGACACTCGCGTCGCTTTTTCCACGGTGATGTAGACTGTAGGGTTGATACACCTCTCGACAGGTTTTTCGGTGGCGATGTAGACTGTGGAGCTTAACTATTTAAAGTGGAGGGTCAGCAGGGCGGCGCCTCGGCTGGGTATAGGTGATAACCTCAACAGGCCACGTGCGACGTGTTTATTCTGAAGGCCAAGTAAAGCACGACCACCAGCACGACTTCCCATGCGCTAATTACGATGTGTAGTGCACTACTTCGGCTGTACCTTGTGTGCGTTCTTGGTCTTTTGGACGTTCTCCATGGCCGTGCCGAGGAACGTTCTCTGGCGGCTTTTTTCTCCTTTTTGGCCCAAAGGAGTACTTGGGGTTTCGGTCTCGGCCGAGCAGGGGCAGAAGTGTTGTAAAAACGTGACTCATCCCAACATTGATAGGTGGCTTGTACATAGAAGCAACGGAGTGTGCCTCCCCCCCCCGTGATTGTGGCCAGAAAGGGGTACCTCGTACCTATTTTCACTTCGGACGCTATTGCCTACCTGGTAGCAAATAGCAAAACGAAAACCTAAAATATGTGTCGAAAGTTGGGACGGGTTACGAAATTTCGCCCACAATATTTTTTTGCTTGATGTAGCGGAGGCCGACTGGTAGTACCTGCAGTAGCCGTGCACGAAGAATAGGGTCTCCCTTTTTAGCGGCTTTAAACTAACTACACATCAAATAGGGCTGTGGCCTGATTCGTGACAATCAATTCGTCCCTGTCTACCAGGTAGTTCAGAGGGACGTCTTTGAAGCGCCCTATCATGTGCGATGAATTTTCTCGGCGGTGCCGCGGCTACATGCTCTCCGCTTCACGTTTTCAGAGCGTGTTGCGGCAAGTGTTAGTGTGGATGTAGATGAAGGTGTTGGTGTGGACGCCCGCGCGGTCCCTTTGGTTATAAATGCCGGACGCCCGAATCACGAAGGCGTGTGACGAAGCATTCCACACATCACACAGATGACACAGAACATCTACAGATAGTTTATCCATACTAGCAGTAATAGTTAGGTTTGTGAAATTTTCGTACTTTTTGGAACATATCTCTCCGTACGAGCACTTTTTGGCTAAACGCTAAGGAGTCGACACGGGAAGCCCGGCCGGGCACATTGGTCAGGGTCCGGGAGCGATCCCTGCCCTCTGGAACGCGTGGCAAGCCCTCAAAGTTTTTTTTCAGCGGGAGTGGATAAGACGACTTCCCTGGTTTCCGTACGAATGGCGTTATTTATTTCATACGTACGTACCCGGGCTAGCGTATGCACCTGTACATTTTTTTGTTTGTGCACGGCCCACACCCCAGACAACAATAGCAGCAGTGCACAGCGTCCTTGCTTCCAGCTGCCTACGTACAGCATTACATCCCGGCCGCCCAGCAGCAGCAGCAGCAGCAGCGTGCAGCACCTTGCGCGTATGGCTGAGATCGATCGCAGTCTCCGACCGATCATCAATGAATTGACCTTACTGCTGCTTCTCCTGCGTATTGCTGTGTGTGATCCAACATTGGCACGGCCCCAGCTGTGCTCAGCACAGTGCACCAACAGCAGCGGCAGGCTATGTACTATGCACATGTGGGGCAGATCCAGGCTGTACTCTCAGTACTATTATATACCAGTGTTCGTTGTTGTTGGCATTGACATTGGCCTATGCACATACGTAACTGCCGCAGTGTGTGACCGGTATTTTTTGCTCCGTACCGAGCATCCCCAGATCGATATGTACGAGTCAAGTACAACAAATGGTTCGGACAATCATCGTGTACAGCAGCGTTCGCGTAAACATAGTACTGTCTGCTGTGTGTCCTACACTGCTGCCCGATAGATCCTAGAGCCAGCTGAGAGGGGATCAGTACACGTACGTTCCTTTGTCGCAGTACGCGTATGTTCTGCTGTCGTATCATATCACGTGGCATTTTACAGCAGTAGTGGTACTGCTGTACATGCAGTCGTACCAGCAATGAGTTATTTTAAGAGATCCAGCAATAATGTGTTTTAAATTGCGTAAAAAACCTCGCTACGCAAGCTGTACGAGTACTTATTGCGTAGATGTCTATCTGCGTTCGAAAAGTAATCATTTCGGAGGTGCAATTCCCACGTTGGTCGACTTTTTTTTGTTTTTCAAATTTTGATTTATTTTGTGCCAATACGTACACCTGTATTCTCTGACCTATTTATATTCGTGCGTACCAGATATGATATACCAGGCATGCAAGTTGTGTGTGTTTCCCGCAAGGCTACGGAGAGTTTGGGTGCGCGTACGTGTGGCGTGCGTTCAAACCGTAACCTGTCACAGATTCTCCCCATACGTGTTCGAGAATACTGTAGGTACTTTGTGCCTTCGCAGTATCTCGGGTTTGTACTGCAGATTCTGCGAGTACTCGCAGTATTTCGAGGCTCTGTACTACTTACTGCGGATACTTTCGGACTCGCAGTGCTTCAGCATTCGCTGCTACTAATGTGGATACTCCCTGTTGTGCTTCAAGTATCTCGGGGTTCTGTACCGCGGGCAATGCAAGTACTGGCAGTATTTCGTCCGTTAGTAGTGTTCGTGCTGCGAGTACTTGCAGTACTAAAATATCATCAATATGCCGAGTATACTTGAAGTATCAAGTATACTGCGACCATCTGTGCACCTTGTTGACAATTCATGCCCATTGTTTGGCAGAAAACACCCACAGATGGTGCCACGAGTGGGAGTTGGAGAAATTACTTTCGCTGAGGGCAACTCGAGTACTTGACAGTATTCGGGCATATGTAATGCGAGTACTCTCAGTGTCTCGAGGTTCGGTGCTTCGTGCGGACAGCTGTACCCCAAGTATTTCGGGGTTCGATACGGCGGGTACATATTTTCCTGTACTCTCGGGGTTCTGTACTGTTCATACTCTCACTGCTCTCAGCACTCTCACAGTATTTGGGCCTTCTCAGTGGCCACCAGTACATGTATATGTAGTATGTGCTGTATTTTACTCAGCCGTCACAAAGTATTGTGTCGCAACCTCGACCTCACACAACTTTTTTGTACTTGGGTTTACGCTGCAAGCATTGGATTGATCGCTGCGCTGCGCCGCAAGCATTGAATTGGTCGCCACCAGCCATCTATCTGCTCAGCATCAATACCAACTTACCGGTACCCTATTTTATATCATGGTAGTAATCATCCTACACTGATTCCAACAACAGGATAGTCTGTCCCCAAGAATATCAGGGTTAGGCCTATTCTTATGCAGTTGGAAACGTGGATTGAAAAGCCCGGTTTCCGATCGTTTTTTTGTTGCTGGGTCGTGAATCGCTACCCTTCTTATCGTCCGTTGGATTAGCTTGGCAAAAATTCATACGTCACGGGACAGCTTTCGCGGACTTTAATTGTGCGCCGCGCAATGCATGTAAAACCCCTGTTCTGGCAGGCTCTTGGAGACTAGAGCCATCTTTCATGAGGATCCTAGGCAGACATCGATCGACGAAACCAACGATTCCGTCATGAAATCTGAACGGAACGCGCTGGTTAGGGTCTCCGACCCACCTTAGTGTCACAGTGCTCACACCTCGGTTGGTGATATGTGGCGTGGGCCGACCAGGCGTCTGATAAAAAAAGTATTTTGGCGCTGGTCTGTAGAAGACAGACGACAAAAAAGTCTCGACCCCTCTCTCCGATGGCAAGAAATAGACCATTTTTCAGGTTAAGGATCGATCGACAGACCCAACGACTGCGTCACGAACTCTGAACGGAGCGCGCTGGCTAGGGGCTCCGACCCACGCTAGTGTTACAGTGCTCACACCTCGGTCGGTGATATATGGCGTGTGTGGGCCAGGCGTCTACTAAGATCATATTTGGCAGCTGGTGTGTAGATCGACGCCGCGACCAACCTCTCGCCCCCTAGACCTCGGGTTCCCATGATACCTTCGAGGCTATCGTTTGCACTCATTGGTCTTGCCTGGTACGAAGCTCGTTGACCGTGGGTTGATTCTATGTAAGATCGAAGGTCAATCGTCGCGTGACTGCGGGTGTGCGATCTGCGAACCGTGTCTTTTTTTTTGTTTGCGTGCGGCGTGATTTCGCGTGGTTTGCGTTAATGCGGCGATTTGATTGGATGATGGCTCGCGTCGTTCGCGATGTTTTGATAGGAAGATAGCTGGCGTCAACTGCCCCGTGTTATTTTAGACTTGCCCCGTCGGATCGCATATACAATTTTTGTGTTTTTTCTGGAGGCGTTTGATGTGAGGGAGTGACTATTAATAGCTGACTAGCTCCAAGAAGAAAGGGTAGGGTAGGCGGAAGTCCGTTCGAAACTGCTTCGCCGTAATGCTCGTGGGGCTCGAGAGGTCTTCATCTTCCAGCAGCTGCGCCCAACCACACATGCATGCTGATGTGTCGCTTCTTCCTCGAGCAGCGTGTGAGCTTCATACGCGGGGCGTTCTCCTCCATCTCGTCCTCGAGGCCATCACGGCGCTGGACTTCTTCGAGAGCCCCCAAAGCACAGCCAGCGCAGCAGTTGGCAAAAGGTCATCCATCGATACCGCGCACTGCGGCCATCGGGTGCTGACACGTGCAGCTGACGGGCGTAGATAAGGATGTATCACTCTGACTCGCGGCCAGCAGCATCAGAAGTGACAGCAGCCAAGCCAGCGTCGCCGATGTTGTGGTTTGGGGTCGTGTCGTATGTCGTGTTGTTGTGTGGGCGTGTGATACTCGTATGCGGCCGGACTTTCAAGCTTTTCCGAAGCATGAATCCGACTGGCGAGTTGGATCGAAAATCTCAGTTTTCTCGACTGTCTGGTTGTTCCAGTTGAAAAATATAATCGAAAAATCTTGGAGTGCAAAAACTTTTTTTCAACTGCATAAAAAAAGCCTTTTTTTTGTCTCCGATCGGAAACCGGCTTTTTCAACCTATGTTTCCGACTGCATAGGAACTGGAACTTTTTCCGTCATGAAAATACCGCCCTGGGGGACGGTCCCGGTATTCTGGCGGTTCACCGCCAATTTTGCAATTACCGCCTACCGTCAAAGCCGTTCCCGCCAAAAAAAAAACGAAAAACCGCCTACCGCCAAATAATTACCGCGGTATATATTTCATTACCGCCAAAAATACGGTCATATTCGTATATACCGTCTACCGCCGTAAAAATACCGCCAACTCTCGATACCGCCCAAGCACCTCCGACACTGAACACCGCCCAAAAAGTACCGGACTTTCTTTTTGTATTCCGCGTTCTGTGTTCATAATACATTATATGCGTATGTGTTTTTTTTAGGAGGGGGATTTAGACGAGACTGATGAGGCTATATACCCGCAGAATATTCGACCCAATTTTCGAGATGGATATGTGTGTGTTTTTTGTTTTTTTGTTTCTGGGAGGAGATATAGTTGTTGATATAGTTCGATAATACGCAAGGCAGTCGATTGTTATTATTGTAGCTTCAGGATGCCCTCGCTGTTCGTGCGTTGTGCATGAGGCTGCTCTATTTTTCTATTTTTCATTCAAACTCAAGTAGGTCACCGCAATTTTGCCCCGTTGCTTTGGCCTCGATTTCTCGTTTGAAACCGTCGTACAAACCAACCGTTCGAGGGTACGGACAAGGGCTCCAAACACCATAGCTAGGCACCGCTTTCCGCCCAAGTTTCTTGTTTTGGGTTTACGTTTACGTTACCAACTAAAAACGAAAAACCGCCTACCGCCAAACTAAATACCGCCGTGTTGCATTACCGTCGAAAAAATACCGTCATTGTATACACCGTCTACCGCCGAAAGGATACCGCCAAAAAAAACGAAAAAACCGCCTACCACAAAAAAATACCGTCATGTTGCATTACCGTCGAAAGAATACCGCCATATTTTGCAATACCGCCTATCGCCAAAGTCGAAAGCGCCAAAAAACGAACAACCGCCAACCGCCAAAAAAAATACAGCCGTATTGCGATACAGCCCCGCCTGAGTCCGCCTAAAAAAACGCAACCACCCTTAACCCTGAAACATATGTGTGTGTCCTTCACACACTTTAATAATGGATGGATGCAGCTCTAACCAGGTGTGCAGGTCTTTCATGCGAGTACTAATTCGTTCTTGCGCCACTCCCCTAGGTACTTCCCGGAGGAGAGCCTTATATATAATATGGATCCTACCCTGCCGTCATGAGATGTTATGTAGGATCTGCATAGTACAGCTCCAACCCAGGAAATTTGTGCTACTGTGCATCGTGTGAACATTCCAGCGACCAACGACCAACCACTATATTATGTTTTGACGGACGCCCTCATGCCAGGCCTTGGCGAATAACTCCCCGGCGGGTCGCTTGCACCAGATCGATGGAGTGGTGCTGACTAAGTTCGACACCATCGACACGAAGGTAATGGCTCATTTTTTGTGCTAACATGTCGTTCAGCTCAACATCAGTATCGAAGGAAAATTTTGTCCTAAAATTCCTGATTCTCCTCCTTTTGTTCTTTTTTTTTGCCGTGTTTTGTTTTTTTCTGATTTCCCTTTTTTTCCTGGGAGAGGAATACTGCTGTAAGCTTTCCTATTAAAGAATTTTTTGTTCTCTATGAAGATTCCTGATTTAGGACACTTTCCCTGTTTTTCGCATTTTTCAATGAGAGGAAAATCAGCAAAAATATATGTTGGGTAAAGAATGGCTTTTGCTAGGTTCGCGCTTGAGCCGGCACCTCTATGTGAGCGCAAACCGCGACGCAGCTCGGAGCATCACTTCGCTGTATTCCTTTCTTTTACGGTTTTGGGTAGAGCATTGAACATTCAGTTGCTGCGACGACCATATCGCCCTTCGTCGCTGTCGCCGGGGCGTGGAATGCCTGCCGGCAACGCAGTACAGCACGACAATATTTGAAGCGACTTTTTTGGCACTAACAATGACAAAGTCGGTGACAACGAAACATTACTGTGATACGTGGCTCCTTACGATCGCTATTCCTCTGTTTTTGCCCAAACCCCGGCTTGGCATCTGTCTATAAGGTGGGAGCGGCACTGTCCATGTGCTACAAGACCGGACAGCCCATCCTGTTCGTTGGGACAGGCCAGAAGTACACTCACTTGAGAAAGCTCAACGTAAACTATGTCATCAAAGCGCTTTTCGGCTGACGGCGGAGCGGTGGAGGCATCGCGTTTTCGCGTTAATTTTGGCTGTTTAGTGCTCTCTTTGCCTTTGGGGTACGTTTCGATGAAACAGCGACACAGCGCCGAGTGAAGGGTGAAAAAAGGATGAAATCACAGATCGCCATAAGGAGTGAGGAATCGTGGAGACGAGTCACTGCTTGTGTGACCGGAGCAGGCACTTGAGGCCAAACGTGTGGTTGGGCAGTGCGATTAATGCATACCAACGTACATTAAGTAATATTGCCGGTACGGCCATGACTCCGCCCGTGGCGCTAGCTATCCCTGCGTTGCCCCTATGAATACTAATATGGAAGTACCTGGTATTGTTATGGTGGTACTCGTATTGCTGTGTGCTGTGATCTACCACTCTGAATATTGTATTTTACCATGCTGTACCTGGTACTGTAGTATACCAGGTATGATCCAGGTTGATGCTCCAATTGCGCGAGCAAGCCTAATACGAAGTGCTTGTATATTTTCAAAAACCAATAATCCCCCAAAATTACCTCTTAACCCCTTCTTCCCTTCCCGTGACACCTATGGGAGGCTTTCCTTCTATGCATAGCAGACCATACTGCTGCACGTACCTGGAATATGTACTCACACTTGTTGCTGCTACTGTGCCACAGTACACCAATGTATATGTATGTATGGTTAAGGGCCATGCTTCGTTTCGTACATGCACAGATTGCAGCCCTCCCAGGCACTCCTGGTATTATTTCGTATTCGATTTAGCGCGAACGGTTAGGGTGTTTCACAGCGTCGAAGACAGCGCGAGCAGTCACAACAACACACCTCCACTACTTTTAACAGCCGCGTAGCGTCGAATAGTGCTGTACAGTAGTGCACTAGCCAGGCCGACAGACGGGCAGAAGGGTAGGATGTGGGCTCTGAAGGACGAGAAATGATATGCACTCTCGGGACTCGATCATAGGGCTGGCGAAGAATCGCACCCCCCCCCGGGATACGAGTCAGTATAAAGGTTTTTCAGGCAAAGCTCTTCGTATATACCGATACCTGGTAACGTCTTTCGGGCGAACGTATACACACCTTCAACATCCTGATCACATTGCGATAATACGAGTAGTGTGCCAAATAACAGACCCATGGATGACTGCTCGTCTCTCGACCGGGGTTCGCTCGATAATGGTACGCGTATCGACCTCTCTGTTCGTACCAGCTGCCCCAAAAATCCAAACCAAGAAGACATTCCTACAGGTACTGTAGTAGTTGGAAGTAACATTTGGGCATTTTGTTACTGTGGCTAAGTTAAGGGCTCAGACTAACCTTAGGCCTAACGGCCGGGGAGCAGCAGCGACCACAACAGGAAGCACTGCGAGTACTTTCAACCTTCTTGTAAAATATATCTATATATCCAAGTAATTTGTCCCAAAAACGCGGGTGCAGTTACACTACTTGTACAGGGCGTGTACGAACCTGCCGTGCAAAGGGGTAGCTAGATCCAAGAGACCATTCAATGTACAGCAGTGCGTCTCCATAGTGGCTGCGGTACCGCACCACTTCGTGCAGTCAAGAAATTCGAAGCAAAACCGTCTGCCGACTGCATCTCGTCTCGCTCGTGTTCCCCTCCCCCTCTGGCGATTTTCGTTAGGTGGAGGTCGGTTTCCACCCGCCCAATTCTACTATTAATAGTTGCGACGCTCTCCCCATTTGCCGCCGTTTAGGGTGATTGTGGCAAGCTTCCTCCCCGACATTTTTCTTCCCGTCTCCCCCCTAAAACGTGTGAGAACTGTGTTTTAAGAAAACTCGTCAAATCTAGTACCAGCCACGTCACATATGATCGTATCTTTATACCCCGATACCGGGGCCACGCCCAAAGGGTGCCCCGCAATACTGCTTGGCATTACCCGCAATGCTGTCCGGCGCAAGTGCAAGTGGAGATAAGCGTGAAACAACGCGGCCGGCTCGTCAGCCAACGCCCGCCCTTCCTCCGCTGCCGACCTCTATCCGATTGACCCTCCTGTACATCGCCTGCAACCGCTCGTACCTGTGTTCGCAATGGCGCGGATGAAAGCGAACGGCGAGAGTTTGACTGCTTTCTGTTGGATCCCCACCAGGCGGGACAAATCAGATTGCGCAAACGCTCGTCAACGGAGGCAATCAAACCGCGGCATCATACAATAAATAGTACGTACGTATATTTGACACATCTCGTTCTCTCGAAACAGAGCTTCCGACGCCTACCTCGCTTTGTACAGTCTCCTCGATCACGAGCTACAAAAAAGAAAGAATCGCGGAAAGCTCCGGAAGCGATCTCTTCTAAATTGGCGCCGTCACTTCTGCCGACACCCTACGCCGAGACTGATTCCAGCTCACCTTGCTCCCATGTTGCTGTGCGGCGCGCCTCCCGCGGAGAGAGCACTGCTCCTAAAACCGCCCCCGCCCCCCACACCTCCTCCTACACCGTCCAAAGACCTCGTAGACACCGCACCACCCCACAAGCCGGGACCCCCGCCCGCTACGCCTGCCCTGCTCCGGCTGTCGGCAGGCCTATCGCTAAGCCGACGGCGCACGTTCGGTTTTGGTGGTAACCGGTCGCTCGCGCGCTCCACGCCCCCTTCAGAGCCGCCGCTGGAGCCCAAAATGCCGCCGGGAGAGGCGGAACGAGAGCGGTGACGCGGGGGCGGCTGCTCGGACCCAGACGACGAGTCAAGCGCTTCTTTTCGCCGAGTTAGTCGCCGCCCGTCGCCCCGTGCTCGCGCCCAAGCATCGTTACTAGGGGAACGGGCGAGCAAGGGCTGCGGAGATGTAGCTTGGGGTATCTCCGAGTCGTCGTCGCGGTGGCGGGAGGCGTGGGGAGCGCTTCGGTCTTGCTGACCTCCAGTCAGCGCGCGAATTGAGCAGCGGGTAGGAGATGCCGATGTCGAGCGCAGCTCCGAAAGGATCCAGCTGTTCGTGGGTGGGAGCGGGCGCGATTCGGAGAGAGAAACGAGTGTTTTCTTTTATCTCATATTCTGCCACAGCATTGGGACAGGATTGTGCCTAATCGACTATGGCGATAAGTCAATGTGAGAACATTTACCTAAGGAAGCACTATTCGAGAATTTAACAAAAAACTATTCATAGAAGCATCGATGACGCAAGTGTGCGTGTATCCATCAGTCCCGTTCAGGTATGAACAGCTTGCGGACGCCACAGGACCACGGCACCGACTTAAGCAACAGACGCGCATATCACAACCCAGTCTGTGGAACTAAAAAACATGGTATTTCGCATTTCCCCGCTCATCCGCCCTCCTCGTCTATCGCTGCGAGGCTGCCGATCGAGATGTAAACAATCTATTGCTACATACCGGTCACGTTCTCGGATCCTGCTCCGAAGTTTCCCGTCGCTAAGGCGGTCTTGCAGCATGCGGTTTTCACGGACGAGGTCGTCCGCTCGCGCTTCCACCCGGTTTTTCTCCTCCCGGTGTCTCGCTGCCTCAAGTCGAGCCCGTTCGACTTCCTTCGACACCTACGGATGCATTTCGTCACATCAGCGGAAGCGAGGACGGGGACTTTCAACCACTGCTGCGCGGATAGGGTTAACTAACATACACAGCGCATCTTCCCGAAACGGACCGCTGCTGTACACACGTGCCATTCAAGAGCCAATAACCTCTTGAGCATTCTACTATTACTACTTAAAACCTTTCCGACAGAAATTACAAGTACCTTTGAGTCCCAAGAACGTGCGGTTTATACCTGATAAAAGGTATGGGTAGGGGTTAACTTGGACACAAAACCGGTTCCGAACAATAACGGCTCTCTCACCTAAACATCTAAAACGGTGTCAAGCACCAAATAATAGCGGGTGGCTCTCTCCGTGATCTAATGCAAGTTACCAATGTGCACCCGGGAGGGACGAGTGGAATGGCTTCCCGTCCCCCCTAGTTCCTACTTCCTGCGCTTGGGCCGATGAGATGATGGCGTAGTGCGAGGGGAGGCGAATCCACCTCGACAGTGGTGCTGTACCTTTCTGAGTTGGATCGCTAGATCTGCCGCCTTCGCCCTAGCGATCTCCGTCTCCCTCGTCCGCTCTGCCTGTTGCCGGTGATTCTTCCGGGTGTTCTTCATCACCACCTTATTAATAATAAGGACCATATGTATACGTATTTTTGTCAAATTTTCGTACTTTTGCCAACTTTTTTCTTCGTACGAGAAACTTTTCGGCAAAACACCAAGTACTCGGACACGGGAAGCCCAACCGGACACATTAGTCGAGGTCCGGGCGCGATCCGTGCACTCTGGAGCGCGTGGCGGGCGTTCAAACTTTTCTTCCGGCGGGAGTGGATAAGACGATTTCCCTGGTTTCAGTACGAGAGGCCTTACGTTGTACGTACGTACGGGTATTTTGTCTGTTTCTTCCCTCTCATGAACTGTAAGCACACAGTCCGGACATGTACCAGGTACACAACAGGCAACATGCACAGATCCCATCGTTACAACGCTGCCGCCCGCACGCAATGCGTGTGCGACACAACCATATGCGCAGTATTGCTGTGACTGGTTGTGTTTATCGGAGCCAGCCGACCGTATCCACCGTCTGCCTTACCAGGTGCCAGAACTCTTTTCATACGTACATGCCCAGGCTGATGACGTACCTGTATCATCATCACCTCTCTCCCTGCTGCTTCTTCTGCGTATTGCTGTGTGCGATCCAACCTTGCCACTGCTCCAGCTGTGCTCACAGCACAGTGCGCCAACAGCAGCAGCAGGCAGCGTACTATGCGCATGTGACAGACCCGCGCTGTACTCTGAGTACTTATTAGTGTTTGTTGTTGTCATCGGCATCGGCCTATGAACGTACCTGCTGCTGCAGTGTGTGACCGGCATTTTTTGCTTCGTACCAATGACCCCCGGATCGTGTACGTTCGTCGTTGAGTCCAGTAGTACAACAAATCGTTCGTACAAGCATCGTGTACCAAAAAATATTCATACAGGTACTGACTGCTGTGTGTCCTCCACTGCTGACCGATAGATCCTAGAGCCAGCTGACAGGGCAACAGTACATCTTCCTTTGTCGCAGTACGCGTATATTCTGCTGTCGTATCATATCACATGGCATTTTAGAGCAGTAGCAGTACTGCTGTACATGCAGTTGTACCTGTACAAAGCTACTCGTACACGTTCCTTTGTCGCAGTACGCGTATCTATCTTCTGTTCATGTACCATATCACATGGCATTTTATAGCAGTACTGCTGTACAGGTAGTTATACCTGTACAGGCTACTCCAAGAGATCCTGCAATGTGTTTTAGCTTGTGTAAAACCTCAACGTGCCAGTTGCATGAATACTTCTGTAGCGTAGATGACAAACTGCCTTTGATAGCTTTTCCGTTACCGAGGTTCGACTCGCACGACCCTCGCTTTATATATTTTCAACTTTTTTACTTATTGTGTACCATGCATCCTGGTACTATTTATACGTATGATAAAATACAAGTTGTGTGTGTTTTTATGCAAGGCCACGGAGTTATGGGGCGCTTACGTGTGGCGTGCGTTCATATCTCAACCTTTCACAGTAGTTAGTTGCTCCCAATACTTATTGGGAGTAAATCAAAGAAAGTATGCTCATGCACTTGCAGCATTTCGGGTTTAGTGCAGCAGATACTGCGAGTACTCGCAGTATTTCGAGGCTCTGTACTACTACTGCGTATACTATGTGGATACTTTCGGGCTCGCGAAAGCAATTCGGGATCCGCTACTGTTGCTGCTGTGGATACTCCCTGTTGTGCTTCGAGTATCTCGGGGTTCTGTACTGCGGGTACTGCAATTACTATCAGATTTTCGACCGTTGGTAGTGTTCGTACTGCGAGTATTCGCAGTACCGAAATACTCTCAATATTATGCCCAGTGTACTTGGAGTAGTATACTTCGACCGTCTGCGCACCGTGTCATCAATTCTCAGGCCCACCGTTCGGCACAAAACACTCATAGATGGTCCCACGAGTGGGAGTTGGAGCGAATTATTTTCGCTGGGGACAACTCGAGTATATAGAGCACTGGCAGTATTTCGGGAATATGTACTGCGAGTACCCCCAGTATCTCGAGGTTTTGTACTGCGGATATTGCCTGTGCTCTTAAGTATTTCGTGTTTCGATACTGCGGGTACATATTTGCCTGAGCTCTCGGGGTTCCGTACTTCTCATACTCTCAGTACTCTCAGTAGTTAGGCCTTCTCAGTACTCGCAATAGTTTGGCCGCCAGCACTCCAATACTGTCAGTACTCGACTACGAACTGTTCTCGAGCATCTACTTCTGTGTCTGTGAAACCTTTATTTTTCCCTGAGTGCCAAGAAACATGTATTTTGCGGGAACGCATTTCGCTTGTGCTGGTTTTACTCAGCCCATCACAAAGTATTATGTCGTAACCTCGACCTCACGCAGCTTTTGAGTACTTACGTTTACCCCGCAAGCATTGAATTGATCGGCGCGAGCTATCTGTTCAGGATCAATATCCACTTACCGATATACCCTCTTTTATATTATTATAGCAGTAATGATCCCACACTCTTTCCACAAACAGCAGTATATATAGTATGTCCTCAAAAATAAGTGCGTGTTCCTCACACTACTAATGGGTGGATGCAGTCATTATTAAGAGTTCTTAACAGGTAGGTGTGCAGGTATTTCATACGAGTATTTTTGTTCTTGCGCCACTCCCCTAAGCTCCTCCCGGAAAGGAACCTTGTACTCTGCGTAGTTATTTAGTTATTAAATGTACTGCAAATACGCCAGCTGTTCAGCAAATTATCACAATTGCGAATGGATCTCGATCGGAATAATGGTCGAAGGCACAGTATGATAATCGAAGGTACAGTATGATAAAATGCCGAAGGTGACAATACCAATGAAAACATAAGCTCGCAGTAGGCGGTAAGGAGGCGCAAAGGCTAAGTAATCATATCAGAGGTGCTAAGCGGGTGAGGGGGAAGGGGGGCAAGGGGGGAATTAGGGCTATATATACGGATCGATGTCAGGAGCTGTGATGTTAGGTCCTAGCCCTACCACGCCTACGCCAACGCGTTTTTTCTGTCGAGTGCCGAAAGTAGCCAACGTCAATTTGCCCATGTACCCAATTTTTAAGCCGCTTTAGCAACACAATTCACTGCACCGCAAGTGCCGCCGTGAAAGTACCGCGACAAGGCCGTAAGATACGATACGCCGCAAAGTGAGACCCACCTTCGCTTCCCTCCGGCTGTCGGCGAGTTGGTGCCTGGCTTCTGACAGGGCCTTCTTCACTAACTCCATCTCAGTTTCCAGGCCGGCTGCCTTCTCCTGCGCACCGCTGTCACATCACCGTGAGAAGGGGGGCAATATCCATCGCGGTATGGGGTAAGGAGGGCAACATCCGTGAATAAGAGGGACAACCTCCGTCGCTGGTAAGGGGGACAACATCACCGTTCGAATACCGCCGCTGTTAGAATACTCCATCTGCTTCCTACATTGCAGTAGCAGCACGCCTGGTTTGTACGCCTGGTTTGACCTTTGTCCCTTCAATAATGTGTATAGGCGAGCAGAAATTCCAGAAAAAAATGCTGTGCGAGACGCTACGTACACAAAAGGAGCGATTCTTCACCATAAACCGACGAAGTTTTCATCGTGCATGGAAGCTTGTCGTGGTGCGAAATCTCCGGAGATGTTTGTTTTAGCAAAAAAAAAAACGGTTCTCTATCACTAGTCCACCCGTGCTGCAGCCGTAGGAAACAGTAAAAAAGCGGCAACCACTAAGAATCCCCAGCGCGCATCCCCACCCGTGCCATCGCGACTGCACACTCTTGGAGTGCAATGGAGTCGGTTCACCTGTAGCTGTGCTTGAGAGCAGCCGCGATCTCTCTGCTTCTCTGCTCTTTCGCTTTGCTGTTGGCCAGGTATCGCTCCAACGTCTGTGTTCGTTCCTGTGAAGGCAAGTTCGCGGGAGACTGTCCGATCACCAACATCGCGCAAGAAAATCAGCCCCGTGTTCGTACGTACTAAAAAGAGCAAAAAACATACAAATACTCAAGTGCCCCACGCACGTACTACAGAACATATATGTATATATTGCGCAGAGTACAAACACGCAAACATCAAGATACCCAATGCCTGCGTTCACACGTATAACCAGCTCTTGTCTTCTCGACAGCTGTTGAGACGAGACATCAATAATACCGACTGCCACCAAACGTTGCGCTAGGCCAGGGGGCACAGCCAATTGCAGCATCGTTGACGACAGCGTGGTCCTTTCTTCGCAATGCATTGACTCCGACTGCAAACACCCCCCATGACTCCAACAAAGGTAGGTATACCATATACCAGGTAGGGTATAGCATAATCACCCGTGCAATAACCACGGTCCCTCTCCCAGTCACGGCGCGCTCGTTCGCTTGCTCGCGCGATTACAGTTGCGTGATGCTGATACAGTTCAGTTGGTGCAACGACAGCAATGTTTACGTTCCGCTGAAGGGACATCGAACATCCTTTGTCACCTCGGCGGCCAGGGCCCGTTTCCGGAGCACGCTCGACCCGCCTTCTCCAGGCGCTCTTGCGCGGGCGTGGTGAGTGCTGGCGCAAAACGAACATCTTCCCCCGCCCGCCGACGGCGGCGCCACGGCGAGCTTCTTCTTCAGCCGCGAAACTTCCTCCTGCCTGTCCGCGCGATTCAAAACGCACACGTGACCGTCAGCGTGTGCGTTTTGCCTCTGTCTCCTACGACAGTGCACATGCAAATACCGCAATATTACCGTGGCTTCTGAAGACCTATGTACATCATGAAAGAAGCATGAAGCATGACAGCATGTGAAGGAAGTAAGACTACTACATCTGGTAAGCATTGGTCAATATATTTCAGCCGACGTCCAGGAGAGAAAAAAACAACAACGCCAGATCTCTCTACTCGTACGCGTATAGCAAGCAACTCCTCGGGGGCATTGATATGTGTTTGCCACTTTTTCGGCCACAATACCCGGCCGCGACTGAGGGAACTCAAGAGTTTCAACACCACCCACGGGACATGACACGTATTGTAGCAGCTATGAACCGCAAGAAGGATCTCACTGCACTCGTGCTTCCTCGCGTAGAGTGTAGGCCTGGTGCTCAAGCTCGTGGATCGCCCTCCTCTGCCCTTCCAAGCGCAACTTTAACGCCGAGTTTTCCTCCCCAAGGTGGGCCTTTTCTCGATCGTCACGGAAACCAACCCAATGGCGCCAAGTTGCGGCAACCCAAACGAAAGAGGGGTGATTGGTGCGGGAAAAGGAGGCGGCCAGTGAGAGGGGTAGGGGGGAGGTGCTAGTCTGGCGGGCGGGCGAGACGAATGTGGGTGTACAGCGCAAGAAAAAAAAACAGCACCAACGTATAATATAGGATAGTAGAAGGGGGAGGGTTTGGGTCTTCGCTCCATCTACTACGGCCGGACATCCCTTCCGAGCGTATCGTATTGGATTGCATTGCATGCTGACAAGTGAGAGTTCCACAGCCGACGCGTGCTTGCATCTACAGTAACAATCGCCCCTCCCTCCACCTTCACTACGCTCGCTGAACGTGACGCCCACGTACAAACAAGTATATATAATAAGGACCCAGAGTAATTATAAACGAAGGGGCATACGTGACGACGGGGACAACTATCGGGAGATGGCTTAGATGGCCTATATAATCTAGGGGGGGTTCGACAGCTGTCAGTAAAGAGAGACTTCCGTTGTTACACCTCAACTGCACCCACGACTTTAGCACAAAATTATCGGAACTAGGCTTGTATAAAAAACACGGAAGAAGGGTTAAGGTCTATAGCACCTGTCGCTGCCGCTCTTTCTGGCGATGGGCGTCCTCTGCGTAGAGCATGTCCCTGCGATCCCTGCCACCGACACGCGGAGGACAGTGCACATATCAAACGAGGCAGTATGAGCAGCCGAATCTACCGCTTCGCCCTCCGAAACGACACGACAAAAAAAAACGAAACGCCTCCCCCCGTTCAACGCTCTTACAGCGTCAGGTTTCGATTAGGCGA
Organism: Macrocystis pyrifera; assembly: GCA_031763025.1. NCBI lineage: Eukaryota > Phaeophyceae > Laminariales > Laminariaceae > Macrocystis > Macrocystis pyrifera. Next base: position 2,270,818 of record JASSKH010000023.1, read on the forward strand.
ACACTCTAGAGGTCGCCAAGACCCTCGAAAGTGATGAATGCAGAAAAAATGAAAATGGTTGTCTTGCACCAGCACAAGGCTATTGAATCCGTGCACGTATGCCACCTGGTACGACGTAATACAGCTGCACTGTAGCAGGTATGTAGCAGGCACGATACCTGTCGAGGGTCTTGAAGTGCTTCGTCGGCAGAGCATAAGACGGCGTGGGGCGTGCATGCCCGTTACCCCTCACCCCTTCCCTTGGCAGACATCCTGGAGGAGATTCAGACCCGCCGCCTCTCTCATCCAAATCCCATTCCGTCGTGAGTTCAAGACTGCTGCTCCGATTTCGCTCGTCGCCGACCATGTTACCCTCGGCAGCTCCCTGCCGATTCCGTCGTCTCCGATAGTCTTCCCCTCGCTCTTCTCGTTGCTCTCGTTCTCGTGGTCGCGATGTGCGTGGCCTGTCAGATCCGTTCAAGGTGGCTCTCGGAGTTTCACCTCCATCCTCGCCACAACTACCATCCCCCTCTCCGTCGGTGTTCTGTTTTGCTCGCACTGGTACCGTCTGCTCGAAGATCTGAAGGAGATGAAGGAGATGAAAGGTGTCGGTAAGACAACTGAGGGTAGCGACAGCGGCGACGCAACCAGACAAGGGAACCATTGACACTACTGCTTTATCGCTTATAGTACTTCTATAGTCCGTGGTACGTTTGAATCGCAAACCAGACCACGGAACGATTTATGCTGTAGTGCTGACAAAGTGCGTATTGATACTTTACTTTGTTCCCAATCGCGACTTTCGAATAGACACGGGTAAGCCACGTCAGTCAAAAATAGACAAAAACTGAAGCCAACAATTGTTTTATCAACCAAGGCTTACCTACACTCTCCGAGGAGCTTGGCGTGACAACAATACCTCCGAAAAAAAACTAAGTTGGTTTCCACCGACCTCGTCAACGACAACTGCCGGCCGCACCCTGGCAGCCGCTTCCTCGCGACGACTTGTTCCGCCCGTGCGCCGCCCCACCATGCCTGCAGCACCCTTGCCGCCCATCTTCTTCTCAGCGCCTTCCAATGCGGAACTCCATCGCAGGAGCTCATCGCAGAGCCTGGCCGTTTCTGCCCCATCGCCCTCTTCGAGTGCGCTGCCCGGGGCGGGTTCGCTCTGACAACCACCTCTAGGGTGTCTGGTCTCACCTCCTATCGGTGCTTCAGCTTCGCGTCCGCGTCTTGTCCGATGAGGCAGCAGGTGAACTTCCGAGGTTTGGGGTGTTTCGGCCCGCGGACGTCGAAGCTGACTGTCAGCCATCTGGTGTGTTTGACGACCCACCCCTCCTTCAACAGCGAGTCCCGATAACAGGTCAAACAGTACACGTAGGGCAAACTTGTCAGCAGTGGTGGCGAAAGAGCGTCGGATTGCTAGGCGAAAAACAAACAGTGCACAATGACAGGCCGCAGTGGCGAGAGTCATGAGTCAAGGCTAAAAGTGACCACCGCACGCTATGCGCGATGCAAAGTAAAATTCAGGAAGAGGGCGGCACGAACGCAGTTACTGCCGTGCCCAATCAAAAGTACCCAAGGGCACCCCAATAGTCGGTGCACACTGAAGCCGCCTTTGCTTGCTACCCCCCTTCAGATCGAGTGAGTGGCAATCCCTGTAAAACTGCAGTAGCCTTGCACCCGGGTTTCAAGGACAAATTACAGCACATAGAATTAGACTAGGATAATTCTTGCTGAATATAATAAAGTAAGAGGGTTCAGAATAAAAACGTAAACAGTCCTCGGGTAAACAACTACTGTAACACTCACCAGCGGCAGGCCCTCTGCCCAAAGGTCTGCTGTGTGATGGCTGCGTTGAAACAGCCTCGCCGCGTGCCCTTGGACCTTTGCGAAGCACTTGGCTGGTGGCGAACTTGAGGTTCTGCGCGTCCATGAGACCCAGCTTATCGCCTGCAAACGACAAAAATGCGAGTCAACGTCTGGCCTTGCACGCAATACCAAACCCCACGGGCAATGGTGTCTAACTGATAGAAGAGATATCTGCCAGCTCCAACTAACGCTATGAATACCAGTTTACTATTTCTCCCAAAACCAGTGCCTCACTTCCTCGTTGCTGCAACCTTAACCTTATACACAAGGGCAGTAATATACATCTATGATACAATTTTAATACTGTGGTAGATGCTGCCTTGTTTGCCTCCAATTTCGGCTTCGTCCTGTCCTCAATACTACTGTACTATAATAGTCAGCATGTATATCAATCCTCACGTCCTCCCTACTACTATTAATAGGAATCCTAACCTTCCTCCTTGCGATAGTTGGACACGAACTCCAAGAGCTGCTGGGCGTCAACCCCAGCTTCCAGCATGCCACAGACGTCTACCCCCGCAGCTTCGGCCGCTCTAGCGTACTCCCCGCCGTCGCTCCAAGCTAAAAACTCGTCCTTTGTAGCTCCGCTCGCCCCGTGCGTTGTCGTCATTCGCCGGACGAAGTTGTGCCTGGTCATATGCACCGGCACAGCAGCTGTAGGTAGGAAAATACCAGCAACAGCAGGGTGGCCGACGGATAAGTAAGTGCCTGAAATGATGTACCTTGTTTTTGTACAGAAAAAAACAAAACCTGCTGCTGTACGATCTACGTACGTACGTGTTCAAAACTAACCCGTACGTTACTGCTACTATTTATATTACCAGTACTTTGGAGTCTATATACTGCTGTAGTATGTATTCCTGGTACTATAATTATTAGTGTTGAAGGTCAAAAATGAAATGGGCGCACGTACGTCCAGTAGGACGGTTCGTAGGCTTAGGGTTTGGGTGATCGCACAACGAAAGAGAGACTTCAGTTACGCGGTCCCACGAGGGAACCATTCCACCGAAACGAAGCAAGCTAAGGCGGAAGGATGTTCGATGGGTTAGGCGGCAGCACACGGGTGTCGGCGAGGCTTGCCCGAGTTGGTATACGTTTCTACGCTACGTATCTGTTCAGCACATGATCGAATCACCTCGTACGTGAGACGACTACGACTACACCCCAATGTAAATGCTGTGGAGAGAACGGTACAAAATGAAAACGCATAGCTCACAGACGTGGAAACTGTAGAATACCCGCACCACACGACATCAATTTGCTTGAACCGAGGGCTAAACCTCAAGCCCAGTGGCAACGATCTTCCGGCCGTCCTTCGCTCGTGGATACAAAATGAAGAAGTCCTGTTGGCGACACCCAAACATGACATCATCACATCAGGCTCGACAACACAGCAGGTACTCGTACGATCTTGTCTTGCGTCTTGCGTCATCGACGACTCGAGCATCCACATGAAGAAAACGTCCAACGTCCGGATTCAAGCTCCCCGTGACATCACATTTTTCAAATAAAAATATTGCAGCAGTTTCGTCGAGTCAAGAACAAACCTGGCTAGACAAGAATCCTTCTCGCACATATCGTCACCTTTCTTTTTCCTTCGTGTCTGACCTCCTCCGTGCATTCCCGTCGCCATACCGTCTCTCCTGGGCGTTAAGCAGCTCTATGACGAAAGACTCGTCCTCATCCTCCTCAGAACTCTGTCCCTTGCATTCGACGAACGCCATTGCGCCAGTCCTCGCCGATTGCTACCGCTATCTGTTCGAATCCCATACGGCTGATAAACGCACTGGTAGCACGTAAAGCAACCTGTGATATTTCCCTGATCTAGCACAGTGATCCTCAGTCTGATCCCTGGACCAAAGAGGACAGAGCACTGCACACTCACTGCTGCTGCGAAACAGCCCCCCGAAAGGGAGAATATGCTTCCCGAATCAAACACGCAACGTTGATAAGTCGAAACCCCCAACGAAAACAAGCAAAATTAGTTGTTCCTGTGAACCTGATCACAGAGCGCTTGTCTCCGCAAGGGTCCATCCGCGCTACCTACCAAGTCCTCACAGTCTCTCAGTTATGCGGTACTCAGCGACGCGTGCAGTCGTTGTGGGTCTGTCCTGGTTTGCGCAGAGAGCGGATGCCTTCGTCTTAGGCCCTCCTTGCGGCAGCAGCAGCAACCAGCGGACGTGTACCGGCTGTCTCTCGCCATATCAACCGCTCAGCACAGCGGTGGCGAAGCGTTCGCTGGCCGTTGGAACCGCACAACTCAAGGCAAGGCGGAAGCGGAAATCCCTTGATGCGACGAGTGCCGGCAGTCAGGAAAACGAGGCAAAATGGGAGACGACGCCTAAGGCGATGGTGAGTTCTTGTTTTGTGTACCCGTACAGTCAGTACAGAAAAGCAGTTACGACGCAGTAATCCTGAATGAATCATGGAATCGTACATGACTAAAAAATTATAAAACGACAGGAGGCTTGATAGAGTGACGCTCGCGTTCAGTTTTAGCCTTTGTTTCCATCTTCTTGGCATCGTGTGCAGGGCGAGCTTTGGGATCCAGCTCTCGTGATCGTATTGCCTGGTAGAACGTCTGAGATGGAACAAGGAGCTGTAGGATCGAAATGCGCCACTCGCTAGCCTGCCTGCAGAAAACACGAACATCACCTCCTGTGCTGTTGGACCACCTTCTGCTATTTTACAGGTGTGTGCTTGCCGTGTTTTTCATATATCAAGAGCAGAAGAGGCCAAGAACATGTACGATAGTGAGATTCACCAAAAACACGTACTTGTACGTCAAGACCTGCTGCAACATTTACAGGGAGTATTAAAAATTTCCGGTGTCTTGGTGTGTATGTCACGTGGGAACTGCTGTAAACCAACTTTCGACTGTCTTGTGTACCCCGGCCCTCACGTGTCGATCTGCTGTTTCAGTGCGCGAAATGGTACTGGCCGAAATCAATTGGAAATCGAACCAGCTGTAAGTATTATCGTCTCGTCGACCCTGGTGGCATCCAGGGGAGTCTCTGGCCAGTAGTCAATCGCGAGGGAAATAATGGAAAACGCGCGCGGTTCACGCAGCTTGCAAAGTTGCGTATCGACCGATCTGCCGATCGGTTGAACTCACAGCTGACGTGCTTTCTTAGTTTCTTATAAAAATATATATATATATGAGCGTGCTTCGAATCCTGATCCTTTTGGGCTTCGTGTCTATTAATACCAGGTACTGCTCTACCATGGTACCAGGCAATGCTCTTGTGGTAGTGGTGTACTCTGTACCCCAGGCACCTGGTACCAGGTATAAAATAGCTGGTATGCTACTACTGCTGCATGCTGCTGCACCAGCATCTCAGTATCTACCAGGTACTGGTGTTATTATTCAGAATCCCCACTGCTGTGGTTCAACACTATTTTATGGACAGGTATACCTGGTACAAGGTACTGCTGTACCAGGTGTCATATGAGAGAGCAAACCTGTACTGCTCTATGCTGTCACCAAACAGCTCTGGTCACCGAGTGATGTCGCGAATTACACCTCCCGTGATGTACGCTATCGACCTGTCATGTTTCCCTACTTTTGTGCTCCCGTGCTACCATGCTCTCATGCTCCTGCAGAGTGGGTCTGATCCGGAGGAAATGATGAGACAGATGTCTATTCCCGACCTTGTTCAGAAGCTCCAGATGACCGAGAGTACCTTCGGCCAAGTACACCCTCAGGTTTGTACGCCGACCGCCGACATCGCCCACATCGCCGACGTATTTGACCAGTGAGAGTCACCTTGTATTACGAGCGTCTATTATTAGTGGGTTTGACCTGGTGATGGAAGTGGCTTTAGCCCTTGACTGGGTCAAGGCCGCATCAAGGCGGGAGGGACAGCAATCTATTTCCAACCGCTCCCTTCCTTCAAAAGATATGAAGGGTCCACTTCTGTGCTATAAGCAATATAATTAATTGGCAGCGAATGTTTAACGTAGCGTTTCAGCCGTTGTCTTCGTAGCCGTACAAGAAGTTCTTACAAGTAAAAAAACTGGGCTATTGCTTCACGTTTGGGTAGAGCACTCACGGTTTGCAATTTGACAACACCGCTCCTTCCGAATGGCTCTTGCAACTTGCAATGGACTTGTTCCCAGGTGGCGTCCGCGCTCATCCCTCTGTCTCAGGCGCTCTATGCGAATGGAGATTTAGGCCCTGCGAGGGAGTCGTGCACCCGTGCTCTTAAGATTTTGCAAGTTGCTTTCGGACCATCGCCAAGGGTAGAGGTGAGCAAGGACCAATACATTTGAAACCACCATGAGCGCCACTAGAATTTACTGTTGTGTGTCACAACTTTGCAGACGGTCGCAAAGCGGTGGGGTTGCGTTGAGTGTTTTCGCGACGAGACGATGCCGTGTCTACTGTAGTTGGTCTCAAGCCCAAAGCCAAGACCAGATGTTTCTTCGGGAGCAGGCACGCACACAAGGAATCAGAGACAAAGAATGCGTCACGGTTCTTATGCATGTTTGATCCCCTGCTTCGTTCGCCCCCTCGGCAGACGGCGGAGTGCCTTCACACTATGGCGATGATTCAGCAAGCAGAGAGCCCGCAAGTTGGAGACACAGCGCTGGGATCTCAAAACATGGCCTTAGAGGTGAGCAGGCACATCCGACACATTTGGCCGGGTCGCAGAGGCTGTTCAACATATGTTTAGGTAGTGTAGAGGGGTTTGGTTCGTTCTTGTACAACAACAAACAATAAATCGGGATGAACAGCGCTTGTGAAATCCTATACGTAGGTGTAGGTGGCTTCCCCCTAAGATGTTGCTGCTGGTCATTGGTGCTGCAGTCCTGTTCAGTTGTTTCGGTTTCTGATTTTAGTTTTTGAGATTAATACATCCAGCAAGAGAAAATAACGTGGGAGTCTGCTGTTTTTGTTGTGCTTTGAACGCTTCTACCCGCGGTGGTTGCACCACATTGCCTCGTGGCTGACCCGACTTTTCGCGTAGCGTTCGTGCAGAAGTTGCCGATGACCGTTTCGCTTAGCCAGGACCTCGCGTCTTTGCAGTACAAGTTAGCACGTTGTTCTTGCAGTGCAGTGAGCACATCGGACCTTCCTCTCGCGAATTTCCGCGACGAAGAATCGTTTCTCCCATCGCCGTGTTGAACTTGTTCTGCAACTGCTTTGTGGTTGCCTTCCCGAACGCTGTTTGGCCACACCGCCTTGGGGCTCCTTGTTGGACACAGCTGGCCATGCGCGTATGTGGTCCGGACTCTATAGAGGTTGCGGCGTACGCTCGCTGCTTGGCCCAGATGTCCGAGGACTACTCGAAATACTTGGCTCCTGGTCTCCCGCGCCCATTCTACATGCCCAACCCTGTTCCACTGTACCGCCAAACGCTGAACATCCTCGAGAAACTCATAGGACCCAACGACCCCGAGGTGAGCCCCTTATTTGTGCATTCTTTGTAGGGGCCGGGGCAACCCATGCTAAACAGCTCTTACACGCCAGCCAGCTCAACGCAGAGTTTTGCTAAGTTGAGTTGAAGAAGGGCCTCCTAGTTTTTGAGGTTATCTTGCGAGGGAGCGAGTACAGGGTACTCAGTAGTTTCTGCTCATGGAGATGGTAGAAGGAGATTTTTTTGCCGGATTTGGCTCCCGCTATGCCTTGCAACAGAATTCGTGCAGTACTATTAATATCTGCAGTCTAGTACCTTGTATTCTTCTTGCTGGATTGTTGCTATCGTTGCTTCTACAGGAAAGTAAGTGAGGACACGCGGCTGAAACGCTTCCACTGCGTGAAACTGTATTGCGCTGTCCCGTCACAGGTGGCGTCGTCGCTAGACGATCTGGCGAGCGCTCTCCTCTTCTGGCGCGACGATGAATACACTGAGGTGAAGGCGACCACCTTCCTCCCAGAGGCGGAAATGCTCGCCGCTCGCTCTCTAGCTATTTCCAGCGCAACTTTGGGCCCAGAACACCTAATGACGGCGGGAAGAGAGCACAACTTGGGCATGGTCAAGAGGGGGCAAGGGCGGGAAGAGGAAGCCAAGTGAGCATGCAATCAGCATCTGTGCATCTCTGGTGTTGTGTTCTTGTGCTATTGTAATCATTTTGTTTACATCTTTGTCGTGCGTTCGGCCTGCTTGCCCCCCTCCCGGTTGTTGATGGGGAACCGCACCACTTACTGCGATTGAGACGTTGACTATGAAGCCGGCCGCCTTTTTTGCTTTGTACCAAATGGCCGTGCGGACTGCGTTTTTGAACTCTGGTCATCATTTTGGGTCTTGTCCGGACGATCGACGTGCCTCTCTCCGTTTGTCAGGCATACCATGGGACCTTGAGAGTCAGATACGGTAATTTATCGTTGGTTGCAGTGACGACAAAAAATTAATGCTCCAAACGTGCGGATTTTGTTGCTCGAGCGGTTGTTGTTGCCACCTCTGTAGACTGCACCTCGCGCATGCTGCTGCCTTCTCGACTCATGCACGAGTACAATGTACAATGTACGCATTGTCGTGATTGTGTGCTTGCGTGCTTTCGTCCTTTCGTCAGGGAAAACTTCCAACGGGCGCTCGAGATTCGAGAAAAGACGCTGGGTGCGGACCATCCTGACACTAAATTATCACGGGATCTTGCGGAAGGGAAGGACGGCGGGTTGGTGGAACCGTGATCTGTGGTTTGTGAACTCTGCCTTCACACCTTCTTGTCCTGTTGAAATATTACCTGTGGCTATTTAAGGAGCGAAGGCCCCGAATACAGTCTACGCTGGCAGACTGCAACTACGTACCTGAGTACTGTCATATTGCCCTGTTGGTGCTGATACTTCCCAGCGGGGCGACTACACCTACGAATTCAAGGCAACTCAAGCGCGTGCGCAAATAATCAACTATTTTTTTTCCTGGAAGGTCGAGCCAAGCTCATGGTTCCGCTCCTTGATTGCGGCAATCTACTGTTTTTTCTCTGTCACCCTATATTTGGGTGTTTGAAGAGGGGACGAGATTATCGCTGACCCTCGCTCCTTCATCACACACCGAGCAATGATGTTTGACAAGTGCTGCGGTTGGCCTGCATGAGTGGGTCTAGTCCAGCTACGTACAGATCAACGATGCTTTGGTCTCGTCTTGATAAGGCCAAGGATATTGTAGCACGGGCTTGAAAATGGCAGGGCTTCCATTAAAGTCCTCAAGTCCCGCTGGGCGGCAGGACGGCTAAGATAGCAACCAACCACTTATCACCCCCAAGTGCGTACGGTCATCGGATCACCTCTAGAGAACCGTGTAAGGGCTTGGACACGACATGAAGCTTGGTTCTTGCGCGTTTTGAAGGGTGGTCTCGTCACCGCTGATGTTCGGTACCATTTGGAAATGTACTCAAGGTACCATGGTTCGTTTGTTTGTTGGAAGCTGGAGGCAACGGCACCCGCGCGGAGGCGACCGTCAGGCAGAGATGCCACTCAATCGTTGCGATAACGCACCCCTTCTCGTGACCACACACAAGAACCTAACTTACACGCAGGGGATAGCATACCAAATAGCACCACACTGACCGACCATTGTGTGCCTCACCCCCCGTGTCGCAGCCCGAGATCAAAACAGTAGGTACCGAGTACAATCTTACGGTACATGCGCGACTAACGTCGCCGACGCCGTCGCGACATACGACCACGCGCGAGACGCTGGATGCGCGTCGCCATTTCGTGCCTCCATCGACTTTGCCATCCCCGCATGCGCGCCTGATTACGGCACAACAACGGCATCCGAACAAAAGTACGTGGAGACGCGTATCAATTGTCATAGTCAATGCATCAAGGTGGAGATGAGAACTCGCGCTCGTGCATGGTGCCCGTTGTTGCAGCTCTCGATACCATTCAACATCAGCCCCTTTGGAACTGCATCCCTCCCCTTCTTCGGGACAAACTATTTGGAATTAGCCTAGATTAAATATGGCAACAGTAACATGGTTAACGGCGCAGGACCAAAGCAACACGCCTGGCCCGTAGCATCGGGTGTATCACACCTGGAGCGTAATGTACAGCCTTAGCCTTTGACCGTGAGTCTTCCTCGTGGCCTTCGTACAGATCTCCTGCTCGGCCCACGACAAAAGCACCAGCGTGAAACCATTCAGGGGGGAGCAGCGCAGGCAGTAGAATTGAATATAATGGATGATCCATTTAACCGTAACTACCACCAAAAGTGAAAACTGTGTTCCGAATCTCTGAATCGCAGTCAAAAGGGAGTTTCTGACGTGGATGTCGTCCCTCGCCGAGCAACAAAACATCACAGGCCGCCACGCAAAATTAACAGGAAGCGTCTTGATGTCTGCTCGGATATCTAGAGGGGACGATGGACCGCGCGGAGCGCTTTCAAACAATACCATGGCAGGAACAATCACACGGGGACTACTGCTGTGCAGTGGACCATACCCACTGTAGCGTACAACCCTAAGCTTGCACAGATAGGTCGTTGGAGTTCACCTGCCAGTGTTGCTGTGCCTTCTCCTTGAGGTAGCGGTCGTCTCCGTCCTGCAAAATATCCCGTGCTCGATGCTGGGTAAAACGACGATAATTTGGGGGTACACGTAAATCAAGCTTCAATATTTGAACGTATAACATACATATCGTGTGCCTCGGAGGTGGAAACTAATGAACTGATGCCTTCAATTACTACTGCAGGATGAATTCATTATTCTCCCACGAACTCAAATCATTAAGCTGCATATAATTCGCTCAAAACGGTATCGTTAGCAACTGGTTGTGGCGCATCAGGTATTAAAATAGCTCATTGAGACACCTCGGCTTGTAGTCAGAACTGGCAGGTTACAGCATGGCAACAAGGTCCGTTCAAGGCCATCCCCTACGGTAATAATGTTCACCTTGTCTGGTGTCAAAGTCGACAACACCCGCAGGATCTGCTCCGCCAGCGTGGACGCAATTTTGAAGGAAAACATTTTTCTGTTTTCGTTGTCTGAAACGGCGGTCAGTGTGAACAGCCCGAGCACGACTGGGGTGCTCATCGCATTCCCTGATAGTGCCCATAGCATATCACTAAACCTGATGAGTACAAAAAGAGAGGGATGTGCGTTATGGTAGTGCCATGAAAGGCTAGTAAATGTCCGATTAGGCAGAACGGAAGGTCTCCATACAATTCTTGGGCAAGATGGAGAATTAAGAGTCCACGCCGAGTGTTCCTCGAAAGTATCATCTGTGAATACATGGTGGCCACGTAGGATGCAATCAATATCGGATCGGTGCTATGGGGTGGCCGATTTCATCCGAGCCTATTGGGCGATAAAACTATGATTTGAGCGTCATATGGCGAAAATTGACTTAGCCACAATAAGAGCGTGTTCAATGTCTGCCCTTTCAGCACAACGATCGGCAGCGCACCGGGCCAGTGGCAACCGACCTTGCGTAGTCCATCTGTTCTCCACTTCCGAACCTACGGTGCGTTTCGATCGTCTTGGCGAGCATCCGCCTGTTTTCGTGTCTTTGCTCGAACCACGCACGCATTATTTTGTCCATCGCAATGTCGAGGTCAACCACCTGGCACGCGAGCGTATGGCAACACAAAGCGTCGCGTGGTAAGCCCCTACTGCAATAGCAACATCAGTATTAACTACTGTAGTTTTATAGAAGTATCAGGTAATAGTTAAAAAAATACATGGCATACCGTTGACGTCCAGCTTTTGCTATGCTTTCGAGCTAAACTGCTGTCATTTCTTATCAAGAAAGGATGTGTGCCGCTGCAGCACAAGCGCCAGAAACGAACCACTTAATCATTGTATATTATTGCACTGGCAGTTTCCCAGAACGTTGTTAGAAACAAGCATAAAGCCATTTCACCTGCAGCATGGTGTCCACCTTGTACGAATCAGAGTAGTTGGAGGAGCCCAGGTACACTTCTCCTGCGAGTCTGGATATCGATAGCAAGGACCTTGTGAGGTCCATTTTGCGCGCTTCGCTTATTGCCCACATCTGGTTTGGCGTGTCACCCGTGCACGTCAGGGCTAGGCTGCGGTGGTGAAAGTGCTCGTCCTATAAAGTAGTTGACATGTGTATGGCGAAGCGCGGAAAACGAGTTTTGACCACAAGCAGAAACCGTCACTTTGCGGTGTTCTCGAAACGAGAATAGTTGAGTTTATTGAGCGTTCAGGTCAGAGCGAGTACTGTATTCTGACAAGGGCATGCATGATGAACCGTCGTTTACCTGGTACAAACAATAGGCCGGGATGGTACAATTAAGCCAACGTCTCAGACCGTAACCGATGAAGCTCGAAGAGATCCAGAGAACGGCACACCCTGCTGGTGCAGTAGTATGGCATGTCAACCAACGTTGTTCCGGATGAAATTACTATGGCCATGAGTTAGGCGCAGCACGGCTGGATGCAAGTTTTTCACGTGATAGCAGAGCAGATCCAAACCCGTGGGAAGGGTGTGAAGCCCTACATACAGTAGTATTAGCACCATCGCAAATAGGCGCTGCTGTCGATCTAGACGCACTGTGTTCAACCTCCGAATGTGAAGCCCTACACACAGTAGTATTAGCACCATCGCAAATAGGCACTGTTGCCGATCTAGACGCACTGTGTTCAATCTCCGAGAGGCACCCGAGCACTCGTTTTTCTCCCCTGGCTACTGCACGTATTCGCACTACGACTGTACCTTGTCGGTGATGGGAAGCAGCTTGTTGACCATTCTGGCCACCGTCTCCAGCGGCACGTAAGCTAGCCCCTCTCCACGGACCATTCTAGCGTGCAATTGGTGCGACTGGTCGCTGAAGATACCCATAATCACCGCGAGATACAGGTCCATCGCCTGTAGCACAAAGGGGACAGAGAGATATGATAGAGTGCCATGCGTTTTCGGTTTAGGTTTAGAGTGGAGGAATCCCTGTACCGATCTCCAAAGCGATGTATTCATCGGTTTTATACTAAAAAAGTACGTCCAAAGTAGTACCAAAATCCCTTTTATCGCCTCCAGCTGGCGGGCGTCCGGGCCACTTCAGTCAACAGTGCCTACACGGTATCGGTTTTGAGGACAAAACGGGAAGGAAACAGGCAGGCCCGGGATCATTGTGCCCGGGTAAAAGTAAGCATGTGTCCTGACCTGGGGTACGTAAGACTGTTCGTGCACCCAGCCAACCAAGGTACCAAACACGCCGACCCGTCCGGCCCCGGAGGAGCCGTATTTCCGAACAGCCGCTTTCATCGCTGCCATTTTCAACCGTGAATGTCCGGTGTGCCCCTTGCAGCTTTCCAACACGAGCGACTGGAGACGTGCAATCGCAGGGGTGGAGGAATATAAAGGCGGTGCAACGTTGCTGTAGGTCATTAAACTCAGTCTGGTGGTTGCCGTGCCTTGCCGCCCTGATGTCCGCTGAATCTACTGTTAATACCAGGTACCAGTTACTATTTTTTTCATGGATGCTCAGTTGAATGTGACAACTTGTCCTGTAGGGGAAAAAATGTTTCAATGCATGTATTCCAACAACTCATCTGGGAAAAACGAAATTGCCAATGGGTACGATTGTCTTTGTAGATCTGGTGGTGTTTTTATTGCAGGCGATAGGCTGAGTTCGTCGATTTTACGTCGGGGGCTGTCGCTATGCTCGTTCATGACAATATATTGTATTCCCCACTTGTATGGCTATTCCCCATTTGTATAGCTCTAAGAACGCTCCGTTAAAAGTACCTCGATAGCCTGCGCAGGGTCCGATCGCTTCCTTCCACTCAGGTCGTCGCTGGCGTCGGCGACAACCTGGTACGCGACGTGCCGCAACAATACATATCTCAGGAGAATGGAATCTCGGCGTCAGCATACTGCGGTAGTGCACCAATACCCCAATCAACCGTTCTCCATGAAAGATACTTTAATTTATAGTTCGGCGGCATCATGCAGTGGAATGACCTATACTTCGACAGGAAATATCCTCAGAGACGTTCCATTTTATCCACTACTCGTAGCGCCGAAATGACACCGATGTAGTCACACGCAGTCAGCATGCTTTTCGAGTCTGGCGTTGCGCCACGATATGACCAAGACTTCAGTGGAATCGTTGTGGACAACATCGAGGAAGCATTAGCTGTTTCTCCTTAGACAACAGGCACATCGTATCAACCTCTTCCTTCCAACTGGAGATACGCGCACCTTTTTGCAGTACATGTCCGGGATCGTCATCGCCTGAAGTGCAAAGTGGCTGAGCTTTGAGAAACGAATAGTGCTTCCATCCCTGTCTCGGAGGCAACAGCGCGTGCGCAAAACAGGCGAAAGCAACACGGGAAATAAGTTGAAAATAGATGGGAACGAGACACCGCGGGATTTAAATATATTGAGCTTGCGCACTCAACCGTCAACGAAGGAGGTGAGCGTTATGAGATTCCTGCACCGATCCTTCCATATCAACGGAAACGTCTCAGGGTGTGCTTCTCGTACGGCGGCTGACAATCCGGCATGAACGCGCGCGCGACAATCCACGCGTGGCTCCTTTCGAATTGTTCTCCAACTATACTCGGTGACGCCTCCAACCTCTCGCGCTCATGACCCACCCTGCCCCTCTCACATGATTCCATCCAACCCTCTTCCACCTTCCGGACCGGAACCCTTGAACCCGCCTCCGTCCGCCTGCCCACGTCAACAAAGACGTTCACAACTTAGGGTTGCACATCGACCCTGTGCCGAGTGACATCAGAGTAGCTAGCGGGCATCGGGTGGTGGTGGTGGTGGCGCACCCATGGGACGTCGTTCTGAGAGCCCCACTTTCGTCGAACTCCTGAACCTCAACATTGGCCACGGCAAAGACACGCACTTCTTCCCAAGCTGAATCGCAAAAGAACAGTCGGTGCTTTGATAGAAGCAGCACGCGGTGCCAACAAGAAACATATTTCGCACAAATGTCAAATGGTGCCAAAGTATGCCAACCGAGACGATGAACAGGAGGGCATGCCGCCCGAAGTCCCTACCTTCCCAGACGATGATGACAAACAAACCTGTGCGGAGGTCCTGCGTAGCTCTTGGCCGCCAAAAGAGTTTCGTTCAGCTACCGAGTTTACGTTATTGGCCTCTTGATTTCTGGCACAGAGAGAGTCAACGACACATGCGAGTGGCATCAAGTTTGTCAGCGTTTTCGTCTTCTCAAGCTACACGATTGTTCGACGTGTATAATAGCACTATTGTCAGTAATAGTTAACACGCGGTCTCCGGCAAAACGATGTACTGTACTGGTATGAACGGCCCCCAAGTGGTGTGTTGGCCAAACAATCATTATACACGTGCAGGCAATGCATGACCTGGACTGAGAGCATACCGTTTCAGTCTTTCAGTCCTTCAAACGTAACCCGAGCAAACAACATCGACATAATATGTTTTATCGGTATCATACCCTGTAAAACAAAAGCATACCGGAAGATCTGTGTGAGTCGCAGAAAGTGGCATCTGAAATCCACGTCTCGGGCGAGCTTCAAAGTGACGCATACTGACCAGGACGCTTTCATAGTCACAGTTTGTGGCGGTTAACACCTTCTAAGCGCAGAATGTGGAGAAGCAGACATTCGGCTAAAAACTGTACTGTTGACCCCCTGGTACTATCTCCTGCAGGAGCCACTGACCGATAAATATCCCCCTTAGTTCATTCAAGCATGCGACCAAATCGCTGGGCTCGCAAAATTAAGGTAGATGTCAACGAAATTGCCTGCAGTGAATGCTGACGTATTTGCAACAACTAAAACGACAACCGGGTAAAACCACTGCGTGGAATACGCAAAGTAGGACCGGCGGCACCGGGGGCTTACTATAATAGGTTAAGCAAATTCGTTTTGGCTTGGATTAATAGTATATGCACTACACCCACAACATGATGATGATACGGGCACGAGCCGAATTGGCGGGAGAGCGTACTCGCCTGATCATGTGGCTTGCTGGTTCGGCGTTACTGCTCGAGGAGGTAGCATCTGGGCCTCTGACCGTTGTCTGGCTGCTGTTGACAGAGTACTTGTCGGAATACTCTGCGGATTCAGTCTGCGTTCCCGTCGTCGCGTATCTGACTCCTCCATCCTGCGCGTGGACAATAAACACACACCCATAACCGTTACCCCATCTAAACACGGCAGTGAAGATAGAAGGTTGGGACGAGATAGGAGACCAATCTTATGACGGTAACGGGCAGGTGGTACCCACGCGCCTGCAGTGACTACCGGTATACGGCTACCGTTGGGGCATCACCTCGTCATCCTCGACTGACAACATGTTTCCGCCAATGTCCAGGCGGATTCTTTCCTCGGCAAGTTTGGCGGCTGCGGCCATTTTGGTCACCGAAGCCATGATTAACCCGTTCCCCCTTGATGAATCGTTTCCGTGCACTTGCACCTGCGTGAATCGCGCACAAGAGGCGCATCCAGGATGCATACCCCATATGTAGATAACGTGATTTACAACCAGACAATCCTTGGCGTAGCTGTTTCGATAGTGACAGGCTACTCCAACATGATACTAGACAAATTGAGTAGATTCTCCGCTCAAGGCACAAAAACTTCCCCCACGAGCTTTGTTTAAACGGAAAAGAAGTGCCTTTGCATTTGACTAGCCCGCAATTGAGTTATTAATAACAGAATGCCGCCGTTCTACTTTGCCTGCCCCATCAAAGAACGATTTTTCCTTCGTTAAAGTGGACTTAGGGAGTGGGCTCTGCACCTGTTCTTGTGAAAACACAGAAGTAAACTAGTCATTCCCTCAAAATACCCGATGCCCTCGCCCTTGCCATACATGCACTCATGGCGCAGCAGCGTGATCACATCGAAACAAACATACTTCACCTCGGCCATGAAAGACTTGGCTTGCTCTATTATCGATGCGGCTATCAACTCGCGTGTAGTGGCAGCCCGGGCGGCTTCGGTGGCCTTGTTAGGCGGCTGTGGATCAGGTGATCGAGAACCCGTTTGCCCTTCCTCCTCGTCCTTGGCGGTCTCTGTTTGGACCTGCAGCTCTCGTTCTCTTTGCAAGAAAAAGTCGCGAGGGCATGTGGCAACTGTGAATATGTGCCACGCCGCGAGCTGAATTCACCAAAACGAGCGAAAAAATCGCAAGGACATACGGCAACTGTGACCATGTGTAACGCCGGGAGCTGAATTTACTAAAGCGAGCGACGGCTCTAGGAAGGCACGAGTGGTGGGTAAGCATTGCCGCGGGTACCATCATGTTATACTGTGATAGGGTGCACAGGGTATGTGAGCCTGTGCCAACGCGCAGTTGTGTCAGACGCCCCATTTAGTTCTATGTGCCTAGGGGCAAAATGTGCAACTAGACAGCTATAGCAGTTGTGCATCGTGCGCATGTGGACGTGATGCCATGGTTCGCCGTATCTCTTTCAATTGCTCTGCAACATGATATTCGGTACAAAATGAATACTCTCTGGTACAGTGGCGAGTAGACACCTTCTTTGTGGTGTGTTCACCAGCTCTTTGGTCTTTACGGTTGAGTCGTTAACAATCCCTGTGACAGTTCGTACAGTAATTTACGTTAGAGGAGGAATTTACGTTCCAGTGGTAGGTGTTATTTACGGCAGAACTTATGTTTGATGGTATCCATGTTACCTCAAGCCTAGCTGGTACTTGGCTTCTTGTCTCATCATCTTCGTCATGCGATTGCGGAGACCACTAAACCAAATACGAAGTCGTGCCTGAAATCGAGAGAAAAGATGGTCGCATGCATGACTCAGATGGGAACGTCTCATGTTTTTCAAGACGGAGAAGACCATCCGAAACCTACAACTAAGCATAAACCACTGAAACGGAGCGAGGCAGAAACAAAATACTTCCCTCTACGAGCATTAATATCAAGAAGGTCTCATTGGATGTGAGTACGAGTATAGCTTTTATTTTAGATCAAACTTCCCAGCAGTCAGAGTCAGTGTTCTTGATCGTGAGGCCGCTGTCAAGCAAGGACAGCCACCTGATGTGAAGTCGACACACAACATGATAGATACGAATCGGTGCAATGCTGTTCAAGGCGTACGACATTTTTCTGATTTACAGAGCTTGCTTCTACTCACTCGCTGGAAGCGCCTTCGTAGTATTTTTCCATCCTCCAGCACGCGCTTCCACCCCGCAAATATGAACCTGGAAACCCGGGGACATTCAGTCTACAGTCTTCAGTCTAATGTTAAGATATTGTCTTGTACGAGATTGAAAGCCCGGTAACTACCTGGGTTCGGTCACTGGGAACGTATTTGTAGTGCTTGGAAGGCGTATCTTAGATGGAACACCAGGGGTTTTCCAGAGGAGCACGAGCTTGGTCTCGGTCTCCGCGTGCACGAAAGGAATAAAACTGCTCTTCTTCTATAGCTAAGCAAACAACACATGTGAGTACAATGTTTACCGACTTAAAAGGCAGACCTGTCCAGGGATACAAAGTGTCCCGCAACCCTTGATTTAACACTAACTCAAAACCTTCAGTCACAGAGAGAGCTTCTTAACCAGCATTCTAACGCTACGCCATTGAAACTGTGGAAAATTGTCACTCCGATAAAGTATATATGCGTTAAAAATATTTTCGTGCGTTCACGCGATTTTCTTCCTCTGAGCCTGGGCGTATGAAAGAAGGTCAAAACATTTGTCTTGTACAACATGCACCCGAGCATAATAAATATAGACAATCAGGCGTTATGATCATTGCCGGCAGTCAATCGTGTGGGGGATGGTTGACCTCGATCGAATAAAATAAAGCGTTCCGCCGCCGAGTCGACGTATGGCGCTCAGCAAGAATTCCAGCACGTCACTCGCCTCCACACGGCCAGCATCTCTTTGCTCGACCGGAAACTTCACCCACATTCTGACCTTGTGATAAGCAAGGAGTCCTTTCCAAGTAAGGCTCTCATCGAATTCCTCGCGCTGGCAAGGTTGTTTTGCAAGGTACCCTCGTGCTCCTCTTTCTGCGCAATTGCCGCCTGCAGATACAGAACCTTCTCCGACAATAGAACGTCCGGTGGAAGTCGGGTGGGCGGCAGTCATCGTGCGAGGCGTTACTAAAAATGGATGCAAGCTCATCCAAACATTTACCTCGCTGTTTTACATCCCGACGTTTCTGTATGTCGAGGCAATTTGGTGTCCTGCACTAATTAGACATACCTCTGCTTCAACGAGATTGTGAGTCACCTGTATTTTTAGCTCTCGACAGCGGACGAAGTAAGGCTTGCTCTTTAGCAGCATAGTCTCCGCCGGCGCTCTGACAAGCTGCCCCGAGCAATCCGGGTGCAACCAAGCGAGGAGTTCGTTCATTACCAAATCTGGATCCTGCGGGCGGCCATGTATGTGTAATGTGCTGTGTTCGTAAACCGTCAAGCGAAAGTGAGACGTAAAGAGGGCATGCAATCAATCAATCCATGCTCGAACATCGCATGTCCCACTGCTCCTTGCAGCTTCTCCGTGGATCATCTGCCTTCAACAGGCACCAAAGACCTACCAATAATCACTCTCGTGGGCTGACGTAACCACAATGACTTCACTCACGCAAAACCGGCCTCATTTCTGACGAAAATTCCATGCACGGCCTAATCTTTAACTTCGAACTATTGTATTGCGTCACTCATGCATCACTATTGTATCACCTGTAGAATATAAGTTCGTCACAGACCATCATGCGCGGCCCGCTTCTGGAAGGCTCCACGGCCATCGACGTATAATGACCAAGGCCTTGATTTCGCAACGACGATGATTTCTTCGTTTGGTGCGGGGCCTTACCTCGTAAATCGAACAGAGAAGTTCCTTCATGACGAGTGTCACTAGCGACTCGTATCGTTCGAAGACCGGCAGCATCGTCCCAAGCGCTTCACACGCCGCCATTGTCCGGAACTCATCCGGTAAAGGTACATGCTCCGTCATGACGCACGCCTGCGTTTTTTTTTTTTTTACGGGCGTCGATCAATTAATACTCGGTGAGGTACGCTTAGACCCAAACAGCGGGTGTTCCACAAATGATGCACTTCTCGCTATAAATTGAAACTCACCTAGCGGGTGGGGGGTGTATCACCTTGCTCCTAACATTGGACCAAACCAACCAACTCACACCTAAATTCGAAGCTATAAATTGGCGAGCGAGCGCCGCCGACCTTGGCGGTGCGCTTAAGGACAGGGAACACTACGAACCTACGCACCTTCCGCAAACGCTGCTCGCACATTACTGAGATGGACTGGAATCGAGCTCGATCTGCATCAAAGCTCGCCGTCCACCTGCCGTTCGTTCAGCGGTTCAAAAACACCACACCAACTAATTGTAAATCATTGAGATGTTTCAAGCCTGTTCACTGTGCGTTGAATTACTTCGCGATGGATGTTATTGCGCTGACAGCGCTGATCTAGAGCATTGCACTTAAAAAAAGTCACGGCGAATGAAAAAAAGTCGGTTTTGCGAACCAAAAAAAGCAACTTTCGCGCGACGCATGGGGCACGCTGCAGTGTCTATGCGGCCTGTCATCGTCCGGAAAGGTTACCAAGCGTCTGGCAGTACCGCGCCATGTACCTCCATGTATCAGGTTCGTTGTGATTCTTCACTAACAAAGACAGCAACAATGTTGTCTAGTTCTACTGCTGTAGCTATTCCAGTAGCGATTGCAGCTACCAAGTATTTTCAACAATCATTATAGGGTCATTGGAGTGTCTGCTCTTCACGGCGGTAGGTTTTCCCGTTCGCATTTGCGAGGAGATAAACTCGACTCATGACTTCAAGCACCACAGCCTGCTCTAACGCAGAGCATCCGTCAAGTCCACTCGTGAGCGAGAATATAGTAGAAAAATACCTGGTAGGTCTCATCTGGCCTGACCGGCGTGTTGTCGATCGTCGAGAATCGACCCATACACGCTTGGACCACATGGTTCCACGAGGGTTCGTGACCAGATACAAACAGTAGCACGAGGTCGAAACGTCGACCCCACGGCTGATGCCAAAAAAAACTACAGCAGACTCGCGTAAGGGGCTCATCCTATTTCTCCCGAAACATATCTCGGCCGTTCCAGAAGATGTATTTAACCCCCCGACCGGTCGCACTCGTACGTATAGAACCTGTTATATGGGTTTTCGGAAAATCTAGTGGCTGGCTTCAGGGTGTACGATAGTTGGAGTCCGTGATTGCTTGTGTCGCAGCACGATTTAGTCTCCGCTAGAAGTGGTACCTGTTCATGACGCAGCCCGGGCTCAGCTCGAGCACCGACCACTGAGATGACGCGGTCTTGACGCTTCCAGGCACAGAAGGGCATCTCCCGTGCGAAGAGGGAAGACAGTTTGCGGGCCGCCAGTCGTTCTTCCTCTTCCGCCTAAACAAAACCGCACCTAAACGTTGTCAGCAAACCGTCACACGTCACATGTGAACTCGCACGACGCAAGGGTCGCGAAGGGTGCCAAGACGGATCCCAAGACGGATCCCAAGAAGGATCCCAAGAAGGACCCCAAAAGGGCCCCAAGAAGGATAGCAGGGTTCAACGACTACCGCAGCAGGGACAGGGCGAACATCCGCACGGAAACCACGAGAGGTATATGCATACATACTCCGAAGGTCACGGGGACTCACCGTCTACTGGATTTCGTGGTAACGTTTCCTTCTTTCTTCAGAAGCCCAATGAAGTTGTAACTTTGGGCTCTGGAAGTATCGCCCATGCCACAGCGTATAGCCCCTGGTGCAACCTTGATCGATCGAGTTGCGGAAGGTGGGAGGTAGACATCGCCACTCCCAGTTGTGGCACTCGTAATCTATCATAACAGTTAACCGGAGGAAACAGCTTGTCTGTCAGAGCTTAAAAGTCGCATATATCAGGAAGTTGACTCAAAAGCCGTGCGTCCGTTGTTCGACGCCTGGCCATACTGCTGTATACCTGAACTCAACTTCATCTGCGCGATGTACCTGTGGCTAGTCGGTTTAGTGTTTTGGATTGCCGTGTGTGAGATTGAACATTAAAATTAAATGAACCTTTGTCGTACGGCACACTAATCGCAACTTTCAAAAGTACCTGTGAGACGACGGACATCTCCGTGGAAGGCTTGTTCATGTTGGCCAGGGTATTCGGCTGACGATAGTCACCATCTCCAAGTCCTGCAAGGATCTGCCACAGCCAGCCGGCCATTTATTTCGCAGTCGACCATGTATATTACCGTACGAGCGCGGAGACTTAGCAGGCAGTGCTACGCAGATTTTGGTCGGAGTGAACAAATGAAGGTTTGACCTCAACCACAGTAGTGTACGTATTAATACAAGCGATATACTTATACTATAGCCCGGCTAAAAAAATGAAAACGTTTGTGTAAGGGGGCTCTCAAGTCAGCGAGCCCATTCTAGTTCGAAAATGTCGGCTCAGACGACTCTACAGGCTAGAGTCCTGCAGTAGGCTCTAACGAGCTTCGTAGCACCTGTTACTACGGGGGACAATAGTAAATAGGACCAAACAGCAAATATTGTTACCAAAAATAGGGAAATATACAGGTTTTTGTGTGTACCGTAGGTCCTATTTACTATGCCCCCCCATGTTGATAGGTCGACATGCTGCAGAAAAATACGCTACGGAGTACGTACACGGACCCTATTGTGCATAATATTAAGTGCTGCTGCGCGCTACGTAAGACATAGTCCCTCTCCCGGCACCGTGCCACCACGCTTGTTAAGTGCCCACCTGTCTAGAAACTGGTGGATGGCCGGGTGCATCCAAAGACGAGAGCAGCAACCGCCTGCTATTTCACCGAAGCATGCAAGGGTTACAGGTCGGACCAAGATACCCAATACTGCAAATACCACTAGCATATCCTCCCTCCAGCGCATGCGACCCAGAAGTGGCCCATTTAGTAGTGCAAAAAGCTATACCAGTATCACTCTGTACCGAAATATAATCACCTTTTGGTTTAACAATTAGTGTAAAAACGTTTCTTATATAATGGGACAGAGTGGTATATAAGTACATGTTCGGTAATGTAATGAACATTTTGTTATTATTACTGTATCAACACCCAAAATGTTCTTACATACCCGGACAGAGTGGTAGGCGCTTCGTACGTACAGTAGATGCGGTGGTGTGTTTTGTGTTTACGTTCCTGCAGCAGTACTGCTGTATCACTGGGTGTTGTGTGTTTTCGTGTGTATGTTTCTACACTACTACTGTTTGTAGCACTGGGTGGTCTTCGTGTCGCAGGTATAAATTAACAAGATGCGACCTGGCTGATTTATTAGTGTCTTTTACGCTATGCCCTCGTCGCATGCCGTCCTCGCCCCATTATTGATACTGCAGTCAAAGTAGAATACACTACCAGGTACCTGGTACCTGGTAAACAGTAAACTATGGTATTTTATACACTATGAAATCCATGTATCGATAAACCCCAACAAGCCAAATGCATTGCGTATACGTACGTATGAACACACTACTGACTGTAGCTGCCGAGCATACCCGATTCGCAGCTGTCTTGGGTCGACTCCAGTGGACTGTCTGGTTCCACGCAGGTCGTGGCATGGACCCAAGACGACATCGGCTATTCCTGAGAGGGCAGCTTCGCAAGACGTGCTCATGGCAGCACGCTGTGTCTGGTTTCCGACAGCTCAACTGCACACAGCCAGCTCACGCTTCTTGTGCCCCACGACCATTCACATTGCGACTCACGACACACACGACAATCTGCTATATTCACAATTTACTATTAATATCAATAATATTAGACCTGCCGTACTCGTACTATTTAATGTATACGTATACCGACTGGTATGTCGGTTCATCCTCCGGTACCAGATTTTTTCACACGCACGTACTCGTAACCAGCGACTAAGTCAGGAGACAGAAAAATGCGAACGTGCAATTAATAGTATCGAACTAAGCAATTCACGGAGCAAGCAACATGAACGAATACCACAAAACGAACATCGTGCATTTTTTTATTAATAGTTGTTTTTTCTTTCAACTTACAAAGATGCTCGCTAAACCGAAACACCGAAACCGACCCACGAAGACGAACCGCAACAAAACAGCGGCGAGACTGTTTACTGTTCGCCACACAGCACGCAAACGGGCCGCAGCGATTGAAAGATCCCATATCCCACACCCAGATCCACCCTCGCGCTTGCCCGACGATTGATTTGACCGCTGGTTCGATCCGGCACACAATCTGGTAATCATCCAGTTCGATCCACTGGTCCAAGCTGTAGGTTGGCCCAAGAATGGCGGTTGTGAGCAGCACAAAGATTACGAAGGATTTTCTGAAGAAGGTGATCACTTTCTGTTCCGCAGTTTTTTCTGCGGTAAAGTAAAATGGTACCGGTCAGCTATCAGTATGACAAAGAGAAAGTGAAAAAACCGTCAGCTGTAAGTTCGACCGATTGAATGATTGATACAGTACAACAGTAGTACTCAACTTTGCAAGCTGTGTCATACGTCGGGCGCGCATGTTCTGTACCAGGTACTGAAGATATGGTGGGGCCGAGGGTTGTTGCGGCCGGCTGTTGCCCTGCTGTGTATTATTGCGATATTGCTTTAAAAAGGCTATTCCTACGAGTACAGTACGAGTACGCTGCTCATACTACTCATACTCGAATGGATACCGACTACTCTGACCGCATGCATGCCGCACCCTCTCTTTGCACCTTCTGATGTTTCATGCTTGATATTTTGATGTGCACCACAGACCACTGGAGAATACGATCTAGAAATGACGCAATGGCTGGAGCTGCCCAATTTGGGTAAGATCATTGTGTAAAAAGACCAAGAATGCATCCAACGACGAAGCACTATATTGCTGCCCCCAGCTCCCGAAAAGAATAGCAGAATAGGCACGTAGACCGTGTGAGTAGCATGTATGTGTTGCTGTTATATCTCTTCGCCGAAGGACGCCAACGTGGGAATAGCACGGGTTAATGTTACATGCATCCATGGTGCGTTGTTGTTGCATGAACGTTGCATCATGCGCGGTGATGTTGCGTTGAATCATGTCATGAACACTACGAGTACAGATATAATATTACATTTCGACACTGGTGTCGTGAACTACTGTGCTTGTGATAGTGAACACTGAGAAGAGCGGAACTCTAACATCATAATAAAACGATCGGCACACGCATGATTATACTCGTACAGGAATCAAGCGCATGGAGAATCTCAGCAGCTGCACCAACATTCGAACGCTGAAGTTATGCGGCAACCAGGTGCGATGTGGGGCCCAAAAGCCGGCAAAAAACTCCATTTCCCTGTCGCAGAACAGGCCTTATCTTCGCTCAACGACTCAACAACGGTCGGGTTCGTTGGTCGGTTGGTAAAGTCTCTGGTGGCCAATGGGATACTGATCAATATGGCGTGCACCGTGGATGAGTAGCATGATATCAGCAGATTATGAGAAGAGGAGAGATTTGGTTCAGGTATGCACAAAGAGTATGATGGGGGAAGAGAAAATAAGTTTCTTGCAGTTGCTTGGTCGGAAAAACTGGCCGGTTCTGTCGTTCGCACCTACGTATTGGTTTGTATGCGCGACATGAAATCCGAAAATTCTGAATTATTTTTGTTTGAAAATCCTTCAGATTCGAGAGATTTGTGGGCTGGAAGGACTGTTGTCGCTGGAGCGTTTGGATCTCTCCTCCAATCGTATCAAACGAATAGGTAAGAGGTCGCGTTGGCCGCATGGTATTCCACACACGGTTTGCTTCTCCGACATCTTCCTTCAACTAAGGTCAGATATTTCATAATCATGCAACCAGCACAGAGTCACGTACGTAGAATCTGTAGAATCTGCTCAAACACAAGACGAGAAGGAAGAACGTCAACAGCAGTGTTCCTCTTCATATTCTAAACGTGCTGGAGTGCAGTAATCGCGTGGCTACTTATCTCCCACATCGATGGTGTGTTGTCTTGCCGCCGGTCTGATGGATGGATGCGTCGGGTAAGACAGACATGATTTTTGTTGCCGTGTCACATCCTGATCTGCAGGGAATTTGGAGCATCTGGCGAGCTTGCAGTCTTTGGATCTAAAGGTAAGGGTTAGTATCGACACATTCTTGGAAACATTGTATTCATACCTTAAGTACTATAAACGATAAGTCGAGTGAAGGCAAGGCGCTACTGTTTGCATTGCGCCAACGCCGCGATCGTATTGACCAATATACTTTGCAACGCGCAACGCTTCATATATCGCCTTCGTATTTTCTGGTGGCTAGCCAAGGTACGCGAAAAATCGTCGTTAACAGCAGCTCTGATAATACACCCAGGGGGAACAGAGTAAGCAAAGTCTAAGTTTATATTGTAGGCAATTGTAGGCGATACCATAGCGAAGCAGCGAATGACATATTTGACCTAGTTTTCCTGTCGACATCTGTCAAATGCCTGTATCCACCTGCGCACGTATCGTCCATGTATTCACAGGGAAATCAAATTGAGAATGTTGATGATGTGAAGACGCTCAGCCCGGTGAGCTCTGTCAGTCTCACATGTACATCGAGGATAGCCTTCCAGTATCCGAGCCGTCGAAACGAGTCTGACCCTGAATCCTGATTCTGAAACGTGCGCGGTTGTTTTGAAATGTTTTCGAAGATCGCCCGACGGTCAGTGCTACCACACTTTATTAAAAATGCTTTATCTTCCACGGAGTTGCAACCATGCCTGTACTTGACAGAAAGGAGCGCAAAATGTGTACGGCGTACGGAGCCCTGTGCTTCCTGCTTTAGGGTTATACCGGCCCTTTATGGCTTACGACGAAACCTGTCGACGTTGGCGAAAACGCCTCTTACCCATCCACATCCGTAATCGTTTCACTATGTACATGGGCCACACCTCTGGCTTCTGCTCCTCTTCAGCTGCCAAACTTGAGGCGGTTTTTCCTCCAGGGCTATCAAGGCGACAAGAAGAATCCAGGTTCGTCCTACGCACTAACACTCAATTTCCGACCGGAGCGCTTTTGGGAGAGCAATTGGTAACGTTACAAGGCTCACCCTGGGTGGGTAATTGGTTCACCTTTTACATGTAGCTCCAGGGTCCAATACCTGAAGAAATGACGTCGTCGCCTGGACGTGGGTTTTGGCCTTGTGCGGTCGCTGGTTCGATCCTCACCGTACGTATTTAAATAAACTCCACAATATAAAAGGGGATTACTCATGTCAAGAACCTGATGACTACTCTCCCCGATTGTAGCGCAGCTTAGATTTTGCTAGTGCCCGACCCCGTTGTAGGGCCGATACGCCTTCAAAAATATCCTTTCAAAATAATGGGGGGAAAAAATGGTGCCGTTTCAAGGAGGGGAGTGTTGTATAAGACTTGCCCTGTATGGCATTCAGTTAACTTTTACAAGTAGCTCAGGAGTCTATTCGTAGTACCTCAATATTCAGAGGATACCGCAAGGTGTTTGCCTGATCCGAAAAAATCCTAATGCTTTCCGTTTCAGCGTGCCAACACCCTTCTTATTATACAATCGTCACACGTCTTCTCCCTCGGTTGGACATGCTGGATGGTGAAAGCCTCAACCTCAGGAAGGTAAGAGGCGCCGCTAGAACATGCCTTCCGAACGTACAGTAATTCTACCAAGTACCTGGTGGTCATTTTAACGCGATGCAACTCGCATGCCATAGACTCATGGCAGCAACTGTTTACGCTGATCGCTTTTGTCGCTCGCTATCGTACATACTGCTAGTTCTGTCATGGGGTTTGCTTTATTGTAGGTAGTATCTTGATATCTTGATGAAGTGGTGGAGGTACTCGGGATCATGAGCGTTAATACGCTCGCTTGTTGGTTTATGCTTACGCCGAAG
The DNA here is from genome assembly GCA_031763025.1 of Macrocystis pyrifera. Classification (NCBI taxonomy): domain Eukaryota; class Phaeophyceae; order Laminariales; family Laminariaceae; genus Macrocystis; species Macrocystis pyrifera. The sequence continues at coordinate 2,298,372 of JASSKH010000023.1, forward strand.
AGGTCGTTTGCATTGATACGCCCACCTCTTGCTTTATGCTCACGTCGAAATTCACGAAGGAAATTTGCTCGTTTTGAAAATGAACGTTTGCAGTGCATGGTGGATGCGGTCTTGGACAACGCAAAGCCGGATGACGAGGCCTTAAAATCGCCTCAGCGCGAACGGTGGTGTAAAGGTTAGATACAAGTCGACTGGCACTTTTAGTGGACTGTCACTTTCATATCCTAACTCGATTCTGAAGGGACTACATCGATTCCTGAAACAAATAACGGCAATTCCTCAGCTCAAAGATCTTGATAACTATTTTTACCATAGCCAGTACCAGTCATTGATCTATCGGCACGACCGTGCTCGGTTTAACTATCAATGGCAGGTCGGATATTGACGGTGCCCGATATTTGATTGACGAATTGGTTGATGTTGCTATGACCAAGGGGGCGCACGCATGCATCTTTGGCAAGTATACAGTCGTTTCCACCAAAACAAGCGAACACCAGTCGTGATACTGTTTTAGAGTATTGTTTGCCGCTCGACACAATCAGGCAGCACACCATAAATTCAACCCACGTCATCAAACTGTGCATCCTCGATAGGCTTCGACTGGACACCGGAACCTGTGGACGTTGCGATCGAGGAGGATCTGCGAGTTGAACTAGATGCAATTCGCGGTAAGCATTGGTAGTTTGTTATGCCAATATGACGGTTTTTGCATCCGCCTTGAATTACAGAGCGTTCAGATGATCGAAGCATCTGTAACGCTGCGAACGTATTTGCCAGCGTCGACCAGAGGGTTGTGAGAACGATCGAGAAACGCTCTGCTTGGGTTTTTGCGGCAATGAATGTCTGATTTTACTTTGTGAAACGTTTTCAGTTTGTTCTTCTGTATACCGTCCTTCTTCCAGTAGGCGTTTCACACAAAATAGCAATGCCCCACGTGTGGGTATGGTGGTGTGATATCTCTCATCACTCATATATCACCCTTGTTTATTGCTAATTTTGTTCACGTGCGTCCCCACAAACTTCTGCTCGCTCGACAGATTTGCTACACGATTGCTCAAGTTTGAACCGGCGAGCTGGAGAAACTCTCAAAGAGTTGTAGGTGTTCGGTCCATCCTTGAGGGGGGACTAAAAATAGGCGCATCCTGCGCTTTAACGTCGTCCACGTACCATGTTCAAGCTATCATGGTTACGCTACACACAGTGCATCATCCCGCATTGGTTCAGATAGCTATATATTTTAATTCAGATATTTCAGACCGAGTGCTCGTCAAGGGATGAATTGTCCGATTCAAGCAATTCCCGTCCACCAGCTGGTTGGTCAAATGGGTGAGAATGTTCGCACTATTTGCGTACACATCATACTATGGAGCCGTCGTCACTGCGGTCAGTGGTGCCTCTCAGGAAGCACGTTGCAATCGGCGCATGGGACAAGGTAATATGCGCCCGCCCCAAAAAGAACGTGGTGGCTAACCTTACCTGGCCTGCACATGGTATGCACCAATGCGCCTAATCACGGTCAAAGCACGACAACACACAGCATCGTCTCGTCAATTGGCCAGAGATGCCCGCGACTATACTTCCGCTCGACCTGTTGTGTTATGATTGTCCACAAACGCAATGAGTGCGGTGGTTACGGTCCCGGCTGGTGCTGCTGTATGATTGGAAAACACAAATCTCACTTCCTGGCCTGTGAGGGCACGATATCTCTCCATAGTATCCTGTCACCTTTCCTAAGCGTACTGCGACGCTGGTAGCCATGCTACAGTGTTTGGTATTTATCCCGGACATGAAACAAGATTTGCGCAAAGCCGAACAATCACGCTATCCCTAGAGTCCACTCCCACAATCTACGGAGAACACCAGCCTACACCAGAAACAGCAACATCTAGCACGACTAGATCAAATTCAAAGCCTTGCCACTATATGCCCTGCGATCCCCCTTCCTGGGATCTCACGCAAGGAGGTCGTTTACGTCGGCATCACCGAATTCTTCTTCCCCTCTGCCTGTAGAATAAAACAAAAGTGAAGCGACGAAGGAGCCGTTGGTCGAATATACATTAAAATCGGTATGCGAGCAGAGATTACTGCATGTCATGATGCATCCACATAGCTATTTTTCTTGCAGCCACCGGTTTACTATTTTGTTGCCGAGTGCGGTAACGAAAACTGACTGTGAAGCCATGTGCACTGTTTATATTGCAAAGAAGGCAGACTCTACGCAGAAGAAATGAGGCTAGTCGACAATACGCAATATCTCCACTGTAGAGATCGGGCGATTTCCATTCGCGTCTGATGATTCTCACCGCAATATACGGCGGTCGAACAAATGGATGGCACGCGCTATTAATATATTAATACCACCAACACTGATCGACCGATCGACGTTGCTAGGTTCGCAGTCCGATTTGTGCTCAAACTCGACCGGTAGTGATTGCGGCCTACCTCGTTCCGCCTCTCTCCCGTCTCGTTCGACGCCATGTGCCTTCAAAGCGCGACCTGAAAATCCACTCCCAGATCCAGGCCTCCCACCCAGTCTTTGCTCAGACCCTCGTCTATCTCCAGAGGACCATCCCTTGCTTTGCGCATGGGTTGGCGTGGACCCCACGGGGCTGACCCCCTGTATTGGACCACATAAAAGGCAAAACAAATCAGAAGCGTTTCTTGAGGTACACTTGGTATCTACACAGCCATATGATACCTACTTTGCACACGGCACAACCTATTTTACTTTCTTGCTAGGAAGCTACGCGCATTACGGTGGCTGCACACAAAATGTTTTGGTCGATCTCAGAGTATTGTACACCAAAGGCAGTCCTTTATTATTTCGTAATTCCGCCCACGTGAAAACGCTCGCTCGCCACTCTGAAGCATGCGAATGGTACATGGTACATGCCAAGCAACGCTTGAGTGAGTCCAGACTCCCTCCGCCCGCCCTTACCTCTGCAACACCGACGCTTGGACCCCTCGCAGGAGTGCTCCTGTCTAAGCGCGCCAGCTTGTGCTGGTACTGTTGAAACGGCCGGTCATGATCTCGGCAGATCGCAACCAAGTAGCGAAGACCTGAAAAACGCGAAAATAGACGCTTTATGTGCATCTGGCTTGTCAGACATTCCCACTGGGGTCACTGTCGTGCTCGAATGTACTGGTAGTTTATCTGCCTCTACAGACATTCCCACTGAGATTAATTGCTGTGCTAGTACTGTCCATCTGAGACTTGAGGGAGCGTGGCTGGCTCTGTACAGCACCGCCACCGATGTGTTGCACCATCGTCAGCATTATTGCCAAAGTGCTGCACCACGTCCGTGGAACGTGCTCCTACGATGAGGTTGTCTTCCGCAAGGTGAAACGTCAGTGTTCGTTGCAGAAGCACTAAATATATCACTCATGTTTTGGTTGCCATCACTGTCTGTGTTCGTCAGTATATTTTGGCTGTGCCGTTGCTCGGGAGAGCGTGACAAGTGCCTACGTACTTACATTCCAAATTGTCCGGATAATCGATGTGAATCTTCTCGTAGAGCTCGAGTGCCATTTGATAGTTGCCCATTCGACGAAAGCAGCTAGTTACCATAAGGCGCCATTTCACCTTCGAAAACCGGGACAAGGGGACGGGGGTGGGTCACAGTTTTGCTCCTGTGAGACCAATCGTGGTGAACAACTACCGTTGTAACATATAGCGATGAAGTTCGGATATTCGACACGACAGTCGCATCGGACGCTACTGGAACACTAGAAAAGTCGACACCCAAGACACTATTATAGGAGAAGCTTGAAACATTTGATCCTCCTTCGAAAAGGGCTATACTAAGAAGGTAGTAACAACTCCAACAGTAGCGACCTGGCATCGTACATTTCGGAGTGGGGGGCGGCTACAGCATCTCACCTCGGTTGGCTGTATCTGTGCTGCCGTTTCGAAGTAATGTATCGCTTTCTCGTAGAGCTCGCTCTTGACATACCAAACACCCAGCCACGATATAACATCCAGGTTGACAGGGTAGTGTCGATAGCTGCTCAAAAGTCGATGTCAGAACGCGATTCGGCATATTCGGAGGTGAATATAACGTAACATGGCGCTCCCTGTATCACCCAGTGTTCCTCCGTTACAATAAGCGTCTTTATATATGGCGGCGATCTACCGAAAACGAATGTTTATCCACATGTTAGAAGGACTATTGAAAGCATATTCGTGTCGTGTTTGATGCTCTGGGAAATTGAGGTGATGCAACGTCTAACGTGTGTCACCATCAATTTCACAGACGAGGCGTTCTACGATAGAGGTTCACCCTAATTTTTCTGAGGATCCTATGTCCCCTCGAGGTATCTTGCGGAATTCAACGGGGACAAACATGACTACGACTGGTGCTACACGCATCTCGTACGTGTACGTACGCAATATGCCCAACAATGTAGAGCACAAGTTACATACTCATCATCCTTCAACTGGCGCCCGGAAGAACGCCGTGTGGTCAGCTCAGAAAGCTTTTTTACCCAAACGTAATACCTCTATCGTAGAACGCCTCAAACACAGAGGCGAGCTGACCTCTCTTTGTGGTAGAAGTATGCCTGGCTGTCGTCGTCCTCTTTGTTTGCGATATGTCCCATACGACTCAATATTCCGGGGTCGCTCGGAACCCGTGCGAGTAAAATGTTGAACCATTTCGACGCCTGTGGAAGGTTTTCCATGTGCACCTGACACCCGTGGAAGAAGGAGGGTGAGAAATGTTAAGCTTCGGGCATGTCAAGATACTCTATGCCAACTACACTATTATACTATTAATATCAACAACTGTTGAGGGCAAACCTTGCTGATCCTATAGCCCGCCGTAGGGTTCAACCGTTTACCTCAGGGAAATATCACGCAAGAGGTAATACAGTAGTCACCAGAAAAAAACGTGCCGCCACAACCCCTAAAAGCCATGCTCCCATGTTCATATGGGCACAATGAAGTTTCGTCCTACCTCGTACAGGTTCGCGATGTGATATATAACCTCCGTGTTGTTTGGGATGATCGTGTGAAGCTTCTCAAAAGCTTGAAGAGAGTCGCCTGGCAGACCCAAGTGCATGTTCACCAGGCCCAGGTTGTATATCGCCTCCACGCAGTCCACCTATTAATACCAGGCGAGGATGGAATCACGGTCCAAAATCACTCTTAACAGTCACTGAGCGCATACGTAAGCTGAAGGCCCACAAAACGTCAGGGCCTTCGCTGTATCACGTCGGAAATACAGTGTGTTGTGTATGAGGCAACCGCCGAGACGCTTGCAGTAAACGTAATGGCTCATGAACGCATTCTGCTTCATCTCCAGATATGCTCATGCTTTTGCTGCACTCGGGGGTATGCCGTATGTCTCTGCAGTGTAGCCAGTCAGTGTCAGTCAGTGTCACTGCTTGTCCGATGAATACTTCCCTGGTGCTTACAGCTACGGTATGTACACTCCTACCAGCGGGCATTAGCCTCCAGGACAAGTTGTCGCCGAAGTCCAACTTCACGTACACCTATAGGATGAAATCTCGGTACAACTGCTCACCTCCACCCCAATGGCCTCGAGGAAGATTTCTTTAGCGCGTCCATACTCCTTGGACATGAATAAGCAGTTGCCTTTGTTGACCAGAGCCTTGGCATTGTACCGGTTATGCCGGATGGCCATATCTGCGTAAAAATCCGCACTCTTAAACTCGCCTACGAGTCCAAAAAGGGTGAATTGTACAGGAGGGCAAATCTATCAGAGACCGCATATTAACGCGCCTCATGTGTGTGCACCTTCTAACTTATCACATTACATCTGAGTAGACGCAATAACTGACGTGACGTCAGACTTGAATAACTCCAATGGGGTATTTTAATTTTTTAGTTGGAGAACGAAATAATATATCAACGCCTCAGCGATGACGCACAAAACGAATTTGTCAAGTCCGGGGGGCGGGAGGATACTCATTATCATGCATGGCCGTAGTCGTATGAGTCGAGGGGGGGGTCTAGCAGGAACGGAGGCAGCTCATACCAGAACTACAGCAGTTCAAACATTGACAGCGTTCAGGAGCTTTGCAGCACCGATATGGTTGTTAGGTCTAGCTTCCACTCTACTCTGGAATACGTCAGTAATTGTGTACTAAAAACTTCACCGATAGCCGTGCCTGGCTAGACGTTGCCATCGAACCAGGCAAAAATCAATCCGACTAGGTTGCTTTACGGATATCGTGTCTGAGCGACGTGATGTGTGACGCCGGAACCACAAGAATCCTACCCTCGAGGAAGTAGATGAAAGCAAGATTGGTGGCCGCCATAGCTTTTAGGTGCTGATCCTTCTTCTCAAACGCTTTGAGGTGCTCGATCGCCTGTGTGCCAGGTGCAGCGCATGTAAAAGAGGGCAAAAAACGGGTGAAATAGTTAGCAGAGGGTAATTTTGTGAAGGGCTGGTACGCGGATGATAGTGACAATCAGCTTTAGCAGGTGCAAAAAGTGTACTGAAAGATGAGGCCTTGTGACGTCAGTAGCTTATGAGGAAATTAGCCCCACCCTTGGAAAATATCCAGTTTTTGTCTTCCACGGTGCTCGATATCGATTCAAGGGATAGTCCAGGTACGACGTATTTTTACTCGAGGCTGACACGGCATCAAAGAAATAAAACGGGCACCTTGTCAAACTCCTTCGTTTTGAGATAGTGCAGAGCCTTCTCGACTTCCATCTTGGACGCAAGGTATTCGTGGTCCAGCTTTATTGTCTCCACCACCCAGTCGTACCCTGCTTCCCAGTCCTTTTTATCCATTACCGGAGCTATTAGCTTGGCTGCCGTAAACACATAACTGCAAAACATAGTTGAAGCAGCATCGGCAGGTTCAGAAGATTGTATTTTTTCTGGTTGCGTCTCGTGCACAGGCAGGACTCAACGAGCATGAGTCGACCAATTGGTGCTGTTGAGAGATACGTATGATAGCGTTATGCATCAAAATCCCTGAATATGGACTCAGCCAATGGCAGCCAACAGTGTCAAAGTCCCTCATTGTCTCATGATGAATTATGCTCGTGGTACTGGCATTGGTTGGGTTTCTTACTGTTCCGCTTCCTTCTTGCGTCTTTTGAGCTCTGCTCGCAGTTTGTCTGGGGCCGCCTGCCCCGTCATCTCGGCTTCATCCACTGCCTTCGAGTCCTCCTCCCCGTCTTCTTCTTCCGTCACCCCCTATTTTGCAATTTAGCAAATGCGGGACGAGAGACGTTGAATTGTCAGGTGGGCGATCAAATGCACCTGGTCCAAACATATTGGGATTGCTCTCAAGCAGAATAGTTATGTTGTCACAAGGGTACACTCCTCACGAGGGACAAGGTGCGAACAAGATTCCCTTGGCGAAGATCGTTTTCAACGACGCCGCTCGTGGTGCGGCAGGCTGCGTTATCTCGAGCTAAAAGGTGCTCCAACATCGTCAGTCGTTTCGCGGCTGCATGCTTCGCGACTGTATGCTGTGGTTCGCCAACCAGACACGCACGGGCGCGCATGTGCAACAGGTCACCTGAACCGGAATAGCTGCAAGCCTTTGGAAGGCCTTCTTCATCGAGAGTCCGTCTTCCAGAGCGTAGTAGCAGAGGACGAGATTGAAGCCAGTCTGGTGGTCAGGATTTCCCTGCATGATAGCATCATACTGACCAATTGCGTCCTACCAGCAGTGGCATTGAACCAGGGAATGCGTGCACACGCTAAGTTGGGATTGTCCCTGCATGGGTTGCAAACATTAGTGGCGAGTATTGAATGTGGCAATGCAACATGTTCGTTGTCGTCATTGGAACTGTCTTGAAATACGACCAAAAATATTCATAACCGAAACATACCTGAAACTGCCCCATGCGCACAAAAGCGGTCCCAATATTGCGGATAATCTTAAACCGAACCTCCTTTCCGGTGTTGGGGACCTGGAAAAGACAACAATGGTACCATGCTTATGACGATCAGTGGGGGTTCTGTTGTCTGCGTTTACATATTTCGGGGGCGTGCGTTGCTACGATGGTGGCATTCAATTAAGTTGACGAGATTCGGCCGTATACCGTACCATTGACTGACTGCCTTGTGTACCACATGCGGTCGGGCCCGCTCCCCGCCGTGCCTTTGTTTACCGGCAATGCTTTGTTATCAGCCTCCACCCCCCACTAGCCATCATCGCAATATACAAGAATTGTGTGTGAGCAGTACCTGATCCAACGCCATCCTGTAGTGTTTTATTGCCTCCGGATATTCACGCTGGGAGCGGGCAGTGCGACAGACAAGCGGAGCACACAGGTGGAGGCAAGGAGTAGCCGCGCACAAACAGAAACAAGATGAGAGACGCACGCGGCCATTCGAGAATCGGTACAACGTCGTTACCACGACGACACGCTTTGCTAGACTACAGGAGGTATCGCGGCACCTGCTCGTAGTAGATGTTGCCCATGTTTGCCCGAAGTCGTCCGGCCTGTGGGTACTGCTTGTTCTTGACAATAGCGCCGAACTCTCGCAAGGCCTGCAAGCAGACAAGATAAACGCCCAGCACACACTCTAATGAAGCCCGCAACAGTTGTGTCTCGGACGCTAAAAATGGAGACACCGATATCATCGGGATGCAATACCTGCGAAATCTATGCAATAACCGACGTGACTCACCTCTTTTTTCATTCCATTTTGATGGTAGCAATTGGCCAGGTTGAAGCACACGGCATAGGTGAGGTCGAGGTTAATTTGGTCGACGTGCCCATGCCGTTCCCTAAGCTTGCACAAAGCCTTCTCTTTTTTGTCCTGAGGTGACAGTCAAAGCAGTTACAAGCACCGACCGCGCGATTTTGAGGACGAAGGAAACGTGCCAGATACATGCGATATACGTTTAACAGAGACGTCGCGTGCTGCATCATCCTGTTCCTGCTCTGGACAACCAGAAACAAGTCGTACCGAGTGAAGGCAGCTTTGTTATCGCCATGCAAATACTGCAAAAAATCACACTACCAATAAGAGATAGCAGACAACGCCCACGGACTAGTGGCATACGTCGGCCTTCGAAGATTGGAGCGTGAATACACACACATTTATACCGCGACTTAAATACGTAACTGCGCAACAGTAGGCCTGACTCACAGCTTCCTTCCCCTTCTCGAGGGCCTCGGCGAATTTGCCCGAGACGCATGCACCAGCGCTTTCTTCCATCATGACGTGTACCTCCACGACAAAACAAAAAGGGCAAAACGGACAAATAGGAACACGTAATCCGAAGCAGGAAAGTAAGAATTTGCATGCTTATCATCTCGCGGAGGGCGTCCCATTGTGTGTTCTTTATCCGGTATAAACAGTTTTAACGGCAGGCGTGTAAGCGTACCTGCCGTTCCATCTCCTTGGCAAGATACTCTGGACCATTGTCAGCCTTCTCGGCTAGTGCAGGAGCTGGGCCGTGACCTTGATTCAAGGGGTCGAACGCTCCTTGTTTCTTTGATTGGTAGCCAGCGCGGACACAGATGTCATCGGTCGCGCTTCCGGGCCAGCTCGCATCGCTGTGCCTGGCACGGCCTGAAAGCGATGTTTATGAACACGGGATATATAGCGTGTGTCACTTGCCGAGTATACCTGCCTTTGTCGTTTGCGAAGGAGCGTGCGCATTTCACGGACCCCCAGCCTATACGAGTATTCATCACGTAGTACTTACTGACCGTGAGTGCACAGCAGTACTGTAGAACACGCGCGACCGATACATCAAGCCCACTCAGCTTGGAGGGCTGCGCATCGACCAATTCTGTCGAAATTAGAATACTGTCGTTTTTTTCTGGTCCCCGGTTTGAAAACGCTGCAATGTTTTTCTGGTCCCCGGTTTAAAAACGCTGCATTGAACGAAAGACACCATAATACGAGAACGATATGAGATGATACTTCGCATGATACGTACAACAAATTTCGTGCAAGGCTTCCTTCAGGTGCGCTCACCCCTGTCATCATTCTCCCGACTTGGGACGGCGGAGGTCTGCCCGTAGTTCCTGGGGCTCTCAATGCCGTTGCCGGGCCAACAGCTCGCATACCAGCTATCCCTTGTGCGTTGCTTCCCGGGTAAGTGTTGTGCAGCACTGATCCCGGTAGCTGACTCGGGATGCTGCAGGTCGTGTCAACGTATAACGAAGTCCCAAATGTTATTGTAGCGAGGACCAATCACAGCAATACTGATATGAGATACTTCGACACTATCATACTTATACTACTGTACAGTGTTGTACGTGCCAGGTACGACACGCTTCCGTTGTACCAGTACCACAGGTATGATACGACCATAACATGCTGTGAAAGCCGTGGGATGCCCAATTGCATGGGGTGAAATACATGAAGAGAGCAGCCTACCACAAGCCCAAAGAAACAGCAGCTGAGATCACAAAGAGCACATGCGCGATATCATGAGCTCGACGTAGCTCCTAACATTTCGTCGTGGGACGAGAATGCGATCTACTGGGACAAAGGTGGAAGCACTGCTCGTATAGTAGTACCAGCACAAATATATTAATATTAATATGTATAGTACACGCGTACGAAGCACTTGCTGTCGAAAGCTGACGGCGTTGTAGCCAAAATCATCCGAACGGTAAGGGCATACCGAATGGTTGTGCTGGATGTCGACGGGTAGAAAGAACGGAGAACACACACACCATCACGTTCGAGGCGCACACCCCCAAGTGCTACCGGATACGGTTTTCTACGTTCACGGTACATGTGCGGCCCGATTAACCCTATGGTTATGGATATGTTTTGGATCCATTTGCCTCAGTCACCTGTAGTTGAAGTCCTCGTATAGATCATCATTGGGATCCGTAGATTTCCCGAGGTCCACGTTCCTGTTGCCGAATAACATGGCTCTCGTGGGGTAGTGTGCAGTAGCAGTATTGATAGTGTGCAGATCGTATGAAACACCCGCAACGCACACAATCGTCTCCGAAGTACTTATCTATCCCCATCCCCGATCCCCGCTGACTTGGCGGTTACAGGAATGCCTCAATATTTTGAGGCAAATTTGTGGAAAAGCTTGCCGCTTCGTACGTATTCCGTGTGTACGTCTCGCTCTGACGAGGACGGGTATGATCAGCTGGACATTCCACGCGTGCAAATAGATGGCGGATACTTCGTTACACCCGGTCTCAAGGACTGCAGAGCAAGGCCGGAAAATAAGACGTCTGCCGTCGCTGTCTCGAAGTGATAACTCCTCTTTCGTGCCCCCACGGATAGTTTCTGCTCTGACTCGACAACGACACGAACCTGTCCGCGATGCTGTCCGCGCTCTCGCGCTAGCAGTCGTACCAGGAACCGAGGAATTACACGCCAGGTAGGTGTGTGTTTGTTCAAAGGTTGAAGTTAGCTGCTATGTTGATCAATCAGCAATGCTGTTGTGTTTTATGTGTGTGTATACGACGAGCTCTTGATCAAAGCCGACTATTATACTTGTTGTACGTACTGCTGTTGCGGTTGTACGTACGTACAACAAGTATGATACGTACTACATAGCAGCAGTACAACGTCAAGTACAGGATGACATGAGGAAAAAAATGCACAGAAACTTGTACCGAACGAACGGCGAGACGAAAACACGGCCCCTTCGTTCTCCCTGCATCATACTCGTACATACGAGTATCATACTCGTACATACGGCGGACTGCTCTTTATTCTTATCATGCACTTGTTAGGCTCATTCTTATCGGAAAGCTTTTTTTCCGGAATTTCCAAAGCACCCATATCGGAGAGCTTTTTTCCCATAATTTCCATGTTGCTTGATTTCGCGCAATTTTTCAGTCTTCCAGATTTTCCTGATTTTTTTTTTTCCAAATATGTGAAATTCAACTTTCCTGATTTTTTGCTTCTGGAGAATTTCACGAATAGTGATAGAATACCTCCGTATCTTGATGCGTATCTTCCATAAACAAGTACTCCATTCTCGTTGTTACATTGTTAATAGGGTGATCACGCACCACGTACTCGTATATATTATATATTATATATACTTATAGATATCTCAACCTCTGAGCGTGCTCGGTTGGTACATCCCTGGCCTCTCAGAGCTCCCACTTGGGAATCGCCTCCGTTTATTACTTGCCGGACCGTTCCAGCGAGTCTTTTTTTTCTCCATTTCTTGTCGTACTTTCAGTCCTTCTTTCCTTTTTTCTTCTTTCGTTTCGTGTGCGTGCGTGTACTCCGAGCACGGTTGCGCGGGCGAACCCGGCACCGTCGCGGGTGTCAGCGGATGCTGGCGAGTAGAGGGGGAGTTGCAAGGAGCGCGGTCGCCGCTTTCGTGCCTAGGCGTCGCGTGTGCCTCGAGACACGAGGGATGCATCAATAGGCTCTGTTTGGCCTCCATTTGTGATTTTGGATAGAGTACGTACGAGTATTTAAGGTTCGTTCGGGATTGTAAGATAATATTCAAGTGGTGCTTATTTTTGCGACCGGGCTGAGAGTCACAAGAGGGAGGGAGGTACCCCGAATGAGCACCAACATTGTCGAGCTTGCGTCGAGGTCCACGGTGAGCACCGGGCTTCACGCGAGGCGGGCGACGGGGCTCACTGTGGAAGAGAGGGAGGGAAGCTTTACCCGGACTGAATCGGTGGCGAGATGGTTGCGAGAGGGGCGGGCGGCGTACGAGGCTGAGAGAGAAGCTCTGCTGTAAGATTTTTTTTTTTTTTCATTTTTTTCTTTTTTTGACTGGTGTAAGGTGTTCTTCCACTCAAGCAGTAAATTATTTACACGAAAGGGGACGGGGATTTTTTTTCTTTTAGAAATTTTCGGTCTCATTTTCATTGTGTTTGCTGTGTTGCTGTGCCGTTCTGTGCTTTATCTTTCGTACATACGACGAGTACACAGACACAGAGCATATCGAAAGAAGAAAATAAGTACCCTACCTGGGGTATGTACGTATGTACGACGTGTGAGCGAGCGTAGCGGAAAACCGCCCGCGACGCGAAGCATATGTGGCGTCCGAGCTGTTTTCTCCTGAAGCATGGCGGCGGGACTCTTGGCACTATCAAGTCGCCAGTTTGCAGCTAACTACAGGGGCCATAAAAAAAACAATATTCAATCATGGACCTCTGTCCGCTTCGCATAATTTGATGTTTCCTTCCTGAGCGAGCGTAGCGGGCGGCGTAGGCCGCCCGCGGAGCGAAGCGCCTTGTAGAACTACTTATAGATATCTCGATCTCTGAGCGTGCTCGGTTGGTACATCCCTGGCCTCTCAGAGCACCCACTTGGGAATCGCCTCCGTTTATTACTTGCCGGACCTTTCCAGCGGGTGTTTGTTTTCTTCATTTCTCTTCGTACTTTCAGTCCTTCTTTCCCTTTTTCTTCTTTCGTTTCGTGCGCGTGCGTGTACTCCGAGCACGGCGCCGCGGGCGAACCCGGCACGGTCGCGGGTGTCAGCGGGTGCTGGCGGGCAGAGGGGGAGTTGCAAGGAGAGCGGTCGTCGATTTCGTGCCTAGGCGTCACGTGTGCCTCGAGACTCGAGGGATGCATCAATAGGCTCTGTCTGACCTCCACTTGTGATTTTTGATGGAGTACGGGGGCGTTCGGGATTGTAAGATAATATTCAAGCGGTGCTTATTTTTTGCGATCGGGCTGAAAATTTAACCCAGTCTGAGCACCAACATTGTCGAGCTGGCGAACGAGGTCCACGGTGAGCACCGGGCTTCACGCGAGGCGGGCGACGGGGCTCACTGTGGAAGATAGGGGGGAAAGCTTTACCCGGACCGAATCGGTGGCGAGATGGTCGCGAGAGGGGCGGGCGGCGTACGAGGCTGAGAGAGAAGCTCTGCTGTTTGATTTTTCTTTTATTCGTTTTTTCTTTTGACCGGTGTAAGGTGTTCCAATCAGGTAGTAAATTATTTACCCGAAAGGGGACGGGGATTTTTATCTTTCAGAATTTTTCGGTTTCATTTTCATTGTTTTTGCTGTGTTGCTGTGCCGTTCTGTGCTTTCTCTTTCGCTGTTTCGTACATACTGCTGTAGTTACTCAAAATGAAAAAATCAGTGCCCTACATACCTGGGGTATGTGCGTACGTAAGGCATGTGAGCGAAACGTCCGCGACGCGAAGCGTATGTGCCTTCCGACCTGTTTTCTCGTGAAGCATGGCGGCGGGACTCTTGGCATTATCAAGTCGCCAGTTTGCAACTACGATCGATTTATAAAAAAACTACCAGTATATTCAATCGTGGATGTCCGCTTCGCATTATCCGATGTACTTTTCCTTCCTGCGCGAGCGTAGCGGGCGGCATAGGCCACCCGCGGAGCGAAGCGCCTTGTACTTTGCATGTAAATATTAATACTGTGTTTGCGTGACGTACTTCGTATGACACTGTAAAATACCCGGTAGTACTTGAACATTACTGTACAGTCACAGCGGTAGCGTGCATCTTACCATGATAGCATACTGCATCAGAATCGTTGGAGCACGGTCCGATTATATCATGTAACGAATGCCTTACGTACACCTTCGTACCCGGTATGCACCCTCTGATCCTGGTACAAGTACAGCACACACTTCGTAAAGGTACATACTGTTCCTCGATCAGTTCCGTCACGACAAACTCCGATAATAATCGCCCTGAATATTCGCGTGTCTCCATGCACGACAACGACGAACTTGACAATGATTGCGTAGCACTTCAACCTGCGTGTGTCCCGGCTGCATATACCTGCATACTACAGTCTATGTACACGAGCCGTGAGTTCAAAAGCGGGCTACTGGGTACCGAAATCGAGGCAAGACGACCCCTTCTTGCAGGTGAATATAATAACATAATATTAACACTACATTTTAATGCCGCTCAGTGGTGGTGATGACCTTGTTTTGGGTCTTCAAAACTAACTCGGTTTTTGTATGCCCCGCGGAGCGCCGGCTCTCCCGAGCACCATCGGACCGCCCTCGGACGTACGGCGGAGCTACGCCCCCCACACACAGCAGCCCTCGGTGCCCCCGGCGAAATAAATAGTGCAGCCACCCAACTCGGCGAGTAGGGAGCATGGAAAGGCGCCCTCCCGGGGACGGGTTGCTCGGTCCCCGGGAAGGGGGCGGACCCTAGGGGAAGGAGCTGTTTCCAATATTTCGTCCTTCCCAGATAAATTCGTGTCCCCTATTTCTGGGCTTCCATGGGTGGAAGTGTTTTTTTTCCCTGGGGACATCGTGGGCGGGTCGGTAGGTGGGTCGGTGGGTGGATGGGCGGGTGGGTGGGTGGATAGTCGGTGGGAGGGTGTGAGTAGGTGGGTATAATACCAACCCCGCTGACGTAGCAGCGGTCATACCGCTAGTAGACTCTAAAGCTCTACAGAGTATCCACCATAGACCAGGTACCTAGTAATGCACTGGTAAAACAATAGTCAGTAGAGCACTGGGTAGAATTGACATATCGTTGATCGAGAGAGGCAAATATCATGCCCAAGAACCAGTGGTTGGCGTTCAGACCGGCGTGCATGGCCGCAAAGACCACCCGTTGTAGATTCGGTAGGTGTTTTTGGTTAGAATGCAAACTATCCAAAAGTGATCGCCGCGCCACTGTAGAATCGCACGGACGACAACTTGACGGTACAGCTAGAGACGGCTAATGTCAGAGCGGGGGGTAGCATCTAGCATTCAGCCAGACTTCGATTCAACCTGTGCCCTCCCGAATCATCGGAACCCCGCGCCCATGCGCCCCTCCCGTCTTTCTCCCCGGCGGTGTCGTGTTACACGTTTTGTTGCACGTCCTGCTGCACGCAGAAAGTCCTGACTGCCAAGAATCTCCAACTTGAGCGACTGCCGTTCAGAGATGCGTACCTGTATCAGTACGGCCTCCTTCCGGATCAGTATGTCCCCCCAAGGTAAACTACGCACCTTTTCTTAGGCTTTAATCTGGAGAGCGCGCCAGTACATGTGCCAATGTCGAGGCCAAGTACAACCACACCTTGCGAGTCGCTTAATGATACTCGCTGCTGTGAAGCTGCTCTTTCTAGTCAACACTTGGTATCCTGTTATACGTACTGCTGCTATATCGGAAAAAAGACACGCCACCAACATTTCCTGTAAACTCTGTGGGCATCTCCAACTAATACTCAAATACTTGGCAATACAGACCCGCAAGCCAGCATATTGGCCACGTAAGTCGAATCGATACGGCGTGTCATAGAGGAAGAAACGGCACCTACAATTGGCGAGTTTTCTGCCGGGAGTGTCGAGGGCGATCGAGAGCCGCTGCTCAAGTGTATCGCCCGAAAAAAGCAGATACTAATGTAGTACTTCGTGTAGTCGAATGTTGGTAAATGTGTCTGCTTAGGAACCTAGAAATATAAATAGCAAAAAAGGTGCTGAGGATAGTTGTTGACTAGCGAAAAAGCGTGCCCAATATGTAATCCGGCGATGAGCGTTCAACAGTCAGTGACGACTTCACGCGGTCATCAAAAGTAACGAAGTCATACTACTATCAGTAACTGCAGCATAAACATGATATAGTTACAATACTACCGTCGGCTCGTGTGTTACCTACGACGGTGTGAATGATTTATTATCTCGATGCAGCATTCGCGCTTCCTCCCGTAACCTTAGAGCGAGCACTCCCTCTTGTTTTTGTCGGATACTTCGCGTTGCCGTGACAGGGACGACCATGCGATCAGCTTACACCCTTGCGATAAAGTGGACGCCAAGCTTCCCCAGTCGCTGCTACGGACGGAAGCAACGAGGCAACTGGGGGAAGGGCAGACATCGTCTGCACGACGAGTAGTTTCGGCGTGGGATGGGACCGTGAAGAATGTGACTGCACCTTTGCTTTGGCGGACGAGAGAGCCCCTGTTCTGACCACGGTGACTACCAGAACAACGGGGAAGTAGGCGTTGCTGACACCTGGCAATGAAGGAAGAAGACAACTGTAATCTTGTAGATAGCCGTGCAGCTGTTGATTGACACGAAACCACGTGCTGTAGTTCGGCCTGTAGTAGACGTAGACATGTGGCAGAGAGAGGCGGACGCACGTTCCATGTATGAGCGTATTGCACACTTGAACACCTCTTAACCGGTAGGCCTAGACCCGCAATTAAACTTGCAGCTCTAGACTATTTTCAGTTTTGTTCACGTGGATTGGGGATAACTCCTGTTAGCTCTGGCTTCGCTGAAAATCCCATCACCCGGCAGCCATGGTATTTTGGCTTTATCTCATCGGTGTTGGGCAAATGGCAAACGACCATCGGCGATGTGAAAGATTGGCTTTCATGCCGTTCCATTTACTCGTCAGTATTCAATCCAGTCTAAAAAGAAACTTTCTGTTACTCTCCATTAACCCTCCCGCTGTGGTAAAACGTATACACATATTGGACGGCTTATTGGAAAATAAATGACACACCCCAGGAAAAAACGGCACCTCATGGCCCTGGGACACCCTTTTTCTCGCGAGCCTCGCCTCTTCTGACGGGTAGTTTTCGCGTGCACATCCCCTGTCTTTGGTACTTACCGGTAGTCCCTTTCGCCCCTCCCGCTGTTATTCGCTACGTACGTGGCTTGCTTGCTGGTGAATTACGTGCATTCTGAAGTGTGGTCAATATTTTTTTGTTTTATGTTTATTTCCGTCAACGCAGGATGATCCTCTTAATTTCCATGTTGCTGCATTTATTCAAACATTTCGTTGACCGTACGTTGTCAACTGTTTCGATTTTTTTTCATTCGGCGTTTTTTTTTTATTTTGTGTGCCCGAAGACGAAAAATATAGAATTCACTCTATTTTCAGTACGAATTAATTAATTGAAAGTCAGGTCCATTTGTTTTATATGCTTCCCGCTAGCCACCAAACAACCTATCTTTTTAACATAGCAGGTCAATGCACCGATCCTCCACTTTTGAGTAAAATCGTGTGGTTGCAGAACAAAGTGCCTGCTTTGTGGCCGTTTCCCGCGGCTGGTGCGACGACAAACGCTCTCACCCACCTACAGTGGTTTTCTCCGCCTGATTTCACCGCCACAATACCAGCTCCGACACTTCTCGCTGCACGGTTGTCCACCCGGTCCTCCTCTTCTGGTACTTGTCGTCGAACCCGGTGACGAACTCCGCCTAAGTTTCCTGCGTTGAGAACTACACACACGAGTTAGGCTAGTGAGCGGGGCGCCGACGTCTTTTGCTCCGCCACTACCCCATACCTTTCCTTGACCTACCCTCTCACCATCGCAGGCGAATCCACGTTTTGATCTCTTCGTCTTGTCGCCAACAACATCACGAATTTCTCACCCCCACTGACAAATATCGACTCCACACCGCCGATGCCGACCCCACCCCTTCAGTAGTTCCATACCTGCCTACGCCCTCGGTCCGCTACGACTGCGATGCCCTCCACCACGACCAGCCATCGCCCATCGCCTCACCTCTATACGTCTACGTTCGTATGATGACGTGCTCGTGCAATGTTCTCACGCGCCGTAGAACCGCCTCCTAACTGAGCACCACCCGCGCGCTCATTCCTTCGATTATTCCAAGGAATTGACATTGACGTCTTTGTCCGGTGGTGGCTCCGTCACTACTTCAAATGCCAAGCGCGCAACTTGTCTTGTTAAACGGTCCGCTGAACTCGTGCAATTCCCAACTGGTATCACACGGGCTTCACGTCGTCATCAGCGTCAACTACTTTGTGGACCTCCACCGACTACACCGCGGTGTAATGCGTACACCCTCCTCACCAATTAACCGCCAATGCTACAGTCGACATGGACCGCTTCATCACTTTCGGAGGCAGCCCAGTGTCGCTCATCACCCACAACGGACTGTGTCTTTCTGCTCCAAGCGTTCCCGGGGCATCTCTGAGCGCGTACGCGCCAACAAGATCGTGATCAGCTCCTAACACTCCAGCACCAACGGCAACATCGAGCGTGTTAGTCACACGTTGGCTGAGATGCTCGCAATTGTGCACAGGAAACAAAAACACGCACTAGGATATTAACAGTTCCCCCCGTTAAGGTTGGCCTACAGCAACTCCGTGATTTCCGCTACAAGGCTAACCCCTGGTAGAACGCCATTTTGATGTTTCTACATGCCTGTTCAAGCTGAACCCAACAAAAATATTCAGAGTCGAAAGTTCATACCGTTTTCGGGAGATAGGTCCTGACATTTTGCACGTGTTCTATGACCCCCTCTTAACCCGTTGCCGAGAGGCGATTTTTGCGTTTTGTTTTGTTTCGTGGGGTATTTGTTTTTTATTTTTATTTTTGTAACCTGAAATTCCCAACAAGAAAGTAATTAAATACAAAACTACCGGCCGCCAAGACGTCGGCAGGAGCTCACATAACACGTATGGAAAAAAACAGGATGTATTCATGAGAAACGGCGTGAACAATTGGACGTTTCTGCAAAAAACAGGCGTATTAGCGCCGTTGCCTTGTAACCTCTTGGTTTCAGTATAAGCTCAATTTTGGGCGTTAGAAATTACTTGATATTGACCCTACTCAGTCGAATTTTCGACTATTTGCCCGAATTTTTCTACATACATGCCTTGGAGTGCCTGGGACCGGCTTGTTCAGGGACAAAAATGAAAAAAAGCGTTCGTACCTACGGAAACGCCTGACTGTTACTGACCTTTTTTTATGCCTGTGGTTGGTCGGGACATATTTTCGCCCCTACCGCCAGCTGTGAGACCCCAACTAAAAAAGTGGCTATGTCACCCTTTTCCACAGTTCATGGCGATTAGTATGATACCAAATATGTGACATCTGAGTCGATATTTCAAGCGGCATTCGTGGTTGACAAAATTTAGGGCGTTTAGCTCGAACCAGCTCGTATGAACTGTCTTCCGTGTCCCTACCTCGCGGTCTATGAGCCCCCCAACACTGAGGGACACCAAAGTTTGGACCGCGACCAACTGGCCTGCTGTGGTCACTGCAACCTTAACTTTATGACTGGCCTTCAACAGCGGCAATACCACACCGTCCGTAAACGCCACGCCGTCGCCGTCTCCTGCTTGAAGCGCCAGAATCCATTCACCATGGACGCCCTACGCCAATCGTCCTCCTTATCTACAGGCGGGTGGGCGTGGAGTTTTAACTTCCCTTAGTCACCAGACGTCAAGGTGCTACAAAAAGGATGTGCTCAGGAAAGAGCTCTTTCTCTCTCTCAACTGCGTTCTATATTCCCGCCGTGGTCTCGGCGCCGGCCTCCAACACCTCTGGTTGCCATCCTCTCCACGACACGCTCCGGTACCACGTTTTTTTCCCCTGTCAACATGCCTTGAAAGGGCACCAACTCAATGTCTCTGCCGTTCAAAGCAACCTGCGCCGGAGCCCAAATGGCATGGGCTTCATGCCGAGGTATCTGCTGGCCGACCTTACATACTACCCCATCATCTCCTTCGTCATGAAATAATCCCCCTATATATCATATCACCGTCGACGGAAATATCGGATGTGGTGGTGGCCTTGTTACCGTGTACGAATGCCATATTGTAGGACGGATCACTGAATAACCATCGCACCGCAAAAGTCGATCTACATCACATTTGCAACGGATACCACAATACTGGCCCGGCACGTTGACACAACGTCGCTTCCGGCATTTGGTAGCTGGGTATAACCGACAACCTCGCCGTTCTGAACAGCTCCTACATCATTCGCTTCTTCGTCGGCACCGGTCCGACAAAGATCAACGACGGCTCTGATCTTAACAAAATCAATGTTCGACTTACACGGAACACCGCGGTGCAGGACGCTACTACGGGGGCCTGCTCTACGGTATTTTCGCGGTAGTGTCCCTCCTAACCAGCCTTTCTAGCCATGAATACACGTGTTGTGGTCGGTTTACATTCAGCCTAACGAAGACAAGGTGGGTCTTCTGGGGGACACAGCATTTCCTCACGGCCTGAAGCAGATTCGTTTCCTCTTCGGTGGTTTATTCTGGCAGAGAAGGACCAGTCGATCCGGTCCGTCATTTGTCTTCTAACGTTCGTCTTCTCGCCAGCCATGGAGATCATTGGACGGCAATTCCTTGCTGGGTCATCGGGGCCGCCGGTCTTAGTTTACTTGATACGGTGTCACAGACAACCCCGGCCATTCCTCCTCGATTACGTTGCTAGCATCACGGTTTCGGAGGCACTTTCGAACAACAGGAAGAGGATGTGCGATCCGTCATATCCTTTGCGCCAGCCACGCTACCATTCGATTCCGAAACCACTAGACCCCGCTCGGTCTGGAGGCTGGCAACATCGTCTCGAGCAGGGGTGCAACATATCTTCTGCATCACATATAATTATAGGGAGGGTGCCGAGAAACCTCGAACAGGTCATCGCCGGGTGCAAAGATGACTCGGGTTCCTCATGGCCTATACGTGTACCGTGGAGTACCGTCAAGACACCGCCAACAAGAACACCGATTGATCTCTCGGCTACCACTGCCTACGACGGGGCGTGACCACAGCAGCAGCATTCGGGTAATGCTACCAGCGTTTCCGCGTGGATGTCGAGGCGAAAGAAGTTCAAACATTCGCCTACATGGACGGCGTAACTCTCGGGCCTTATGGGGGTCACAACAACCACGGCCTGGACCATACACTTCCTTCGGCGCGAGCATGAGGGATTCAGCATCGTGGTGAACCCCGCCAAGAGACCTTGCTCCCGGCAAGTGTCGACGCCCGAATCGCGGAAGAGAGCGGGGTGACGGTGGTAGGCGCCTCCATCTGCACCAAAGAGTACGTCGCAGAACGCGCGGTGGGAGCAGTACAGGACGGAGGAGCGGACTCCCTTGCACACGGTGTAGCGGATATGTCAGACAAGCAATCAGCCGCGTTTATTGCCACCGAATCCCTCGGGCAGAGAACCAGCTACTTCAAGCGCGTTGTGGGCACCGGTATGCCCCCCGAAGCATGCCGGAGGGCCGACAACGGAGCGCAGTGTACTTAAGGGCACGTCCTCGAAGTACCCAGAGCCGCAGAGGCACAATCATTCTTCGAGGATGCCTGAACCACTAGCAGACACAAGCATGTCTGCCGATGGGGGCAAGAGGGCTAGGGTTGCCGTCGTCAAGAGCAAGGAAAATATTCGCTTCCATTGGGAGCAGGGTCGGAGTCCTACCGGGGATTTTGGCGAACTTCACCAACACCTTGGAAGGAGCTTGCGGGAGATTCACGACACATGGGGTGTTTCAATAGAAAAAATGGCCGGCATCGTCCCTGAACCTCTTGGCTGGAGTGGGGTCTCGGCATCTATGGAGGAAAATGCCGCCTCAGGGGCTCCGGAAATTGACTTGCTCGCGGCGCACGACCCAAGGATCACAAGCCCCCGCAAGGACCAACAACAACTAGGAATACCGTTGAGTGTGCCCCCGACGCTGCACAATTCGCTACCCTACACCAACTGCCCCAGACAGCAAGCCTGTCCGAACCGGACACCGCGCGAAAGAGGAAAAATACTAGATCTTTGGCCGTGGCTCGCCACTGGAGCGTCTCAGGGGTGGGAGCTTCCGTCTGCCTTCGGGCGCGGCCAACGGGCTCTCTCATCGAAGCATCCCCGCATCGGAGTTCGTGAAATCGGGCAGAAGAATGTTCGGCATCGAGGGATATTTGACGCCAACGCGCCCCTGCTGTAACGCAATGAACAGACACGGGTCACTCAAGGATATTATAGGCCCTCGAGCGGGAGCACAGGTCAACCAGCCCCAGCTGCTGCTTCACGCGATGAAGTGCCTTGGAAATTTGCACCAAGTGGAAAGTGGGGAGCACTTCATCGTGGACAGGAATCTCCGGATGGATGTGCGTAGTTATCCGGAAAGGAGGTTTTCGGGACGCACCATTTCGGGGAGTTCCGCGACAAGTCCATCCTGCTTGATAATATCCACGTGGCTCGCAAGCTCGGGTGCACCTGCGTGGAGGCAGTACTGATGGGGTGGATCAGCTGCCGCTACCTCCGAGGCACGCAAGCGCAAACACGGTACGCTCGTGCAGGGTATGTGTTCTTCGACGAGCGGAGGCACAAACTTGCCACCTTCGCGGTGGAGAGCTCTGGTTGCCTCGGAATATAGAAGGCAGCGTCTTCATTGTCGAGCAGCTGGCAGCCACAGTAGTGTGGGGGGGAAGGGTGGGGGATCAATGGCAAGGAAAGGGGTGCCGAAGGAACGCCTATTATTGCAAATTGTCTTGGTGACCACCCAGGTTGCCATCTCGGGGAGGGTATCCTGTCTCAAAACTCCAGCTATGACACCGCGAAGAGGCCAGAAGGACAACCGGCTAGCGTCCGCGTAGGTCTGGTCGCGCTTTCTCTTGCCACTAAGAGATCAGGAGGGCAAGCGCGGAGGGGGAGGGGTGGCAGGCCCAAACCCATGGCGTTGGGGATGTGGAGCCGGGACGCGGCCTAGAGGTTTCAAGTTGTGATATTTCTGTACAGTACCTTACCCCTACTATGGTAATATAAAACAGGAAAGCCGTTCCAGGCTAAGATTTCTTATTTGAGAATGGGTGCGTTCTACCCTCCTTGTTACACCCTAACTCCAATATAACGAGTCCCCAATTTATTGTAGTGTAGTCTACCAGCTAGTGCGTAAGAAGACTGCAACAACACAGTACGTACTACAGTACGTAGTCTATAGTGTTTAGGTCTTAGTCCGTTGGGTTACCGGTGAAAAGTTAACCAATTACCTACTCAATCTAAGCCTTTTATACCACTCTACCCCCCTTCGGAACAGCGGGGTCCTTGGTCTTCGTATGGGGCCGTACGTGCCTGGTTGGCAGTTCTTAACAATCTCTGGGGACCCAGGAAGGGTGTTTTATCAGATTCTTGACATGAGGAAATTCACTTTTCTTTGAAAAGCGTTTTCATGGTGGACGTGAAATTCGAACTCACGACCAACGACCCATGTCCTGCCGATGGACGCCACATGTTAAGGTCTTAGTCCGATGGGCTACTGGTGAACGGTTGACCAATTTCCTACCCCAATCTAAGCCTTATAACAATATACTATTATATCATACGTGGTATATCAGCACGATGAAATATATACTTCGTTTGTATACAAGTATAGGCCCACACGAATATGAAGCAACCTGACAGTAACATAATAAATACTCACTTTTTGCAGGACGCTAGGAAAATCGGATTAAGAAATCTTGCTAAGCTACGACACTTGTTAAGAACGTATTGAATACACACTCAGATGGCTGACTGACGATGGTCTGCAGAGGCTAGCGCAGAGCCGTTGTTGGACAAGATCGGGCATTACTGATGATGTAGAAGATGCATGTTGAGCAGAAAGTGCCGCTGGATGGGCCAAGAGAAGCTTAAAGAACGATGAACTATAAGACGTTCAGATGCGATTGAGAAGAGTGAAGGTGGGGGTGTGTGCAAACACTCCAGTTCCTCAACCTCGATGTCCTCTTACAGCAACGTCTATTGACGGCTTGTCGCTGCAACTCGTCGACCACAAGAACTGCTGAAAGGTCTTCTAAATATCCCGTTACTCATATTGCGGTGTCATCTATTTGAGCCGCAACTTATGAACCGCAACTTACGAAGCATTGACTCAATAGGCTATGCATTTGCTGCCTATTTCTTAACACTGCTCCTCAATGCAAGTCGTAATGCTGAAAAAAATAACGATCAATGTCTCAGGGCGATTGAACATGACAAAAGTGCTGATCATGGCTAACGATCACCAGCACTTGCTGGAAGCGATAGAAACACTACATAAGTGCCGATCACGGCTAACGATCACCACCACTTGTTGGAAGCAACGCTACTTCAGTAGAATGCTGATCATAAATACAAAACCATAAAGCTTGTGCAGTGGAATGTCATTCGAAACGTGTTTCGCAATGTGTGTTACTCGTCAACAGCAATGATATTCCAACCGATACAAGATATCTCACATAACACATATCTCTCCTGAAGACAGGGGGTTCTCAGCTCAGTAGTATGTTCTACTGAAGCAATACAGCGTAACTCAAGTAGCAAAGGTGTCACCGCAGCTGAATCAAAGAGGTACGTGACTCCCCCATTCCCGCGAAAATATCAAGTTTGAATAAAACGGACCCAATGATTTCCATGCTCCACCGCTTTTTATTTCATGCCAGGTGAACTTGAATAGACTGTCCTCAACAACCGAGTTACACTGTTGTGCTCAACATTGAAAATAAATAGGCTACCTACCTAGCCTAAATTGGCACAAAAACACTCCCCCTAAACTAAAATCCAAGGTTGCTAAAATACTGATCATGATTAACGGTAAGCAGTGTTTGATGTGCTTGATTGAAACGTGACTAAAACGCCGATCACGGCTAACGATCACCAGGTAGAAGCGAACACTATTCCCCGGAAAAACACTGGTCGCGTAGTGACAACCGATCTTCAGTGCTTGGGGGTGACACACATATTGACAGACCGCTTGTCTGATCCTTTTACGCTGCTGCTTCAGTCCATATACTGATGTAAAGCTATCCTTCCAGGCTCTCAGCTATCCTTCCAGACTCTCGCTTCAGGGTCAATAGACGACCGTGCAGCTTCTTCTAAATTGATATTTTGTGTGGTTTACATCCAACTTGAATCCTACATCTCAAGCAATCAATCAAAACAGTAATCTTCGCAACCAAATTATGCTGGATCTGTGCGATACCTGTGCATCCAACTCCTATCCTGTATCTCAAGCAATCAATCAAAACAGTAATTTTCGCAAAAAAACTATGCTGGATATTTGTGTGATACCTGCGCGGGTGGTACCGCTGCTGCATTTGAAACAGGGTATATGACCAAATGCTTTAATTAAAGCACTACCATGTGTCGACATCTCACTTTTGGACTCAAAACAGAGTGGGACTGAATGCTCATTAAAGCACTATCATGTGTCGACATTTTCACTGCTGCACTCAAAACAGAGTGGGACTGAATGCTAATTAAAGCACTCTGTATGTGTGTCGATATCTTCACTTCACTTCTCACTAAAGAAAACTCAATCATACCGATAAAACGGTTCCTGTGGCAAGTCTGTAGGGGCGCCATGATAATTTAGCTACACACCACGCGCATGGAAATATACAACGAAGAGTGTCGGCTTAGAACCTATTGTAGAGTTGTACTCGATAACATCTGGTGGATACGTCACGTGAGTGGATGCTGTGCTACCCGATCAAGTTTCAACAATTTCGTCTGGAGACTTTATTCTCGGTTGAAGGGAAATATCTGACTCCCCTACGTAGCTGAAACATATCGCTCCATGGACGGATGCGTATTTATGAACATAAAGTCCGAAACATAACTTACCACCAGT
This sequence comes from Macrocystis pyrifera, assembly GCA_031763025.1. Classification (NCBI taxonomy): domain Eukaryota; class Phaeophyceae; order Laminariales; family Laminariaceae; genus Macrocystis; species Macrocystis pyrifera. The sequence continues at coordinate 2,324,574 of JASSKH010000023.1, forward strand.
CAAGTAAGTGATGAATCCCAACAACTTGCAACACGTGAAGACATTCAAAAGCTATAGTAGCAATAAAACTGTAAATATATAGGGGAGCCTCTTGTACTGGAGTAGTGGCAATCTGAGCCATTGAGCTCATGTACCGACATTCTGTTGAAGCGTAATACAGTAAGCGTCACCCCCCTAGCCAAACATAAGTGCTGCGTGAATAATCGCACTAAGTCCATTTCACGTTCTACGAACAAATGGTCTACTGTACAGTACTTCTACTTGTTGTTGCCCCCGGCTACAGCACGAATACGATGAACATTGATCAACGATCTAGGTGACAATGCCCTAATATCTGTTTGAAGGATAACCAGACGAAGCACCAACGTCGAAGCTACCAGCGGTAAGACCCGCAAGATGTACTTGTTGGTATCTGATACGTTACGGCACAATAATATGTGCGGCGTAACCTGAGCCAACGAGCTTCAACTCATGTAGAGAATATGTTGAAGCCGAATGTTTGGCTCGCCCTTGCTCGACATAGTCGCTGCAGGAAGACTAATCGCAACACGTATTCTGGACGTAAGACGGAACGTGACCTGAGCCAATGAACTTCAACTCATTTAGCTATTATGTTAAAGCGGAATGTATTACTCCCCCTTAGCTCGACAAAATCGCTGCATGGGTAGACTAATTGCAACACGTATCCTGAGAAACAACCTAAAACAGAGTCTGGGCAGCAGTAGACTTGAAGGGGAAAAAAAACAAGCAAACAAGCAAACAAAAACCAAAACACTGAACAACACCAAAGGCTTCAGCTATTGATAACCCCCGACATCGCCTGTCATTCCTACACCCTCGTTGCATCTCGGTGTCGGTACGACATCATGATGACCACCAAACACATTGCATGAACGACATGAAGCATTCAGAGCACCTGTTACAAGTTCAGAAACTCTGCCACTCACTGTCTGTGCGCAATCTGGACATACATACTTGGTTCTCCAGTAGTGCTCTTCGATTGGTAAATGGCCAGCAGCTACGCCTGGAGCCCATCTTCCCTTCCAACATCAACCTCAAGTCTGGCACGTACACTTAAAATTTCGACCGCAATCAATCGAAAATCGAAATCCAAAACCAAAATAGTTTAACGTGTCTGGTACAACAGACATGTTTTTGTGCTCGCAATCAATCTAAAATCTAAATCTAAAATAAAAATCGAGCCGATAGCGTTGTTTGCTTGTTATTTCTGCTGATGACACTCACGATTTCTTGAGGGCTTCACTTCTTTCTCCGTTCATCGTGTGTGCCATGCGCAGGGGTCGTCCAATCCATAGTTGTCCTCCGCGTAGCTGGCGTGGCGTATCCTCTCGTACAGAAATGGGCCGCCGGGATCACATGAAAATAATATTTATATGTAGTCGTCCGGATCCAGATTGGGCTCCATCTTCGTGTTGACCAATTATTTCTCGTGGCGTACCCCTTTAGCTTCCTTAGGCGTAAGAATGAAAGGTGTACTATTAATATTAATAGTACACAAACTCAAATATGTGTCGGGTGACTGATACATCACGCGCCCGAGTTGGATTCGGGCTGCTGCAATCACGGAACCGAGCTGCGGCGGGCCGCTGGAAAGATCGCGTTGAACTGCTGTGTGTAGCAGCGCCAGCGCTAAAATCACGCGCCTGTGTCGAAGTCGAGCGGCTATTATCACGGAACCGAGCTGTATCGTCGGACCGCTGGAAAATTCACGCTGTTCTGCCGGACAGAACAGTGCCAGCGCTAAAATCACGCGCTCAAGTCGGAGTCGAGCGGCTATGATCACGGCACCGAGCTGTATCGTCAGGCCGCTGGAAAGATCGCGTTGAACTGCTGTGTATAGCAGTGCCAGCGCTATAATCACGCACCCAAGTCGGAGTTGAGCCGCTGAACTCACGGCACCGATGGGTCGGGCCGCTGAAAATAGCGCACCCGAGTTGGAGTCGGGTCGCTGAAATCACGACACTGAGCTGTGCCGGGCCGCAGAAAGGCATGCTGAACTGTTGTGGGTAAACTCCGTAGCTGCTGCTCCCGCTCCAGGTCGAGGAAAGGTGGTGTTTGTTGGTCCAGGTCTTGGTTTGCCGAGACGGCGAAGATGAAGCGGCCCCTCGAAGCGTCGGCGAGTAGAAGAGGTGGTTCAAAGCGGTAGTTCCTCGAGACGTGGTCGCTGACAAATCCAGCAGACGCCGCCAACGTGGCTCGTTCAGGAGCACAGAGGATCCATAGTTTTGTGATGCAGTCGCGTAGTTCCCCCAGTACAGTGTGCTAGCGCGACACGAGTCTCATAACCTGTTAAGAATGTATTGAATACACACTCACATGGCTGACCGACGATGGTCTTCAGAGGCTAGCGCAGAGCCGTTGTTGGACAAGCTCGGGCATCGTTGATGACGTAGAAGATGCTTGATAAGTATAAAGTGGCACTCGATGGGCCAACAGAAGTTTAAAGAACGATGGACTACAAGACGTTCAGATGCGGTTGAGAAGAGTGAAGGTGGAGGTGTGTGCAAACACCCCGGTTCCTCAATCTCGATGTCCTCATACAGCAACGTCTATTGACGGCTTGTCGCTGCAAATCGTCGACCACAAGAACTGCTGAAAGGTCTTCTAAATATCTCGTTACTCATATTGCGGTGTCATCTATTTGGACCGCAACTTACGAAGCATTGGCTCAATAGGCTATGCATTTGCTCCCTATTTCTTAACAACACTGAGTCCTACCAGATATAATAGCTGGTACCTGGTACCTGGTACAAGTATAGCCTATCTATATCTGTTATTATTGCTTTTTTGGGGACAAAGCATACATGGAAATATTGTGTGAGACTGCTGTTACTATAATATGGAGTTGACTGAATCGTTTTCGTAGATTTCTTGATGATTCCGCCAAACATAGTACTACGGGGGACCCTAGTAAATAGGACCTACGGTACACACAAAAACCTATATAGAACTACTTATAGATATCTCAACCGCTGAGCGTGCTCAGTTGGTACATCCCTGGCCTCTCAGAGCTCCCACTTGGGAATCGCCTCCGTTTATTACTTGCCGGACCGTTCCAGCGAGTCTTTTTTTTCTCCATTTCTTGTCGTACTTTCAGTCCTTCTTTCCTTTTTTCTTCTTTCGTTTCGTGTGCGTGCGTGTACTCCGAGCACGGTTGCGCGGGCGAACCCGGCACCGTCGCGGGTGTCAGCGGATGCTGGCGAGTAGAGGGGGAGTTGCAAGGAGCGCGGTCGCTGCTTTCGTGCCTAGGCGTCGCGTGTGCCTCGAGACACGAGGGATGCATCAATAGGCTCTGTTTGGCCTCCATCTTTGATTTTGGATAGAGTACGTACGAGTATTTAAGGTTCGTTCAGGATTGTAAGATAATATTCAAGTGGTGCTTATTTTTGCGACCGGGCTGAGAGTCACAAGAGGGAGGTACCCCGAATGAGCACCAACATTGTCGAGCTTGCGTCGAGGTCCACGGTGAGCACCGGGCTTCACGCGAGGCGGGCGACGGGGTTCACTGCGGAAGAGAGGGAGGGAAGCTTTACCCGGACTGAATCAGTGGCGACATGGTCGCGAGAGGGGCGGGCGGCGTACGAGGCTGAGAGAGAAGCTCTGCTGTAAGATTTTTTCGTTTTTTCATTTTTTTTCTTTTTTTGACTGGTGTAAGGTGTTCCACTCAAGTAGTAACTTATTACACGAAATGGGACGGGGATTTTTTTTTCTTTTAGAAATTTTCGGTCTCATTTTCATTGTGTTTGCTGTGTTGCTGTGCCGTTCTGTGCTTTATCTTTCGTACATCCGACGAGTACACAGACACAGAGCATATCGAAAGAAGAAAATAAGTACCCAACCTGGGGTATGTACGTATGTACGACGTGTGAGCGAGCGTAGCGGAAAACCGCCCGCGACGCGAAGCATATGTGGCGTCCGAGCTGTTTTCTCCTGAAGCATGGCGCCGGGACTCTTGGCATTATCAAATCGCCAGTTTGCAGCTATCTACAGGGGCCATAAAAAAAACAATATTCAATCATGGACCTCTGTCCGCTTCGCATATAATTTGATGTTTCCTTCCTGAGCGAGCGTAGCGGGCGGCGTAGGCCGCCCGCGGAGCGTTTATTGTTATTGCCCTCGAAGAAAGGCATTCGAGCGGTGTTCTCAGTTTGGTTGTCTTTTTTTGTGAAGTCGCAGTTGGTGTTGGTGAGAGTGACGAGAGAGACCAGTCGGCACCGTGATCCCCAACAAGCAGTTCCGCACCGACAGGATTTTTTTCCCACGTATTTTGTGGACAGGCACATTCTGCCTACGAATACTCGTAGAGTTGGGTTTCGCTAGGTATAACTAAAAAAACGAAACCGTTATGACACGTGCCACCACCACCACCACCACCACTACTACTACTAGTACTACTACTAATACTAATACTAGTACTAGTACTACTACTAGTACTAGTACTAGTACTACTACTAGTACTAGTACTAGTACTAGTACTAGTACTACTACTAGTACTAGTACTAGTACTACTACTACTACTACTACTACTACTACTACTACTACTACTACTATAATACTACTACTACTACTACTACTACTACTACTACTACTACACTACTACTACTACTACTACTACTACTACTACTACCACTACTACTACTACTACTACTAAAATACTACTTCTACTACTACTACTACTACTACTACTACTACTACTACTACTTCTACTACTACTTCTACTACTACTACTACTACTACTACTACTACTACTACTACCACTGCCACTACTACTACTATACAGCTACTACTACTACTACTACTACTACTACTACTACTACTTGTTAAGATCAAGGGTTGCGGGACACTTTGTATCCCTAAACAGGTCTGCCTTTTAAGTCGGTAAACATTGTACTCACATGTGCTGTTTGCTTAGCTACAGAAGAAGAGCAGTTTTATTCCTTTCGTCCACGCGGAGACTGAGACCAAGCTTGTGCTCCTCTGAAAAACCTGGTTTTCCATCCAAGATACGCCTTCCAAGTACTACAAATACGTTCCCAGTGACTGAACCCAGGTAGTTACCGGGCTTTTAATCTCATACAAGACAATATCTTAACACACTACTACTACAACTACTACTACTACTACTACTACTACTATTTATTACTACTACTACTACTACTACTACTACTACTACTACTATTTATTACTACTACTACTACTACTACTATTACTACTACTACTACTACTACTACTACTACTACTACTACTACTACTACTACTACTACTACTACTACTACTACTACTACTACTACTACTACTACTACTACTACTACTACTACTACTACTACTACTACTACTACTACTACTACTACTACTACTACTACTACCACTACTACCGCTGCTACTACTGTACTGACATCTACAGCAGATCTTCTCCTGCTTCTCCGTCCCCTCATCGGTAGTAGGAGGATGGGCCTGACAGCACCACCTGCAGAATGTCTTAGAACACGGCCCGCACGTTGCTGCTGTGGACAGGCACAGGCTGCTTACGACTACTCGTTAATAGGTAGAACTAAAAAAACAAAACCGTTTGAAGTTTTTCGGGTCTGTTTGGCCCAGCCATGCGTGCCTACACACGTTACCGCATCTACTACGGTTGTAGCTAGACCAGCTCTGGACGAACTCCAACTGCACCAGCACGAGAAGGTTTCGTTTGTGTGTGCGTGCACAGAGTCCGCCGGGACTGGCATTGGTGCCGTGTGCGTTGAGCGCGGTGGACAAACGTGGCCGAAAACATTATTGAATCACACACGATGGCACAACAGTGACACAGCAGTGACGCACAAACAAAAAAACTACGAGCGAGGCACCCTATACTCTTGTACGACGAAGAGGATTTTTTTTGCTTGGAAAACCAAGAGAAAAGGCTCGCGCTTCGCGCTCGCGCACCTCATTCTTATTTCAATATTATTTGGTAGCAAGCTTCTGGGCATTTACTTTCATGTTGTGGCACATCCTAGCCCAGCAAAAATGCACAGCACATGGCACAGCTCTGCAGCAACATGCAGCAGGAGCAGTCACACAGCTCTCTGCAGCAACAGTGCATAGATAGCACCGCCATCCAATCCGAACCTTCAACCCAAGTACAACCCACCTCTCGGTGGCACACAAACATGGACGGGGATAAGAGATCCCAACGAGCGATCAGAGAGCTGACGACGCTCTGTCCAATGAAAAACATGTCGGTTGTTTACTACCGGTACAAGGTAAACGACAGATTGACAAGAGATCTCAACACCGAGAAATATTAGAGATCCCTCAAGGAATGCTCTTGTGTACTTGCGGTGTTGCTCGTCGTGCGCTCGCATGCTCTTGTGTACTTGTCGTGTTGGAACAGCAGTATGGTATCTATACTCGTTCCTGCTCTGTCGCCCTGAAGGTATATGCTCTTGTACACTTGATGCTCTATCTATTCTTGTTCCTGCTCTGTCGCCCTGAAGGCACATGCTCTTGTGCACTTGACGTATTTTTAACAGCGGGGTTATTAGACTTCCGAAATATGCAACGAGGATGTTCTGTCGCCCTCAAGGAACGCTTTTGTGTACATGTGGTGTTGCTCGTCGCGCGCTCGCATGTTCTTGTGTACTTGTCGTGTTGGAACAACAGTATGGTATCTATACTCGTTCCTGCTCTGTCGCCCTGAAAGCATATACTCTTGTGCACTTGACGCTCTATCTATACTCGTTCCTGCTCTGTCGCCCTGAAGGCATATGCTCTTGTGCACTTGACGCTCTGTCATCGTTCGTCATATTATTAGAGATCTCCAGCAAGCGTTTTGGTACAGCAGTATGATATCTGACGAGCGATGGCATGCTCTTGTGTACTTGTGGTGTTGGTGCAGCAGTATGATATCTATACATTATGTGTTCTTGTGTACTTGTGGTGTTGGTACAGCAGTATAGCCCTGAAGGCAGATGCTCTTGTGCACTTGACGCTCTGCTATCGTCGCTCGTCGCGCGCTCGCATGCTCTTGTGTATGTGTTGCGGCGGAGGGACGTGGGAGCAACCGAAAGTACGACGAGTCGAGGCATGCAGCCACGAGTCGTTGGGCGCAGAGTAGAGGCAGAATACTCTGTGGGTGTGGGATGGGTGTTTCATTCAGCAGACGGTTTCAGCCTGGTGAATGCAAAACGTCTGACCAAGGTGTACAGCGCATGCAGCGTGTGGACCAATACCGAGTGCCTTTAGACGCTACCAGGCAAGGAAGAGAATACGTGCAAAACCTAATAGGTGAACTAAAGGACTAAGCACTAAAGGATTAAAGGCTAAACCGACTGTTCGCTCGCATATACGCATCATTCCGCGTGATAGCGGGCATAGTCGAGTATCTGCACTTTGGGCGACTCAAACCAAGAGGGGTGGAGAACATCCAAGGTAAGGGGATTACCGCTGTCAACGCAAACCTTGGCAAATGGATGTCCAAGATAAGGGGACTACTGTACTTTGGGCGGTCAAGCTCAGCCGAGTGAAACGCAGGGGGGGGGGGGGAGAGAACATCCAAGGTAAAAGGGGATTACTGCTGTCAACGCAACCCTTGGCAGAGGATGTCCAAGATAAGGGGACTACTGTACTTTGGGCGACTCAAACCAAGGGAGATGGAGAGAACATCTAAGGTAAGGGGATTACTGCTGTCAACGCAAACCTTGGCAGAGGATGTCCAAGATAAGGGGACTACTGTACTTTGGGCGGTCAACCCAACCCGGGGTTGAGTCGCTCCTACCTACGATGAAAACGCGGATCAACTTGAAGGATATCCAAGGTAAGGATTGCTGTGAGCGGCCGCGGAGTTCCCCTACGAGGAAGAGGTTAATAGGTTAATCAACATCAAGGTAAATGGATGATTCAGGAAGTGGCAAATCGACCCCAAGGTGAAGACGTTGGAATTAATAGAACAGGCGACTCCAAAAGCATATAGGGATCGCTCCGAAACGCGAAGCAGCCGAGAGTGGAGTTCCTGTTCTCCTGGCGACCGTCCTCGAAGATCGAATGCTCGAAAAGAAGGTAAAAATCATGGAAGGCGGCTCTATGAGTTGATTCAGTGCCACAATCCTTAAGAAATACGGGAGTGTGATCAATGTCGCGAAAGCAGAAGGCTTTTTAACTGGGTGCCACACTCTTGAGGCAAACTAGGAGGGTCATCAATGCGACAGAAAAGCTACTGGATCCGGAATTATCACGGATACGGCGAAGAAGGTAAGTAGAGTCAAGCTCAACGAAACCGGAGTTAACGGTAACCGGCTCCAGAGCCACCACGGGTACTACCAAGGAGGTAGCAGAGTCACGCCCAATGAAGTCAGAGAGAACGGTAACTGGCTGGTAAACGGCACCCAACGCTAAGAATGGACCGGCGTGTCTCGACAACTATTTGCACGAGTGGGAGTGGTCAATTCAGGGGTAAGTCCCTAACACTCCAAGATCAACGCTATGCTCAACTTGCTCAGGCCAACGTGCTGGGAAAGGTGAACCCCTTGGTTAGCGTGGCTTAGTACCGGTGAGCACGTGCCTCAATACCGGCCACTAAGTAGCATAACGAACGAACCTGTCCCGGCCAGACAGAAACGTCCAACACATGCAAGTGATTGAGAACAAAGAGAGGGTCTCGCCAGGAACACACGAACTCCGAGCGGGTCATCGAGTGTACTGTGGCCTTGAGTCAATCAGGCAATGCTAGGCGGTCATCCGCGGCACAGGAGGTGAGTGCGGTGTTGTGGTCGGTGAACTACTTTAGACCGTATGCCTGGGGAAGGGAGTTGCCCGTCGTGGACTCGGCTGTTCGGAAATCAGAGACTTTCCTCCATGCGGCGCAGAAGAGATCTGCGATTAATCGAATGCGCCACGGACCTATAGTGGTCACCCTGAGCTCGTCACCTGTTCCCGAATACCCTGTCAAGGTTGGTGTGTTCTGCTTTGAGGTGATAGCTTCAGGGAGGCTTTTCCAGACGATGCACCTTGTTGTCAAACGTACTGAGGTCCGGAGGGACTAGCATCGGAGGGACTTATCCTTGCGGAGCTTGGTGCAGACGAAGGGATTGCACCGGCAACAGAGAGTGATACAGGAATTAGAGCCAAACGTTTTGTGTACACGTCATGTGCCACCTGTTATGTGTACAACCTGTAAACGCGCTCGAAACCAGAAATTCAACCGCGTTGTGACCCTCATAACATGCCTGATCAATCAACGTCGATGGTTGTTAAGACGACTGGAATTACGGAAATTTGTGACATTCTTGGTGTTGCCGAGTTACTACTGCCGTAGCTGTGGATTATGTCCAAGGGCGACGAGACGGTACGAGGGGCCCGTAAGTCTACCCTCTGCCCTATCAACCCAAGTAATTGATACGGTGCAGAATTCGCGTATGTTAGAGGGAGACCAGGGAAGAGGTGGAGTGCTATCACGGAAGCACGAATATTCTTAGTCGAGCTTGGGTCAGGTGAAGAGGCAAAGATGAAGAGGGATGGTACTTGCAATACCACGAAGGTATACGCCGACAGACCCTTAATGACGAGGACTCAAAGCTAGCTATATCGAAGGTAATGATACCGGAGTTGTTTGCCTTGGTTCGCAGCACGTTTGGTGGTCCGGGCGTGGCATGCACAACTTTTCTGACCCAGGGCAAGTGTAAGTAGCCCACGTTAGCCAAGGACGTAAAGTATGTGCTCTTATATAAGCGCAGGAGTAGCAAATGGGTGACCACGCAAGTGACAGTATCACTCACCAGCACCCTACGATCGTGGAAGGTCCCTGAGATGTACATATCAGGCCTTAAGCAAGGGCTGCAAACAGGTAATAGGTCCGAGTATGTGTTGTCCTTGGTGGAAGAAGCTAGCACATCCTTTGCTCACGTGTCCTGTGCTGTCGAAGGAGGCACTTGCGGTAAAGCCTCACACTGAGCGATGTGCGTTTCAGAATCAATATTGGTCCGGGACGATGCCGGGGGGGAGTTTACAGCCGTGAACCCCCTGTGCCAGTCGCTAAGAGTGTCGGTATGCTACGGTCTCGTCAACCACACCCGAGGGCAGGGATCTGTCGAACAATGGGAGAGTGCCTACATAACGCATTATCGGGACTCTGCAAGTCTTCGCCTCTTCAGTGAGACGAAGAAGTACTCTCCGAGTGATGGATTCGGCGCTTCACCTCAGATCTTCACCCACCATGCGTTCCGTTGACGTTAGTCATGCCTGTCACTGATGGGTATCAGGCCAGGGCTAAAGGTTTGTCATGCCTATCATTGATTATTGTGATGCCTGTCATCGACGTTTAACAAAATTTACGTGGACGGGTGCAGTGCCAAACCGAGGACGACGTTCTTCGCAGTGGGCATCAAGACATTTCGTGAATGCTCCGACCTGGCAATGCCGTCGATTTATTGCTCGCGCACCTGGTCGGGGGATCGGATAGAAGACTTGCCGAGAATTACACTTTGGCGGAAACCGTTGTACACGATGACCGATCGCAAGCCCTCGAGGGACGTCGCAAACACGTGAGTATGCGAGTACGTTTTAACTGGCTTGACGGGAATCTTCGAGAGTATTACTCAGCTGCAGCTGCACGTATTCCTGGTGGAGACACATAAGTATGGGAGTAGTCCCCAACTGGATCCGGATGAGGTGAGTACAGGTTTCACTCCCAGGCAGCTGGATAGATTTCACGCTTCGTATGGACTGCACCAGTGTTCAGACTGCCGTTCTCGCCCGCCAGAGATGCCAATAAGGGAAGAGCGAGAAACAGCTTCCAGAGTAGCGAGCGAGGCACACCGGCTAGATACTAAGGTCAGGAGGGATTTTCCAGACATTCGAAGGCGGCAAACGTTCATCCAAGAAGTATACGACGTCAGCCACTGATAGCGGCGAGTGGGGTGTCCAGATGAAGATTGATAGCAGTTCAAGCGTAAAGTCTAAACCAAAGGAAGCAGCTGGCGACGACTTCAGCCTAAACCGTTTGTTCAAGCGGTGGGTCTGGCTGGAAATGGGAAGAAGACTTGGAGGATTGGAATCGCCGGAGCTACAGCGGAGGAAAGGGCTTGCGGCGATCTCAGTCTAGACCGCTTGTTCAAGCGGCGGGTCTGGCTGAGACGGGAAGAAAAGGTTCGTCATCCGGGGTCGCCCTCTTTTAAGATCTGGAGGACCATACCAGACTTGGGGGGGTGTTGCGGCGGAGGGACGTGGGAGCAACCAAAAGCACGACGAGTCGAGACATGCAGCCACGAGTCGTTGGGCGTAAAGTAGAGGTGGAGTACTCTGTGGGTGTGGGATGGGTGTTTCATTCAGCAAACGGTTTCAGCCTGCTGAATGCAAAACGCCTGACCAAGGTGTACAGCGCATGCAACGCGTGGACCAACACCGAGTGTTTTTAGACGCTACCCAGGCAAGGAAGAGAATACGTGCAAAACCTAAAAAGTGAACTAAATGACTGAAAACCAAAGGATTAAAGGCTAAACCGACTGTTTGCTCGCCTATACGCATCATTCCGCGTGATAGCGGGCATAATCGAGTATCTACATCGCTCGCAATCGGGGTTTTTGGTGATCGCTTGCTTCGCTCTCGCCTGAGCGAAGCCCTGGAGCCACTGGGACTGCCGAAGGGTCCAACGTACGAACTGAGGAGGCGAGTCAGGTGAGCGTTGACAGCAAACCCGGGGAGCTTGCCGTAACATATGTTGGTATGGTATGATGGTACGGTTTGATATGCTGTTGATATGGTATGATGATACGGTTTGATACACTACATGGAAATGGCATGATGGTACAGTTTGATATACTATATGGAAAACATGTTGGTATGGTATGATGGTACGGTTTGATATACTATATGGAAAAACGGTATGTCATATGGTATGTTAGTGGAATGGTATGGTGGTATGTTATATGGTATGTTGGTGGGAAAAATGCTGATATGGTATGATGGTATGGTTTGATATACTACATGGAAAAAACACGACATGTGATATGGTATGGTAATACGGTGTGGTGGATGTGTTATATGGCTAATATTGCCTAGTGGTATGGTATGTTTCAGTATACAAGGTCTGTAAGAGTTGAATACGTCGTACTAATGTCATCTGTAACGACCTTATATATCGATCATTGGAACGTGTTCGAAAATATAAGGCATGCGGACTGACAGACAGATTTGCAAGTACCGAAACAGAGACTCAGTTTTACAAACTGAGAATAACACGAAACCACAGCAATACAGCGCGGGCAAACTATACCATGATGTTGTTTCTTGCTCTGCTGGCGGGTGGCAGGCGTGTATAGCGTTATAGCCAGCTGGTTGTAGCACGCGCCCTGCAATGCTCTTTCATGTGCTGTTTGTTGTCTGGGATGTCTGGGCTACGTACAAGCAACTACGATGATACAAAAAAAGTTGAAAACAAAAAAAAAGAGAAAAAAATAGACGTGTTCTCTGCGAGGATCGACTCTCGTCTTCAAGTCCAAAATCGGGCATCGTGACCATTTTACGATCCATAAATAAACCTACTTACAGATGTTTTTCTCTCTGAGCGTACTCGGTTGGTACATTTTTGGCCTCTCAGAGCTCCCACTTGGACATCACCTCCTTCTATTACTTGCCGCTGAGAGCTTTTTTCCCTTTCTTATATTTTGTTTCGTGTGCGTGCTGTGTACTCAGAGCACGGCACCGCGGGCGAGCCCGGCGCCGTCGCGGGTGCCAGCGGGTACTGGCGGGTAGAGGGGGGGTCGAACGGAGCGCGGTCGCCGTTTTCGTGGCTAGGCATCGCGTGTCTATCGAGACACGAGGGAAGCATGAATCAATGGGCTCTGTCTGGCCTCCTCGTTTGGAGTCGGCTATATCATGTTTGAGTCCATGAGGGCCGTTTCGATGTGCCAAATAAAATTCAAGCGGTGCTTATTTTTGCAACCAAGCTGAGGTTCACAGAGAGAGCTACGCAGTCTGAGCGACAACATTTGTCGAGTTGGCGAACAAGGGCCGCGGTGAGCTGTTACAGCAGGGTACAGCTCTCAGACCCTAGAAAGGACCTGCGCTCGTTAGATCGCTAAGGCCGCTCACCTGTTGTTTGAGAGTTCGAGGAAGCGCCTTCAAGCAGTTATGATCGGGTCACGCAGAACGTAGATCGATGCAATGGGGTAGATGCAAGCAGCCAGCGTGAACAATCAACGAAGCACCACAGACACGATGACGGGCACGTCGGGCAAGGCAGGGCCCAAGGGGCTGGGGGTCGATAGGACAGGTATCACAGATCACTTGGCTTTGACGTTATTTCTTCACTTGGTGGTGTTTAGTAAACACCGGGTGGTCCCGGAACCTCGTTACTGGCTCTGTACCCGAGACCGAAGGCGTTCCCATACCGGGGATCCTCCCTGCCCCTATAAGATCCGCCCAGAGGATGCTAATCAAAGTTTTCCCTCTGCCTATCGAATAGACCCGACGCGTGACACTGATCAGAACAGCTGTCTCGCGCCATATTATCCTCCTCGAAACACTGTCGGCGCTGCAACGCCCCCCCTGCCCGACGCAGCATGCGTCCGAGCAAAACAGCCCTCCGCAGCAGCCGAATGCTTCTTCTCCCCCCCATGCTAATCGGCTCACCGCTTCCGTTCCCCGCCTGTTGCTGACGGGGGTCACCTCTGGCCCGCGGCGCTCCGGTGTTCCTCGACCCCGCGAGTCACTTCGCTGCCGTTAAGCTCCTCCCAATCTCCGTCAGGGTATCTCACTCGCCAATACGGCTCCCTAAAGTCGTGCACCTTTCCTACCGCCGCTCGACTCACCCCATCATCTCCAGCAAACGACCGCCTGACCTGCGTCCCCGTCGGAAAGTCCTGCAGCGCTCTCGTTCGCAGCCCCTGGTCACGCTCTTCCTTCGGTAGTAGTTCCGGCGGCCGGGGGCGGCAGTCCTTTCCCTTGTACACTTCCCAGAGGGCATAGAAGACGTCGAGTTGCAGAGGGGTGAAGCTGTCCCTTACTTCCTGTTCAGGTAGCCACTCTGACTCCACCCCACTTTGGTATCGGCCTCGGTACTGCCATTCCCACCCGGTCCCCGTGCTTTCCATGGCTCGCCGGTCCGTCAGGGTATAGAGCGGCACCGCCACCGTCGAGGTGTCTGCCAACCCCAAGTCCGCACCCCATGCCAGGTGCGCGAATTCGTCCTCGAAGGCATGGCGCAGATGCTCCGGCCGCACGTGAAATTCCTTAGGTTGGCAGCCGAAACCGTTCTCCTCCGGGTCCGGCGGCCGCTCATTGTCGCCTGGTAGCAGATACCTGGCTGTGCAATGGCTGTCACCCGCCACGGCCCCGTCCAGTGTTCATGTGCTAGTTTGGCGTGAGCGCCCTCCTGCGCCATCTTGCTGTCTGCCTCCTTTACCAGCATCAGGTCTCCCACTCGCGCCCCTTCGCCTGGAGAGTGTCGCCTAATGGCCGCATTGTGGCGTACGCGTCGCTTGTTCTTGTCCTCCTGACGCTTCTTCAACATTGCCTGCAGTTCCATGAAAGTCTGGTGTCTCTCCGCCACGAAATTGTCGAGCTTAGCGCGGAAATTTTCACCGTCCAGTGCAGGAGTAAGAGCATCCAAGTTTGTGCGCGAATCACGACCAAACACAATCTTGAAGGGCGTCCAACTTGGCGGGAGACGCGGGTCCGGCGTAGTCCTTTGAATCCAGCAAGCCGCACTTACATATTCGTCCCACCTTGCCAGCCAAGATTTGCAAAGCTCCGCCAAGACCTCCTGAAGCCACCCCCCCATCCTTTACACGGCTCCTTGACTACGAGGGTGGTCAGCAGGACCATGGTCCAGCTCCACCTTGAGCCACTGGCACAGGCGGGCGACCACCTTAGCGGTGAACTCCCCCCCGGCATCGCTCCTAATCGACAGCGGCACGCCAAACGTGAGTAACAGTTCCAGGAGTTTCCTCGCCACTCCCACAGAATCCTTAGATTCGAGCGGGTACGCAAACAGGAACCGGCTGTCCCGATCCACCACTACTAGCAGGTACCTATCCCCTGCGCTGGATACCTGCTTCAGGTCCTGGAGGTCCATCTCAAGCACTTCCCAAGGCCACAGTAACCGAGCAGGCATCATGGCCGCGCGTTGGCTCCGGGCTCTTTTTCTCCTCCTGCAACCGCACGATAGTACGTACTCTCTGACGTCCTGGGCTACTGTCGGCCATCCGTACTTGCCCTTAATCAGCAGGAAGGTCCGTGCAACGCCCGGGTGGCCGTAGGTACTGTGCACGAGTGCCAGCACCCCGGGCACTACTGCTCGCGGAATGGCCAACTTCGGTGCCTCTCCCCGAGGCGCGCTCCACAATAAGTCGTTATCGTCGAGAACGTAGTTCGCCGTCCCTTCCGGTGACCGCCTGTCATCTCTTCCTCGCAATCTGCCCCAAATGGGGCCAAGTCGCGCGTCCTCTCGTTGCCGTTGCACCCGTCGCGGCTCATCACGTAGCACTTCCGCTACCTGGTCGACCATAGAAGGAAAGGGTCCCGGGTATTCCGAGTATTCCGCTCTCGGTGCTCGCCGCCTCAGCTGGGGCTGTACTCTGGACTGTGGCGGCACGTTTTCCGTGGGTTGTACCTGCGATGACGACGGCAGTGCTGACGGGGTCGACTGTGTAACAAGCGGCATTGGCACCTGCGCATGCTGCTCTGTTGACCTTCCTCTCGCTACGCCCGCTCTGGACCTCGTGACCGCCGGCGTTACCTCGGCTATGTCCTCCTCGAAGAGCGCCTGCAAGCCTTCCAGCGATTTAGTTCCGTGGAGCTGCCCCCCCCCTGGCTTTGTCTATCAACAGCCCCTTTGCCCACAACCCCGACAAGGTCTCTCTCGCCATAGGTGACAATGAAAAGTCCGCCAATATCGCGGCCGCTGCTCCCCTGCTGACGGTTGGGGGCACTCGGTAGTCCGCTCGTCCAGTGGCGAGTTTTTTGTATTCCGCAAAAGTCAGCTCGTCTGCTCGGTCGATATCGCTTGCGTCCAAGGGGTGCGGTCTGTAAGTTCCTTCGGGGGGTTTCTCGCCCATGATGTGCGTTCGAGTGATGGAAATGATGGGATCGTCAAAGGAAAAGACCCCCCTCTCTTCCACGCCTCACTTGAGGAAGCAGGTTCCCCTCCTCCCCAAAAATCTCCCTAGAGATGTGGGTCGCCCTTTCTATATCCCTCCTCCACTCCCTTTGCCTCTCACCTTCCATTTCGGGTCTCCCGCTCCTCACGCCGACAGCAAACGCCTTCCTCTTCCCCGACGGAACCCCCACGATGTCCGCCGCCATTTCGACTGTCTCCACCGTACACGCCGCTTCCTTCAACGCAGGCAGCACTACCTGCCCCCACTCCGTCGATCGAAGTAGCTTCGGGTAGCATTCCAGCAGGAGAACCCTGGCCGTCGAATCAATGAAGGCCTTCACGATATTCGTTGCCAAGGTTGCTGCTCCACCAGGGCCCCCGCTGGCCTGACTTTCTGGATGCATCTCCCATCACCACGCTCGGGCTCAAGTCGTTCAAGAGCCTTTTGCAATCTTCCCCCCCTGATTCCGCTCTCACCAGTCGAACTCCTTGGTCCAACCCGTTCTCCCTAACACACTCGAGCGCTCTCCAGTCGTGGTCCGTGGAACCCTTGACTGCGACCATCTCCTTCGCCGCCATGAGACCACTTCCCCCCCCGCAGCAGAGCACCACGGCGACTAGATGCCCCTCGGCTGCAGACGTTGTGGCGGCTCTCTCAGTGTCTGTGTCGACGGGTCTGCCTGGGGTAAAAATTACGCTTGCCGCAACCGCCGCGTTTTTCCCCGTTGGCTTGTTCACCTCGTCTGCCCCCAGTTCGCTGAGCAGTACGCCGTCGAGCACCGGTCCCTTGGGGCCCCGGTACGTGGTCCTCGTGGAGGGATCGTCTGGGAATGAGTCATCGATGTTCGTGCGCGGCGCGTCGTTCGGCGGCAGCCTCGAGAGGGCGTCCGGCAGCTGGTGGTTTGCCCCCGGTCGCCACTGGAGGTCGATGTCGTGCTCCATCAACCTGAGCGCCCACCGGTGGAGTTTCGACGAGAGGGCCTGGCTCTTGAACAGCCACGTGAGCGCGGAGCAGTCGGTGAACAGAACGAATTTCCTTCCCCATAAGTACGGTCTGAAATGCTGGATGGCCCACAACACTGCCATCACCTCTCGTTCGGTTGCGGACCGTTTGGCACCCGTCCTTGACCACCGGTGGCTCGTGTATCCAACGACACGTTCCTCTCCCCTGGTGTCCTACGTAAGCGCCGCTCCCGCACCCAGCTCGATGGCGTCCGTATGCAGTTGAAACGTGGCCTCCCAATTCGGCAACGCCAAAATCAATGGCGATGTGACGAGCTCGATCATCGCCTTCAGAGCCTTGTCCTGCTCCACCCCCCACGGCACCCGGAGCCTCCTTGCCTTTTTTGACGCCAACCGCTTGTCCCTAAGCAGGTCCGAGATAGGCGCCACGATCGAGCTGTATCTTGGCACAAACTTCCTGAAGTAGCTGCCTATGCCCAAAAGTGACCTGACCTCCTCTACAGTGTTAGCGCGAGAGAGTCTGGCCACCGCTTCTATCTTCGTTTTTGACGGTTGTACGCCCAGTCTGCTGACCACCATGCCGACGAACTCCTGCTGCGGAGCGCACCAAGTCGATTTAGCCAGGTTCACCGACAACCCATATTGCTGGAGCCGCGCCAGCACCTTCTCCACCAGGCCCACATGTCCCTCGACGTGTTTGGTGTGGATGATGATGTCTCCAGTTCTGAACGCCGTTTCCTTTTAGCAGACCCGGCGCCTCCCCCACATAGGCCGCAAAGCCGGAAGGAAGGGTCTTCAGCCCTGAACCGCACCGGTTGAATTCCCACAGCTTCCCATGGGCGTCACGAAACGCGGTCTTGTGCTTGTCTTCCTCGGCAATCTCCAACTGGGTGAAACCTGACGCTAGATTAATGGATGTGAAGCACGTGGCGCCCCTCATGTTGTCGAAGATGCTTGCGATATCCCCCAGCCCTCCGCTATTGGACTCCAGCAACGCGTTCAGCCCTGGATAATCCTGACAGACCCTCGCCGTGCCATCTTTTTTGCCACAACGACGCAGTTTGCTGCCCACGCTGACTGTGACCGGCGAATCGTCCCTGCTTTCTGTTGCTTCGCCACCTCGCTCTGGATCATGGCCGTTTCCTCCGGCGAAAACCGTCGCTGTTTTGCTGTGTGGGGCATGCAACTGTTGTCAGTCAGCGGAAGCTGCAACTTAGCTCGATTGCAGACCGGGACAATCTTCGGGTTCACCGGGAACACATGGCGGTACTTCTCCAACGCTCGAATCAGGGCTTCCTTCACTGGGGCACTCGTCTGAGCGATGTTGGCCAACGACAAGTCCACCCTGTCGGCGTCCGCCCCCTCACCCGCGCGTTCCTCCGGCGCCACCAGTACTGACTGTTCCTTCATCTCCGCTGTGCCGTCTGCCTGCACGACGGGGTCTAATAGCATCCGCATGCGTTCCTTGTCCCTCGTGTTGACGGCGTAAATCCGAGTAACGACCTCACCCTGCTTCAGTGCTAAGGGTACTTTCGAACGGTTCACCACCTTGCACTGGAGCGGCGTTCCGGAGTGCCACCACTGCGCCCCGCGCGCGGTCCCCAACTCTGCCCCCGTCTCCATGTCGTATGAAGCCTTCGGTTCCACTACCACCAGCTGCCTGTCTCGGGGTTGGACTCCCTTGGCATAAGCGTCCACCTGGACGCTGACGAAACCCGGTACCACCGTATGTCGGGCTGGACGTAGCTCCCACTGTAGGGTGCCATCGTCCTCCCAGGCCGCTGAGCCCTTGCTGAGTTGTGTGGGCGGCTCGGTTATTTCCGCCGGCTCTCCCTCTCCACAGGGTGGCTTGACGGCGCAAAATTGTTCCCACGTTGCCGTGTTCCCGGTCGCCACTGGCCCCACTTCTGCTCTGCTCGGTTGGACAGACGCATGCCAGCTCACCGCCTTCCGCTCCGCCACCTTTGACGAGGAGGCTCCTGTTGACGAGATGAAGGGCACCCAAGGTGACTCTGGTACCGGTTTGAAACCTCCCCCGGCCGGGAAGCTGATAGTGCTGCCATTCTTTCTCAGGAACGCTGCTCCTATGATAAGGCCGTACGGGAGATCCTCCACCACCCGCACCAGTGCCTTGCGCACCCTGTCCTCCGGGCTGAACACCAACGGGAGCTCGCACGACCCGGAAATTTTCATTGGCGGGACTGCGCTCTTCGTGGGGTTGGCTGCCCTCAACCACCCCTGTCCCCTCGGGCTCATCACCGATTGCCCCCCTCTTCCACTGCCTTCGGAGCGTACGAATGCCGCGGAAGAGTAATTTCCACCCCCTGCCCCCGTGTCGACCAGCTCCTCCACAGGAATGCGGCAACTAGTTCTGGTGTGGTGCCACACGAATGCGCGTACCCACACCTGCTTAGCCCCCGCTCCCATGGCCGCCACGCTGCTTGGGGTGTCCACATCTCGGGCGCTCAACGCGAAGTTGCTGTACTGCTGAGCCGGGACGACCTCGTAGTTGTTTTCACCCCCCCCGCCCTTTGTCGAAGCGGCGTCGTAGGTACTGCGTCTCTCCTCCTCTTCCTCCCGACCCCGCGTTTGTTGCTCACTTTGGCTGCTGTTCCCCAGGAGGGAACCTCCTGGGGCGCGTCTTTAGGCCCGCAAGCCACGCGAGGCACCTGCGATGGCCCCGCCCTCCTCGGCCGTGTACGCGCTCAGCATTTCGAGTGCCGTAAGCATACCAGGCTCTAGCTGCAGGGCTTGCGTCGGGGTCGTCTTGCGGGGGTACAGTCCGTACGGCACGACGTCCTCGTCGTGCGAGAAGCGGCACCTTCTTCCACCGGCAGCGCTCTGGTGGGGGCAGTCGGAACCCCTCTCATGGAAGAAGCAAACCCTTCGTTGGTGCAAGGCGTCGATAATCATCCTGGCTTCGGCATCCGGGCTCGGTAGTTCGTCCCATTCCTCCCTGCGGTCCGTTGTTTCTCGGTTCCTACTGCCCGGGCGGTCGTTTCGGTCACCTTTGCGGCTTACAAACGGGGTTCTATGTGCACCCGGGGTAGAAGCGCGGACGTTGGAAAAGGACGCGACGTGTGGGCGATCGTCAAACGCTTCCTCCTCCACGTCCTTCCCCTCTTCCTCCTCGCCCTCAGAGGATAATTCCCCGCCTACAGCGGCCAGCGCCGCGCACGCGCTGTCCCGGAGCGCCTCTACCTTCTTCCTCCACGCCTTGGGTAGTTCCCTGGTGCGCGGTTTACTTCTTTCCCCCCATTCCTCCCTCGACGGAAACTCCCTCGTCTCGTTCTGTCCCAGGGGCAGCCGCTGACTCTGCGTTAGCCCCGCTACGCTGCCTCGGCTCCATCCCGTCAGGGGTGCCACGGCTAGGGGGTAACGACTGCGCCGGGTGAGCAGTGCATTGATCAAGCCGTAGGATATGCCGTGATAGACTTCTCCGCGGTGTACCATGTACGGATTCAGAGGTTTACCGGCGTCCACGTGTACCGGAGTGATATATTGCTTAACGTCAGTTCCCACCTGGATAAGGAAGGATTCCATCCCATTGCGATCGGAGGCGCTGGTAAAGAATAGATTTACCGCTCGTTCACAGAGCTCCGCCACCTTCATCCCCGACACGTACTTCCAAAAGTGGACTTCTTCCGACGTGTGCGGCCTCGCCTCGTCTGCTGTTGCCGCGCGAACATGCAGCACCAGCCGGCGGGCTGCGGCTATCCACGACTCCCCTTGGATAAGCTTTATCTCCGTGAGCGCCGCCTCAGCCCTCTTCTGCGCCTGCCCTGAATGCGCTACCTCGGCTACCAGGATCCGGCACCACTCCTTCGTCGTGACTTCCTCGAAGGGAATGTGGCAAAAACCCCCTTGTACGAGAGGTACCTCCACCGTAGAGTGCAGGCGCATCAGATCGCGTGTAGCCAGGGTGTCTGCGACGAGCTTTCCAAAGCACTCGACTCTCCACGGCGTCAGCCTATCTGCTCGGGGCCGGGCAGGATTGATCCCATCGGTGGAGAACTGGTCTTGGGGTATGGCCCACGCCGCCCCCTCGACCTGTGACATGATCTTAGTAAGCTTGTCGACGAACAGCACTGGATCGTTCCTCCATGAGAGCTCGCCCTGAGGTGCCACAACCAGTCCCACGAAACCATCTTGGCCTTTTATCAGTCCCATGTCGTTTACGATCTTGCTCATGACCCTTTGGGCCTCTTTCGAACTGCTGGGTTCCAATGCCCCCAGGTGGGTTGCGGTCTGTGGCAGTGCCACCCCCGCCGGTTGGGGCGTCTGCGCGTTTTGGCTCGGCTGCCATATCCAGGGGGTAGGACGGGGGTAGTGCTGGTATGGTGCTCCATGCTGCCCGACGTATGCCGTTGGTGCGGGTTGTGGCTGGCGTAACATTTGCGCCTGGGGCGCCTGCGCGGGCGAGTCATGTGCGCGAGAATACCCCCCCCCATGTTACCCAGACTCCATGGATGCGCTGCGTAGCCAATCGGGTGTGATGCCAGGCTTGTTGCCGGTGCCGGGCGCAGGGGCTGCGCCGACACCCGTTGCTGCTGGTGCTGGTGCTGGTGCTGCTGGTGCTGGTGCTGGTGCTGGTGCTGCTGCGGCAGTTGCTGGTGCTGTTGCTGCGGCAGCTGCTGCTGTTGCTGTGGCGGCTGCTGCTTCTGTTGGGAGAGCGACGACGGCCGTTCCCTTTGACGTTCTGGCGACGGGGACTGTTACTGGCTCCGTACCGACCTCCCCTTCTTGCTGCGGCGGCGGCTCTCCCGGGGTGCACTGCCGTGGCTGCTGTCCTGGCTACGGCGGCGACGGCGTTCCTTGTGGTCGCGGCGGCGACTGCGGTGGCGGCTGCTTTCCTTGCTGTCGCGGTTGCGGCAGTGGTGACGACGGCGGCGTTCTTGGCTATCGCGGCTGTGGCCACGGTGGCGGCTGCGTTTCTTGCTGTCGCTGGCCCGACCCCCGGCGGCTGCGGCGCCCGCTGCTGTCGCGGCTACGGCTGCGTCGGCGCCGCTCCTGCCCGCTCTTGTTACGGCTGCGGCCATGGTTGCGGCGTTGCGTGTGGTCGCGGCTGGTGCTAGAGCGGCGGCCACGGCTACGAGGACCGCTATCCTCCCGCTCCTGGTCGCGACCACGGTCGTAGTTGCCAGATGGGTAGGGTTCGCCCATGGCCTCCTCTCCTACGCCTTGGCCCTGGTCACCGTAGGGGCTGTGGACGCGTTCGCGAGGCTGACCGCTGCTGCTGCGGTTACCACGGTGGTCCTGGTCGTTGTAGCTCCCCCGGTCGCTGCTGCTACGAGATGGTTCGTCACCCCGCGCACTGCCTCCTTCGCCGGAACGATCGTCCTCGTTGGTGGCGTGGCGGTCGTCCATGTTTCTCCAATTCCCTTCCCTTTCCTTTCTGCGGCCTGCTGTACGTTTCACCCTGTTGTACGCTCGGGGCATTGTATGACAGCACAGACAAAGGGGAAGGCACATGTATCTGGCTGTATTTTGAACATATATTCACATACGGTCAATATCGTTCACAGCCCTTGTGTTGCTTGAGATTGTCTGTGTGTCAGGTGCACAGACTTGTCCTGAAAAAAAAAATGTTAGTGTTAGTGTTTTCAGATTCTTGATCCATGCTTGGCCTGAAAGCGAGTTACGTGTTTGTCAAAGCATGTGTTATAAATGACCTCGCTCTTGGACGGCATCACTACAGTAATAGGCTTTACATAATTAGTTACAGGCGTCACCTAACCCGGGCGAACGGCATACGAGACTATGCGTGTATTAGTACGTGCACCTTTGGTCTGTATCGACACTTGTCGTATGCATTTGTTTTTGAAGATGATATGTGGTCAATAGCATGCAGTCATTTAATAACGAACGTGCATGTGTGTGATCATGAACAATGAGCAGACAAACGAGCACGGGCAACAGGCAGACGGAGCACGAGCAACGAGTATGCCTGCACGCATTGACCGAGCACATATCTTCAAAGCAATACAAACGAACAGGCGGAGCGCCATTGGCAGCGTGCACACATAACAGCATTGCAAGTACGGCCATAATGCCAGGCGGGCAAAACAAAAACATGCTGCTTTTCACATGCATACGAATGTGGGTGTACAAGTGTATATGACTATTATACGAGATCAACGTGAGGTGACGCATGAGCATGCATGATAGCATCATTCCCCCGATTATGCAAACTCTTCGACCTCCTGCAACCGTTTTGCAGACACTCCAATCTCCTGCAATACACTTCGATCTCCCTGGGTTCACCATGTTACATCAGGGTACAGCTCTCAGACCCTAAAAAGAACTTGCGCTCGTTAGATCTCTGAGGCCGACTCACCTGTTGTTTGAGAGTTCAAGGAAGCGCCTTCAAGCAGTTATGATCGGATCACGCAGAATGTGGATCGATGCAATGCGGTAGATGCAAGCAGCCAGCGTGAACAATCAAGGAAGCTCCACAGACACGATGGCGGGCACGACGGGCAAGGCAGGGCCCAAGGGGCTGGGGGTCGATAGGACAGGTATCACAGATCACTTGGCTTTGACGTTATTTCTTCACTTGGTGGTGTTTAGTAAACATCGGGTGGTCCCGGAACCTCGTTACTGGCTCTGTACCCGAGACCGAAGGCGTTCCCACACCGGGGATCCTCCTTGCCCCTATAAGATCCGCCCAGAGGATGCTAACCAAAGCTTGCCCTCTGCCTATCGAATAGACCCGACGCGTGACACTGATCAGAACAGCTGTCTCGCGCCATATTATCCTTCTCGAAACACTGTCGGCGCTGCAACAGAGCACCGGGCTTAACGCGAGGCGGGTGACGGGGCTCACCGTGGCTGAGAGGAAAGAAAGCCTTGCCCGGACCGAATCGGTGGCGAGGTGGTCGCGAGAGGGGCGGGCAGCGTACGAGGCTGAGAGAAAAGCTATGCTGTTCCTTTTTTTTTTTGACCGGTGCGAGGTGTTCCAATCAGGCAGAAAATAAGCACATGAGAGGGGACGAGGATTTTTTTGTTTCCGCGCTTTTTCGTACGTGTTCATACGAATAGCCCACAGCGTGCAGTTGCACTGCACGCGGATCCCAGTGAGATCCTGCAAATAGCAAACGGGGCTTCGCCGCAGCATGAGCTTCAGCCTTGATCACTTGTAACCAATCGAAGTATTTCACGTGTGTTGCACACACTGCCCACAAAACACAAAAAAGTCCCGACAACCAAGACACTGGAATCACGTCTGCCGCCGTTTTCTTTACGGGGACTTTTCGTTCTTCTGCTCTAGCTCCGACCGTTTCCATCGAGCCAAAATTTGGCAGCGCAGATATGAGCTCCTCGGTACACTCTCGTGAGTGTGCCAAAGCGACAGCACTTTTAGTGTCGTCCTTCGGGGCGGACCTCGTCGCTGAAGTTTGAAAATGTGGTTCCAGGCGCTTGAATTTTCGGTTTCTTGTACTGCTGTAGTCAAGTATTTTTTTTCTGCTGTATAACGACCAGGAAGGAGGAGAACTCAGAAGCTACGAGTACGTTTCAGTACGTTTCTCCTTCTCGTTCTACACCAGAAAAAATACTTGACTACAGCAGTACAAGAAACCGAAAATTCAAGCGCCTGGAACCACATTTTCAAACTTCAGCGACGAGGTCCACCCCGAAGGAGGACACTACAAGTGCTGTCGCCTTGGCACACTCACGGGAGTGCACCAAGTAGCTCATACTATCTATCTGCCCTGCCAATTTTGGCTCGATGAAAACGTTCGGAGTTGGAGCAGAAAAACGAACAATCCTCGTAAAGAAAACGGCGGCAGATAGACATGATTCCAGTTTTTTTGTTGTCGGGGCTTTTGGCAATATCGGTGTCAGTTTTTTGGGGGGCAGTGCAACACAGATAATTCTCATTGTTTTCGCGGTGCTGCTGGGCCGTGCCTGTGCTTTCTCTTCCGTACATACAGCGTATCAAAGAGAAGAAAATAAGTACCCTATATGGAGGACGTACGTACGTACGGCATGCGTCGTACGGGTTGTTTTCCTGGATGGAGCACGGAGCTTTTGGCATTTGCAAATCGCCTGTTTGCACCTATAATTGTTCGGACCATCTCATCTTGTGATGATGATACGCTCCTTTGCCGGCTGAAAACGACACCGCTGATCTCATAACAACAAGAAAATAGGTACGAGTGCCAAAAGATGATGATCCACAGAAGAAGTGTGACACAGGTGTCTGTATTTGGCCAAACTCAGACCCAGTTCGTATTGACGTTATATTATTGATGTGAGGCTTGCTCGAAGGGGCAAGTGAGACGAGTGAAAGAGAGGGGGGGGTGAAGCGGATGGTTTCTAAAGCCAGAAGTATCATCTGGCTTCAACCGGCTATAATCTACTGGCAGGGGTACATGCTTCACCCTCAACTTCAAAGTACAAACACCTCGTAAAACCTGACGTATGGACGTACCACATGCATACATCTCCGTCTCCTCGGCTACCTGAGCCGATTGCCCTGCGTATCCTTTTTCCAAATACAAATATATTATTCCAGACGGTAAATGTTAAGATCAACGGTTGCGGGACACTTTGTATCCCTGGACAGGTCTGTCTTTTAAGTCGGTAGTCATTGTACTCACATGTGTTGTTTGCTTAGCTATAGAAGAAGAGCAGTTTTATTCCTTTCGTGCACGCGGAGACTGAGACAAGCACGGAGACCAAGCACGTGCGCCTCTGGAAAACCCCTGGTTTTCCATCTAAGATACGCCTTCCAAGTACTACAAATACGTTCCCAGTGACTGAACCCAGGTAGTTACCGGGCTTTCAACGTCATACAAAGCAGTTTCATAACACTAGCCCACTCTGATGAGCCGTATATGCAGAATTATGGGAAATTCGTGGAAACCCCGATTCCACGAACTAGAACATGAGTCGAAGATGCGGCTCCTCAAAACCCACTCCCACACCTCTGAACGGCGAGGCAACGAAGCCGGCAAGTACGTAAAAAAAAACAAAGGGAAGACGTAGTCTTAAGGGGCGGGAAGAAATGGTCAATGAAAGCCATCGCCATGCCGCCCGCACGGGGGGGGAAGCGAGGAAGGTGCACGAAAGAGCGAATGTGCGTACGGGAACGAAAAGAAAAATAACACGGAAAACGGCAAGAACCACCTAAACCCAGTCCACAACTCTGAAAGCGCGTCCCAGCACCGAGCGGGGGGGTAGGCAGGACAGAATACGCTAAAACACATGCCCAATCCAGTCCAAAAAAAAGAAAACACACCAGAAACATATCGGGCAGACAAAAAGTCATCCCCCAAGGTTCAGGAAGACGACATAAAATAAATAAATAAATAACGAGTGCAGTTAAGAAGCGAAAATCAGCTATCCACGTCGGCACCTCGAGATTCATCTACGTTACGCTGGACCCCCCGTGTAAACGCGCTAGCCAAGTGAATTTGCAGACACCAAGAACCTCGTACAGCTCTCGTCGAAGTCGTGAAGCGCGCCGGAGAAAGAGGAAGCTTGATTGGTCCCGGGTCGTCCAAAAATCGAACCAGATATACTCCATCCGTCGGTGTAGTTGCGCTGATTTTCCCGAGCCACCACAGACCGTCGTCGCCCTTGTACCAAAAGTGGGCCCCGTTGGGAAGTACAGTGTTGCTGTAGCGGCGGAGCCAATCGGCGTGCGATACGCAGCCATAGCCGGGTGCCAGAAACCGCTCGCCGTTACTCTGAGAAAGCTCCCGTTGTGCCGCGCCAATTCTCATTCGGCGGTACAGGCGGTTGGTTTGGCGGTGTTGGTTCGGGGTGCCGGCCCAGTAGCGCAAAATTGCGTGGCGAGAAAGCTGAAGGTCCATTTCCCGTTCCCAGGATGGCCGGGATAGTCCCTTCCAGTGTGTCTCGTACATCACCGCGATGACGCCACCTCGACCTCTAACCGATTGATGTCCAGTAATCTTTTCCACTTCGAGTCGTTCAAGAGGGGACGAAACGTCGTCCTCGGTGACGTGGTACGGAGGGGATTTCTTGGAGAAATTGTTGAGCACGTATTGCGTCAACCCCGCCGGCAAATACTTCGGCATGTCGCCACGGTCGTGGGGGTTGGCACAGGGCTTGCAGCGTTGAACAGATACGCGCCGGCGAGCCTCGGCGCCGGGCATATCGGAAGGAAGATCCAAATACAGGAGCTTTGCTCCGAGAGGAGATCCATCCGGGGTGTCCGCTGAGGAGCAGGGGCCAACTGCGAGAACTTTGTAGGGGCCCGTCCAGTTGAGTGAGAGTTTGGCGTTGAGGACCTTGGCGTCCGTGTCTGGTTTCGCGCCCTGGCGGATGGTGGCCGCCGTATTGTACACCCACACCCAACCACCAACGTCAAATTTGGGACCGGACGCAGAGCGTCGGAGAGGGCGGAGTTGCGGCAGTTTACGCGAGCGACAGTGAGGGCGTGGTGTTCTCGAACGATTTCGTACGCGCGCTGCTGGCGGTCCGTCGCCAAGTCGCAGTAGGCGAGGTGGTCGCGGGCCAAGCTCTGGTGGCCGGCGACTCCAGCGCGTTCGAAAATCGTGAGTGGGAGGCGCGGGAGCCGACCCATATGTACCTCGTTGGGAGCCAGACCCGTGGTGGCACTGACGGAATTGTTGTACGCAAATTCCACGTGAGGGAGCTGTTCATCCCAGTTGTTTTGGAGCTCGTTGACGACCATTGCCAACATCTGGGCCATCGTATGGTTTACACGTTCCACCCCACCGTTGCCGTTTGGGTGGTAGGAGCTGGTGGCAATTTTTCGAACCCCGAGAAGCTAATATACGGCGTGCGAAAGCTTGGAGCAGAACTGGAGGCCGTTGTCCAAGAGGATGCTGCGCGGGCACCCCCAAAGAGGGATATACCGGTTGATGAGAATGTTAGCCGTGCCCTCAGCGGTGAACTCTGCCGCTGTGACGGCGTACATGTCAGCTCGGCGGCTGAAACGATCAGTGAAAAGCAAGATGTAGGTATTACCTCGAGGCGTCACCGGGGGGGGGCCAAAATAGTCGATGCTGACGGCGATGCCGGGCCCTTCTGGCAAGGGCAACGTGATGGAGGGCCACCGGACCGTCTGCCGCGACGTTTTTCCGTGCTTGGCACTTTAAGCAATTGCGTAGCCACCACCGGGTGCAGATGCTCATGCCGATCCACCAGTAGAAACGTTCGAGCATACGTAGGGTGCGCGTGGTTCCTAGGTGGCAGGAAGCCGTGGAATGGCAAGCCTGCATGACCCAGGGTCGCATGGGCAGCGGAACATAAATGCGAATAGGCTCGTCGTTCAATAAGCAGGCCGTACGACCCACCGGGCGTGGCGTATCCAACGCAGGGGGGGGAGACGGCTGTCGGACAAGTAGAACGATGCCCGCGTCAGTGGTGTGCAAGCGGCCTTTGGTGGCCAGCTCTTGAACTTCCGAAAAGGGAGGGCGCTGGTGGGAAGGGAAACCTGATAAGAAGTCGTCTGGTAAAACTTCCGGTCGGCCAAGAGCTATGTAGCGCATGGCGGCATTGCACGCGGGCTCAGCCTGTTGTTCTCGAGCCCAGTCGGCGTGCGAATAGCGCGCTGCGGAATCACCGAACTGAAACTCGGCAGCTGCGCCGAGGGCGTCCAAGTCGGTCGAGGTGACGGGAGGTGCGTCAGTTGGCGGCGGAAGTCGTAAAAGAGGAGTTCCCACGGGCTCGGTGCGGTCGCGGCCGGACGGGATGGGTACCGTCGGGACGGACGAGGCGGCAGGAGTCGGGGCCAAAACGACGGGTGCGGGCGGTCGCGGCCGTGGGGCTCGCAGCGGGGTGGTATCACGCCGGGCTATTGGTCTAGGGGTCCCGCCGGGCCCGAAGCCATAACAACAGCAGGCGGGACGGCGCCAGCAGCGGCGGCTGTTCGTCGACGGTCCGCGATGAGATGCGGTCTGAAGACGGCAAAACGTTCGGAGGCGCCGGGTTGCCAGGCGGCGACGGGGTAGACGCGGCCGAATGAGTGATCACGGTGGAATCTTTTCCCTGTAAAGTGCTCGTCGGGGGAGGAGCATGCTGGGCGACAATCGTCGCTGCAGCGGGGGCGTCTGCAGAGCCCTGGCATGAAAGGGAAAACGCGGCCGGATCAATGATCACGACGGAATCTTTTCCCTGTAAAGTGCTCGTCGGGGGAGGAGCGCGCTGGGCGACAATCATCGCTGCAGCGGGGGCGTCTGCAGAGCCCTGGCCTGAGAGGGAAGACGACGCGACCGGAGCAGTGCTCACGACGGAATCTTCGACCTGTAAAGTGCTCGTCGGGGGAGGAGCGCGCTGGGCGACAATCATCGCTGCAGCGGGGACTTCTGCAGAGCCCTGGTCTGAGAGGGAAGACGCGGCCGGAGCAGTGCTCACGACGGAATCTTCGACCTGTAAGGTGCTCGTCGGGAGAGGAGCACGCTGGGCGACAATCGTCGCTGCAGCGGGGGCTTCTGCAGAGCCCTGGCCTGAGAGGGAAGACGCGACCGGAGCAGTGCTCACGACGGAATCTTCGACCTGTAAGGTGCTCGTCGGGAGAGGAGTACGCTGGGCGACAATCGTCGCTGCAGCGGGGGCTTCTGCAGAGCCCTGGTCGCCCCCGGAGGGTACGACAAAAACCGAAGCGAAAGTGGCGTTGGCGGGGGGTGAAAAATCCCCCCAAGCCAGGACGGCGGTCGACGGTGGCGACGGAAGCAGATACACGAGCGACGAATCTCCCCGAAGGAGCAGAGAGGTCGTCAATCCTCGTACGTGGCCCGTGTGTGCGAAAATCGCGAAAATCTGAAGAGGCGAGAGGTAGCCCACCCAAGACGGCACTTTCACTGCGGGACACCAGCCCACCCAAACCGACACCAGGGGTCGGCGAAGAGCGAGTGCGAAGCCCGCAGGCTCGGATGAGGAAGATATCACCGTCCTCGACGGGGTTGAGGCAGCTAGACCCACTGCGGTCGTGTTCTGTGGCGGGCTCTGGCAAGCGGGAGAGAAAGTCAGCATTTCCGTTGGCGCTGCCCTTGCGGTACTCGAGGGTGTAGTCGAACGCGGTGAGGAACTCGAGCCACCGCTGGACTCGCGCGTTGTGGTCCCCTACTTTGGCGATACTCTCAAGTGCTTTGTGATCCGAAAAGTTTGGAAACTTCGTGCCCCACAGGTAACCTCGGAGTCGTTTGATGGACCAGACAATGCTGCCAGCTTCCAGGTCCAACGGTGTCCAGTGCCTTTCGGAATCGAGGGTAGCGCGGCTGATATAAGCAATGGGCCGTACCGAGCCGTCCGGTTGTTCTTGTTCGAGCGCGGCACCGAAACCGTCGATGCAGGCGTCGCAGAACACGTGGAAGGGGCGGGAGCCGTCGGCTACGGCATCCCAGTCAAGGAAGACCAAAATCGGTGGGGCCGTGATCTCGGCGAGGATCTGGCGGACGATAACTTCCATAGCCGGCGTGAAGACATCCTTGACCCCCTTCCGGAGAAGGGCGGTGAGATGACGTATCCATTTAGACAGGTCGGGCAGGAATTTGCGATAATATCCTACGCCACCCATCAGGGCGCGGACCTGCTTGAGGTTCTAGGGGATGGGCATTTTCAGCAAGGCCGAAACTTTTTCCGCATTAGGGCTTATACTCGCGGGCGAAATAGAGTGGCCCAGAAAATTGGCGTCCGTGGCGCCGAGGCGAGCCTTCGAGGGGAAGAGCTTGAGGTTGTGTTTGCGCAGGCGTTCGAAGAGGGCTCGTATCGTCTTGACGTGGGCCGTCGGGTCAGAGTCGAAAACGATCACATCATCAAGGTGGGCCGTCACTTGTGCCAGGCGTTTAATGACTTCGTTAATCACTTTGACGAACCAACCGGGCGAAGCACTGCTGCCTTGGGGCATGACGAGCCACTCGTAAAGGCCTGTGGGAGTGCAGAACGCCGTAAGAGGGACGGTGTCCTTGTGCGCGGTAATCTGGTGGAACAAGGAGACCAAATCGAAGAGGGAAAACACCCCTCCCTTCCCCAGGGAGTCGAGGACTTGGTCCACGCGAGGGATGGGCAGCTGGCTGAGTTTGCTGATCTGGTTGAGTTTTTTGTAGTTCACGGTGATCCGAACGCCTCCAGACTTCTTCGGGAATACCACCAGCGGGCTCGAGTACGGAGAAGTCGAGTGCTGGATCAGACCTGCCGCTAGGTACTGATCCAAGGTGGCCTCCACTCCCTTGGCCAGGATGGGGTGGATGCGGTGCGGCCTGGACGTGACAGGAGCGCTTCCTTCCGGGACCGAGATCACGAAAGGCATCAACGAGCAGGAACCAAAATCCGACTTGGACTTCGAGAAAACGTCAGGAAATTCGCAGAGAACGTCCCCCAGCTGATCAATGACCGCAGGGGTCCAGCCTGTGCCGTGGAGATCAAAAGCCACCTCCCGCAGATGTGACGGCAAGCGTGCCCAGACGCGCAGGAACGAAGCGCGCTGTTCTGAGGTCAAACGCTCAAGCAGTGCAGGCGAGGGCGAGGCTGGAGCTGCGAGGGGGGGGGCAGTAACTGCTGAAACCGGACACACCTCACCTAGTCCGGAGGGAGGGCTGGGGGCTCGGTTGTCCTGCTGCAAAACGTCCAGCGGAACGTTCAGCAGTGGGGCGTGGGCAACGCCGAGGACATCCCCCGGCTCGAGAGCCGCCACTCCAACGAGGGGAAGAACCTGTCGTCCGGAGGAGACGAAGTAGGGCGGGTCGGGCTGGGGCATCATGTCGACCGAGTAGTGTCCAGTGAGGGCCGGGGAGCCATCGCTCCGAACCAAGTTAACAGCAAGCAGCTGGGGATCGTCGGACAGGGGGTGACGCCTGCTGCGCTCTCGTAGCGTAGATGGAAGCCTCCACCCGAAGCGGCGGAGTCGATGGCGTACACGGACATGCCTATCGGGGCGTGGTAAACTAACTCCAGCTCGCCAAAAACGCGTTGATCAGACGGCCGAGGTGGCAGAGAGCGGTAGGAGCGGCTATTAAAGCGCATCCAGCTGTCACGTCCCAATAGTACAGCATGCTGCATCACTGAGGGGGGGACCACGCAGGCCCAAACTGCGAGGGAGCAAGTAGGTTCATTTTCTCGAAAAAATTGGACGCTCAGGCGCACACTCGTCGAGGTCTTCAGAGGGGCCGATTCGCCAAAACCCCCCCAAGAACGAGGGGCGCCTTTCTGCTCGCACGCGAGAGATGCCGCACCAACCGAGTGCATGCGATCCAAAACATCTCGTCGGATGAAAGTCTGCGGGGAGCCACTGTCAAGAAGCGCTACGCAACCAAAAGGTGCAAGAACGCCAGCTCCGCTGTGAATCGCGATTTTCGTTGTAAAAGAGGCATCATCGAGGGTAATGGTGCCCCCGACGAGGCAGGGGCCGTGTTCTGGCAGCGCGAGGGAGGGGTCGACACTAGGTGCGACAGCCAAAATATCGGGGCTGTGATCGGCCGGCGGGTCAGAAAAATAGGCCGAAAACTCCACAGGAGGACCTGGGCAAGCGCGGGCCACGGCCAAAGGGCGGGGCGGCGCTGGTGAAATCTCATGAATTCTGTCAGGTCTGGTTGGGGTGCAGAATTGATGAGAGGAGGCGGGGTGTGCCAAGCCGGCCTCACTTGATCGGAGGGTGTCGCGAACGGCGGGAAGAGCTTTACCGAGCAAATTTTTTCCATGCCACCGAGAGGGGTCGTGAGCTTGGGGGTCGTCTGCCCGCAGACCGATGCCCCACACGGTATCAAAAGGGCTGGCTTCAGCCAAAATTTTGGTGCCAGTGCTCAATAGGTGCTGCTTCATGACCGGGTTCTGCGAGAATTTGGCAAAATTACCAGCAAGGACGGCGTCTTCCCGAACACGGTCCCAGATAGCGCAGTCGAAGTTATGCACCCCTCGACCGAGGCGTTTGTGCTCGCGTGGGTCTGGCGAGGCCATAATCCGCTCCGCTGTGCCGTGATCCTGGAAAAGGCGAGCCTTTTCAGCCATTATATACTGCCCCGCGCAGAAATATGATACATCGTCGACGACAAAAGACGAGGGGGACCACTGCGAAAAATAAGAGGGGGGCTGCCAGAACAGTACCACCCGCTCCGTTGTATACTCGAGAGTAGGGTCAAAAACCGACGGTGCCGAGTCGTCAGTGGCTGCAGTTGCGGCGTGTGGGGGGGGGAGTGTGCTTCTCTGAGAACACTGAGCCCCTGGTGCACGAGACGAGTCCGGTTCCACGTATACTGACTCTGTGTCACCATTGCCCGTAGGCAAAAAATCGCCAGAAGGTTCTCTTGCTGCGCCCGATGATCTCTGTCCTGGACCAAAGGGGGCAGGGGGCTCTGAGCCCGTTCTGCTTGACGAGAGCTGCGATTCTTCCGAATTTAACGGGTATGCTGTCCGGTTGATCTGACCGGAGGCCGTGGAGTCACCACTGGCTCGACGGACAGTGCCAGGTTTTTCCTGTTCCACTGGAGCCGAAGGAGCGCTGCGCACGTGGAGTGGCGTGCGCGAAGACGAAAGAGGGCCTGCAGACCCTGTAGACGTCTTCAAGAACGGTGCTCGGGTGGGGGGCAACAAAGGGTCCACCGGTGAGGGCTTCCGTCCTGTATACCTGGTGGGGAAGGGGGACGAGGTAGCTAATCTTGTCGACTCCTCCTTAATAGGAAAAAGGGTGGAGCAGCCACCGTTATTGCGAGGAAACGCCGAGTCGGGCTTCAACCGAGATCTCGGGGTTTCGGTGTTTGCCTTCCCGCACCTCAAACCGACCGCCACCGCATGGCCGGGAGGTGTGGGAGGGGGACACCCTCGCTGAAAAAAACGCCGCGACGGCGCGACACCCGTCGTGTTGCGCGGTGCGTGGTTTGGGAGAGAGGCGTTTATCGCGCCTGCGCTCGTGCCCAGGTTGAGGGGAGCGGCGTTTGAGGCGCGGGCTCCCGACGTCGGGGAAGGCGCCCGAGGGCTCCCCGGAAAAAGCAGTGGAGCTGAGTCGCTGCGTCGGTCCGAAGTACGGAGTAACGCGCGGGGCGGGAGCAGAGTACTGAGCGAGCCTGGGACGCGAGTATCTTGTGAAATCAAGGTTTTTTCTCCCGACAATGCTGGCGGCGGGCGGTCAGGAAAAGTCGAACCGCCGTCGACCTGTCAGTTACCGGCGCGGAAGGTGCCCGGCTGGCGTCCATTTGGGTTTCCGCCCGAGGTATGCGAGGCACCGTAGCGAACCCCCGAGACGGGAGCCGGCGCGGAAGAGGTAGGGGGCGCTCCACGGGCTGGTTGGGTACGCGCTCAGTGGAGCGGGGTCTTCCAGGTGGCTTGGACAACAGAGGGCACGAGTGGGGAGACAATGCTGCAAGACCCAAGGCCTGGCTGGTGGCGCGCGTCACGCGTTCTAAGGAGCGGAGGCGTCCAGTTGTCTTGGGCGGCAGAGCTCGCTCAGCCGAGCGAGGCACAGAAGGGATCGTGGATGAGGTCCGTCTGGCGGAGGCTGCTCGGGCCCCGTCAGGGGGCTCCGGTCGAAGCTCTTTCTCCTCATGGTCTGTTGTACAAGTCGCTCGATCCAGGTCGTTCTCATGGGGCTCCGCCGAGACACGTGCTCCACTTGTTAGTCTGTTGTACAAGGCGCTCGATCCACATCGACGGGCCTTGGGCGGTGAGGTACTGAGGGGCCCAGGGCCTCAGTGGCTCAGCCACCGTGAGGGGAAGCAGATCCTTCCACCTCGTGAGTCTCCATCGTGCAGTGGCCGGAACAAACTTACTCTACAACAATAGGAAAGCAAACAAAAAAAAAAAACAGTGACAAACAACGCAAACCGACAAAAAAGCGGAAAGTCCTAAGCCGAAGACGCCACTTGTTAAGATCAACGGTTGCGGGACACTTTGTATCCCTGGACAGGTCTGCCTTTTAAGTCGGTAGTCATTGTACTCATATGTGTTGTTTGCTTAGCTATAGAAGAAGAGCAGTTTTATTCTTTTCACACCTCGGATAACGTAACACTTGACGTTTTATGTTAATGTTAGGCGTCAGCGAAAAAACACGTAACATTACGTTACTACGTTAACTACTTTCTGGATTTTGTGATAACATAGTGTTAGTGTGTTATGATATTGGCGGGCGATCGCGTAACATTATGTTAGAGTGTTACCTTGATCTCGTACTGACCGCAGTATATGTGTTACGGTGTTAGGGTATGCATCCCATAGCGAGTAACACTATGTTAGCGTGTTAGCGGAATTCCTGGTGGTTACCGTAACACACGCTGAAGGGATAACGAACATGGTCACTTAAACGTTAACATTATGTTACCGTGTTAGCGGCATCAGCCCGTAGCGAGTAACGTTATGTTAGTGTGTCAGCGGGATTCTTCGTGCTACCGTAACACGCTTTCGACGGATAACGTACACGGCCAAATAAACGCGTACATAACACTGTTATGTGTTAGTGAAATTCCTAGGGGCTATCGTAACACGTTAGAGAGATGACGTGCATGGTCAATACAACGTTATGACATTATGTTACTGTATCAGCCGCAGCAGCAGTCCGTTTCGAGCGATGTTATGTGAGGGTATTACGGAAGTCTTGCTACCATAACAACATAACATACGCCAAACGGATAACGTATATGATCGATAAAACACTATTAATAGCATTATGTTAATGTTGTTAACTCGTGTGCAATGTATGTAGTGACACAAGTTAGTAGATAACGTACACCCCCAATCTAAACTCAACAATATGTTACTGCCGTGTTAACTCGTACGTGCGAGTGTGCAGATTACGTCATAGATGGATAACATAATGTGTTATAGATGAATAACGTACTGGCGGGGTTTCCACAAAAACAAATGAGGCGTTTTTTTTTTTTTGCGGGGATCCATCCTAAATATCCCCTGTTTTGGGGTTTTAAAATATGGAGGCGTTTTTTTTTTTACCGGGGATGCCATGCTATCT
The DNA here is from genome assembly GCA_031763025.1 of Macrocystis pyrifera. Taxonomy (NCBI): domain Eukaryota; class Phaeophyceae; order Laminariales; family Laminariaceae; genus Macrocystis; species Macrocystis pyrifera. The sequence goes on from JASSKH010000023.1 coordinate 2,360,519, forward strand.
TCCCCCCCCGGGGATATTTTTGTAGGTATCCCCTACTGGGATGTCGGCGAAATTGGATAACACGGCTACGCTATGTTACTCCCACACGCCCGCTTTACCACTAACACAGGTAACACATGTTAGATCTCGGGAAGATCCAAAGGGTAACGTAGTAACATTACGTTAGAACGACTTCGGCCCCAACGGTAACTCAGTAACATAAAGTTAGATCCGGATTGGTTTTTATGGTAACACGGTAACGGAATGTTACCATCAGATCTTTACTGACGGTAACACCGTAACATAATGTTAGAGGGACTTCCGTATTTAGGCTAACATCCTAACATAATGTTACGCATGGGCCGGCTAAGACTGTAACGTATCTAACGTACGTTAAGTGTTACGTTATCCGACCCTAAGGCAAATAGATGGGGGGTCCAGATAACGTAGTGTTAGTAGTGCTGGTCATTGCGTTATGTTACGTTGTGAGTGTGTTATCTGTAACACAATGTTATGTGTTAGTAGTGCTGGCGAACATGGTAACGTTATGTTAGGGTGTTATGTATAACACTCCTCCAAAGGGTAACATAATGTTATTGTGTTACGTCTAACGCTGCGTCGACAATAACATTACGTTATCGTGTGAGTAAACATGCGGATATCGATCTGGGAATGTTAGAGTGATAACGTACGTGTTTGGTCAAAGCCTAGCACTGTGTTACGGTGTTAGTTCAAGGACTGATCACGGCATAACATAATGTTACTGCACCAGAGCTGGACGAGACCGAGCAGCAACATAACGTTAAGGCTCGTGCACGTTCGTGGGTTTCCAGTTAACACTGTGTTTACTGCGTTACCGTGATCGCTCCTCTAGTGCTAACACTGTGTTAGTACGTTACCACGTTCCTGTGTTAGGCCCCATAACGTAGATAAGTGTTATCCGAGTGTTACGTTATCCGAGGTGTGATTCCTTTCGAGCACGCGGAGACTGAGACCAAGCTCGTGCGCCTCTGGGAAACCCCTGGTTTTCCATCTAAGATACGCCTTCCAAGTACTACAAATACGTTCCCAGTGACTGAACCCAGGTAGTTACCGGGCTTTCAACCTCATACAAAGCAGTATCATAACAAAAGAGGTACGACCCAACTGTACGAAGAGATACTAGCCTGTGTACCGGTATTACAAATACGAAATATCCTATTCCAGACGGTAAAAGGAGCAAGATCCAACTGAAAAATGAATATTATCTAACGGCCCCTACTGATAGTTGGTCTATTTACTACAAAACAAGGTACTCTATCACATTAGCCCACCCTGAAAAGTCGTAGACGCAGATCCCACGACGATGTAGAGATGGCCTCTTAAACATCAGAACATCGGAAGAGGAGGGTCGAAGATACTGCTATTATTATTCAAAACAACCGACAGCCCAACGAGACCATAGACCAACCCACACCTCGTAAATGAGGCTAAGACGCATTTCGTGCTAAAGAAGTGAAACGCAAAGGAAACGAAAGAGTAAAGACACGAGGGATGTTCGTCGTGGTATGCTCGAGACTGCTAGAGGAACAATACGCGCGGGAAAGCGGGCGGACGCAGAACGAGTCGTAGCATCCCTAAGTTACTTAACAGGCGCGCGCGCTACGGCGGTCGTCTCTACGGGCGGGCGCAACGCGCGCGCGTTGCGTTACGTTGCCGTGCTACCCAAGACGAACGCGAACGCTGATAGACAGAAAGACAAAGACAAGAAAAAAAAGGAAGAAGTACAAGGTACTCTAAAATACAGTAACTCGAATCATGCCAAAACGAAAAAAAGAAGGAAGGCTCACACCGAAAGGGAGGAGAAGGCTCGAAGAACGGGTCGAGGTGATGGCCACGAGCAGAGATGTAGTCCTTTCGACGCCGCCAATTGTGATGTGGAGAAGGCAAGAGTGCCAAAAGATGATGATCCACAGAAGTGTGACACCGGTGTCTGTTCGTGGCCAATCTCAGACCCAGTTCGTATTGACGTTCTCTTACATTATTGATGTGAGGCTTGCTCGAAGGGGCAAGTGAGACGAGCGAAAGAGAGGGGGGGGGGAGAAGCAGATGGTTTCTGAAGCCAGAAGTATCATCTGGCTTAAGTATCATCTGGGTTCAACCGGCCCTAATCTACTGGCCAGGGTACATGCTTCACCCTCAACTTCAATAATACAAACACCCCGTAAAACCTGACGTATGGACATACCACGTGCGTACATCTCCGTCTCCTCGGCTACCTGAGATATTGGCCTGCGTATATATCCTTTTTCCAAGTACAAATATCTTATTCCAGACGGTAAAAGAGGTACGATCTAACTGCACGAAGGACTATACTAGCCTGCGTACCGGTACTAAAAATACGAAATATCCTCTTCCAGACGGTGACAGGAGTAAGATCCAACTGGAATATTATTCAACGGCCCCTACTGATGGTTGGTCTATTTGCTAAACCAAGGTACTCTAATCTATCACAACAATCTGTTGGTCATTCCATTCTTTTTCTTCGTGAGCGAGCGACGGAAGCGCTTGTATATATATCCTGGTACCTGGCACAACCAGCGTACTAGTAATTGGTGGTAATGAGGCGCGACCTCAGTTATTACTACCTGCAGTGGTCATATCTGTGATGCATCACATGCTGGGCGAATACGGATTATTCTGAATTGTGCTGAACGAACACGAACTAACCTGTACGTACGCGGTCGTATGTATCCGTGATCACGTTGTGATTTCATAGTATACCTGTAGATAGGCAAATTTCCGGATAACAAAGGAGGCAGTATGGAGCAGGCCCGACTACTCAGTGTACTGCAGGTCGAGCTAGACGCGTGCAGTTACTCACAGAGACTGATGTCTTATCTTGATTCCCACTTTCCTGGCTGTTCTGAGAGCAGGGGGGTTTTATATATATTATTTGTTTGGCGCGTTCATCAGAAACACGCCTCCTCGACAATAGAGGGGAAACGGGATCATGAATACCATGACAGTGACGTTTGGGTTCAATATTTTCAAGAAACAAAAACTCGTCAGCAAGCGGCAGCAGCAGAAGTGGCGGCGGCAGCAACACCAGCAGCAGCAGCAGTTGGGCACAGGAGGCCAGGGTCAGCGTCGTTATACGCTCGGCTTGTCGGGTTAAACTCAACCTTTGAACCCTTTCCTTTGTACATATACTCGATTTTGTTGTGTGTTTCCTGGTTCCCACCTCGAAATTCGGCATAAATAAACAAGACACGTATTTGGCATTGTTTTTGGGAAGTTTACATTTTTTTTTTTTGCCAATTTGGCAAGTTTCTCGCCAAGTTTATAATGGATATATTCCCCGAGCCCTTCGTTGGCAAGTTTATGGAAATTTGGACTTTGCCACTTCATTTGGCAAGTTTTTAACTTGAAAATGTTAAGATCACGGCTAAAGGTAAAAGGTTAACCAATCGCCTACCCAATCTAAGCCTCATAACACTCTCCCCCCCTGGAACGGACCGGATATACGGGTCGACGCGTGACACCAACACGCGGTTCCAATTTCTGGGGATGCAGAAGTATTTTTTCAGATTCTTGACATGAGGAAATTCACTTTTTTCTTTAAAAAGCGATTTCATGGTGGACGTGAGATTCGAACTCACGACCAACGACCCATGTCCTGCCGACGACGCCACTTGTTAAGATCCAGGGATGCGGGACACTTTGTATCCCTGGACAGGTCTGCCTTTGAAGTTGGTAAACATTGCACTCACATGTGTTGTTTGCTTAGCTAGAGCAGTTTTATTCCTTTCGTGCACGCGGAGACTGAGACCAAGCTCGTGCTCCTCTGGAAAACCCCTGTTTTCCATCTAAGATACGCCTTCCAAGTACTACAAATACGTTCCCAGTGACTAAACCCAGGTAGTTACCGGGCTTTCAATCAATGGGAATGACTAGGCCTAGTCATTCCCATTGCTTTCAATCTCATACAAGACCATATCTTAACAAAAATCCAAATTTCCGAAAACTTGCCAATTTGGCGAGTTTTCAATATTTGAGAGGCCAGATCTTATGCATTTTTTTTTGAAGTGATTATATGGCTGTTTACGGAGGCTTCGGGGTATCTGGTCCCGTTTCTGATCAGATTTTATCAAAATCACGTCTTATGGGGCCTGTTTGGTGGAAAAAATGTTCCTCCGAGATTTCATCACTCATGAAATTCCAGGAAGTGATTTTTTTTGACAGCCTTTTCTGATCAACTCTGAAAGTGATAAAATTTGCTTTTGCACAAGACCTCGGAGGCATTGTACAATTTGTATAGGTTACAGACAGGGCTCATGATGGGTCACGACGCTACATGCTTGGTTACTCTTGTACACAGCTGGACTCCAGCACTTGTGCATCGGCCACTACTCGTACGGAGAGAGAGGGCATCAATACCTCGGCCACCATCGCGCCCCTTGCGGCCGCCCAACTGCAGCTGCTATAGGCAAAACAACTTTGGAGACGAATAGGACGAGACTACAGCAGTATCAAAACAATCTAACGTTCTTCTTTTCTGACTACGACGGCCGCAAGCAGCTCATGCTCCGCGAGAGCGAGAGCTCCTTGCTGGTCCAGCGACCCCTTACGCAGCTCCCCAGGAGGTTCCACGTTCCGTTCCTTCCTTCGAGGAGCTGGTGGTGAAGGTTGATCGCCCAACCCGGCGTGAACGACACGTTCGTGTCGTGGTACACGTACGTAGAGTTCAAGGAAACTCCAAGATCTCGGTTCTGTTCTTTTTTTTTATTCTCCCATGAAATAAAACCAAAAACACCATAAGACGGCACATGGCGCACCGATCTGGTGTGGCTTTTTGCCGCAGGAAAATCCGACTTCCTGCCTTTTTCAATCACTCAAAAAATATTGCATAAGATCTGGCCGAAACATCTGACTCTGACATGTTTTGCCAACAGAAAGAGCTTCTCGCAGTAGCAGGTGCCACCACTGCTACTGATGATGTACGACATCTATCTACAGCAGCAGCAGAGCTTCTTTCTCCAATAGCTAAACGGCAGCAGCAGCACTGCTGCAGTAGCAGTATCGGACACACGAGGCCAGGGTCAGCGTCGCTGTACGCTCGGCTTGACAGTCTAACCCTTGAACCCTTGGTACGCGTACTCGATTCTGTCGTGTGTATCCTGGTTCCGAACTCTTGAGTTCGGCATATTTTGAAGACGAAAAACCTGCACCTGACATGTTTTGTCCAACAGAGAGAGCTTCTCGTAGCAGGTGCCACCACTATAATACTGCTGAATCAGATGTACGACATCTACAGCAGAGCTTCTCAAGCAGCAAACAGTAAAAACAGCAGCAGCAGCAGCAGTAGGACACGCGAGGCCAGGGTCAGCGTCGCTGTACGCTCGGCTCGTGTCGTTTTAACCCTTGAACCCTTTGTACGCGTAATCGATTTTGTTGTGTGTTTCCTGGGTCCGCACTCACTCATAATTTGAAGATAAAAAAATCCACAACCTGGCAGGTGTCCAACAACAGCTTCTCTCGCAGCAGGTGCCACACCACTACTACTGCTGTACAATATCTACATACTGTAAGATATTCTCCTGCTTCTCCGTGCCAGGGTCAGCGTCGCTGTACGTTCGGCTTGTGTCGGTTAAACCCTTGACCCTTTTTGTACACGTACTGGATTTTGTCGTGTGGTTCCTGGTTCCGCACTCATAATTTGAAGACGAAAAATCTACAACCTGGCATGTGTCCAACAGAGCTTCTCGTAGCAGGTGCCTATTGCTGTTCAACATCTACAGCAGATCTTCTCCTGCTTCTTCGTCCCCGCTCATCAGTAGGAGGGTGGGCCTGACAACACCACCTGCAGCATGTCTTGGGGGCATGGCCCGAACGTTGCTGTCGACAGGCACAGTAGTCTGCCTATACGAATGCGTTGGGTTTCGTTAGGTAGAACGAAAACCTTTATGATATGTTAAGGCTGTACGTTTGCTCTGTTTTTTTTAAACGATGGCCCAGCCATGTGCCTACACACGTTGCCGCACCTAGCTCGACCAACGGGGAACGACTTACCACCGCACACGAGAAGGTTTCGTTTGTGTGTGTGCGTGCACAGAGCCCGCCGGGACTGGAATTGGTGCCGTGTGCGTTGAGCGCGGCCGACGAACGTGGCCGAAAAAAATGTTGAATCATGATGACTGACACACACCAACAGAGACACTCAAAACAAGGCACCCTTCCCTCGTTTACGATTCGTTATGATGTTATGAGGCTTAGATTGAGTGGGCGATTGGTTTATTTTGTCCTGCCGACGACGCCACTTGTTAGGATCAAGGTTGCCACTTTGTATCCCTGGACAGGTCTGCCGGTAATCGTTGGTACTCACGTGTGTTGCTCGCTTAGCTATAGAAGAAGAGCAGATATATTCCTTTCGTGCACGCGGAGACTGAGACCAAGCTCGTGCGTCTCTGGAAAACCCCTGGTTTTGCATCTAAGAAACGCCTTCCAAGTACTACAATTACGTTCCCAGTGACTGAACCTAGATCATTACCGGGTTTTCAACCTCATACAAAGCAAGATCATAATACTAGCCCACTCTGATGAGCCGTATATATATGCAGAATTATGGGAAATTCGGGGAAACCCCGTTTCCACGAACCAGGACATGAGTCAAACTCATGCGGCTCTTAAAAACCCACCCCCTTTATTTTTTTCACGTACTTTGCCGGCTTCGTGCCTCGCCGTTCAGAGGTGTGGGATTGGGTTTTTAAGAGCCGTATCTTCGACTCATGTCCTAGTTCGTGGAATCGGGGGTTTCCACGAATTTCCCATTATTCTGCATACACGGCTCATCAGAGTGGGCTAGTGTTATGATACTGCTTTGTATGAGGTTGAAAGCCCGGTAATTACCTGGGTTCAGTCACCGGGAACGTAGTTGTAGTACTTGGAAGGCGTTTCTTAGATGGAAAACCAGGGGTTTTCCAGAAACGCACGAGCTTGTGGTCTCAGTTTCCGCGTGCACGAAAGGAATAAAACTGCTCTTCTACTATAGCTAAGCAAGCAACACACGTGAGTACCAACGATTACCGACTTAAAAGGCAGACCTGTCCAGGGATACAAAGTGTCCCGCAACCTTGATCCTAACAAAGAGGTTTTTTTTTTCCTTGGAAAACCAAGAAAAAAAAGCTCGCGCGCCTCATTATTATTATTTGTCGTTGCGTGCATGCACAGCAGCACAGCAGAAGAGATAGAGGTGGTGATGACAGATGATGGACCTGCGCAGGCTCCGATAAAAAGCACCTAACCATACTATTAGCAGTACACCACGGCCCTCCGACACGGCCCACTGTTGCTTGTGCTGCTAGGCGAAATTGTAACGTTGTTTGTGTTATTTTCATGTTATCTGATGTTTGTTCAGATTTCTTGAGTGTGCCTCTGGCGAAAAACAAAAAACGCCGGAAATATAAGGACCACATCGGGATACCCATATCTAAATCAAACGGTCCTTACATTTACGTCCAAAATATGCGTGGATCTGGTCACACGTAAGATCAACAAAACAGCAAAAAGAGAGGTAGGTACGTAGATAGATGGTGGATTACGGACCGCAGTGTTATAAGGCTTAGATTGGGAACTATTTCGATCCGTATATCCGGTCCGTTCCAAGGGGGGGGCAGGCTATAAGGCTTAGATTGGGTAGGCGATTGGTTAACCTTTTGCCAGTATAGCCCAACGGACCAAGACCTTAACAGCAGGCGGGCCTGGTTCCGATAAACACAACAAAACCAGCCACATCGGTACAGCGCAGATGGGTGTGTGGCACACACACGCACGGTCTTGCGTGCTCGTGCTTATGCGCTGCAGCGTTGTAACGTTGTTGTGCTCTCTGCCTCAGTTGTCTGGCCTGGTACACATGTCTGTGGTCTGTGGCCTGTGTGCTCGTGAAAGCAAAAAAAAAGCTGAAGACATTGTGTACCGGTTCGGCACATCCTACAATGAAATCAAAGGCTTCTCGTCCTCTCGTACTTGATCCTCTCACGCCGATAAAAACTTTGAGGGCTTGCCACGCGCTCCAGAGGGCACGGATCGCGCCCGAACCTCGACCAATGTGTCCGGCCGAGCTTCCCGTGTCTATTTCATGGTACAAAATGGCGTTTCCCAAAAAAAATGTGCTCGTACGAAAAGATATATATATCACCCTAACCCTATATATCATATATATATTATGCTCTTTTTGTTTTTTTAATTATCACTTCTTGAGTATCAACTATTTAATCGGTCAACTCACAGCTGACGTATTTCAAATTTTATAGAATCATCACTTCTTCCGGTACACGAAAACTTGAGAAATAAGTGCGGACAGGGGTTTCCTCTCGCTCTCCGGGGCGCTAAAAAAAAAACACTTTATTTCTCTTTCCATCTTTAATTAACCCTTTTAGAAGCGCAGTCAGTCCCGTTTCGGAGATAAACCAGTCAAATTTCAAGTAGTTTGTCCCCAAACCGGGACTGACTGCGGCTTTATCCTCAGCGGTCTTCTTGTGGACAAAAGCCGTGGTCACAGGTGTCGTCCCTTCTTCCCCCCGGTATACGTGCCTTTGTTATGATACTGTTTTGTATGAGGTTGAAAGCCCAGTAATTACCTGGGTTCAGTAACTAGGAACGTATTTGTAGTACTTAGAAGGCGTATCTTAAATGGAAAAACAGGGGTTTTCCAGAGGCGCACGAGCTTGGTCTCAGTCTCCGCGTGCACGAAAGGAATAAAACTGCTCTTCTTCTATAGCTAAGCAAGCAACACACGTGAGTACCAACGATTACCGACTTCAAAGGCAGACCTGTCCAGGGACACAAAGTGTCCCGCAAACGTTGATCTTAACAAGTGGCGTCGGCGGCAGGACAAAATACGCTGGCACCAAAATTTTGGCTGAAGCCAGCCCTTTTGATACCGTGTGGGGCATCGGTCTGCGGGCAGACGACCCCCAAGCTCACGACCCCTCTCGGTGGCATGGAAAAAATTTGCTCGGTAAAGCTCTTCCCGCCGTTCGCGACACCCTCCGATCAAGTGAGGCCGGCTTGGCACACCCCGCCTCCTCTCATCAATTCTGCACCCCAACCAGACCTGACAGAATTCATGAGATTTCACCAGCGCCGCCCCGCCCTTTGGCCGTGGCCCGCGCTTGCCCAGGTCCTCCTGTGGAGTTTTCGGCCTATTTTTCTGACGCGCCGGCTGATCACAGCCCCGGTATTTTGGCTGTCGCACCTAGTGTCGACCCCTCCCTCGCGCTGCCAGAACACGGCCCCTGCCTCGTCGGGGGCACCATTACCCTCGATGATGCCTCTTTTACAACGAAAATCGCGATTCACAGCGGAGCTGGCGTTCTTGCACCTTTTGGTTGCGTAGCGCTTCTTGACAGTGGCTCCCCGCAGACTTTCATCCGACGAGATGTTTTGGATCGCATGCACTCGGTTGGTGCGGCATCCCTCGCGTGCGAGCAGAAAGGCGCCCCTCGTTCTTGGGGGGGTTTTGGCGAATCGGCCCCTCTGAAGACCTCGACGAGTGTGCGCCTGAGCGTCCAATTTTTTCGAGAAAATGAACCTACTTGCTCCCTCGCAGTTTGGGCCTGCGTGGTCCCCCCCTCAGTGATGCAGCATGCTGTACTATTGGGACGTGACAGCTGGATGCGCTTTAATAGCCGCTCCTACCGCTCTCTGCCACCTCGGCCGTCTGATCAACGCGTTTTTGGCGAGCTGGAGTTAGTTCACCACGCCCCGACAGGCATGTCCGTGTACGCCATCGACTCCGCCGCTTCGGGTGGAGGCTTCCATCTACGCTACGAGAGCGCAGCAGGCGTCACCCTGTCCGACGATCCCCAGCTGCTTGCTGTTAACTTGGTTCGAAGCGATGGCTCCCCGGCCCTCACTGGACACTACTCGGTCGACATGATGCCCCAGCCCGACCCGCCCTCGGTCGAGGAGCACTTCGTTTCCTCCGGACGACAGGTTCTTCCCCTCGTTGGAGTGGCGGCTCTCGAGCCGGGGGATGTCCTCGGCATCGCCCACGCCCCACTGCTGAGCGTCCCGCTGGACGTTTTGCAGCAGGACAACCGAGCCCCCAGCCCTCCCTCCGGACTAGGTGAGGTGTGTCCGGTTTCAGCAGTTACTGCCCCCCCCCTCGCAGCTCCAGCCTCGCCCTCGCCTGCACTGCTTGAGCGTTTGACCTCAGAACAGCGCGCTTCGTTCCTGCGCGTCTGGGCACGCTTGCCGTCACATCTGCGGGAGGTGGCTTTTGATCTCCACGGCACAGGCTGGATCCCTGCGGTCATCGAACAGCTCGGGGACGTTCTCTGCGAATTTCCTGACGTTTTCTCGAAGTCCAAGTCGGATTTTGGTTCCTGCTCGTTGATGCCTTTCGTGATCTCGGTCCCGGAAGGAAGCGCTCCTGTCACGTCCAGGCCGCACCGCATCCACCCCATCCTGGCCAAGGGAGTGGAGGCCACCTTGGATCAGTACCTAACGGCAGGTCTGATCCAGCACTCGACTTCTCCGTACTCGAGCCCGCTGGTGGTATTCCCGAAGAAGTCTGGAGGCGTTCGGATCACCGTGAACTACAAAAAACTCAACCAGATCAGCAAACTCAGCCAGCTGCCTATCCCTCGCGTGGACCAAGTCCTCGACTTCCTGGGGAAGGGAGGGGTGTTTTCCCTCTTCGATTTGGTCTCCTCGTTCCACCAGATTACCGCGCACAAGGACACCGTCCCTCTTACGGCGTTCTGCACTCCCACAGGCCTTTACGAGTGGCTCGTCATGCCCCAAGGCAGCAGTGCTTCGCCCGGTTGGTTCGTCAAAGTGATTAATGAAGTCATTAAACGCCTGGCACAAGTGACGGCCTACCTTGATGATGTGATCGTTTTCGACTCTGACCCGACGGCCCACGTCAAGACGATACGAGCCCTCTTCGAACGCCTGCGCAAACACAACCTCAAGCTCTCCCCCTCGAAGGCTCGCCTCGGCGCCACGGACGCCAATTTTCTGGGCCACTCTATTTCGCCCGCGAGTATAAGCCCTAATACGGAAAAAGTTTCGGCTTTGCTGAAAATGCCCATGCCCAAGAACCTCAAGCAGGTCCGCGCCCTGATGGGTGGCGTAGGATATTATCGCAAATTCCTGCCCGACCTGTCTAAATGGATACGTCATCTCACCGCCCTTCTCCGGAAGAGGGTCAAGGATGTCTTCACGCCGGCTATGGAAATTATCGTCCGCCAGATCCTCGCCGAGCTCACGGCCCCACCGATTTTGGTCTTCCCTGACTGGGATGCCGTAGCCGACGGCTCCCGCCCCTTCCACGTGTTCTGCGACGCCTGCATCGACGGTTTCGGTGTCGCGCTCGAACAAGAACAACCGGACGGCTCGGTACGGCCCATTGCTTATATCAGCCGCGCTACCCTCGATTCCGAAAGGCACTGGACACCGTTGGACCTGGAAGCTAGCAGCATTGTCTGGTCCATCAAACGACTCCGAGGTTACCTGTGGGGCACGAAGTTTCCAAACTTTTCGGACCACAAAGTACTTGAGAGTATCGCCAAAGTAGGGGACCACAACGCGCGAGTCCAGCGGTGGCTCGAGTTCCTCACCGCGTTCGACTCACGGAAATGCTGACTTTCTCTCCCGCTTGCCAGAGCCCGCCACAGAACACGACCGCAGTAGGTCTAGCTGCCTCAACCCCGTCGAGGACGGTGGTATCTTCCTCATCCGAGCCTGCGGGCTTCGCACTCGCTCTTCGCCGACCCCTGGTGTCGGTTTGGGTGGGCTGGTGTCCCGCAGTGAAAGTGCCGTCTTGGGTGGGCTACCTCTCGCCTCTTCGGATTTTCGCGATTTTCGCACACACGGGCCACTTATGAGGATTGACGACCTCTCTGCTCCTTCGGGGAGATTCGTCGCTCGTGTATCTGCTTCCGTCGCCACCGTCGACCGCCGTCCTGGCTTGGGGGATTTTTCACCCCCCGCCAACGCCACTTTCACTTCGGTTTTTGTCGTACCCTCCGGGGGCGACCAGGGCTCTGCAGAAGCCCCCGCTGCAGCGACGATTGTCGCCCAGCGTACTCCTCTCCCGACGAGCACCCTACAGGTCGAAGATTCCGTCGTGAGCACTGCTCCGGTCGCGTCTTCCCTCTCAGGCCAGGGCTCTGCAGAAGTCCCTGCTGCAGCGATGATTATCGCCCAGCGCGCTCCTCCCCCGACGAGCACCCTACAGGTCGAAGATTCCGTCGTGAGCACTGCTCCGGCCGCGTCTTCCCTCTCAGACCAGGGCTCTGCAGAAGCCCCCGCTGCAGCGATGATTGTCGCCCAGCGCGCTCCTCCCCCGACGAGCACTTTACAGGGAAAAGATTCCGCCGTGATCATTGATCCGGCCGCGTCTACCCCGTCGCCGCCTGGCAACCCGGCGCCTCCGAACGTTTTGCCGTCTTCAGGCCGCATCTCATCTCGGACGCGCCGACGAACAGCCGCCGCCTCTGGCACCGTGCTGCCTGCTGTTGATTATGGCTTCGGGCCCGGCGGGGCCCCTAGACCATCAGCCCGGCGTGCTATCACCCCGCTGCGAGCCCCACGGCCGCGACCGCCCGCACCCGTCGTTTTGGCCCCGACTCCTGCCGCCTCGTCCGTCCCGACGGTACCCATCCCGTCCGGCCGCGACCGCACCGAGTCCGTGGGAACTCCTCTTTTACGACTTCTGCCGCCAACTGACGCACCTCCCGTCACCTCGACCGACTTGGACGCCCTCGGCGCAGCTGCCGAGTTTCAGTTCGGTGATTCCGCAGCGCGCTATTCGCACGCCGACTGGGCTCGGGAACAACAGGCTGAGCCCGCGTGCAATGCCGCCATGCGCTACATAGCTCTTGGCCGACCGGAAGTTTTACCAGACGACTTCTTATCAGGTTTCCCTTCCTACCAGCGCCCTCCCTTTTCGGAAGTTCAAGAGCTGGCCACCAAAGGCCGCTTGCACACCACTGACGCGGGCATCGTTCTACTTGTCCGACAGCCGTCTCCCCCCCCTGCGTTGGATACGCCACGCCCGGTGGGTCGTACGGCCTGCTTATTGAACGACGAGCCTATTCGCATTTATGTTCCGCTGCTCATGCGATCCTGGGTCATGCAGGCTTGCCATTCCACGGCTTCCTGCCGCCTAGAAACCGCGCGCACCCTACGTATGCTCGAACGTTTCTACTGGTGGATCGGCATGAGCATCTGCACCCGGTGGTGGCTACGCAATTGCTTAAAGTGCCAAGCACGGAAAAACGTCGCGGCAGACGGTCCGGTGGCCCTCCATCACGTTGCCCTTGCCAGAAGGGCCCGGCATCGCCGTCAGCATCGACTATTTTGGCCCCCTCCCGGTGACGCCTCGAGGTAATACTTACATCTTGCTTTTCACTGATCGTTTCAGCCGCCGAGCTGACATGTACGCCGTCACAGCGGCAGAGTTCACCGCTGAGGGCACAGCTAACATTCTCATCAACCGGTATATCCCTCTTTGAGGGTGCCCATGCAGCATCCTCTCGGACAACGGCCTCCAGTTCTGTTCCAAGCTTTCGCACGCCGTATATTAGCTTCTCGGGGTTCGAAAAATTGCCACCAGCTCCTACCACCCAAACGGCAACGGTGGGGTGGAACGTGTAAACCATACGATGGCCCAGATGTTGGCAATGGTCGTCAACGAGCTCCAAAACAATTGGGACGAACAGCTCCCTCACGTGGAATTTGCGTACAACAATTCCGTCAGTACCGCCACGGGTCTGGCTCCCAACGAGGTACATATGGGTCGGCTCCCGCGCCTCCCACTCACGATTTTCGAACGTGCTGGAGTCGCCGGCCACCAGAGCTTGGCCCGCGACCACCTCGCCTACTGCGACTTGGCGACGGACCGCCAGCAGCGCGCGTACGAAATCGTTCGAGAACACCACGCCCTCACTGTCGCTCGCGTAAACCGCCGCAACTCCGCCCTCTCCGACGCTCTGCGTCCGGTCCCAAATTTGACGTTGGTGGTTGGGTGTGGGTGTACAATACGGCGGCCACCATCCGCCAGGGGGCGCGAAACCAGACACGGACGCCAAGGTCCTCAAGGCCAAACTCTCACTCAACTGGACGGGCCCCTATAAAGTTCTCGCAGTTGGCCCCTGCTCCTCAGCGGACACCCCGGATGGATCTCCTCTCGGAGCAAAGCTCCTGTATTTGGATCTTCCTTCCGATATGCCCGGCGCCGAGGCTCGCCGGCGCGTATCTGTTCAACGCTGCAAGCCCTGTGCCAACCCCCACGACCGTGGCGACATGCCGAAGTATTTGCCGGCGGGGTTGACGCAATACGTGCTCAACAATTTCTCCAAGAAATCCCCTCCGTACCACGTCACCGAGGACGACGTTTCGACCCCTCTTGAACGACTCGAAGTGGAAAAGATCACTGGACATCAATCGGTTAGAGGTCGAGGTGGCGTCATCGCGGTGATGTACGAGACGCTCTGGAAGGGACTATCCCGGCCATCCTGGGAACGGGAAATGGACCTCCAGCTTTCTCGCCACGCAATTTTGCGCTACTGGGCCGGCACCCCGAACCAACACCGCCAAACCAACCGCCTGTACCGCCGAATGAGAATTGGCGCGGCACAACGGGAGCTTTCTCGGAGTAACGGCGAGCGGTTTCTGGCACCCGGCTATGGCTGCGTATCGTACGCCGATTGGCTCCGCCGATACAGCAACACTGTACTTCCCAACGGGGCCCACGTTTGGTACAAGGGCGACGACGGTCTGTGGTGGCTCGGGAAAATCAGCGCAACTACACCGACGGATGGAGTATATTTGGTTCGATTTTTGGACGACCCGGGACCAATCAAGCTTCCTCTTTCTCCGGCGCGCTTCACGACTTCGACGAAAGCTGTACGAGGTTCTTGGTGTCTGCAAATTCACTTGGCTAGCGCGTTTACACGGGGGGTCCAGCGTAACGTAGATGAATCTCGAGGTGCCGACGTGGATAGCTGATTTTCGCTTCTTGACTGCACTCGTTATTTGTTTATTTTTTGTCTCGTCTTCCTGGACTTTGGGGGATGACTTTTTGTCTGCCCGATATGTTTCTGGTGTGTTTTGCTTTTTTTGGACTGGGCTGGGCATGTGTTTTAGCATATTTTGTCCTGCCTACCCCCCCCGCTCAGTGTCGGGACTGGTCTGGGCATTCGGCCGCTCAATTGCGGCCCAGGACGCGCTTTCAGAGTTGTGGACTGGGTTTAGGTGGTTTTAGCCGTCTTCCGTGTTATTTTTCTTTTCGTTCCCGTACTCACTTTTCGCTTTTCCGTGCACCTTCCTCGCCTCCCCCCCCGTGCGGGCGGCATGGCGATGGCTTTCATCGACGATTTTCTTCCTGCGCCTTAAGGCTGGGTCTTCCCTTTATTTTTTTTTACGTACTTTGCCGGCTTCGTTGCCTAGCCGTTCAGAGGTGTGGGAGTGGATTTTGAGGAGCCGCATCTTCGACTCATGTTCTAGTTCGTGGAATCGGGGTTTCCACGAATTTCCCATAATTCTGCATATACGGCTCATCAGAGTGGGCTAGTGTTATGATACTGCTTTTTGTATGACATTGAAAGCCCGGTAATTACCTGGGTTCAGTCACTAGGAACGTATTTGTAGTACTTGGAAGGCGTATCTTAGATGGAAAACCAGGGGTTTTCCAGCGGCGCACGTGCTTGGTCTCAGTCTCCGCGTGCACGAAAGGAATAAAACTGCTCATCTTCTATAGTTAAGCAAGCAACACACGTGAGTACCAACGATTACCGACTTAAAAGGCAGACATGTCCAGGGACACAAAGTGTCCCGCAACCGTTGATCTTAACACCTTCATTTTTGTCGCGCATAGGGCTCAGCATTATTCCCACGACTCGTCGATCTTCATCGAAAATTCGAATGTACGCACCATGGTGGTAGTAGTATAGCTATTAATAACTTAATGTCACTCTTTCGCACTTTCCCCCAATAATCATCAATTCGTACGCACGAAAAAGTCCTTACGAGTAGGCACTCTCGATGAGACTTGAACCCACGAAATTGATCTTGTGTTAATAGTAATTTTTAAAAGCGCGCGGACCACCTCTACCAAGCCACCGGGGACGCTCGAAATAAATTATTAATACGACGAAAAAGTCACAAATAATAATCAGTCGAACTCACAGCTGAAACTGACCTGATGTATTTCATAAATTTATATATTCACAGCTGACGTATTTCAAAATTTATAAAGAATAAGCAGGTATTATTAATATTATTATACTCTATTAATAGTAGTAGTATTTTTTTATTTATTTTTTTTCATCACACTTCCACTTTTTCTAGCCCAACTCATTGTAGGAGGTTCTACCCTCAACGATCTTCTGGACAAAAGGAGCCGTGGTCACAGAGGTGTCGTCCCTTCTCCCCCCCATGTACCGGTATATAGTAGTATACGTGCCGTTATTTTGGTCGCGCACAGGGTTCAGCATTCCAACACTATATACTCCTCGATTTTCATCGAGTGTACAGCTAATTCACGCTCTCGCGATTCCCGGTGATCAATTTTATGCAAGAAAGTCCCTATCAGCATACTCTCGGTGAGACTCGAGCCCACGAAATTGATCTTGATAGGCTCGCGGATCACCTACCAAGCCACCGGGGACGCCGGCTGCTTTTACAGTTTATTAATTGTACGATCGAGTTAATAATAATAATGCAGTTGGTTACTATTAAAATTAATACTAAAGTAGTACTGCTACTATTAATACTATCGATACTACTATTATTACGGGGGACCATAGTTAACAGAGGACCAAATATTGTTAGTAAAAATAGGGAAATATATAGGGTTTTGTGGGTACCGTGGGTCCTATTAACTATGGACCACCGTAATACTACAGTTTACTACTGCTGTTTGTTGTATGCAGGTATTAATAGTTACTCGCACAAAATGTCGAAATACTTCTTTCTATGAGAACTCGCAGCATCGCGCGGTACGTATATATATAGTAGAAAGTATCCCAAATACTGCGAGCGCACGAAGTACCTGTGGTACTATTTCGAGAGTACTCTCTTCTTCCGGAATATTTATTTTGCATCGCTATGTATAATATTAATACAATAATAACAGCAGTATATCCGTCGGTACCACAATAATAACAGCAGTGTATCCGTCGGTACCACACTCGGTAGGTACAGGATTCCTGGAGTATACCTGGTACACGCACGTAGCAGCAATCTTTTTTTTTTTTTTTTATTGATATCGATACAGCCAGCAAGAGGAACGACGAACAAATAACAAGAAACAGGAAAACGACGAAGTTCGGCAGGTTCCTCCGAGAGGCGCCCCCGTCCCCTCACCCCTTACCCTGTCAAAAAGCCTTCTACTAATACATTCTCTCAGAGAGCTGGAGAAAACGAGAAAACGCCAACAGAGCATCAAACAACTCAGAAGGGATACTTTTGCACGAGGCCGGAGGGGGCGTAGGACGGGATACTCGAGAGCATCGTCTCGATCTTGCTATATTTGGAACCGTTTCCCTTGGCTGCCTAAGGCGGGCCTGGCGCGAGTCGAGCGGGAGGGGGAGCCTTTTCGCTCGTTCTTTTGTAG
Organism: Macrocystis pyrifera; assembly: GCA_031763025.1. NCBI lineage: Eukaryota > Phaeophyceae > Laminariales > Laminariaceae > Macrocystis > Macrocystis pyrifera. The sequence goes on from JASSKH010000023.1 coordinate 2,378,106, forward strand.
AGAAAAGTGCTGCATATTGGGCGTCATTGATTTCCCCGCGCGAAGGCGAGACCACGCCGTACCACATTCCGACCATTGAGACGCCCCCCGCGTCCTCGTTGGCCCTGAGGGGCAGAGCCCCGATGGGGAATAAGGCCGCCGGTGGACCTTTCCAGCTCGAAGTACCTAACGGAGAAGCGCCGGGGTTTCACCTGGGAGCCATGAGCGGGAGCGCGCGCGAACAGGGGTGTGCCTCGACCGCTGTCCCAGGAAATGCCGCCGCAGATGCCTCGGACGGTAGCGGTGACGACGAACGGGCTTACGCGAGCCCGGCTGAAGTGGACGAGGAAGGAGAGATGGAGGTGGCAGCCCCCGCCGCTGCGGAGGAAAACACGGAGGACACCACCAACTTTACACGAAATAATAGCCGTAACTCGATGAGTAACAAGCGACTCCTCGGGTCTCCTGCCGGGGTGGCGGCTGCATCTACGGGGGCGACCGTGCCCGTGGTGGGGGAGCCGATACTTGGGCCGGTCACAGCAGACGGCAGGCCGGCGGAGTCAGTGCTCCCCCCCTCCGCCACTGACGTTGCCAGCCGCGTCGGCGTCCGCGTCACCACCGCGAGCGCCGGGTTGCAACGACCTGCAGCTGCCTCCGCTAAACGATCCTCATCCCCTGCCAGGGTCCGACGAGTCGGGACGTCTCGCTGCCCGAGGCTCCCCCAATAGCGCGGATGGGCGGGATCAGAAAGGAGCACAGTGAGTTTGGCACGTGTTGTTTTCTCTTTAAGAGTTTGGGGGTGGTTCTAGTCATTATGTCGCCTGTCACGGGTCGCGGGCTGAAGGCCTGTGAGCTGTGTTCGGTCAGTAAGTTGGGTCGTCTTGGATGTTGTTTCTGGTTTCTCTTCTCCACATTTTTTTTTTCTCCCATCCAGACTTCGGAGCACTTGCTTGGGATGCGTTCACTACGATTCCGTATTTTTATAGTATTATTAGTGTGGTCGCCAAACAAGACGGACGGAACTTTCCACCCCTTTCTTCACGTATGATATCATACTCCCTCGTGTACGTACTGCTGTCGCGGTCAACGACGCACCTCATCGTTCGTCATTTGTTGCGACCAAGATGTTGTCTCATGTCTTATGACAGCGAATCGATGCGTAGAATTGAGGAAATGCCTACTTGTAGATCCCAGCCGCCGGTCGTCGTCTTGACCATGCTATTACTTTTGTACCTTCTGATTCTACTACTGCTACGAGTGATATACCAGGTACCCGTACTAATCGTACTGCTGTTGCCGCAGTGACAGCGTAGGCTTCAGGTACCGAAGGTAAACGACTTCTGACGTGCCTTGTCGCTTCCCTTCTGTCGATAGGAGGGTTCTGCTATTAATGCCAGTTACCACTGAGTCACGATCAGGCCCCTTCTCTACTCGCATGCCTGGTACGTGTAGAACTCAGAGCAGTACCTTACCAGGTATGATACGTTCATCCAAAAATAAAAATATACCCGCGTTGTATCGTACCAATACAGAGTAGTACCTTGTACCGCACTATTAAAATAGTAGTGTTTTTCGTGTCTGCGAGGAATTGTGACCTGCGTGTGTTTCTCTCGCTTGATGTAGCCACCTGCTGCTATACCACCGACTCTCGACACGTCTTTCGTCTCGGTTTCTGGTACCAGTATCATCCACCAGTACCTGCTGGTGTGTCATATCAGGTACGGAAAGATCGACACAGCAGCACAAGGGTCAGTGAGGGGGATGCTGCTGGGTGTATATTGTATTGTACCGGTACTCAGTCGCGGTGACTGGATACGAGCACACTCCTTAAGACTCCGCGAGTTACTCTATTAATATCTTACCAGTACCATTATACCCTGTCCCAAGTACCATTCGCAGCGCCACAGCGTAATTCGACTAAATTTGGGGCTGCTGTTTGGGCCATCTCGATCATGACGTCATGGGCGGGTTCACCTCCAAAATACGAGCGTAGACTATACAGCAGTAACAAGTTATGGCCTTCAAATATTATGACGAGGGAGTACCAGGCATACCGTAACTACAGCCTTTATGGTATACCTGGTACTTGGTATTGGTAGGTAGCGATTCCGTTGCTTTCAAACCTGTTACAATTTGTAGACAACCCTGAAAACCTGTAACCCCGTAGACCGCGCGATCGAATTATCACACGGAGCTTTCAAATATCGTATGAGTTTTCCCACAGCGGCGGTACGAGGATATCTTCGGCTGCTCTTCGAAAGGAATGTTTTCGAAACAAAACTTTCTGAGTTCCCATTTTATAGGTATCACACAGCTTCGTTTTTTTTTTTCAGTATACATGTACAAGTACTTGCCGTGCTCAGCAGACGAAAGGGATCGCGGTTCGTAAAGGTATCTCAGACTGCGGATGCAGCAGTTATTCACATTTCACAACTTCTTACATACCTAATACTCGTACGTAACGGGTATGATATTGTACATGCCAGGTAATAGCACTGGTACTGCTGTATGTCGTCCCTGATATTGCAGATTGTCTTTTTTGGAAATCAACGTTCTGGCGTGTGAAACGTGTGGTAATAGTTACCATGTTACCATATACCTTGGGACCAGTACCTGTATACTGCTGCTGTATACTGGCTGATCTACCGCCTTTTTCTGGTCGTTTTTGTACCGTCGGGAGCTGCTCCCAATATGTCTTACATATTTTAGGCGTTTCTGCCGCCCTGGCGTTCCATTTTGGCGTTGATCTGCCTCTTATCGTACGTCCGGACTCGGCATATCAGTTGTCATCCTTCATGTACCTCGTATCTTCAATAGCAACGACTGTTTTCTGGAGTAGGGAGTGGAGGAAGTCGACATGAAAATACCTACAGCAGCAATAAGTATATGTTGCTAATAACCGAGCGCGCTGGCTCCAAAAGTGGACAGCAGTCCGTCCACTCCCTGCTACAACGAGACTAGTTCCACTCCATTACAAGTATTTATCATTAAAGAGGTAAAAACTACTATTAATAAGTTAAACGGGTGTTGTAATTCTGCGCGCTTCAATGGTACCAGATTCAAGTCTAATCAGTCCATACCTGGTACCAGTGCTTGGTATTAGGTATTGTGTTGAGACAATGTGGAGGTTATTAATCTTGCCCCTCGCCCTTTGGTTCACACTTCAGCCCCTTCCGTGTCCAATTGCGGATACTTATCTTTGTTGTCAAGCAGCGTGGAAGTGTCGGTTTTCAAGTATCAACCTGGGTTGCAAACCCCGGTGGAGAGCAACTGCACAATTACCGAATCAGCTCTAGAGGGGCTGCTATCACTGGAAGTCTAACCCAGACGGAGGAAAGGAGGGGGGAAAACGTCAGCGGATCCGTCGACATCGCGGCAGGTACGATTGAAATAGTATTATTAATAATACATAAGGTACGTGTATCGAAGTATCACACACACCTTGCAAATATGAGTTTCGACGACGCCCTCGATCTCACAGCTGTTGTTTTTTATTTTATATGTATCATTGTATGCTATCTCCAAACGCACCACGGTGCCTTTGGGAATTCAGCGTAGACGTCTGCAGCGAGTTCGATGCACTTGAGTTGTAGAGTTGTAGTTTGTGCGCTTTGCGTGGTGACGATCTACACGATTTACACGGGCTTCGTTGGTGGTTTGTTTTTCCGACATCCACGACGTATTCATAACACCCGTTTTATAGGGTTTAAGGGTACGAGTAGCGTGTATCGTTTTTTGTGATAAGTTCTCTTCGATGTCTTTCTTGCTTTGGAGCTCTACGGCACATGAATCGAGTCCCCAAGCTTCCAACTTTCTATTGACACAGATTGACACAGAATGTATCCGTTGCGTGCTGTGTCTTGAATGTTTGTATCATACGTCTGTTTTCGTTCTGCTTTTATGTCGCGCGACACCCGTTGAGCGGATTCACGATGCAATGCACGGCTTTGGTAAGGTTTGGTAGGGCGGGAACTACGACTACGCCGCCGGGGATGTTGGTGTTTGCTTGCGGTTGCTACTTTTCCTTTGACTGCCCAATATCGCCTCCCTGTATGTCTATTGTTGCTACTTTTCCTTTGACTGCCCAATATCGCCTCCCCGTATGTCTATTCGTACTATTATAGTACCCTCTTTGCTTCCGATCACTTGTAATACGATGTTGCTCCTATTAATGCTTAATTAAAAGGTACTTCCCCTTATTTGATGAACGAGCAGGCACCATTAATATTAATAGTATGAATATCAATACAAGTAGACTTCCTGGAGAAGAAGCACCGGTAAACAGTCCTGGCTGTTGCATCCTTGCTGGTGTATGGTTCTATTAATAACTGTCTCTTGGCGCACGTCCGCCTTAAGACAAATCACGAAGCGGATAAGCATCATATGTGGTTGAGCTTGCTTGATGTACAGTGCGTGACTGCTTCTCTCGCAGCCGATTTTTTTCGCAAGTAACATATTCTTGGCGCAATCGGGAGATACCCTATTAGTAGAGACCCTATTAGTATGACCTAAGTACGTGGTGATCGGAAGTGAGCCGTTGCTCCCCATTGCTTGCTTCTGTTGGCATTCGACGGCAGTGGGTAAGGTTTGCAACTCGCTTGCACCACGAATTATCGGTACTGTATGGCTATCTTGTGTTGGGGGTGTGGTTTCCCCCCTCCCGAACAATCCGCGCCTATTCGTGCAGCGGGCTGGATTTTGTACCTCAAAGTAGACCCATTTTTTTATGAAAGTGTTTGTACGCACTCGTCTCCACCCCTGCCCCCCGTTGCGCGCTGTTTCGCCCCAACAATTTCTTTTGCAGAGTACGAAAAGCGAAAGGGCTCGCAAGTGGCGCGGCACCACATCAAGGACCACCGGGCTAAGCAGCTGTTGGTTGTACCGAACGACGATAAGTTCGTTGCTGTGGCCGCGCCGGAGGCTTTCTCACGACACTCCGGGACGTGTATGATTCTCGGGGGGCAGGTAGGTCTTTACGACAGCCAAAACGCCATTTTTCTCGTAGTACCCCAGTTGTTACATGATTTGAAGAGGCCCTATTTGTAACACCACTGTCTGACTGGACAAGGCTGGTCTATCGGCCGGCCTTTTTTCAGGAGAAACACCGACATGCCGACCTCAAGTCCCCATAGGGTTGAGGTTAAGGTTGGGGTCGGGTTGGGTCTGGGCCGACGTACAAAATAGAAATTGACCATAAGGTGTTGCACGAGTTTGTTTGCAAGGTGGTGTCGCAATCAGAGGCACCCCTTGAATTGTGGAAGGTGTTTGACGTCGTGTATTTGTCTTGCGTGTGGAGTGGTTTTTGTTGTCATGAGCTCGTAAGTGGGATCTGCGTACCGTTTCTTGTGTATAGTTGGTGTCCCCTCAGCTGCGAAAGCCTGCAGGTCACTGAATGTAGCATCGTTTGGATTTTTTACTTTCGCTTGGATACTCGCAAGCATGGATAGACGCATGTATTTACGGTGCTTGCTTGTATTTGCTGTTTCGCAGAAGTTCCTTCTGCTACTCGAATCTGAACACCACTATTTATCCTTTATTTCTCAGGGGGCCTACGGAAATGGTACTTCTAAGTCGTACGAGCTGAAGCTGGGCAACTTCTTGCGAATCGGCTCCGTGGGCGTAGTAGTCAGTGAGATACACACGGGCGCTGGTGGAGAACACAAATGCCTGTCATGGGAGGAGCTGACATGCCTCAAGGGGGATATCGCTGCGATTCAGAAGGTAATGTTTATTTATGCTACAATGGGTATGCCACAGGTTGGAAAGTCCTTGGCAGTCAGTTTTGCTCCCTGCCGTAGCGCTTGAACCCTGCTATGTAGCGTGTTGTGTACTAGTACCGTTTTTGATAACGGTACACACAAGCGGTTTGTAGCGTCTTTTTTGAGTGGAAGCCTGCTGTACCGGTCTGTGTGTGTTCACTAAACCGTTCTTTCTACCGATTGACATCCAACACAATCAGTGTCCGCGCCGATTCTTCAATCGTAGAGATACAGATTCTGTGGTCACAAAACTACGCCACAGGGATACTACGTTGTGACCTACCTGGTATGCAGTAAGCACAGCAGACAATGCAATGCCATGTCATCCTGTAACGAGTGCTCAACAGCACTGCTGTCACATAGCTTTTGAGATGACGTCTGAAGTGCTTTGGCTCGCCTAGGGGTGGAAGATAGCAATCTAACTCTTTTATTACGATTACTGCCCACATTGTTTTTAGGACCTTGTGACCATCGAGGCGCTCACGGCCCAGGAGGAGAACGCCGAGGCGGACAAGCTGATTGGGTCGCTTCAGAATGGGGGTGGGGGGGGGGGTGGTGAACACGAGGATGTGCTATATGTGCTTCGATGACGTCGACGAAGCCGGCAACCCTCTGGTGAGCACCAAGTTTAGCTCGTAGCCTAGATGTATAAAAAATATTGATACAGGCTGGTTGATGCAAGTTAAATGACAGAAATGTATCCCCCCTGCCAAAGTCCACGCCGTTATATTGTTAGACCTTAGGAACGCATTTTATTGTATTTTGCCCGATTTTTCGTTTCTTGTTTGGCAATTTTAGGCCACCTTAGATCAAGTTCTGTCGGCGAAAAAAAAGAGAGAAGAAAAACGCCCCCTCAGGTCAGTCCTTGGGAAGGACGTAAACAAAACGTATGCATGCTTCCAGGGTTAGTCTTTAAAAAACGGCGTGGACATTTGGACTTCATTACTTTAGTCCAGAAAAGGTGCAAAAATAAGGCATTGCGTCATGATTACTTCACGGTAGATTCAGTAAAATATCGATTTTTGGCGATGTTTTTTGCTTCATGTTGCACACGCGCAGGTCAGATATTCGTTTTTTTTTTTTTTTTTTTGCGCGAAAAAAATTATAGACATCCTCTGGAGTGTCTGGAACGGGACCTTTCAGAAACATGAAGAGAGAATGAAAAAAAATTATATACCAGGTAGTTTCCTATGGAAACGCATAGCTGTTGCTGACTACCTGACCGTATTCAAGGCCCGTGGTGTCGAGACCCTTGTTGGCCACTACACTAGCGCCAGTCCAAGGACCTCGTAAAGAAACGTCCATGTCACCCTATTCGGCTGTTCATGGCGGTCAGTATGATACCAATTATGTGTAGATACTGTTACCGGAATTAATGGGGTAGATAATTTTCGTCCCTCAGCTCGTAGAAGATTTTGCACACTGGGCGTTTTATGTTACCGTTATCTCGCTAGGGGCGACGCTATGTGAGGCGTTGCGATTCGAACGTGTTGGTACCTTGATGTAGTCGTGGATCTTGTACCAACCTGTGCAACGTATGTATGCCATGTATTTATGGTGCAGGTGGCACCCTGTGAGTGCAAGGGCGACACGCGGTACGTTCACCTGAACTGTCTGCAGAAGTGGCACACCACCACCTCCGAGAACAAGGTGAGCACACCCTAGAGACCTGCTCTGTTTTAGCATCAGAGAGTGTTTGTACCAACCTTACCAATCTTAGAGGGTGTACCAACCTCAAAAACGTTAGTTAGAGGGTGTCTGTGTCGTGTCTGTCTGTGGTATCTATCGTCAGAGAGTGCCCGTGCTATGGTTACAAGGGTCGGCGGTGCCAGTATTGTATTGTGGGACTCGAGTCGTTGCTTCGTGCGTCAAGGGGCATTCTTGGTTTGCCTCTTAATTTTTACTGTCCGCCTGTTGTTTAGATTGCGTGAGATGTCCTGGTACCATTCACCGTATCCTTTTGGCGTAGTCTATCCCGCGTTAACGACTTCACCGGGCAGCACACACTAACGTTCACATTCGCTTTATTTTTGTTTTTTCATTGTGTGCTTCATACAGCGGTGTAGATTGTCCACACACCTTGCCCTATGTACAGGTCTGGTCTTCACGCCCTCTTTTTCTTGTTTTTAAGTGCAAAGATTCTTGACGCTTGACCCCTGATCAGGTGTGCGTTGTTCTCAACAACAAAGGCGTCCGGGTGTGCACCGTGTGCAAGTCACCGTACAAGGCTAGCGTGCGACTGCCCGGCGGCGAAAGTATTTCGCTGTTCCAAAGCCCACTTCCGCCTCCTTACATCTGCTTCATGGTCGTGACGCGTCATCAAAACAACGAAGTGAGATGCGGAAACTTTCGCTCGCCCGCTCGCTTTTGTAAACTGTGTGTGCATGCGCCATCCTTTAATTTGTCTCACCCACCGCGTGCAGAGAGGTCGAGTCGTCTCGTTTCGTTGTTGTTTAGGGCGCCGCCTGACTTTGTTTCTCATTAAATGGTTCATGAATTTTTCTTCCTGTGCTGTCATTCGCACGCGTGAATTTTGCAGGAGCTATTCAGCACAAAATACCAGCTTAGCTTCAACAGCGTCATGAACCGCGGAGGCACTGCGAGCACCAAGGAACTGGTGGTGGGCCGATCGCGGCAATGTGACATGGTTCTCGACTACAGGTATTATTTTTTCACTTCGCGGGCGGCTTGGCGGGCGGCTGCCGCCGCCCGCCACGCTCGTTCAGGAGGGAAAAATGGACCAAAATGCGATTGAATGAAGCAGACAGAAGAAAAAGGGTCCATGCTTTTCGGTGCAAACGGACAAAGAAGAGCTCCATGCTCCTGGAAAACATCCCGGACACCACATGCCGTACGAAATTAAAAGGACGGAGATCATTACCCTGGTAGTCGTTGTGTATCTTGGTGAGATGTAATTCCGGCAATAAATTATAGTGCGCACAATTTATTACTTGGGTGTGAGTTCTTGTTTTTTTTCTACGAGTACTGTAGGCCGGGCAGATTACAATTTTTTTCCTTCGTTTTGAGAACACAGCGAGCTGTAAATTCTCGACGGCATGCTGGCTCTCGCCAACTCTGCCTGCTTGCTTCTGTCGCCGCACTCTGATCGGCACGTGCTTCACTGCTTTGTGCAGGATGGATGCGCTGTACTGTGCTGTGCTGTGCTTGCAGTAGTAGACGCTCGACGACAACATGTTCCCATCATACGTATTAAAAGGCTACCAGGCATACTAGTACGTATACGTTAAAAAAAGGCCATTGTTTTTTTTTAGACGTAATCCGAAAAAAAAAAAAACGAAAGTATATATACAAGTATGGAACAACAATCGAAACAGAATCGAAAAATAGCCACGAACTCTCGAGATACTCGAAAAAGGCGGGTAAAAAACGGTCAAGTGAACCAGCTGGAAGTCGGAATAAACGAAAACTGACGAAAAACGAAACTACAGAAGAGAAAGAAAAATGAGGATGACTCTTGTTCTCAAAATATTCAACAAGGAAAAAAGTTCGCCGGCATGTAATAGAAGGCGTTGTTCAAATGGGACCTCTGAAAGGCCAGAGAGGTGCAATTGGAGCCCGCTCGAGGAAGAAAGACAAAACTAAGAAAGTCTACGAGTATGTAACGGCAACCACGTGCCGGCGCGGTGAGTGTTCACAGCACCTGTGTGTTGTTTAGTAGACAGCACCGCCGGCATGTAATAGAAGGCGTTGTTCAAATGGGACCTCTGAAAGGCCAGAAAGGTGCCAATGGAGCCCGCTCGAGGAAGAAAAACAAAACTAAGAAAGTCTACGAGTATGATACGGCAACCACGTGCCGGCGCGGTGAGTGTTCACAGCACCAGTGTGTTGTTTAGTTGACAGCACCATTGTGTGTTTTTTTCACGCTCACAATTGTGTGGAACCGTCTACCTTTGCAACTTTTCCCCAGGGAGGCAGCGTAGTCCCCCCCCCCCAAACCAAACGTTCCTTTTGACGCTGTCTTCGTTTTTTTCCGCATAAGGTGCATCATTCGGTTAGGGATTGGTGGATATCGCAGGAGTACTCTTGCGAGTTCGCCTTGCTTGCAAACGTATTTTTTCATTCCTCATTAATGGCTCTCCATCTTTCCCTCGTTGGGCCACGCCTGTTCGGCTTTAAATAAGGACCGTGTCCACGCGACATGCAAGCGTCAGGTTCCAGGGCGGGAGGTTCTACTTTTCGGACCTGATGAGCAGCAACGGGAGTTACCTGTAAGTGACTGTGGTTACTACTTTTTCACCGCTATATGTTTTTCGTCGTATGATGTGATGAGTTTTTGTGTCGGTAGATACCGGGAGATGACAATACGCTGTCATCGTGCTTCAAATTTGCGGTGGTTACCACGAAGTCACGTTCCATGTCCTCGTTAATTTCCCAGTTATGGTACGCTTTATTTAGCGTTGTTGAGAGTCATCCGTCCGCACGCTGCTTATTTAGCCTATTAATAATTCTATGCCCGTCCTACGTACAGGTATCTTCGCGAACCCTTGCTTTTGCCTTACGGCGAGACTATCTTCCTAAAATGGGGATCGAACGTTGTGTCGCTCAAGGCGAAGAGGTCTATTCGCCACAGGCTGAGCAACCTCGTTGGCCGGCGAGCTACGGTAGGTCGTGTTCTGTTTTTGCATTCCGGAATGTTTTGTCGTAACATACATGGTGCCCATCTCCCCTCAACTTTTTGTGTACGGTCCGTTCAAAAATATTCCTAGTGCGAGGTACCAACAAACAAGACATGGCGTACCTACGTATATGAGAGTGCGGGTATTGTTTTGTTGTGTACCAGTGCACGTGTTGCTGGTCCGCCAGAAGCAGCGCTTCGTTTGGCGACGGTGTTGCTTGTCTCTCAATTTACGGCTTCGCCAGCAACAATGGCCAGATACTTGCTTGGTATTGACCGTTTTTTTGGCGTTCGGTCAAGAGAGCCATCAACACGTCGCTGATGCGGAATTCTCCTCAAGGGTACCCTGGTAGATTGTTTTTCAATTTATATTGCCATGTTGAGGATCGAAGGCCAAAACAATTTTAAGACGCCACCTCTCTGACGGAATACTTTCGTCAACATATCAGGTGACCAATAAGAAAGACCACCCGGAGCAGGAGTTCACGATGCTGGAGAGTTTATGCGAGATGGGACAGTCTCCCTCGGCAGAGGGCTCAGCAGATGGCGGTGTCAAGGCAATGGTGGCTCGCGATGGGCCTACGTTGTAGGTGTCGAGGCCGAAGGGCTGTAGCCTGTGTTGTAGCCTGTCGCTGTTGTAGGCGTCGAGGGTAGTAGTACACGCCGCGTCTACTTTGACGCCGGCGGAACGTTATGTTTCTCAACCCTCTTGGAGGAAGTTTGTGGCTGGTTGTCGGTTAGCTGCGCGGTGTGTTGTCTCCTTCACATATGGATACCCATCTCCCTCTTTCTTGCGCCCTTTAAACACCTCAGCGCTGGATTTCCCATGTTGCTTTGGCCCCTTTTGGTTGAAAGCCTATGGATGGAAGGGAGTGAGTGCCATCAGAGTTTCCAAATCGGCGTAAGTGCACGTGCCTGCGGTGCCTCGTTTTGTGAGAACATCTATCGTAATGACGGAGCCACCTACCTACACGGCTCGGTTAGGTTTCAGGAGGTCAAACGAGAGCCATGTAGCACTTGGTATGAAGAGTTTTTCTGTGTAGACAGCGAGAACAGCCTGAACCGTCCCACAGCCAGAGGGCGTTTGTTTCTTTCGACTGTGAATGGGAGAGTGCGGGCGTGGCACGATCTTGGTACGTGGTGGACGTTCCGTTTAATAATTTTCAATAGCCTCGGGCATGATTGTGTGTGCCTCGTACTACAAACGTTGAGACCCTGCGAGGTATAATCAGAGCATTTTCTTCTGCTGTACACAAAACTTCCTTCGCCTGGGCTAGACTCAGTTATGATAGATATAAACCAACCTCCTTGGGTTCGGGTCATTGCTTTGCGGCGGCAGGCCCTTTCCTGACCAATCACCTTGAGTTTTGAGGGCCCAGAGCTAACTCGAGCCTTTCGTGCCAAGTATCGGCATGTTTTGGGAAGGTGTGTTTCGATACTGTATGTGACTCGAAGCAACATTTATTTGTGTGTTTTCATTTTGAAGAGAGACGGCAACGCCTCGAAGACAGGACGCACCCACCTGCATGTTGTTTTTGTTGATGCATGGTAAATGTTTGAATGTCGAACGCTGAATTAATGTTATCTATAGAGCAAGCGCCATGTCGGGGCGACAAGGAATTCGAATTTCATTGTCAATGAGCCTGGCGGGATGCCATAAGCGATTTGAACAGCGAGAATCGCGATGTTAGCAACCGTCTACTAACAGGAAGATCGTGCAGCAGTAAAAAAGGTATAATCGTTCTGCGCGTGTGTCGTACATCTCCTTCCTTCTGTTGCATACTTCGAGTGGCTGATTGTCTAGTCGTTGCTTCATTTCGACACTTTTTGGCTTTCAAGTCCGAAGGGATTAATTAATATGCGTCGGTGCTCTCTTTTTTCAACAACTGCAGCACAAGGTAATGGTCATTTTCGTTTGTGGGTGGGCTATAATTGGTACGTCTCACGTCTCGTCATGGGTGGATACTACAGGTATATATTTCATACCTGGTACATACTATGATACGAGTACTGTAGTACGGGAATACCTCACGTGCGGTCCCTGAAACGTACTGGTATATCGGTGTACTTTTTATTGCCTATATACCTGTTATGATCATGATCATTGATTACGCTCATCCACTAGACTCGTCTCACGCCCGCTCTAACTAGATCCCATACGATTGGTGCCCAGAATATCGCGACGGTTGCCCTTAGCTGACACCTCCAACAGCGGTCTGCGCCATGTCTTGGCTCTTCGTGCGTTGAGTTACCTGATCGGCATCCGCACACCCTCATCGTCAAATAGATTCCCAGACGATGCAAAGATCGTCATAGCTCCAGTCCTTTGGGTACCAGTCATTTCGGCCTCAAGTACCCCTGGGACTGGTGGGACTCAGCCCTTTAATGTCACAAGGAACCCTGGGGGCTGGCGGGACTCGGGTCATTCGAGGCCACTACGTAGACTGGGGACTGGCGGAACTCCGTATTTTCACCCCACCAGGTACCCTTCGGACTGGTGGGACTAAGTTCTTTCAGCCCCCCTCCCTGAGGACTGGCGGGACTCCAACCCTTCCAGCCCCCCAGAGTACCTGGGGACTAGGTAGGCTCAGCCATTTTATGATTTTCCTTTTGAAGAGTTGTATTTCCAATTAGAATGATCGATTTTAGTTTCTTTTTGTCGTTCAAGAGTTGTTTTCCCTCAGCCAAAATTTAACCTACAGTAAAATATACCTGGCATGCGTAATTGATGGTAAGGTATCGATCCACAAAAGATACGGCAAAGTCAGCCTTGACAGGCTCGTGAAATTGAGGATATAGCAAAATTGGTATTTATGGGCGAGGCGCCTCGCCCATAAATCCCGATTTTCTTGGATTTTCGATATCTCGAGAATGCCAAGTGCTGTTTTTTTTTGGGCCATCGATGGCTGTCACAAACAATATTATACAACAGTAGATGTTTTTGTATTATGAGGGAATCATTCGCATACTATAGCAGTAGAACCTGGTATCAGTATAGGGCTACCCTATATATACCCCCTATACGATATGGGGAATGGGAATTTGGAGACGACAGGCAGAGAAGTGTATGAGGATACTATTACGGGGGGCCATAGTAAATAGGACCAAATATTGTTAGTAAAAATAGGCAACTATATACCTGGTAGTTTTTTATGTATACCATAGGTCCTATTAACTACCCCAGTAATACTGATTTAAGGAAGGATATTTGGTTTATATAGGAACGGCATCTACGCTATTTTGTCAAAAGGCAAGCATAATAAAAATATGATACTTCCATAGTACTTGGTCATGTTTTTTGCCCCCTAGAACATGCATCCACCTCATTTCTCATTTGGCCTGCAATAACTTCGCATACTATAGCACAATCAGGTATTGTACATAACAGGAGTGGATTACTTCTTGTGCGACAACAAAATTATCTACGAGTACTATTAAAAAATTGCATACGAACTATCGTAGGTCTTTTACAACAACAGCAGTTAGTTGATTACTTTCTATATTTCGCCTTTATTTGTATTTTGCGATCCTCGTCGTATGTTTGTTTCGGTACTCGCAAAAGGAATGACCCAAAATTGCATACTATCGTAGGTCTTTTACAGCAGCAGTTAGTTGATTACTTCCTACTTTTCGCCTTTATTCGTATTTTGCGATCCTCATCGTATGCTTCGGTAGTCGCAAAAATGATAACCCGGCAGTTGAAAATACGTCAATCTGTCGAATGTGTAACAACGCACAACAAAAAATGGGCTTTTTTCAGGTTTGGGAGGATACCGTAGGACGCCGGCGGCAAGCTCTTGCCCCCTAGAGCATGCATCCACCTCAGTTCTCATTTCGCCAACAACTATTTCGCGGTACAGAGATCTCTTGTCAATCTGTCGTTTATTTGTTGTAATAAACAACCGACATGTTTTGCTTTGGCCAAGAGAGCGTCGTCAGCTTTCTGACTGATTGTTGGAGATCTCTCCCCGTTCATGTTTCGTTTTTCATTGGCCAACACAGCCTTGTATTTAGCCCTGCAACCCCAATTACACCTCAATGATATCGATCCCATTGCTGTGGTACTGGTGCGGGTGCTCGTTCCGTCTTCGTGTGCTGCTGCTGGATATATGTCCCCGCCGAGTACTATAACAAGTGGTACAGATAGTCAACAAGTAGACGCTCTGCCTGAGCCAAACACAGCACTCTGGGGTTCCGTTTGTGCTGGTCCCGACTGGCCTCTCCCGTCACTCTCAACAACTCCACCTGCGACTTCACAAAAAAAGAGACAAGCAAACTGAGAACAGCGCTCGAATGCATTTCATCGAGGGCAATAACAATACAGCAGTAAGTAGATATTTTTTTCACTGTGAGGGAGGTCCATCTTTTGTAAACGAAGCCCAGCATTTTCGCTTATCATTCTCATCGGAAAGACAAAATAGGAAAATCGGCGGAAAATCGGCTGTTACCTGGCAATTGCTGCTCCTCTATGACTGACAACTCACGATCACAAATATATATTTATAATAATATTTATATTATGTTGCCAGGTACGCCATAGCCGCACAGCCATACAAATCTACGACGATTTTCCGTTGGGTTGAGGTGGTAGCATTTGATATTTGAATGTGTGTGTGCACGCTGAGATCATTTATTATCGGGGGCATTCTGCTTGATAATAGATACCAGGTACTTATTTTTAGTCTTATCGTCACGTGCTTCTACTTGTACTTTCCAGCTATAATATCTGCACAAACCGTGGTCAGAGTTATCTTCTCTCTCCCCCCCGGTGTGGTATGCCTTCATTTTTATCACGCAGAGGGTTCAGCATTCCCACGGCTCATCGACTTTCATCGAATTTTGTAACTCACGTTCTCGTGCTTTCTGCGATTTTAATTGAAGACAATAATTATACAATATCATTATTATCGAGAGGTATGGTTGGCTTTGATTGCCGTACAAATGATTTTTCATTTACAACATGACAGCCGCGACATAGACGTTTGGTGGGTTTTCACAAGATGAACCGCGAGTACACTGCAGCAGTGAGCTCTGCAACCGCCCGCAAGGTGAAAACATGCATACGTTGCTTCACATTTGGTCTTCAATGCACCGTCACGCTCACCAAGCACCTCTCGGGTACCTACGAACACACCTGAAACTCGATAGCCACTCAAATGGCAACCGGAGCAATACTTTTACACTTTATGACAATATTCGGTACGGGGTAGCGCTCAAGCGTGAGCAATGACAAGCTTTGAACATAACCTTCCAATCGTTTTCTTTGCCTTCAGTACGTACGTTGAAAATGCTGACATTGTGCTTGCTGTCAGCCTCGAGCAAACAGAATGGGGGGGGAAGCTGCCGCACATGTTGAGTTAAGAGTTAAGTAACAGAAAACTCGTTATTAAGATCAAGCATGCGGGACACTTTGTATCCCTGCACCGGTTTGCCTATTAAGTCAGTACTCGTTGGTACTCACGTGTGTTGCTTGCTTAGCGATAGAAGAAGAGCAGTTTTATTCCTTTCGTGCACGCGGAGACTGAGACCACACGCTCGTGCGTTTCTGGAAAACCCCTGGTTTTCCACCTAAGATACGCCTTCCAAGTACTACAAATTCGTTCCCGGTGCCTGAGCCCAGGTAATTACGGGTAATTACGGGGCTTTCAACCTCATACAAAGCAGTATCATAACACTAGCCCACTCTGATGAGCCGTATATGCAGAATCATAGGAAATTCATGGAAACCCTGATTCCACGAACTAGAACATGAGTCGAGGATGCGGCTCCTTAAAACCCACTCCCACACCTCTGAACGGCAAGGCAACGAAGCCGGAAAAGTACGTAAAAAAATGAAGGGAAGACCTAGCCTTAAGGGGCAGGAAAAAATCGTCAATGAAAGCCATCGCCATGCCGCCCGCACAGGGGGGGAGGCGAGGAAGATGCATGGAAAAGCGAAAAGTGAATACGGAAACGAAAAGAAAAATAACACGGGAGATGGCAAGAACCACCTAAACCCAGCCCACGGCTCTGAAAACGCGTCCTGGGCGACAAATGAGCGGATGATTGCGCAGACCAGTCCCGACACTGAGCGGGGGGGGTAGGCAGGACAAAATACGCAAACAAATCCCCAACCCAGCCTAAAAAAATGAAAACAAACCAGAAACAGATCGCCTGCCGACGACGCCACTTGTTAAGATCAAGCATGCGGGACACTTTGTATTTCTGGACAGGTCTGCCTATTAAGTCGGTACTCGTTGGTACTCACGTGTGTTGCTTGCTTAGCGATAGAAGAATATCAATTTTATTCCTTTCGTGCACGCGGAGACTGAGACCAAGCTCGTGCGTCTCTGGAGAGCCCCCGGTTTTCCACCTAAGATACGCCTTCCAAGTACTACAAATAAGTTCCCAGTGCCTGAACCCAGGTAATTACCGGGCTTTCAACCTCATACAAAGCAGTATTATTTCATCGTGGTACACGAACATCCTTTTCAAGAATAGTTTCCGAGAAGAGCCCCGACCGTTTCACCCCCCCCGCAATCTCCACGAACGGACGGGTGAAACGGGAGGTGTGGGGGGTACGAGGGTGCTAAGGTACCTGGGTAGACTGCCTTCTTCGTGGATTCCCTCTTCTCACGCTACTTCATCCAGTATATACAGTTCCCATATCCTCCTTCAGTTGGTAGCAGCCGACTTGGCAGCGTGCACGTAGGGGTGCGTTCGTTGGTGGACCGTTCTATATCGAACAAAAACAACACTTCAGGTCCGTTGCAGCGGTGGCAAGAGGGGGCGGGGAGGGCGGGCAAGTATATAAACTACTCGAATTTGTTTGTTGCTGTTCCTTTTTCGCCCACTGATCCCACCGGTGGTGGTGGTTAGTGGCGGGTGGTCCAGCACCGTTTTTACTCTGACCTGTGGTCACAGAGTTAGCTCCACTCCGCCTGACCTACTCTAGTCCCTGTTATTTCTTGCGTTGTCCATCTCCGTTGCATTGGGCCTAGTGGTTCCAACACTAGCCGGAATGCTTCCAGGTGTGTTTCTCACATACCTAGTGCCTGGCATCAAATAATTTGGAAAGTGTGAGTTGCATGATGAACTATTAATCTATCCATAGAAACATAATCGAAGAGGCGGCTACTACAAACATACTCCCGTAAATATAACCTGCGAAGGTACGAAGCCTCCTGAAGTAACGAGCACCAAAAAAGAACGAAGCTTCCTCAAGTAACGCTGAACAGAAAGGAAACCTCCTTGAGTATTGCCCAGCAAGTCAGAGGGAAGACAGTCAACCCTTACGGGACTGGATTAAGGTCAGGCACCGAGGCTATCGCCTTGCCTCCTTAAACAGGGAGGGGGGGGGGGTGCTCATGTCATACATGGCCGTAATAATTGTGTGACCATAGCCTCTAGCATCCCTACAATGCCGGAACGGAGCACGTCGGGCAAAGGGAAGAGGGGGGGCAAAAATTCGTCGTGTAAAAATGTCGGACGAAAACCGACAATCCAACGAAGCAAAATAATGAAATACTGGGTCAGAGGACAGTCAACCAAGAAGTTTTCCGTGTTTTTCACCTCAAACAATGGCAAATCCATCACCGAGTGCAGCTGCTCATACCAATCCGCGAGTGGGATTGCTATTTCATGCGTGATGCGCACGTCGCGGCAAGGTGGCGGGAATCCGTGAAGTCGAGGCTCGTCTTTAGCAGACAAGCCGGACGCGACCCTGGTCGACCTGAGTGGAGGAGGGGGGAGGGGGGGCTGGTTTGCGAAGCAGTATGACGATGCAGTTGTTGGTGGTATGAAGTCGTTCCTTTGCAGCAAGCTTAAGCTTGTGAACCACCTTTCCAAGAAGGGGGGGATTGGTGGAGGGAAACGCACCAAGAATTTTTGGGCTAGCCGACGGATGGCCGAGAAAAATACCCACCCCGCGAGCGAATACGTGCGGCGGGATCATTAAATACATATTTGGGAGACGACAAAAGTACCCCCGGGGGCACTTTAGTTTACGACGCCCCCGGGGGCACTTTAGCTTATTGTGCCCCCGGAAATGGGGGAAATTCAAGCTAAAATGCCCCCGGAAACATAAACGCTGGTACTGCGCGCGATGACATCGACCGCAGGATACCAGACCTGCGTGAGGGTTGTCTACGGCATCTATTGCAGTGGTATATGCAGCAGTTCCACGGCGGTTCGCTTCTCGCCCGATCTACAGACGGGTTTGTGTTTTCAATATTCGTGTCTAATCTCTCCAGGCATTTTTGGGGGGCACATCAAGGTAAAAGTGCCTCCTAAAATAAACAAGAAGCACGCCACCACGAGCGATGGCGACGACCGTAGGATGCTAGACCTGTGTGGGGGTTGTCTACGGCATCTACTGCCTGCCTTGGTGTGTGTAGTAGTTCCGCCGGTCGTCGCTCCTCACCCGATATACAGATGGGTTTTGGTTTTCAATACTAGTGATCTCTCCAGACATTTCTGGGGGACACTTTCAGCTAAAAATGCGTCCAAATGTGGACAACATGAGGCACGCCTCCACGAGCGATCAAATGGTACTACTGTAGACCTGTCTGAGGGTCGTATACGGCATCTACTGCAGCGGTATATGCCGTAGTTCCACCGGTCATCGCTCCGCGCCCGACATACAGACGGGTTCGTGTTTTCAATATTCGTGTCTGATCTCTCCAGGCTTTTTTGGCGGGTGCACTAAGCCAAAATAGTGACTCCGAAAATAGACGTCATGAAGCACGGCACAACACGCCGTCACGATGGCCGCAGTATGCTACTGTAGTGCTGTCTGGCGGTTGTCTATGGTATCTACTGCGGCAAGGGGCGCAGTAGTTCCGGCGGCCATCCATTCTCGCCCGACATACATACGTCATCGTGTTCTCAACAATCACGATATCTACTGAACACATGTAGCTTTGCGAGCATACTGTATATACATGAAGATATCCTTCATGCAGATGAAAGTTACCGGGCCGTCAGGTACAGCAATTGATTTGCGCAAATTTCATGCCTTAGACGACCCCCGGGCAGGTTTACAGTAGTATCCTACAGTCGTCATGATCGCTCGTGGTGGCGTGGTTCATGTGATGTCTATTTTAGGAGGCACTTTTAGCTTATAATGTGCCCCCCCCCAAAAAATGGAGAGATCATAAGTTTGAAAACACGGACCTGTCTGAATATCGGGCGAGGAGCAATATGACCGGCGAAACTACTGCCCAGACCACGGCAGCAGATGCCGTACACAACCCGCAGAGAGGTCTAGTATCTTGCGGTCGCTGTCACGCGCACGTTACCAGTGTTTTATATCCGGGGGCACTTGAGCTTGATGTGCCCCCAATTCCGGGTGCACGATAACCCCGCGGGCGTCTTCAACTAGACTCCCCCGGGGGCACTTTTATCATATTCCAATACAATTCGGCGGCAGCTCCGAGACCATGCACGTCGGGCGTAGCAAAGGAGGGCATATCAGGGGCGAGTGGAACCTTCAAAAGTGGCGTGACCGGAGGCAAGCTCGGTGCTGGTTCGATCGGGTGGGATGAGTATACTGTCGGTACAGGCATTGAAGCACCAGCAGAGACCACGACGACGGCCAAAGGCGTTCGCGGGCATGGGACAAGCAGCGAGGCACTGACCCGTAGAACCGACGAGGGGGGGGGCGCTGCAGGAGCCGAAACAATTTTCGATCATAAAAACGGCTTGTGCGGTGACTGCAACAGTCTGTATTTGGCGGCGGGTCCGAGGCGAAATAACGCCAGGCGACGAGGACTAGCGTTGAAGCAGCAACAGAGACCACAACGATGGCCAAAGGCGGTCGCGGGCAGGGGACGCGTGGCGAGGCGAGGATCCGTAGAATCGACGAATGGAGGGGGGCGCTGCCGAGGCCGACACCATATTAAATCACACGAACGGCATACGCGGTGGCTTGCGCGGTGAAGGCAGCGGCATGTGTTTGGCGGCGGGTCCAAGGCGAACTAACGCGGTCTAACGACCGCGGCATCGCCTAGAGCAACGACGACGCGGGGAGGCAAGGGCCAGGGGCCAAGGGTGCGGACGCGGCCAGGTCAGCGATTGCGACAGTGTCAGAGCCTGCGGAATGGTTCTAGAGACGAAGGAACAAGCATACGTGTCACCGCAGTGCCCGTATGGCCCACAGAGGGCACGCGAAAAGTGAGGGTGTCGCGGCCGTCGGTCGACCTGGCCACTCGCCTGAGACAACAGCGATCGCTTCTACTGCCCGTACTCGAATTCTAGCAGCCAAGGAAGAAACGCCAGCGGCGAACCCTCTATGCGGGAGCCCAAAGCAAGCTTATCAACCCAACGTAACACCAGTACATACATGGCCTGTGCGCGTGAAAATCATAAAAATCTTGAAGTGCTGATTGGGAGCCCACCCAAAAACGGCACGATTGCGGCGGGGAAGGGGGGCACCAGCCACCCTAACAATCGCTGAGAACTATCTCAGAGCGTTGTGTAGGCCCAGGTTCAAATGGCACATCATCCACTCGGGAAGAATCGACTACATTATAATTATACTATAGTACTGCAGACCCACTGCGATAAATGCTCGGTACAGGGTTGCGGGAGGTGCGACAGGAAACAGCTTTAACGTTAGCGCTGTCTTTCCTTGCGATACTCGTGTGTGGCCGTATGTACCGTGAAGTGCAAATAAATGGTCGAACGCAATCAATGATGGAAAATTGCTGTTGTAACATCGAGTCGTACGTTAATTCATTTCTAGTTTGGGATCGATGAGGCCTCCTGCTGCGACCAGCCGGAGACTCTCACCCAGGGTTACTACTCCCGCGTTGATTGTCTGGCAATCAGCGCGGAACCTCGTCGCAGAGAGTAGGTACCCCGGTAAAATAAACACTAACAAAACTGATGTCGTTGTCGACGGTACACCTCGCTACCAACGATGGGCGGGCGGGATGGTCTGTTTTTTTCCTAGCCTCTTTCTACTTTGTCGTGTTGTTGTAGAGCTGCGATATCGCTCACGGAGTGAGAATCACTGTCTCCCCATACAACAATGGGTTCCCGAAAAAGGATCTCCACCCTGCTGGTGTCCCCTCTTTTCTGTTCTAGATTGCTGTTGTAACATCTCGTTGCACATTAATTCGCATATAGTTTGGGATCAATGAGGTCTCCTGCTGCGGCATGAGATCACACCCATACTTGTTGACCCTTCTCTTATCTCAATGTCGTCGCTCGTTTGATACTTATCCTTTTTGCGGGTGCCTTCTATTCCTTATTGTCCCCAAACTTGTAGCCTAGTTGATTAGGGGTTCTGCTACAGTTGGTTGTCCCGTGGGAACGTCGTGTACGATTTTCCATACCCCTCCGACAGTGATACGGCGCTGAGGTATGCGATCGCGGTATGATGCACCCGGAACGCGTATCCGTCCGCTATTGATAGCTATAGCTACGACGTATTATTAGATGTTTACGGCGATGAGTACACCCAGACAAAAACACCCGATCAATTTTCTGTATAGTATGCTATCAATATCGTACACAACATACAGCAGACAGCTACGAACGCTGTACGAGTGCCTACAGTACGCTACTGTACACAGCAGGTACATGTTTGCACAGCGTCTTACGTACAGCACCAGGTATTAATGGTAGAAGTATGGTAGTAGCAGCAGCTGATGATGTTGTTTATGAGAGTCATCAGAGTACATCTTATCATCATGCTGTACCAGTGGTGAGGGTCCGACCAAGTCGGTCGGTCGGTGGGTCAATCGGTTGGTGGGTGGGTGGGTGGGTGAGTCGGTCGGTGGGCCGGTCGGTCTGTGGGTCGGGGGGTCGGTGGGTCGGTGGGTCGGCGGGTAGGTGGATGGGTGTGTGTGGATGGGTGGGGGGGGGGGGGGGGGGGGGGGGTGTACTCAATATCATGCATGGCCGAAGTCGTAGGACTATAGACCCCTCGCATCCCTACAATGCCGGGACGAGCACGTCGGGTTTTCACCGACCAGGCAGGGCGGGGTGTACTCGATATCAACGACCATAGACCCTATAATACCGGGACGGAGTATATCGAGTTTTCACCGACCAGGTAGACATTGCTTGCACCCAGCGAGAAGCGCCGTGAGGTGTCTGGCGAGTCGTATGAAGGGTGAGCTGCATCCTACCACTAGTAAGAACCGCTTGTGAGGCGGACTTGCATATATATGGATAACAGCTTCAATGAGTTAATTTAATTTCCGGTGATGCCACTTCTAGAGACAGCAAGGGGATTACTATGTATGCCTCTTGAGTGCCTTACCATCTACACTACATGATACGATCGTCCTCCTTGTGCGGAGTAAAGGTTCTCCACCCCGCACAAATTATCGAACTCGACCACCAGCTGTGACCGACCGCCGTAACAAAAAATGCACCCTGGTTGTCTACAGTAGCTCGAGTAGTGGGCGGTATGTTTTACAGTGATGTCGTTGCCAAGCGACGCCAACCCAACCTATATATAATACCAGGTATATAGGGAGGGGCGGGTGGGTGGGTGGGTCGGGGTCGGTCGTTCGGTCGTTCGGTCGGTCGGTCATGTTGTACATTTTTTTACGTGCCCTATGCCCCGCCTGTAGTGAATGGATTATACACGATGGCGATGCGAGGGTTATCGAACAGGTGCGCGAACGTTTTCTAATATCGTTCCGTTGTTGTCTTTTTGCGTACCCCTGTGCGATAACCCCGATAGATACCCCCCCGATACCTGTCTGTGCACAAATCCAAGTTAATCATGCGGTTCTGGTATTTTACGCAACCCTCTGTGCGATATTCCGATACGTGCGATACTGAATACTAAAATCACAGCGGCTCTACTGGTACTCAAGGCACTACGGTATACACTAAAACAACTACTACTGCTAATACGTACTGTTGCATGCTACGGGATTCGAGTGCGTTTCATACTATCCACCAAACCAAGTATATATTATGCATACGATGAAATATAGACGTACTTCCTCTTACTTTTACATGTATGTGTACTTGCGGACTGCCATGGGCTGGGCAATCGATCGATATTTTACCCCTCTCTATAGCTCAGTAGGTAGTACGCTCACATGCACCGCGACGGCGCGGTGCCATATTACACGAACTAATTACTATTAGTGGAGCCTGATGGTAAAATCGCGATGTAAAAGCTCTGTGGCAAAAACCGTCTGTTGCAGCTCAACAATGAGTGTCCCGGAGCTACTTGCGGCAGCGCGCAGCCCCACGCCCGAAGTACGTGTTTCCCGGCGTTATCGCACCCTGGGCGATAACTCCGATATGTATGCATGTGCGTTAACCCCGATATGTGCGATAACCCGCATCGGTGGTGTTTGGGTCTTATTAAAAGGTGTGGGGGAATCTATAGCCTCATTTCTTTTGTTTCGAATAGCCGCATCTTCGACCACCTTTTTCCTGGTCGTTTGAGATGAACTTTGTCATCATTCTTCGACCATGACATATGTTGTGGTCTGAATATGCGACTCTATTCAGGGTGGGCTAATGTGATATGAGTGAATTTCTGATGGGGCTATAGATACATATATCGATAATATAGTCTGCAGTTTTTTTTGTGGACTCAAGACTACGAGAATGATCCAATGGATTATTCCGGTGGATGTTCCGTTAGACAAGAGTAATGTTCCTTTACGGTAGAAATGTTCCTACACGGAGATGGGATCACACAATGAGAAGTTCTTATCATATTAAATTACCGAAGAACAATCGGTAGGCATAAGTTCTCTTAGACTAGGAGTACATCAGAAAAGCGAAATTTAGAAGAGCTTGCGGCGGGGGTGGGACGAGTATATCTGGCTGCACTTTCATGGTCTTACCTCTTACGGGCAATTCAACTCATTGGCGCGGAGCGCCAAAAAAAATGGATCCTGGGTTCGATTCTCAGCGATGTTTTTTTTTTATTTTTTTTATTGCGTACTCACAGATGTATGAAATTCTACAAACTACTCCGTGTACAATTGTCTTTCTACGTGTAGAGGATGGCAGCTGGTTGTTTGTGTTGCTTGAGGCCGCCCAAAGGCCGCTGTCGAATGCGATGTTGCTCGCTGTCAATTACAGTATAAAGCACCATTTTTCATGGACGGTTTGCTGATGTTACATGTAAAGTACCCATGCATGCATTGAATAGAATGCACAAGTGAAAAGACAAGCGAAATATTGGACTGCTGTGCGTAAGATACTTAGTAGTAAAGTACCGTTTCTTCGCAACTTAGCGCGTTACGCACACATACACTCCCGAACTCAGCGGGAGCCCAGGGGACCGTTGTGCCCACCCGGCTTGATAGATAGACCCAGATCAACGACGAAGCGGGACACAAGGTGACGTGTTGTATTAGTCATTCACATAATACGATGAAGAAAACAAAATCACGCCGTATAAAATGGTAAAAGCACGTCAACCAAAAAACCGATGCCCTCGAAACAAGCCACCAAGAAAACCAAAGTCCGGATTCCCACCCCCGTATCTAGTAAACTCTGCAGCCAAGCCCCCTCTCTAAGCACACCAAAGTGACCTCCAACGACAGCCCGTTGCCCATTGATCATACGGTCGCTTAACACACCGCATGCACCACTGTTGAGCACGTCGGAAAAAAAAAAACACGAGCTCTGCCTACACCAGTACTACGGAGACTAGTTGGATGGGACAGATCTACAACCCCCTGGATGATCAGCGTCTCCGATGCACTCGCATGCCCCGCCGAACTTTCTGATGGCGTTTTTTTGGTTCGGCTTCTTGACAACACGAATGAGCTCCTCTGGTACGGTGCAGACTGCCCCCCCCCCGGAGGCCAAAAACTGCTTGTGGTAGTCTTTGAAAGGTCCTTTTCGCATCTTGTGCCCACACGTTAAGCAGTGCTGACAAAGGCGGGAACGTTTGGCTACCACGGCTTCAGCACCACCCTCTTGCGCCGGCTCTCCTCCAGCTCGTCCATTCTCTGCTATCTGCTCTGGCAACTGAAATGCCAAGGGCCCTCCACTAAGCCAAGGTTTCGCCATAGCGCCTGAAGTTGATAGGCGCCTCTTGTGCTCGAACAGGTGGCAAGGTTTTCCTGGTGTTGATGCGATCGTGATGCCTGTATCGTCGCCGGGGCACGGTCATGAGTGGTTTGTTATGCCAGGAAAATCGCAGAGATAACGTTTCAAGACACCAAAAATAACCGAAGCGTTTCTACCCACTCGTTTCACAATTCGGCATTGACACAAAACCGCGGCATGTTTTACTCACTGTTTCCAACATGCCTTAAGGTGTGCCGCCCTCTTCCTGAAAATGCCGACCACCGGGATATTTCCTGCTTCCATGTCCGCAACGCGCTCGTTCCACTTCAGTGAGAACAGGTCAAGACTGCCGCCCTTCCTTGTTCACGACATATCTCATAAACGTATCGCCAAACCAGGAGATCTCGGCAGGAGTACAAACCGGCATGTGCGGTACATGTGCCCCCTGCATGTTTGCTAGGGTGGCAGCCGATCGAGTTAGTTCCGGAAGAGAAACAGCCTCACTCACGGGGAGTTCGGTATCGCTAGCCCCAAGACCGACCCTGCCCATTTCCTCTAGCCCCTCAACACCTCCTTCGTCACCCTTTGGCAGAATGCTTCGGACATATCCACTCCGCTCCCCCCGTGTCGCCGTAAGCGCTTGTGGGCAGCCAGCTCGGATATTTAGCGTTGCCAAACAGCATGGAAGTCATCCTCTGACAAGGGCAAACGGGAGATGTGAAGACGACAAGGTTACGAGTACTGCGCTTCAATGTGGGTACCATCAACTACAAGGAAAAGGACGAAGCACGGTCTGGACCCAAAAATATTGTGGTTGCTGCTCTTCACCACTGCAAATTCCGTGGACATGAACTAAGCTCAAACATTGTCGAAATACGAGCAAGAAAATACTCGAATAGAAAAGGAAATAACCACACAAAAAGTTGAAAAATAATTGTAAATATAAACGTACACAGTATACACGGCTTTCAACAAGAAAGCCAAGATAGGGGCTCAGACAAGGAAACATTAAAATACAACCCGCTGCCTCCATTAATAGCGATGTCGCCAACCGCAGGTCGGTGTCCTGTTGTTGAGCCGTGCTGCAAGTAGGACAAGAAGAAAACACACACACACACAAAACTTCAAAATCGGTAGGCGCGCGTCAACAAGGAAGCAAGCGGAGAAGCATACCTGTACGGCCTCAAGTACCGGCTGGTCATAAAAGCCCCCCACAGAAGGATCGAGATCGCGGTTTGTGATGGCCTGACGTAGGTTCCATCTGAAGTTGTGCTCGAGGAGGAGCAGGTGCGCGAGCCTGGGCGAAATGCACCACGCCACCAGCAAACGCATGTGCAGGTGGTATCCTTCTAAATCCTTGGTGCCGCGAATACACCGATAAAGAATGGACCCTGTGGCAGAGTCTTTGCCAGCCTGGAAATACATTGGCAGCCCCACAGGATCAGTCAAGCCGTCGGCTTTGATGTGCACTCGAAGACGCTTAACAGCCTCCCTCGCTTCCACCCGCAGCAACGGTTGTCCGGTTTTCTTGTCGATCAATCCGCCGTACAAACTGTTGACCATGTAATAGCGTGGGAGAAGATCTGGCGACGGCGGAACCAACCTGCCACAAGTGGCGACGGATATAAACCAAAATAAACAGCGGCCGCCACATCACGTGCAGTGCACTATAGTAACCCAAAAACTAAAATCCACGTTGCGCGCTTAGCTTCACTCGGTTACACACCTAACCACAAGACAAGGTAAGAAACGTAGTGCCACATCCGATGTATATTGTACACAGCGCCCCGATGCAGCTTACCTTCGGCATCTCTGAAGGAAATAAGGCCAATCGCGTTCCTTTTTTCGGTCCACCTCTTCTTGGCTCATGCCCTTGTGGCGGAGGTCCGCCTCCGCCACGGCGAGGTCGTCGGCGTTTACCATGGAAAAAGCATCTCTCAATCGTGCCAAGTACGCAGAACACGCGCCGTGACTTTTGAGAACAAGCTTGCTGAGGCGCTGCATCGCATGGAAAGCGTCGAGCCGCACGCACATCCCTGCGTCCTGCAATAATGGCAGGAGGAATAAGAGTGATGACAAATATGATACGAACCCGTTAGTACCTATCATATGACAAGACACATGGCGGGAACTGCGAAAACACCAAGTCTCTACCTACTATATTTTCCTGTAGAGTTGGAGAAGGGGGCATATCGATATAGGGTTGATATTTAAAGAGACGTTTCGCTGGGATAGACGCAATATCAGCAACGGGGACTTGGCAAATATCAGCAACAGGGACTTGGCATACAATACCCAACCACAGAACGTTTTCAAATTCACAAATATTGGCGTCAAGCTGGCTCGCTATTATCGATACTATATACCTACCTGAATCGATATTTCCTCTGTGTCCTCTTCACTGGAGACGCCTGCGCTCGCGCCCACGACACGAGTTTCTTGCTCTCCGTCACAATCGACGGTACCACCCCCCTCCCAGCCCCTCCGCCACGTCCAAAGCCGCGGCGACTGCCATGGATTCGGCGCTGAGAGTTTCAACGCCAAGGAATTTCCCGTCGAAAAAAGTCTCTGACGGCGATGTGAATTTCGCCGTATCCGCGGCAGGCGAATGTGGCGGCATTTCCCGTCCTCCAAGAGAAGCGCGTGCACCGCTGGCTCCCTCAATACCACCTTCCGTTACAGATGAGAGTCCCAGCATGTGGTTGGGTCCACCACCCTCGCCAGCGGGTTCTTTTGCACCGTCAAATGTTGCGTCCGTCGGTACCTTCCGCAAACGACCTGCCTCCCACAGCAAGAGCTCACCCTTCCGATCCCCTATCTGCGCGGTCACGGGCGCTTTACGGGCATCGCATTCATCTGGGTACAAGAGGCTTGCACATCGAACGTTCGCCGTTTCCAGGCGCAGAACCCACCGCCGCGTAAGGCCTCGTGTAGAACGACGAGGCGCCAAGAAGATGCCCGTTGTACCCCACGTCTCGCATGGGGGATCTATGATCCGCCCCTTACCCACGCAATCGTTTCCCCCACGAGTGTAGAGGCGCACATGATCTCCGACCTGCAATTCCTCTGCATCCCCGAAAATAGGGTCAGACAGTTCTTCAATGTGAAAGTACAGCCGAAGAGACACGTACGCATCTAGTGCAGCATACCTTTTAGTCAAGTAAGTCGAGATTTTTGCAATTTTCTCAAATTCTGAAAATCATTGAAATTCGCCCTTATTTCTCGAGAGAAAAAAAAAAAAAAAAATCAAAGTATACACGGCAAACGGCCTGATCGATACATTTCATTCAAGCTATAGCTTGTTCGTTTAATCCAAGTATTACCATACTTATTCCCGATTACTACTAACAACCACCCTCCGTAGTAGCTCGTGGGAGGTTTTATCCTCAGCGAGCTTCTGGACACAAGCCGTGGTCACAGGAGGTGTCGTCCCTTCTCCCCCAGTGTACGTGCCTGTATTTTATTTTTTGTCACGCATAGATAGGGTTCAGCATCCCCACTGCTCGTCGATTTTCATCGAATGAATGTAGCTAACTCACGCTCTCGCGCTTTCCACTTTTTCTATCAATTTTTTATGCAAGAAAAAGTCTCTACGAGCATGAACTCGGTAAGACTCGAACCCACGAAATTGACCTTGATGGATAGACACGCAGACCACCTACCAAGCCACCGGGGACGCATGATTTTATTAAGAAGCAACCGCATAAAGGTGTTTTTTCATTGATTTTTTTTTTTTTTTCCAAATTAAAAAAAAAAAAAGCACGCCGTCGGCTGTGAGTTCAACTGGTATTCGTAAGACCAACATATTATTATTAGTATTAATATTATCGGAATTGTTTGAGACGTTATCTCTGGAGTTTTCAGCGATCTCCGAGGCTCAGAAATAAGAACCATATACTTTAATACAATAATAATGTAAATAGTATACCTGGTAGTTTTTTATAAAATAATATATACAAATCATAGCGCAGCTTGAGCAGCTTGGTATCTTGGTATCTTAATTGGTATTATCTTGGTACCCACAGCCGACGACGTATTACTTCATAAATTTTATGTTAAGATATTGTCTTGTATGAGATTGAAAGCCCGGTAACTACCTGGGTTCAGTCACTGGGAACGTATTTGTAGTACTTGGAAGGCGTATCTTAGATGGAAAACCAGGGGTTTTCCAGAGGAGCACGAGCTTGGTCTCTCAGTCTCCGCGTGCACGAAAGTAATAAAACTGCTCTTCTTCTATAGCTAAGCAAACAACACATGTGAGTACAATGTTTATCGACTTAAAAGGCAGACCTGTCCAGGGATACAAAGTGTCCCGCAACCGTTGATCTTAATAAGTGGCGTCGTCGGCTTAGGGCTTCTTCCTCGCCCCCCCCCCCCCGTGCGGGCGGTATGGCGACGGCTTTCATCGACGATTTCTTCCTGCCCCTTAAGGCTAGGTCTTCCCTTTATTTTTTTTACGTACGTTGACGGCTTCGTGGCCTCGCCGTTCAGAGGTGTGGGAGTGGGTTTTGAGGAGCCGCATCTTCGACTCATGTTCTAGTTCGTGGAATCGGGGTTTCCACGAATTTCCCATAATTCTGCATATACGGCTCATCAGAGTGGGCTAGTGTTAAGATATTGTCTTGTATGAGATTGAAAGCCCGGTAACTACCCGGGTTCAGTCACTGGGAACGTATTTGTAGTACTTGGAAGGCGTATCTTAGATGGAAAACCAGGGGTTTTCCAGAGGAGCACGAGCTTGTGGTCTCAGTCTCCGCGTGCACGAAAGGAATAAAACTGCTCTTCTTCTATAGCTAAGCAAACAACACATGTGAGTGCAATGTTTACCAACTTAAAAGGCAGACCTGTCCAGGGATATAAAGTGTCCCGCAACCGTTGATCTTAACATTTATAAAATAAAAATATACTGGTAGACGAGATGTATTTACGCAACTTGCAAAGTTGAGTACAGTATCAACTATTAATACAAAAAAAAAAATTATAACTTTTTTTTTTTTTTTTTTGAAATACGTCAGCTGTGAGTGCGACTGATTAAATCGTGTTTTTGATACTCAACTTTGCAAGCTGCGTAATACGTCTCGACTGATATTCCATCTTTACCGAATTTTACAAGTATTATTGTGATAAACCGAACGCGCGTATTCTATATCCTTGTCAAAGATTCGTCTTTATTTATTTTTCAAAATAAATTGTGGAATACGTCAGCTGTGAGTTCGACTGATTAATTAAATAGTTGATACTCAACTTTGCAAGCTGCGTAGTACGTCTCGTCTATATTCCATTTTTACCGAATTTTACAAGTATTATTATTATTCTTGCCTTCTGACAAAATAGCGTAGATGCCGTTCCTATATAAACCAAATATCCTTCCTTAAACCAGTAGTATCCCTCATACACTTATCTTCCTGTCGTTTCCAAATTCCCATTCCCCACAACATTTTACAAGTATTGTGATAAACCGAACGCGCGTACGAGTATTCCATATGTAATTCCGTGTCAAAGATATAGGCCAGCGGCTCCCCTGGATGCTGAACAGGACAATTTTAAATAATCATTCTGCGCACGGATACTATATAAATAAATAACCCGAGCAAGGGATAATGATATTATGATGTTGCAACATGTTGAAACCTTTTCATTTCACAAATATTTAGATTGATTGAGTGTTATTGATTTTTTAGTACGGTATGGTTCTACAGTAGTAAATGTGAATAATTCTTCCGGGGATGAGCTGCTGCTGTTCTTGCTTTGCTGCTTCTGCTGTTGTTTTAATGTCTTTAGATATTATTTTATATGGCTTTTTGTGCAGATTCGAAAGTAGTAGTGTATACGAGGTATGTATGTATGGTATGTATGTGTCAAGATATGTCGAAGATCTATGTCAGTTCATACTGGTGGGATCTTATTTTTTTTTTTATAAATTTGAAGAATTTTTAGCAAGATATATAGTTTTCAGAGGCTTGTCTGCTTTTTTACATTTTTCAGCAAGAAATTATTTTGGTTCAGACATACGTGTGTATCTATTTTGCTTTCGGCACCTGAGCGAAATGAGTACGTACAAGGATGTTCATATATATATATATTTTTTTTTTTTTTTTTTTTATTGAATTATCGTGCTATTACTGAGGCAAGGGTCGTATTATTGTTGTTTACGAGGTATCTGGTATGTTGTGATATATATATATGCAAAAGGGTTCTGTATCATGTGAGGTCATTGTGAAAATGTACGTAGTGGTACAGCAGTACTGCTGCATCGTGGTCATAGGACACACGTATGGGGTATATACGTTTCTTATGTCATACATGTTGTTACTCGTCCTGGTGCTTTGTTGATTATCAAGGCGTGGTCGTATCATCAGTAGTTTGCGTACAAATAAACCAGTACATTCATCTCACGGGATGACAGGTGTCGGGATAAGATTTTGAGGCGTGTTGTTGCTCATGGTTGTGAGTTGGTGTTGAATTTGCAGGAGTTATTACATGCCACATGATTGACATTTCTACAGCAGCAGTAGTACGGGATGATTTAATTGTGAGTTTACCCAACCAATCGGTCGATATTCAACTTTGTAAGTTGCGTGAATCGTTCTAAAATAAAATGTAACGGTTCGTTGGATGATTGTTGATTGTTAACTGGATGGATTTCCATCCAGATTTTATGGATGAGGGATGCGGAGGAAAACCTTTTACAGCAGTCGGCACCCGTGCACCCGTGGTATCTGCGCTCGTGCGCCCAATGCCAGTACGAGGTGCGAGTACACGGACGGGAACTGCTGGGGACAGCCATGAAGTACGGCCATGCAGGCTAAGCACATCATAACAGGCTGGCACACATCCTGGATCAGATATGGCAGCACGCCGCTCGTGTTGTGCAATGGTCACTCTGGCAGCTTTGGTAGTGGTCTTCTTCTCCCTGTTGGGAGCATGCTTCGAGGCCAACACTGCGCACAACGGCCGGGACGGTAAGTCGCCATCGATTCAAACCTTGAGCATCCTGAGGATACCGATGTTTTGACGTGTGGATGGTGTAGTGCGGCAGCGTTCCAGAGGCTCCCGCGGGCAAAATTTAAGTTTGGATATATTGTTATCCGTTCGCTAAACATCAGGGCCAGATATCGTGACCCAATTCGAAGACTCGGTCACAAGTACTTTGTACTACAATGTGGTGATGGGGAAAGGGCCTGCACCCAACGGTCTGCGAACAACGATTGCACTCTAAACTCTCAGGCGCTAGGATGTGGAGACACGTGTACATACTGAGTATTGACTCCTACATAGCTACACTGCTGCGCTCGCCAGCTTAACGACCGAAGGTACAGCAGTACTGGTATGTATGATACGTACAGTACCTTAACTCGCTTTCGTATTTCCGTGTTTCCCGTCCCCTTGCTGTCTGCACGCAGGCCTTATGTGGAGCTCTCGACCTCTGACCGACTGCTGGTTGGAGGAGTCAGGTGTATGGACCGACATCCCTGACTCTCACGTTGAAATTGTTTTGGTGAATGACGTCACGTCGCTGATTTCTTATTCCATGGTGGTCGAGGCGTCGAAGCCACAAATGCCTGGCTCTTCTTTTCTGGGAGAATATCTTCATAACGGCGGGGGCAAGGACTTCCTTCAGGTAAGTCGTACCAGGCAACATTCATTTTCGGACTACAGCAGTCAACAGTAGCAGTACAGCAGCACTACTCCATAGCACTATACAAACACAGTAGGAGATAACAATATGAACGGCGGAAGCAGTACGTGTATGTCTACTACTGTGTACAGTAGTAGCTGCGGCCTTACCGTAATTGTTTTAGCGCATAGTGCCGCCCGGCTTACGAACAAGGGCAATGTGACCCATGTGCACCGTCTCTTGTGGGTGGGTTCCAGGGATACGATCTCCAACTGTCACCTGATATTGCCCACACCAACTACTGAATAACAGATGAAATCGTCTGAAAAGGCAAAGACTTTTTTTGGAAATGACCAAACGGTCCTTATATTTCCGTACATATGTTACAGCTGTATCCTTGTATTTCCAAATGACCAAACGGTCCTTATATTTCCGTACATATGTTACAGCTGTATCCTTATATTTCCAACATAGTTGTGTATTGGTATGCTACCGTACGGTGAACTTGCGAAGCAGAGCTCTCGTATTGCTGTACAGCAGTAGATTACATAATTATCTATGGTCTACGGTATACAATATATCCATGGGAGAGATGACAAAAAAGCCCCCGGGGGCACTTTAGTTAAGGACGACCACGGGGGCACTTTAGCTTATTTTGCCCCCGGAAATGGGGGCACATTAAGCGAAAGTGCCCCCGAAAGTATAAACGCTGGTATCGCGCGCGATAACAGCGACCGCAGGATACCAGACCTGCGTGAGGGTTGTCTACGGCATCTACTGCAGCGGTATATGCCGTAGTTCCACCGCTTTTTTTTTTTTATCCTCCGGCGGATTGGTAAAAGTAAAGCTTCGCTTCTCGCCCGATCTACAAACGGGTTCGTGTTTCAATATTCGTGTCTGATCTCTCCAGGCTTTTTTGGCGGGTGCACTAAGCCAAAAGAGTGACTCCGAAAATAGACGGCATGAAGCACGGCACAACACGCCGTCACGATGACCGCAGTATACTACTGTAGTGCTGTCTGGGGGTCGTCTATGGTATCTACTGCGGAAAGGGGCGCGGTAGTTCCGGCGGCCATCCATTCTCGCCCGACATACATATACGTTATTTATTTATTTATTTATTTATTATCCTCCGGCGGATTGGTAAAAATAAAGCTTAAGCTCACCACACTTCCACGTTCCCAATTTCGTGTCGTGTGTCAATTTAGCCCAGTTTCTTTTTTGAACCGGGAAATCGAAGTCTAAAAAAGTTTCGATACACCTCTCGATTTATGCGTGTCATCCTTACTCCAGGGGCCATGCTAATCTTCTCTGTATCGTTCCAATTTTTACGGATGATGACTTTCGTCATTCCACGTTATCGTGCTCTCAACAATCACGATATCTGCTGAACACATGTAGCTTTGCGAGCATACTGTATATACATGAAGAGATCCTTCATGCAGATGAAAGTTATCGGGCCGCTAGGTACAGCAATTGGTGTGCGCGAATTTCATGCCTTAGACGACCCCCGGGCAGGTTTCCCGCAGAGAGGTCTAGTATCTTGTGGTCGCTGTCATCGCGCGCGGTAACAGTGTTTTATATCCGGGGGCACTTTAGCTTGATGTGCCCCCAATTCCGGGGGCACAATAAGATGAAAGCGCCCCCGGAGGCGTCATTAACCAAACTGCCCCTGGGGGTACTTTTATCATTCCCTATACATAATATCCCAGCACATCAGCACCATCGACATGCACACCGTCTAATGACGAATCTGTCTATCTCATGGGCCTTCATACCTGGCATCTTAGGTCCGGCTGTTGGTCAATGGCCAGCCTTTACGACAATCATCGGCCTACACCTCCGCCGCGGGGCCATACGAGTCGTACGTTGATACGCTTGGAGGCCATCTCGTGATGAATTTTGGACCTGGAACTCACTCGATAGGATTACAGTGGAAAAAATCGACTGGAGGCATCGTCACAACTTGGAGCAATCGACCAAGCACCCACGATGGCTTCGCTAGCGGGAGGTCCATCGTTGTCACTGCTCAAGTGAGTCAACTTCGATGTTCGGTGTACTTCCATAACACGATACGCCATTCATCCGTACAGACAATTAGAGGTTGAATTGTTTACGCTTGACAAAACTGTTGTGGTGGCTAATGGAATGTACACTATCTAGAATACCGGAATACCACATTCAGCTATGTTTTGGTATTTTATTCCTGGTATACATCATCGCTGTAGCACCTGGTATCAACATGCGCTGCGATTCGGTTTTGCTGCCAGATTTTTCTGGCAACGGGACGCCTGACGGACGCGTAAGATCCACGGCGTGCACGTACCCAGACACCACGCGACGCCGATTGGTCACCCGTGTTCTCACTCAACAAGATTGCTAGCCAAAAGTGTCAAGTGTCAAGCGATGTATCGCGTATGAATATATTTTTCAGAATGTGATGCAGTAGGAGCTCAGTTCTTCGTCTCTGTCCACGGCGAAGATTGATACCGTATTGGTGTCTGTAAGGTATCCTTGACTTCAGTCCCTGCGCCCCTTCGGTTCGCAGCACCGCTACATGTGGTACTCGGTGGGGAGCACCGATGTGCGAATAAACGAGACTGGCGCTTGGGATGATATTCCTGGGTTGGCTCTCAGCATTGTGCTTCCTGAGCCGGCGTCTATCCGCGTCCTGTACTCGATGTCAGTGATGCCGGATCAGAACTTTGGGAGCCACGGTAAGATCGTCGACGTTCATTTGATATCACCTTGGACAGTACTCTTTTGATCACACTAGGACCTAGGACGAATGCGTATCCTTTTTCCTCTCGCTAGGATCGTCTGGGCTAATGGACGTTGTTCGCCTCATTCTTTTTCGCCACTGGTTTTCAGCAAGCCAACCTGCAGAGGACCTATCAGCGCGACTTGTGGTGGACGGGGTGCCATATCGTGAGTCCGTCGGATCGTATGCTTTGCTCTCCCGGCACGCGAGCAGTGGAATACTGGAAAGAGATGTGGTTCTAAATCTTCAGGTGCGAACTATTTTGCACGTGCTCAATATCCCCTGCCTTGCCGTTGATGATCGAGCCGATAAATCGAGTATTTGTCTTTTCATGATTGACGCCCTGCTCGCTTGCGAAATGGCCATACTCTTAACCGGCCCTAATCAAAGCCGCGGCCCATCCGACCACAAGCATTGAGCCGTATGCATCACCCGCCAGACATTGTACCGAATTGTCGTTGTGGACGGCAAATCTTTGCCGCCTCGAGAGCTTGCCGCCCCATTGCACCCGTGGGTCCACACTGACCCGAATGTTCCGCTGCTGCATTGCTTTGCCTACCTAGGCTGGAGAACACATCCTGGTGGTACAGTGGCAGAAGTGGGGCTCGTATGTCCGAGCCTGGCGGAACTCACCTTCATTCTTGGACGGGTTCGCCATGTCTCGCCTACTTGCCGCGATGGGGGAGCGGTTCGATACGGTTTCGCAACATGTTCTCACTCCAGTTGTTCTTGCAGATCCTTTGAACCAGTGGCATACCGTGGGAGGAAAGCAGTTAGAGTTTTCCCTTCATGGGTCAGCAACTGTATTGTTCACGTATGGGCTGCCCGTCACACAGGTGAGCCTACTTTGATCAAATCGAAAATTGAATCACTTCTGCACTTTGCCGAAGTTTAAGTCGACACCTTGACCAAACGCTAAACGCTTTGGATCTCACGTGGAGAGCTTTCCGTCATCCCCACAAAAAACATCACTGCAAGAGACAGCTGGGCCATGGAGAACTTTCTCTCTCGTTCGTCACTTGGTCACGTGATAGTAGGTACGTCGTTGCGAGGAGGACAACGGGTCAGCTTGCGTCCGATGACATCGATGTCCGGCTGCCTTATGGGAGCGCGGGGGGGAGGGCGCAGCTGAAAAAAACGAGCGGTAGTCGGTGCTCATGTTAGTTCCAATATGACTACAAGATTTTTGGTTCCACAGCTCTTTAGCGGGTTATCGTGTGTCTTTCTTGCTAGTGATCACGTTCCACATT
Source organism: Macrocystis pyrifera (assembly GCA_031763025.1). Classification (NCBI taxonomy): domain Eukaryota; class Phaeophyceae; order Laminariales; family Laminariaceae; genus Macrocystis; species Macrocystis pyrifera. The sequence goes on from JASSKH010000023.1 coordinate 2,415,097, forward strand.
AAAACCTTTTGCTTGGCAGTACGGCCACCCAACCTTCGACTCTTGGTCTTGGGAACGCTGGAGCTCGGTCCACGCGCGATTACTGGTCGATGGCGTCCCCTACAGGTAAGAGCCGGCAAGTGACGCAGTTTTCTTTCAGGCGGCAATACTATGCGTAGCGCAAACGCTGTTGAAGTTGGCGGTCCATACAGGAGTCGACGTCAGGAGAGATTTGCCTGTCTAACTAAAGAAGATGTTAGCACTACAGCAGGAAACGTCTAGGTTTAGACAGATACTCCTAAGGGTAGAACAACATCATGGTGAACCTTTGAAACATTACATAGCCAACCGGTTCTCCTGTGCATGAAGGAACACTACGTATGAAGTTGTTCGTAGCTCCACGTGCGTTTTTTTTTTCCGGTGCAATGCTGTACAAAATTCATGATGGCGTTCAACGAGCAGCAAGCACCGATCATACCGTGTGCCATATATGATAAAGCTTCGTTCTCGGCAGTACTTTCAATAGGTATGTTGGCCGGTACGTGGAATGAACATTGTCGATAGTCTAGACATAGAAAGTCTTCCAGAAGAACTGTGCCTTTAACCTGCAGCAGAGCGCAACGAGTGGGCGCACGTCCGCGCACACACATAGAAGTTCACGAATAAGTTTGTGCGGCATGGCGTACGGTACAAACTGAGGAATATTGTGCCAGGTGCTGAAACATATTGAACTGGGGAAATACAGACGCTCCTTCGAGGTGTTTCATATGTTGCGACCCCTCATGACTGTAGGCATTCCGCTAGCCAACGTGACGGATCGGAACGCAGCATTAGCCAGCTCCGAGGGTTGCTCGTCGTAACTCTGGCGGCCGGGAGCCACACCGCGGCACTTCAGTGGAAAGCCGAAGGCACGGGTGGAGCAGTGCCTTGGTACGTGCTCAATGGCGTGGGAGGCTTCTTCCAGGCGAGTTGGACTACACCAAGAGCATGGAAGCTCGGATATCGTGGAAATATATGGCGTGTTCTCTTAATCATGGGGGCGTGTTTTCTCGCTCTCCTTTCCGGTGCCTCGATAGCGCTTACCTTGAAATGTGACATGTGATGTCCCTGCAAGGGGGGGTGCCGACCCATATGCTAGTTCCAATGTCCAATTCAATGCGGTGAGCACCCGTATCCCGCGCCTGATCGGGCTTACTGCCGATATGATGCGATTTCGCCTACATGTCTTATGCCAATGTTGCAGGGAGGGGAAGAGTTGCTGGTGCTGGTTAATGCTAAAAACAACCAGCCGCAGGTCATCTTACCATCGGGACCCTTCACCGTTAAAGAGGACGAAGAAATTGCTATATCGGGAGCGCAGGTAGCAGATATTGACATGGAGGTTTCAGCAAACTATGAGCTTGCAGTGCGATTGTCAGTAATGCAAGGCGTTATATCGCTGAATGGCACCAATGGCCTTCATTTCAGCGTCGGCGATGGCGTTGAGGATGAGCTCGTATATTTTCACGGGTCTGCTGCCAGCGTCGGCGATGCTCTACACACGATCACATATCGGGGGCATTACAATTGGTGAGTGTCAGTGCTTCAATCCAGCCTTATCTGTTTTCGATATCGATCCGGGTACAAACCGATACGGGGTACACCGCAGAGCGCATGCAAGTTAAATGGCTACGGTTATACCTAGATGTGATGTCAAATATAAGGCCGACAGCGCAACGTAATGCCGACCAAGACTATTCGACACGACTTCACCTCAAACCTGTCCACTGTTGGTGTGGCGTTCGTGCGCGCTTACATCGCAGGTACGGGAATGATACCCTGACTCTGACGGTGAATGATCAGATGTACCTGGGTGCAGGAGAGGCCAAGTCTAACACGAAGCAGGTAGGTGATGATGCTAATGCGTCAATGACGCGAAGAAGGTAGGTGATGATGAAAATGCATCGATTACCGTTGCCTGGCGAGTATCTTAGTGCATGCGTGCCGCGTCGGGGTGCTATATACATTGATTGCACTATCGTAGAAGCACGACCGACAGTCTACCGTGTAATTGAAGTGCTGTTAGGCAGGCGGACTGTGTCACCTTTTCAACTAAAGCCGATTTGGCGCATTTGTGATGGAAGGCACGACAGATGATTTGGTCGCTGGCATGTAGAAGCACACGCGTACCTCGTATGTCGTTGTGGCGTACTGGACAATCCTTTGGGGCAATGGAAATTTTGATAGTGGGCAGGAATTCGCCCGAAAGGGGTAGGCATCACACTCACCAATAACTGGGTATTCTCACAGGTTGGTATATCCGTGGTTCCAGTCCCAGATGCTCCAGAGATTGTTTTCCCTGCAAACCCTGCCGTCGAGGAAGATGGCGTGGTGGTGATACAAGGCTTGGGGATATATGACGCCGACGTATCGAGACCTGGTGACGAAGATCTGCTCTTCGATGTCTGGCTCGAGGCCGTATCTGGACGACTTTCCCTGAACGAGTCGACGGTGAGAACGTCTCCAGCTTCAGACGAGTGTAATACAACCAGCGTGGTATTGCATACTCTGACGGGGGGAAGGCGGGATGCGCCAACACGGAGAACAAGCCGATCGTCCCGGTGGTATATTGTGTACCTTAGTAGCCTTGCGAGTTGTTGGTCTTGCCTTCAGTTCCCTGGAAAGGGAGGCGCCGTGCAAAGCAACTGGCACAAGCCATATCTCATTAGGACTGGGATATGCTTCGATTCAATTTTTATTTTGCGTTCACTCCCTCAGCACAATATATCTCACCTTCAAACTAAACCAGTAAACGGAGGAAATACCTTCCCCAAGAGAAGGTGTGGTGACAGTTTAAGATAGGGGCTGGGAAAAGGACGAAGGAGAGGACCTCTCTTTTGTCTCCCCTGGTTTCGAGTCTGAAAAACTTCAAATTGTTCCTAAGGGCGAGCATGATTTGTTTGCCACGCAAGATCGTACGAGCTTTCATTTTCGCACACCAGCTAGGTGAGTTGCGAAGCGCTTTGTTTTGGTGGATTGATCGTGTGTCGACGGTGTTCGGAGTACGTCTCAATGCCGTGCTCCTATGCTTTGATTCTGCAACTCCGAACTCAGTGGCATCTCTTGACCGTATTGCGTTCAATAGGAACTAGTCTTCAGCATCGGACAAGGGCTTTCCGACCGCTTCGTGGCCTTTACTGGAATTCTCACCAACATAAACGCAGCTGTTGGTCGTCTCACGTACAAGCCAGACGAGCATTTCAACACCCGTCAGCACGCGGAGCTTTTAATGGTCGCAGTTTCGCAAGCAGCTTCTAGCGAAGCCAAGGTAAGCCTTTCTGATGGTCATACATACAGGATCGACGATTAAGATTGCCGCAAGAATGATCAAAACAAGGTGTACGGTCGCAAAAACTAGGATGTTGGAATGCCGGCAGTAGCTTGTCCAGCTTTGTCCAGTCGCCCCGTGGAATAGGTATGCCGCAGTAGCGACGAGTATGGCCACCCTTTCCACGCACTTTCCCATTCTTCCAGTAAGTGCTCATTGTTGGAATGGTTTCGTAGCATTTACTCTCCTACCCCGACCATGCAATGGCCATCGCTTCCTTTGTTGCTACATACGCAGTACATGTCAAAACGTTAAAACGTGGGATATTAGATACAATGCAGCACCCATCATCTATCTGATGACTACCTTTCATATATCCATTCTTGTCCATGGAAATGGTGGGGCAACGACCGACCTGTCCCTCACATTGTGTGATAGTTTCAAGAGGCAGCGATGGAAAATGTTCTAATTTACATCCCAGCTTTGAGTTACGGTTGTAGGTGCTCTCAAGACGGGCTGTGTATTGTCGAGTGAAACCACAGTCATGCATGTTCAGCTCTGTACTTTTATCAGACATGCTCAACAATGACGTAGTCTGTTGCTTCCGCCCACTCGAACATGTTTAAGGTTGAGCGTGTCCTACCGATTGCTGTGGATGCAGTCAACGATCCCCCGGAAGTCATCACACCACATCATCATGTCATCAAATTTGGCGCTTTTGGCATCTGGAGTCGGTACCTTACCACTCAGGCTGGGTTATCGGTGACAAAAGGCAATCTCACCGTAGGGATATCGACCGACACCAATTCAGGGCAGGTTGTGCTTCATGGAGTTAACACCGAGAATGTCACCTTTCAGGTGAAGAACGCCTTGCATGGTCGAACTGTGATGCCTCTGTGGGCGTTGATGCCGTGTCTCGAGCATTTACGCGCTAGATATATTGGTCCTATGGTTATTCGGGCGATACGGTTAAACGGGAGTGTGTCTCAACGACACCATAAACATACGACCAGAAACACTGCGCAGGCGGGAACGTTGTCTCGTCTTTCAAAATAAGAAGTCAATCCTCGTGGTAAACAGTGGGTCCTTTGGTTGCCCCCGGCCCGGAGATTCCGAAAAAAAATGTTCGCAAGTTCACGCCGACAACTTGACAAACGCATTGAGGTTGCGTTGCTCATTCTGAAATACTATTGGAACTTGTTGTTTTATTGGCATATTTGTATGGTGAGAGCCAAGTTTTCAACTGATCTGGAAGAGCTAATGCCGCCATGTTCTGTGTTGGTCGCTACAGGAATCGGCTGGAACGATGTATGGGTCGAAGCTGGAACTGACGGGAAGTGCCGAGCATTTGACTGCCGAGCTGGCGCAGGCAGAGTTGTTTTACATCCGGAGCCCGGGATACGATGGCGCGGACACCATCCAGGTTCGTGGTTAGGTTGTGTGTTTATCTCTTGTATATCTGTGGCGTAGACCGACAAGTGTGTGGTTAGAAGCTCTATACTAAACTTATCGTAGCGCCCTGCCGACGACGCAACTATAAACTGGCGCGGACACCATCCAGGTTCGTGGTTAGGTTGTGTGTTTATCTCTTGTATATCTGCGGCGTATACCGGCAGGTATGTGGTCAGAGGCTCTATACTAAACTTGTCGTAGCGCCTGCCGACGACGCAATTATAAACTGGTGACAGTGTTGATATATCGTGTGTGCAGGTTGTCTGTTGGTGATGGGGGAAGCCGTGCTCATACATGGAATCACCTGCCTTGCCCTGATATCTTGTGAAGAAGATGAGGGGGAATGCCAAAGATGATCTTACTCATGAATCATAACGTGCGCTTTAGGAGATAATAATGTCGTCAACCAATCATCATGGATACAAAATGCTCGTGACGTAGCATTCGTTATTTCCGTGTGCCAATGAGAAGGTAAGAAGGTGGACAATTGTTTTCCTCCTAACGAGCAATACATTAATTCACTAATGACTCAACCTCAATCTATATGCGCAGAATCAGTCAATGTCTTTTTTGTTGCGTGATTACAGTGCAAATGTAGGACACCGCATTCGGCTTTCAGTGCCTGTCAGACCGGTGAGTTGGCAAAATTTCCATTGTTCACCGTCCAGAGATGTAGTTCAGGCTCCACTAAATCCAGCTACGAGTGTGTACAGAGGTATGGAGCAGTCATCAAGTAAAGACGCGTTCTTGGTGCCGTATGTATACCGTACGAACGTGTTGTTGTTTGCGATCATCTCGAGTGTTTCGTTACCTGTGCGTGCAGGACACCGCCGGGAATGGCACTACCGTAGGGACACACACGTTTTTACTCGAAGTGAGCGCCTACTCATTGCTCAATTGCGCCTCGACCAAATCCTTGCCCGGATTTGCAGGTCAGCGTTGGGGATAGAACCCTTGCAGGCACGGAGCAGTCAATGTTCGAAATTGGCTTATCTCGCGCGGGAACTGGGGGTGCCACTATCCAGCTGCCTACGATCGTCTCGGTAGAGCCTAATCAGATAAGCTCAAAAGGCGGCGAAATCGTCACAATATCAGGCATTTCGTTCGATGACTTTCCTGAGCGTCCGGCGATTGTTCATGTGCAGTTTGGATCCAGCGACTCAGTGGTTGCGAACGTGATTGATAGCAACGAATTGGTTTGTACAGCACCCGCGACGACACCGGAAATGTTTGACTCGGAGCTTGTCCGCGGCTATTTCGTGTTGGTCAGGGTCACGAACCTAGTAAATTTCTGGAGTAATGCTGTCCAGCTCTTTGTTGAGACACAACCTCAAGTCTTATCGATATTTCCAAATGCTGGACCTTCTTGCGGAGGAACCAGTGTGGCGATCGCTGGTCGAAACTTCCTGCCGTCGGTGGCCATGACCTGTATGTTTGGCGACGGTAGTAGCAACGTGTCAGTGCCTGCCATGTGGCATACTCCCTCTCTCGTCGAGTGTATTACACCACCTTGGCCGCTGCCAGACGCGGAAGAAGAGTTCGTTGCCCCATTTGCGCTGAGCTCCAGCAAGGAAGAGGGCCAGCAATCGCCCCTGACTTTTCGTTTCACGACCCCTATCATGGTAGCAGCAGTTTCGCCGGAAATGGGTCCAGCGGAAAATGGAACAAACGTAACCATAAGCGGCGCAAACTTCAATGGGTACGACTTGACTTGTGTCATCGCCGGTAAGAAGGTGGCGCCCACAGTTCAAGAGGATACCCATCTTCAGTGCACGGTGCCCCCCCGCTGGTGGTCCCCACCCCATCGCACCTTCAAAATGAAGGTGATCAAGACGTTCGGGTCTTCCGATATCTACAACGTTTCTGAAAAGTTCGAGGTGGTTGATGCCGACGTGACCACGGTGAGCAAGACATTCGATTATGCTCAGCAGATCCCGACAGGACTTGAGCCAGATGCAATCGTGCTTCCCCTGGTGCGTGGTCACCAGTATTGGATTGACCAGACCGACGTGTCAAACTCTGGACATCCGGTTGTATTTTCGGCTGACCGGGGGGGTATTCACGCTCCCGGCGGAAAAGAGTGGACTAAGGGTGTGCAACGTCTTTCTTTGTTGGCTGAATCGTCTACGTATGGCACCGCCGACGGGAATGGGCCGGGGCGGGTATTTTAAGCTTCCAAGTCCCAATGGATGCTCCGGACGTTCTTCACATGTGCTCTGAAACATCACCAGGCCTGGAGAATGACATCATCGCTGTTGTCACCGATCATGTGGTGTATACGTCTATCAAGGTGGTTGCAACCCATGGATCTGCCTGCGATTCCTCCTCGCACCCGTTCAGGTAGGTCCCGCGGTGATCACTGTTGGAAGTGCTCTGTGGTCGAGAGTCATGAATGTAAGCGCCAAGTGGACCACAAAATAAGACGTGATAGGGGTAGTCCTTTGGCAGATATCGTCAGCAGCTTGTCGTTATAGAAACCGCGGCTCGCTCCGCTTTACTTCTTTATATTTTTTTCTTGCATCTTTCAACGCACAATAAATTGGTGGGATATCCCCTTAGGTACGCTTGACACTTATTTTAACTGTGTCGACTCCACTCCAACGCGTCTCTTGTAGGTATACTTCGTGCTCTGTGCTTCAGGTGACGTCCTCTGTCACAGACAGCCAAGTAATATTGGCAGGAGAGGGCTTTTTGAATACAAGCCGACTGGCTTGCAAAATCGGCAAAGGAGAACCTGTTTCGGCATCATTTATATCTTCTTCCGAAATTAGGTGCCCTGACCCCGAACCCTTTGCCGACGAAACGTCGACCCTTGTGGAGGCTACTGTGAACGGCGTTGACTATTCCGTGGACGGTGTCGTGTTTACACATAGCCGCAAGCCCCTTGTGCTTTTAATTCATCCTGCATATGGCCCGCATGGTGGCGGCACTTCGGTTCTGTTGTCTGGGGTGAATTTTCCAGACTCTGAAAAGCTTTCATGCAGCTTTGGGGAGTTGGTTGTGCCTGCACGATGGCTATCAGGAAGGCTCCTCCAATGCGAGTCTCCACCAAGCTATAAGCAGGACACCGTGGTTGTCCAAGTATTTTCAAACACACTCGTATTTAGCTCGGCGGGGCTGACTTTCTCTTTCTATGGAACAATGGTGCTTGGGATTTCCCCGTCTTTTGGGCCTACGGGCGGGGGCACGCTGGTATCGATTTCAGGAGAAGGTTTTGTTTTTTCTCCGGACCTTATGGTGCGTTTTGGGGTTGCAGATGTCCAGGCCACTTTCGTAAGCTCGTCTGAACTACAATGTGTGACACCAGGACAGCCAACACCCGATCAGGTGCAAGTTTCGGTGGCCGCCGATGGCGTCAACTTCGATGGTGATTCCGACGCCGTTTTCATCTACACCCCACCAGTTTATATAGATTTTGCTGAGCCCGCTTGGGAGTTCAGTGGTGGCGGGACAACCATCGTCCTCCACGGAAATGGGTTTACCAATACCGCGGAGCTTGCCTGTTCCTTTGGAGAAAACGACATAGTATCGGTTGCCACGTTCGTGTCCACAACATCGATATCTTGTGCAGCTCCCATAGGAATCACCGTCGGAGAGTACGACGTGAAGTTTGCGACCAACGGTCAAGACTTTTCAGGAAACGGCATCACATTCACTGTGCTAGAGGAGCCGCATGTTCTGTCGATAAGTACCGCCGGCGGTTCATCCTGGGGAGGAGAAACTGTACACGTAAAAGGAGTCAATTTTGAGCATCTCTCGGGGATTGGTTGTGTGTTTGGATCCACAACGGTGGATGCTCGGTGGGAATCATCAACAAGTTTGTGGTGCACCTCGCCCATCGGCAGCCAGCGGGATAGTGTTGGGGTTGTGGTCACATATGACGGTCGCTGGAACTCGTCTGCATCGAACATGTACAGCTTGTGGGAACGTTCTGCACAACAGTGCACGGCGAGTGCCACGAGTGGCATGTTTGTGGCAGCCGCCAAGCCGACGCTACCTCTGGGCACGTTTTATGAGCAGCAGTTTGCCTACCCGTTAGGTCAAATCGCCTTCGGCGTATCCTCCCTGGAATCTGTTTCGATTGGCCAAAACAATTTACACGCTGCAGTGGGAGCTGAGTGCAGGGACCGCAGGACGAGGACTGCAGGAAATTCAAGCTCGGGGTATACTGTCGAGCGCTTGGGCAACCTCACAAACGGTCGTAGTTTTTATTTTGGCCCTATAGCCCCATCTATCCTGCGCATTGTCCCTACTCGTGGGTCTTACAATGGCGAGACTACCGTTTTCGTGGCTGGCACGAATTTCGTCAATACCAAGAACATCGAGTGCATTTTTGGTGCCTCAGCAGCTCCTGGACGTTGGCTTTCTCCGACCTCAGTGGCTTGTGTCTCACCGGCGGGGAACGTTTGGGAAACCGTTCCATTCGGCATGACCGTGGACGGCTTGACTTCGAGCTTCCCGCCTACCGGTATATTTTTCAATTACGAGGCGTATCCTACAATTACTTCAATCGAGCCGCATTTTGGGCCCGTTCAGGGAGGCACACTGGTCTCCATTCGAGGAGAAGGCTTAGCATTCTCAAGCGGTCTAAGGGCTCGATTCGGAAACGCAAGTGTTCCGATGGCATTTGTGAACCATCAAGAGCTGAGGTGTATTTCCCCTCCCTCTTCTGCCGGGGAAGCCAGCGTGTTTATTGGAGATCACGACAAAATATTTGCCGGTGATGAGTTGATATTCGATTACACTCATGGTCCCGTTGTTAGTGGTTTACATCCATCTCGAGGCAGCTTAGCGGGAGGTCTCAAAGTGAATGTTAGCGGACATCATTTTGCAAACAGCAGCAAGCTGGCATGTATGTTTGGCAGCGTTGGCGTTGTTGCGGCCACGTTTGTATCAGATGCACAGATCCAATGCGAGACTCCTGCTGCCACCGAGCTTACAGCTGAAGAATTGGAGATCTCCATCAACGGTGTCGATTTTACGTCGGATGGTGTCATGTTTACTTTCATCGGAACCCCCGTCGTACTTTCCTCTACGCCCGACAGCGGGAGTGCTATTGGAGGTACCCTAGTTTTAGTAGAAGGAGTGAACTTTATCGATTCTGCTGAACTCGCCTGCCAATTTGGGAGTTCGTCAGTCTTAGGACGATGGGTTTCATCGCGCATTATCCAGTGCAGGGCGCCTGTTGGCGTCCCCAATACCACCGTCCCACTGGTGCTTTCATTCGTTGAGGGGCAAACGGCACCAGGTGAATCAACATTCTTTTTCTTTCCGCAACCTACAGTTCACGGAATCTCCGATTCGGATGGCACTACCCAGGGCGGAATTGCTTTGTCTATTTTCGGCGCAGGCTTCTGGTTTTCGGGTGAACTCCGTATCCGGTTTGGGATGACGGACGTGCCTGCGACCTTCATGAGTGACTCTGAGCTTCGGTGTATCACGCCGACATCGTCGCCTGGATTGTCAACCATTCTTATTTCCTTTAACGGCGTCGACTTCGTAACGCGCGAGGGTTTAGGATACACCCATGTTGCTCCTATAAGAGTGACTGGCCTGTCTCCTGCACAAGGATCACATGCCGGGCGGACAACGGTCGCCGTCAACGGAAGTGGCTTCCGGCGCGACTCAGAACTGGGCTGCATGTTTGGAAAATATCATGTGGCGGCGACACATCGATCAGGGACGCAAGTCAGTTGTGTAACACCTCAAGCTGTCCACAACCGTACGGTGTCCGTCATTGTCGTTGCGGGTGCAACCGAGACTGCTGCTGAGAGCAAGGACTTCGAGTATGTAAGTGGAGGGTATGTTTCATCAGTGCACCCTGCCTGTGGCCCAGTATCAGGTGGAACCCTAATTCGTGTTGAGGGGTTCAGCTTCACGGATATGCAAGAGCTTCGATGTGCGTTTAATACGCAGACGGTACCTGCGGTCTGGGTTTCCTCCACCCAACTTCGGTGCACATTACCTGAGGTCAGTAAAGCACAACAGGTGGAATTTACCGTAGAAGTCTCAGACGGTCAACGTCTTGGTGGTGGGGCGCTGTTTTCCTACTTTGCACATCCAACTTTATCGAGCGTTTCTCCTGATGAAGGATCAACCGACGGAGGCACCGCGGTGAATCTTGTCGGCGAGAATTTTACTTTCTCCAAAGATTTGCAGGTGATGTTTGGGTTGGCTGAAGTGCCCGTTGTGTTCATCAATTCGACCTTACTCCGGTGCATTACTTTTGCATCGTCTCCGGCAAGCGTTAATGTGAGTATTACACTGCATGGATCATATTTGGCGAATCAGCATACGCCTATCTATACGTTCCGCAGCAAACCCCAAGTGACATCAATCGAGCCTTTACGCGGGAGCATTGCAGGAGGGACAACAATTTCCGTACGCGGCGACAACTTCGACGACACGGCCACTATGGCCTGCAGGTTCGGTCCGGGAGATGGAACTCTTGTCCGGGCCAAATTCGTTTCTGTCGAAGAGATTGTGTGTTCTGCACCCACAGTGGCAGAGGTGGGATCTTACTCGGTGGAAGTGACGGTAAATGGAGTCGATTTCAGCGGAAGTGGACGTCGATTCAACTACCACGGCCATCCTTTCGTCACGTCTGTCAGCGCTCTCTACGGCAATGCTATGGGAGGCGCACAGCTTCGGGTACGGGGCGGGTATTTTGTCGATTCTAAGGTGATCACGTGCAGCTTTAGCCCGTCCATTGAGACAACCGGCAGATGGGTGTCGTCGACGCTGATCGACTGCATGCCACCACCAGCAAAAGTTATCGCGAAACAGAGTGAGAGCGGTTCATTGACCATTGGTTTCAACGAACAAGACAAGGCGAAAGGAGATTACTTCTATGCGGGGCAACGCACCAAGTTCACAAGCCTCTATCCCAGCACCGGATCGACGGTTGGTGGAACAACTGTTATCTTGCAAGGCGACGGATTTTACTTTGCCGGAGATCTCCGCGTTCGTTTTGGTGGCGTTGAAGTTCCAGCCACATTTTTGAATGATAATTTTCTGAGCTGTGTTTCTCCGGCGAGGGAGACAGGTGCAACCGAAGTTGCACTAATGGTTGGGACAGTTGTTCTAACGCGCTCTACTAAACAATTTCAATACGTGCTCGATACGAAGGTGGCCTCTATTAACAGCACGTTCGAAAGTATTGGCGGCATTGCTACGGCAGTCATGAAAAGCGACAGCTACGTTAATGCGAGCCACCTTGCTTGCAAATTTAGTGGACACGCTGTTGTGCCAGCTTCCTTCGCATCGGCGAGTGAAGTATCGTGTGGCGTACCTCCCCTGTCTGCATCTGGGTTCACGTCACCAGAAGTTGGCGCCGATGGTAATTTTTTCGTACTCGCCGACGATGGCTTCGTCTACACGACGGAGGCGCCTCTGCTTACATTTGAGCCTTCCAGCGGTCAAAACGAAGGAGGAACGCTTGTGGTGGTGTCAGGCACGAGGTTTCCGAGCTCGGAGATGATTGAGTGCGTCTTCGGTTGGATTTCAGTGCCCGCCGTGTGGCTTTCGGAGGAGGTCATACAGTGCAAAAGTCCTGTATGGGAGAAAGAAGAAACCCAAGTTCATGTTACCGTTGTCGTCAATAGCAAATGTGTTGGCCGTGGGCTATTCACTTACACGCGAACTTTTCTTGATTATGTTGTTCCCGAAGAAGGAGATCGTTCCGGTGGAACGCTCGTCACAATATCTGGCAGTGGGTTCGACTCAGGCAAGCAATGGTTTTGCTGGTTTGGTCCAGAGAAAACACCCGCTATCGTGGTCGACGAAGCAAGAAAACTCCTGCAATGCCTGTCGCCGCCATGGACTGGCTTGGAATCTTCCGTCGATGTGAACGTGGCTGCAGGGTCTTCCCTGCCTGGTTTTCAGTCGAGCGTGCCTTTCACGTACATTCCGTCAGTAGAGGCACTTGTACTCGACCCAGCCAGCGGCTCTGTCCTCGGTGGAACATCCGTCGTGGTCACCATTCAGCACGGCTTTGGGAGCTATCGTCCTCCCGTGCACTGTGATTTTGGTGACGTGGGGTCTTCCCATTCTACCTGGCTGAACGCGACTGCCGTGGTTTGCTTAGCCCCGCCGTCACCGTACCGGGGAAAGGTTCTCGTGAGCGTACACTCAATCACCAGCAAAAATCAGTTGGACAAGACTATCCCATATTGGTACTTCTACCCACCAACGGTATCATTCGCGTATCCTCTAGAAGTGGACGCAAGCAACGACACATCCGCGATGTTGACGGTGACCGGAGGCAACTTTGTAGGCTCTGGCCCTCTGTCCTGCCGAGTAGACCAAATCGTTGAACGGGCGATATGGATATCGAGATCAGTAATTAATTGCCCATTATCTAACATCCGTCCTGGAAATCACACGATCGAGATATCGAACAACATGGTGGATTTCGTGCCAGCGAGCGAGCGCCTTGTTGTTTCGCCGAGGGGCACCCTCCTTGAGAGCGCAGGCCATGTCTTTCCAAACAGAGGTTCTACGGAAGGCGGCACTTCTGTTGAAGTGTTGGGATTGAGCGTTGAACAACTCGGATCTGTTCGACGTTGTGTCCTAGGAGATATGGTCGTCGACGGTAGTAGCCCAAGCGTGGATCGTGTTGTCTGTGTGACGGAACATCACGAGGAGGCGACAGTACCCGTGACTGTTTGCGACTCGCACAGCAGTTGCTCTCCGATTCAAGGCTATTTTTCCTTCGTTGAGTTGCCTGTATCAACAGCGCTTTCGCCTAGCCTGGGATCCATACACGGTGATTCAGCGATCACAGTAGATTTACTGAAGGGGTGCGGCCAGGTCAACAGAGATGTGTGGTGTCAAGTAGGCAGCACCACCCTGCGGGCATCTTCGGTTGGCGAAGCCTCGGTGGCATGCATCATGCCTTCAGAGCAGGATGGGGTCATTCACGTATCCGTATCTTGCAATGGGCTAGATTTTTCGAACCCTCTGCCGTTCCGGTACTACCCTGAAATTGTTGTGTACGACATATATCCACTCTCTGTCTCGAGCGACGGGGAATCGGTGATACACATAAGCGGCAGAGGATTCCAGAACTTTGCAAACAGAGATTCAGTTGAGATCGGGGTACTTTGCATCTTCGATGAGACGCCTACACCTGCGATGTGGGTATCCGATGTATTAGCTCTATGTCGACGACCCCTCAGGGCTCCGGGGCTGGTGAAGCTTCGCATTCTTGCTTCTCTCGATCAAGAATTGCTGGCAGTCACAAACATAACCTATGTCGACCGTACCCTTCGCACCAAAAAATACGTGCTGGATCCTTCTGCCGGGAGCATGAGGGGGGGTACCGTTGTATCGATATTTGGAAAGCACATGGTGGCTACCCCGTTGGTGTGCACCTTCGGTGCACAAACCACGTCGCCCGTCTACGTTTCTTCCTCCGAAGTCGCATGTACCGCTCCAACATCTATCGCGCCAGGCCGCGTAGAAGTCACTTTAACTTTCTTGGATTACGAGGACGTTGTTGGTGAATTTGAGTACAGGGATTATCTCCAGCTTGAAAGTGTGCACCCAGCTGTGGCGAATGTTGACGGTGGCACCAGCGTCACCGTTGTTTTGGAGCAGAACTCGGAATCCATGTCAGGTATGTCAAACCTCAGCTGCAACATTGGTGGTATCAACGTGCCAGCATGGATACACCATAATTCGTCGAGCGTTACGTGCATTGCGCCTGCTCTACCATATGGGACTGCATCAATTAAGCTTGCTGACGGGGGTCAAGATGTTTCTAGCGGGGATTTCACCCTTCGGTATATCCCTTTGCCTGTGATCGTAAAGATTAGTCCCGCTGGTGGATTTGCCAGTGGCAGGGGCGACGTTGAAGTTTACGGGCATAATTTCATCTACTCTCCAGATCTAGTTTGCTTATTTGGTGGTACGTTGGCACCATACGTCGAGTGGCTGTCGCCCACACAACTGCGGTGCACGGCTCCGAAGCTGCTGCCAGGTGTTGTTCAGGTGGCGGTTTCTCTGGACGGAGTGAGGTTTAGCACCGCCTCAAACACCACAACATACGAGGTGCATCAGGATATGGTTATAATCAGGCTTGATCCGCAGGTGGGGTATGTTGAAGGGGGCACTACGGTGACCGTCGAAGGCAATAATTTCCCTTCCACGGGAGGCTTAGAGTGTCTATTCGGAACTATCGTTGTGCCCGCAACGGTGTTCAATCACACTTTTCTGGAGTGCCTAAGTCCAAGTATGGACGTGGGAACGGTGAACGTAACGCTGCAACATTTGACCAGAATGGAAGAGGTCGACAGCGGCGGCATACGAGCACAGTTCCAGGTGATGTCTTCAGAACCCAAAATTCATTCTATATCGCCAATAATTAGCCCGATCGAAGGTGGTGCAGTCCTTGCCATTGTTGGTACCAACTTTTCCGCCGCCTCGCAGATAATGTGCCGTTTCACGGGAAGGTCAGAAGTTGTCGACGCCACCGCCGATTTTCTGTCACCAATTGCTGTAGCGTGCATATCACCTCCGTGGCATCAGCCGGAACAGGCTGTGGCTGTTGATGTCTTGATCGGTGGAAAGCTTGCTGGGTCCGCCAGCGATTCTAGGATAGTTGTTGATTTTGGCGTGTCTCCAGTGATCGAATCCCTCCACCCGAGGCTTGGGCCAGCATCGGGAGGTACTGTGCTTCATCTCCGCGGAGCTAATTTTCAGAACTTGGAGACGCTGGCGTGTCTGGTCTGCAAGTCTCGCGTAGAAAATTGCACAACGACTCCCGCGAAGTGGCTGTCGCCCAGCGAACTCACATGTATCACCTCACGGCACGAGCCGGGCCCGACGAAGGTTAAGGTGACCAACAGTGGACTGGATAATGACGAAAGCTTTTCCGCGCAGTTTTTATTTTTTTCTACGCCTCATATCACGGGGGTACATCCGAGTGGAGGAAGCGTAGAGGGCGGTACCAAGGTTCTTATACGCGGCACGAACCTTGCGTTCACTAGCACCTTCAGGTGCCGTTTTGGTGAGATTTCAACGAAGGCCACTTTTCACTCGTCTGGAGTACTCTGCACATCACCGCGAGTCTTGAACGCCCAGAAGGTGATTGTCGAAGTATCGATCAATGGTGCGGACTTTACTTCAGACGGACAAACTTTCGAGTATTCTACACTCGGCACTGATCTTCGGTCAGTCGAAGTTCAACCGAGCTACGGAGACCGGAGGGGTGGCACCCAGGTAATGGTGCATGTCGGGGTGAATGACGACTCCGAGTCTCCCCTGGAAGGGGGTTACGAATGTCTTTTTGACGACGAGGTAGTCCCAACATTCTCGGCCTCTCCTTCTTCCGTGATGTGCCGCTCCCCTGCATTTCCCGAGGAGGGTGTGGTAACCCTTCGCTTGAGATCAGTGGACGGAAAAACTTGGACAGCATCGACGCTTTTCGAAGTCATGCCACGAATCAACATCCACTCTTTGGAACCTGCATCGGGATGGGCATCCGGAGGTGACAGTGTGGTTGTACATGGATTGGCTTTGTCGACACCCTGTTGGTATGCTGTCGTTTCGGTGATCTGATGGCTCCGGCTGAGTTGCTATCGACATCCACTTTGAGATGCCGTACGCCGGCTCGGCTTGATGAGAGCTCTAGCTCGGTCCTGGTCGAAGTCTCACATAATTGTGACGACTTCTACGGAGAAGGTCTTGAGTTTCAGTACCACGATGACTTTCTCCAGAATCTTGACACCGAAGCAGATTATTCAGGACAACTACTTCGGTGCTCACCAGATGACTCAAACCGCACTCAAGACCAGTCTTTAACGTGCGTTTCACATGCAGGTCCTTCACATTTACACCAAATGCGACAGCTTGAAAGCATTGCTAAGGAAACCGCCCTCGTTCAATCTGAGCCACAGAAATTTTCAGTTCGGTCAGGTCCAATAGCCGGTGGCACATCGATCGTACTTTCGGGATTGAAAAATATCAAGGATATTTTTTTCTGCACGTTCGCTGGTGGAGAAAACGTGGTCGTCGCAGATGCGCTGCCCTCTGCGCAAGCAGGCAGTGTCATATGTCTGTCTCCGCCATGGTCTGTACCGGGAACAGTCTCAATGCAGGTTACTGACGCGGATATGAATATCCTCCACGCGTCCACCTTTTTGTACTACCTGCAGCCCATTCTTTACGATATGACCCCGTCGTGGGGCAACGGACTAGGACGGACGAGGATTAAACTCTCTGCCAGCGGAATCGCAGATGCACATAATCCAACATGTGGCTTCTTTGACGTCAACAGCACCATTGTAGCTGCCAGCACCGCTGTTAGGGTTGGGGCCAACGATATGTGGTGCCAATCTCCGACTCATGCACCTGGACTTTTCTTTCTCGAGGTATCTGCTAATGGTGAAGACTTTACGCGACATTCTGGGTTCCTCTTCACAATGGCGAGGGAGCCCCACATTTTTGATGCTGCTCCGTTGGTAGGTGTTTCTGCTGGTGGTACGGAGATAACTGTTCGCGGCACTTCTTTCGGGCATATGAGCGAGGCACTCTGTCAGTTTGGCGAGACCAGCGTTCCAGTAACAATCGTCAACGACAATATGATGTTATGTACGAGTCCACCCATCTCACGCAATCTGGGAGGATCCTCAAATGTAGTCGACTTTGCTCTCGTCCTAAACGAGGACGCAGGGTATTTCAGCGTGGCCACAGTAAATTTCACATACATGGCCTATCCGAAGGTCGTGACAATATCACCAAACACCGGCCCAATCGCTGGTGGGACACTTGTAAATGTAACAGGAGTCGACTTTGTCGACGTGGGGAATGGTGTTGAATGCTGGTTCGGAGAGACCAGGAAACGTGCAACGATTGTGGCCGTGGATCGACTGGTTTGTGAATCACCGCCATTCCCTGAGGGAGTCGTCACAGTTGCCGTCAGAAACGACGGTGGTGGAGCCGATCTTTTGCAAACCGGTCCGTTGTTTGTCTACAATTCTTCGCTTCGCGTCTCAGGGCTAACCGCTGCGGTTTCGACGTCTATAGACAGTGCATCAAGGGGAATCGGACAATATAAAGATA
The DNA here is from genome assembly GCA_031763025.1 of Macrocystis pyrifera. Lineage (NCBI taxonomy): Eukaryota > Phaeophyceae > Laminariales > Laminariaceae > Macrocystis > Macrocystis pyrifera. The sequence continues at coordinate 2,432,900 of JASSKH010000023.1, forward strand.
CCTTTGCAACAATCTTAGACAGCTCCAACACGCTACTGGAACTCACTGCCACTCACCGCACAGGGTGTACTGTCAACGATAGAAGGGTGGGTTCCAACACCGAGGGGGGTAGCTGCTTCTCTCAAGAAGCTCGAGTGGAATCTATCGCCCCCGACAACGGGCCGCGCGCCGGTGAAACTCCTGTCGTCGTGACGGGACGTTCCTTTACGATGCATGAAGTCTTCATGTGTCACTTTGGCACGCGTCAAACCCGCGGGCACATTGTGGACGCTTCGCATATTGTTTGTTCCTCGCCACCGTCTAATGTACAGCGATCTGTGGGCTTTCACGTGACCAGCGGCGACCAACCTCTTTTGTCAGAGGGAATTCTTTACTTCTATGAAGATGTTCCTACGATTGTGCGAGTGCGACCGCGGCTTGTGTACCAAGGCGACAGCACGACCGATATCGTGGTGGAGGGAGAGGGATTCCGAAACGACTCGTTGCTGGCCTGCATGCTGAACGGTGTGTCGGTTGTACGAGGCACCTTTCTATCCAGCGAGTCAGCAACATGTACGGTGGATCAACATAGCTCTGGGTACGTTCGGCTAGAGTTGACCAATAACGGTGTAGACTTCAGCTCAAATGGATATGGCATTGTTATTGCTCCTCAGCCAGTCGTCACGGGTATCGATCCCGCCGCCGCTTTATCCTTGAGCGATGCGGGGGTAGTTGTTTCAGGGTTACATTTCATGAACGTTCCTGATCTCGCCTGCGTTTTCGGACAACAAACGATTCTGGCCGAGTGGGTATCGAGTGAGAAGATCCATTGCAGAATGCCTGCGTCGCGCATGCCAAGCCTCATGGAAGTCTCTGTGACTCTTGTTCGTCAGCAGAGTGAACAGGGTGTGGTGGATTTCGAGGAAGTTTCGTCTAGAAGTGTTCAGGTGAAATCAGTGCGACCAGAGTTTGGAGCGTGTGATGGAGGTACTGTCATTACCGTGGCAGGAAGCAACCTGAGGAGTGAAGGGGATACCATTTGCAGGTTTGGCGGCGCAGGCGATGTGCTTGCTCGGGTTGCAGACAACTCCACAGTGCAATGCATGGCTCCTGCAAGTCTGGCTGGTCAAGTACGTATTCAAATAGCAACAAGTTCCGAGGGCTTCAGCGCAACATTTGCGACATTCACATACCTCGTCCGCCCAAAGGTGGCAAGCTTGCATCCTTCAGCAGGGATTTTGCACGGGGGCACTCATGTCACAGTTTTAGGTTCTGGCTTCGCCAATACCACCGACTTGGTATGCTTCTTCGGCAACCAGCCTGCCCTATCTGGCGCATTTGTATCCCCAGAAGAAGCGATGTGTGAGTCTCCCCCTAGCGAGGCGCCCACTGTCGTTCCTGTTACGGTGCGGCTAAACGGGGTGGGGTCGACATCAGCTGTCAGCTTTAGATACGTTCTGCCTCCAACCGTGATTGACGTGTCACCCCGTGAGATGCACTTCAACGAGTCGCGCTGGTTGACCGTTACAGGTGCGAACTTCGTTCCTAGTTCCGATCTCATTTGCCTATTTGATGGAGAACTCGCCGAAACGGCAAGCTGGCTGTCCCCAAGTCTACTTCGCTGCCCGATTCCAATATCATCGACGCCAGTCAGCAGCTCGGTTTCAATCACGGTAACGAACACTGGCGATGACATGTCAGCACCGGCCGTGACTTTTTACATTTTTCCACGTCCGGTGATCCACTCTGTTTCACCAACCGGTGGCTTTTTGGACCGGACGACACCCGTAACTGTGCTGGTAAAATCATACGGTCGGCAAGTGCAGCACGTTGCAGCTCCAGGGCAAGCGCGCTGTCTCTTTGACGATGAATCCGTTCAGGCCATAGCAGCGCTAGCTCCGACCAAGCAGTGTGATACACAAGCTGGGGAATCATCGACGGTGTGTATTGAGGTTCGGTGTACGGCTCCCGCTCATCGCTCTCGAAGGAAAGTGTATCTTCGTGTCGTGAGTGGAACAGGAGCTATGCCTACAGACGCGGTAATTTTCGAGTTCAGCACAGCGCCTGCCGCTTCTTCCATGCTTCCAAGACAGGGTCCATACGGGGGTGGCACAGCAGTCACGATCCAGCACAGGCTTGAAGAAGGGCCAGCACTGCCCGTATTGGCTGGATGCCAATTTTCAGATGCGTTCGACACGATTTATGTCACGGGCGAGGCATCTGAAGCCGAATCTGGTTTCTTGTCGGTGATGTGCTACTCTCCTCCTTGGCGAAGTCACTCTCGGCACCAATCGCTTGTCAATGTGAAATTAGTGGTCGACGACTCCATCGACAATGGCGATGAAACCCCGTTCATCTATTCAAACGGAGTTCAGCTTTTTGCCCTCAGCCCACAATGGGGCTCGGATAAAGGGGGCGCAGAAATTCTGATTCGGGGGCTAGGCTTTGACCCGCACGTACAGTTCTTGTGTACCTTCGCCCAAGAAATGACTCGTCAGGCGGTGACTGTAGCTGATCGTACTTCATCGACACCAGCTGTGTGGTTATCTGAGGAAAAGCTCCTGTGTGAATCACCCGCCCACCCGCCTGGACCGGCCTACGTCACTGTAACCGTAAACGGAGAGCAGGTGGGCGGTGTGCTACAGTTTCAATTTAGATCACCCCCTCGGTTCAACTTGCTGTCCCCGCACAAAGGACCATCATCTGGGGGTACGGTTGTGGACGTGAGTGGGGAAAACATTTTCTTTACTGATCGCACCGCATGTAGATTTGGTGGCTTGCACAACTCGGCGACTATTTATGTGCACTCACATTCACTGTTGTGCATATCACCACGCGCATCTCCTGGGGTATACCCTATGAGCATCGCCATGGACGGGGACCACTTCGAGGAAACTGGGCTTAGCTTCCACTACCTGGAGGACATACACACAATGTCTTTGGCGCCATCATACGGATGGACCACAGGAGGTACAAACGTCACTCTGCGCGTTCATGGCATTCAGAGCGACGCACAAATTGCTCAATTGCTGTGCGTATTTGGCATTAATCGTGAAGTCGCCATCAGCGTGGATGCCAAGGCCGGGAGCGTAGTTTGTTCATCCCCCCCGGCCGTGCAAACATCTTTGACGGGTTTTGTTGACGACGCGACAGTGACCACAGTCTCTGTTGTTGCTAGCTCGAGCGCCATGCCTACCGCATCGGCGCAGATATTCTACTACGTCGTTCCGGTGACGGTGATAGCCGCGATCCCAGATCGTGGACGGCAAGGTACTTTAGTGCATGTTTTTGGTGAAAACTACGACGACAACTTCGGGCTTGAGTGCCAGTTTGGGACTCACAATACCCCGGCGACATTTGTGACCCCTCAAAGGGTTGATTGCTACGCGCCGGCCAACGGAAGTGGCCAGGTTGAGGTAACCGTCTTATCTGGTGGAAAGCTTCCTGCTTGGCACACCAGAGCATTTTTCACCTTCGAGCAGCCTATTGTTCTCCTCTCCATCGATCCCACGAGTGGTAGGTATGGCGCAAGCACAACCGTGACGGTAACAGGACAGGGTTTTCAGCCGTCGTCTAGTCTTAAATGCCGGTTTGGTGGGCTAGAAGAGTCCGCAACCTTCTTGAACTCAACGCATGTGCGTTGCATCGCTCCTTCTCAAGGAATAGAGGACGTGCCTGTGTCGATTGTGCAGGGAGATAGCGCCTCATTCAATGTTCTACGTTTCCTGTACCGGGAGGAGATTTTGATTCCCCCGCTGGTTCCATCGGAAGGCAGCTTGTACGGCGGCACTTTAGTTTCGATCAAGACTAACATCAGCTCCACAATGACGGAGTTACAATGTACTTTCACATCAAGAGAGGCGTTCCACACTTCTAGCGCAGCGGAAGCCGACGGGGCCAACGTGCTGTGCGAAACACCCCCATCCCCTGGACTCACGGTCGGCACAGTTTGGTTGAGCTTGACGAAAGGAGGAATTACCGTCGCGGAAGGAGCAGAATTTACGTTTGTGAAGCCCCCTGTGGTACGTACGATTCATCCGCGAACCAGTTACATACAAAACGGAGAGCGCTTGTTTGTACTAGGCGAGAATTTTGCATCGTCGAACGAGCTTGCTTGCAAGTTTGTTAGCACCATCAATAATGCGTCTGTAACTGTTTCAGCACGTTTCATTTCGCGAGTAAAGATTTCGTGCATCACCCCGGTTTGGCAAATGCCCGCAGCTCCTGGCGTTCATGTTTCTGTCCATGTCACGACTAACGGGATAGATTTTACATCAGGAGGTCCACAGCTGACCTTCCGACCGGCAACAACCATATCTACTGTGATGCCCAGCGCAGGGCCGTACACCGGAGGTACGGTCGTTACCGTGTCGGGAGAAGCGTTGCCCGCAGAAAACTTGGTCTGCCGCTTCGGGACGTCACTCGTAGCAGCATGGATGACGTCGAGGGGCCAAGCGGTCTGCGTAAGCCCCCCATCACCACACGGACACGTAGGATCTGTTCCTCTTCATCTTACCGTCGACGGCCGGGACGTAACCTCTACGGCTGCGGCGTTCATCTACAGTGCTGCAATAACAGGAGCGGACACTGTCGCCGAGGTCGCGAGAACAGCCATACAGAAAAGAGACGCAACCACAAAAATAACGTTGGCGAACGCCCGCGTACTTTATGAGCGGGATGCATTGGCTGGATTGCCATCTGGGCCAGCAATCAATCACCTGGAGCCGAACAGTTGTTCCATTTCAGGAGCTGTGGAAATCCTTGTCCACGGATCAAAATTCATCAGCTCGCCTTCTCTTACTTGCTCTTTCGGAGGGGTTCATGTTGAAGCTATTTTTGTGTCAGTTGACCTCGCCCGGTGCATGGCACCGAGGCACATGCCAGCACATGTGTTCCTGGAGGTTTCCAATGATGGCATGGAGTTTTCTGCCTCTGGCGTGGCGTTCACGTTTTACACTGAACCTTCTGTTTTCGGTATTGAACCTAATCATGGACCAGCTGAGGGGTCGACACCGGTGACCGTCATCGGTAACCAGTTTATGCGCTCGAGCGATCTTTCTTGCCTGTTTGGAGATACGGCCGTACCCGGGCTGTTCCTCTCATCGAACCAGATCAAATGCTGGACGCCGCCCATGGAGGGCATAGGGACAACTATCCGAGTGCAGGTACGCCATTTCTAGCTTGCACTGACTGTAGAGTATTCGGTGTTCCGTTGTATCCCCTGTTGTCCCCCCCACTTGGACTGCTTGTTCATGACGTTTTTTTGCGCTATGGTGATCGCTGATCTCGGCATAGGTTTGGACGAACACCGCGGTACATCAAATGCTGTAGTCAACCCTATTAATAGCTGTAAACATCTGAAAACACGCAAACGTTTACTCCGACGATTAGGTGACCAACAACAACGCCAGCTTCTCCACTGGGTTTGCGCTCTTCAACTACAATGGGAGGGCGATGATCACCACACTTAATCCATCGATGGGTACAGACGGTGGTGGGACCGTCGTGCTAGTTGGGGGGGAGAATTTTCTCAACACAACCTCGGCAGCGTGCATGTTCGGAGCCATAGCTGCTCCAGCTAAATTTATTTCAAATCAGGCGGTGCTCTGCACAGCACCACCGCATTTACCTGGCGCGGTGTTGGTAAGTCTGACATTTAACGGCGCTGATTCCTCCATGTCGGGCGCGCTGTTCACCTACTATCCACAAGCGAACGTTGGCTCGGTTTGGCCAGTGTTAGGATCTGCTGCGAACGGTGGTACCATCGTCACAATACACGGAGACGGCTTTCGAAATTCGGCAGAGCTGGTGTGTAAATTCGGAAACATCGTTGGGACAGAAGCAACATGGCTGTCATCGACCGAACTTTTGTGCAGAACCCCACCGCACCGCCCTGGCTTGGTGATAGTTCGGGTGGCTAATAACGGGGCGGACTTCTCATTGACTGCTTCTGAGTTTTTGTACATCGATGACCCTTCTCTGGAGGACGTACGGCCGACCAAGGTGCTGGAGACAGGTCAAGTTCCGGTAATGCTCAAAGGGTCGAACTTTATGAACACAACCACGCTGGCCTGCCGATTTGGATCAGCCGTGGTTAGGGCATCGTTCATTGCTCACTGGCTTGTGGTGTGTATGGCACCGTCTCACTCAGCACAACTCCGCCTTCAACGTAAGTTCGGAAGTTTCTCGGTGGAGTTGTCCGTCAACGGGATAGACTACACCGACAGTGGGCAAGCCATCGAGTACATCCAGGCTAGTCCGGAAGGCCACTACGCGCAAGACTGGGTGTCATCTTTGTCTCCCAATGGCACCTACAGCGCTGAGGGGGGGGGTGGGAACTTCACGCTATGCCACCCTGGGAGTTTTCAGACGTCATCAGGCGCATGGCGGTGCCTTCTTTGCCCCGTGGGGTTCATGTGCCCGGGTACGTTCTATATGTTCGTTCAAGTGTCAAGATACTTGAGTTGTGCGTAGGAGATAATCTAAGTGGGCATTATTCGTTGCCGCCAGTACAGAAGAGAGCGAGAGTCACGAAGTTGGGGTTTTGCTGTGACATTATGCGATCCGACCGCCAGTTGATAAGCGACGCAATAAAGCTCTTTAGACCCATGGGGTTATCGTCTTCGGGCCGCCAGGCAGTGTACCGGTTGTTCGAGGAGCTCGTAATTGAGTAGTAATGGTAGCTCTGAAGGGCAAACTACACTCGCGTACGTAGAGCTCTGTGGTAGTCATGTCAGTTGTGTCGTGCACCATCGAACTTTTAATAGACACCGACTCTCTTTGTGCCTCCTTTCTCAGATTTTGGACTATTTGCTCCCGTGGTGTGCCCTGCGGGGTTCGTGTGCCAAGAGCTAGGGCTTGCAGGACCTCGGAACCCTTGCCCGAGAGGGCACTTCTGCCCTGAGGGAGTTAAAACGTCTCATCACGTCGGGGTATCAAATTCGTCTGAAGCCTTCCAATGGGTCACAGTTCCTGATAGTGGGGTAGCATACTTCAATGCATCTGCTAGAAGAAACCAGTTTGAAGAGTCCGGGCGCCCAGGGCCTGCGACTGGGTATGGTCGGCAGGAGCATGCTCCAAACAGAGCTGTTTTCGCCGAGCAGCCCATTCCATGCCCCCTTGGGTACTATTGCGGGCAAGGCGTTGCCATCGAGAATCCCGTTCCCAAGAACTTCAGCACCCCACAGAGATGCTTCGACGGCTTTTTCTGTCCGAGAGGATCATCCACTCCGGAAGGTTCTGGCCCTTGTCCCCCTGGATATTTCTGCCCCACTCCACTTGAAGCGATGGCATGCCCGAAGGGTCAATTTTGCCCTGGTGTTGCCAATACCAAGCCGCGAGACTGCATGCCAGGCACATATAACCCAGTCGAGGCCCAGGCCAACTGCACCCTCTGTGAAAGCGGTAGAATTTGTCCGGGATGGGCTCGGGACCTCCCGCAAGTCTGTCCGCCAGGCTTCGTATGCGTTGGGCAGGGCTTGTCTGCGCCAGTTTTGCTCTGCCCTTCAGGATACTTCTGTGGTGAAGGTACTCTCACTGCGAATCCCGCAGATTCTATCGAGCAACGTCCCCTACCGTGCCCATCTGGCACCTTTTGTCTCGGCGGGGTTGCGCACAACATGAGCATCGAATGGATTGCGTTAGTACCGGAAGGTGCGTCAGCTCCCCAGACTTGTACGGAGGGGACGTATTGCGAGGAGGCATCTGTTTCGCCGTCTGGATCAGGGCCATGTTTCGAGGGGCACTACTGCCCACCTGGCATAAGCTACCCCATTGAAACTCCCATCGGGAACTTTGCGGCCGATGAAGGCTCCGTGGTACCGATGTTGTGCTTTCCGGGAACGTACGCACCCTTAACAGGAGCGAACGAATGCCGAGTCTGCCCTTCAGGGTACACGTGTCCTTCCTACGGAACGTATGAACCGACTGTCTGCGAAGTCGGGCATTACCGGTCACTGTCTGACTCTGTCACGTGTAGACCATGTCCAACTGGAACGTTCTCATCTTCGCTGGGTGTAACGGATATATCGTCATGCCTTCCGTGTCCTCCTGGTCGGATCTGTGGAGTGCAAGCTATGGTTAACCTCACGGAGAGCAATGTAAGAAAACGGGCAGAATGGCTTGTATATACCCGGTATGTCGGGAGAGTCCTGTCCGTTTATAATGGGTAGTGTGCATGTTGTAGGGGTCTTAGTCAGGTTTGTTTTTCGAATGCGCGCCGAGCTCCCCCCAGATATGCCAATGGGGGGTAAATACACAGCATTAGTTGCCCAATATCTCTCGCACTGGCATTGAGCTAATTTTGCGGTGCCTGCCAGAGATAGCAACCATTTCAATTATTAATTTGCAGTGGGAAACAAGATTCCACCTTTGCATCATCGTCGTCTCCCCTGGTAGCACCCTGCACAATACTATGTGCCATCGACTATTATATTAGTATGTAGCTCATTTTCTGGGTGTGACGAAGATAACTTTGTCTCGCATACCTTCATTTACGCCACTCGTTCTTTCAGGTGTGTCCCGCAGGGTATAACTGTGGATCTGGCACAGATCGCTCAACGCAATTCGCTCACAAATGTCCCGCTGGACTTTTCTGTTCGGCCGGCACGGAGCCAGACGATCAATATGAGAGTGTCTGCGACGCTGGGTACTACTGCATTCGTGGGACACCGAACTACCTAGCAACACAGGTAAGTTGTTTCACGATTGAGGGGCGTACACACTGAGTACGATACTCAAATGCGTTTCGCATTTTCACATTGCGCATAAGATATTTTGAAACTTTCCCGTAAAATAGCGGCACTTTCGTCTCACAGGTCTCAAGGCACCTATGTGTTTCTTCTCGAGAGGCCTGGTCTTTCCTGCGTTCGGTTCCCGCTCAAAAAGGGAACTTGATTAGTTCCTTTGTGTACATCCAGGAAAATCAATGGGTATTTTGTGTGCTGAGCCCTGCGCAAAACAACAGAACCACATTTTTGCTTGCTACTGTGCATCTTGCCCAGTGCCTCGAAATCATACTAGAGCGTTGGTCGAAGTGGAGAGCTGACGTTTTTTTTTATTGTTTGTTCGTTTTAGCTTTATCCATCACCAGCGTTGTCTAGTTCAGTTTGCAGTACCAGGTAACGTTTTTGTCCCGTGGCGCCGTCAACAAGTCATGATTCTACAGGTGTCTACGCTTCTAGCCTCCTGTGCTTTCCTTAGGTTCTATCGCGCATAGGATTTGAGATTCCCACAGCTCGTCGACTTTCATCGAGTTTGTGCTTTTCACGGTGACGCGCTTCTGCGATTTCTTATATCATTTGTACTTACGCTGCAACGCTTGGTGTCATAAACCTTAATGTGGGATGCACAGAACAAATGCCCAGTCGGGTCATACTGCCCGGATGGCACAGCATCAGGAACATCATCCGATGTGCGCTGTCCAAGGAAGACAACGAGCCTTGTCGGCGCCTCTGAGCTATTAGAATGCATTGTCGAAGCGGTGAGTGATTTATGGCAGGTGTGTAACCTACGACAATTGTGAGCAGTATGGGGGCTGGATACCCGGTCTCCATTGACTTGCTTGGTTAGGCAAATCTCACTCGATGGTAGGACTATACGCACAGGGTTTGCTCGAAGTGTGATGTGCATGTGCTCACGCTACTGAGAAGGCAACCGGATCGTTTACCGAAATTAAGCCTTAGCATAATCAATACCCTTAAACACCACCTTATTTCCGCACACCGTGCATTGGTTATTTGTTATTGTACAAGATAGACACCTGATTCAATGCATACGGATTCGTATCGTGGCTTTTCAGGTGGATGTGTGCGACAAAGTTGAAGTCAGCGTCAGGGACCCTACCTTAGATGCTTCGTACTATAGCAGCTTCACATACACCTTGTTAGATGGTTCAGGAGAAGAAATAGCGTTCGACAGCACGCCTGCGAAGGATCCGACGGGGGAGGTACAGGTGCGCTCAGCCTAACCCACGACTGATCATCGAACGTCACAGGTCACATCCACTCGTAGGAGTCGGCGGTAGCTTGCTTTACTATTAGACGTGCGCTAGCGGTCTTTAAGTACTCCCTGGTAGTATATTTGTCCTTCTAACATGTCCCCGTATCCCAGCAGGTCCACTTCTTGACCCATCTCGTAGATCGGGCGTACTCGGGCGTACCTCGCGTTGATATGTGCCCCAAGCGACAGTCTGCGCAGTACGAGATTGCACGGTGCCAATCGAGAGTATGCGACAGCGGCAACGACAACAACAGCCCCATTCACTTGATTGGCGTATTTGCGCACAGGTTTTGGAGAAGATCATGCCGATAAACGAATCTGGCTCTGACTCATTCTGGACGAACGACACCGTTGAGGTGTTTCGGGTTTGCCCAGAGTATGGAACGCAGCATGCAGGCGAAACGGCTACCATCATCGGTCGGAACTTCCGAGATAGTGACGTTTTCGTGTGCAGATTCACGCCTTGCACAGGCACCTCTAGTGGTCCTCGGAAGTGTGAAGCACCAGTGCCGACAGCTGTCTTGAGCGAGGAGAAGTCCATTGAGACGGCGGCCACTTACATCAGTGGGACACGAGCGCAGTGTCCTATGCCGGAATATTCCTTCCCATCCAACGTCTCTCTTCTTCTTCAAAGCGGTGTGTGCGAGGAGGACATCACTGGAGTTCTCGCCTATGTTCAGCGCTGCGAAGTAGATGCTATTTCTGATGGATCCTGTGAAGATGATGCAGGCACTGGATACCGCTTCGTTTACGATACGCTGGTAAGAGCTTGCTACCGATAGCGCTGTTTGGAAAGACAATCTCGTCCACATGTTAACTATTCTGTGCGCAATGCCGCAAATCGATCGCAACAGTGTTCAAATGCACCTTGCATGTAGAAAGATGGCCGATTACGCTTCTTAATCGGTAATCGCTTGCACTAAATGTCGAAGCTGGTGCTAATTTGTTCTTCTCAGGTGTCGTGCACCGCTGATGAAGTGGCACACGGGGAGTGCGACGACACTCCGGTAGAAGGACGCATGTGGAACCCTTGTTATACCGCCGAGGTGTGTATCATCTCAGTATCCAGTTCTTTACTGAGTATTTCCCCCCCATGGCGCGTTCGCGGTAGATATAGTCTTGCCTAACTCGACGTCGTACGTACACGGTCGGTCCACAAGAAGGAAGATGACTTCTAGGTGGGCGACCTTATTCACTGTACGATACATGAAGGGTTTTCTATCGGCTTTTTCTCCAAGTCGTCCTTCGAGCGTACGAACGTGCTTTTTATACTCCGCCTATGTTTTTTTTTTGCTCGACGTACCCCTGTTGTTTAATGTAACGGATATTGGCCATTGTTAAACACTTCCGGTGTCCAGATGCGCATCGATGTCACAGTGGCTGGCTCCATCTTCAGCGGGGATGGCCTGTTTTATGCGCATTCTACCCTGCCCACTGCTCTGGCCGAAGACAACTACATGGACTACGTTGTACATTCAACTTTCGCTACATACACGGTGGTCCAAGAGGTATTGCACAAATCACTAACATGATTCGTTACAAAAGGCAGTTGTAGCACAGAGGAGTGCTGGTCGCTGTTCATGCCAGATTCGCATGGGAGGACACACCGTACAAAAGCCAACAAGGTCGAAAGGTTGCAGGCCAATATATGTTGAGGACACCTTGTCAAACTGGAAACGATCATCACAACGTGTCCTCAACGTACAGGACGAGAATTAAGCTGACGTTGCGACGATTGTCAACTTTCCAACACGTCCTCAATGCATGATACATTGTGGCTCTCGACGTTGGATTATGTGCGAGGGGAAAGGTCTGTCCAATTGTATCATACAACGATATTTTTTTTAACGGTCTTTTGTTCATGCGACGTTGTTTATGTGACACCAGGAATACTGGCTTAACGACACCAACGTCGTGGATATGGACGCTCATTCATGCACAGTATCGAAAACCAGCGAGGAGAGCGATAGACAGCGCGAGGAGGGATGGTTCCTCCTCCGGGCACTGCACACTGCACAACTATCTTACGATTTGTCGCACATTCCATCCAGCATGGTGAGTCGTTCTTGTGCAGAACACGCAGACGTTTCTGAAAAAAATTGATTCGCGGCTTGTCCGCGGACTTATCGCTTCCCCAAAGCTACTTTTTTCGCGCAAGCGAGGTACCATGGTCTTCACGCACCCATCGTTTTGTCCGCAGACAACGAGGCGTAACAACGAGGCGTAGCACAGAGGGCGATCGGGTAGCAACTATGAAAGGAATACGTCCGAGGTTGACGGGAGTTGCCCCGCGTTTTTCTTTTGATAGAATGCATAGGACGCGATCTGAGCTGTTTGCCGCTCAGATGGCATCCTATGCATAAAAAAAGATGCAGCACACAGCCCATACGTCGGCCCGTAACCCAGTCTTCGTCCAATTAAAAATATTCAACATATTACCGCCTAGCAGTACCGGCGTCCCCGGTGGCTTGGTAGGTGGTCCGCGTGCCTATCAAGATCAGTTTCGTGGGTTCGAGTCTCATCGAGTTCATGCTCGTAGATATTTTTTCTTGCATATAAAGTTGATTAGCGGAAAGCGCGAGAGCGTGAGCTAGGTACATTCGATGAAAATCGACGAGCAGTGGGAATGCTGAACCCTATGCGCGACAAAAAATAAAGGCAAGTACCGGGGGAGAGACGGGACGATACCTGTGACCACGGCTTGTCCAGAAGAACGTTGAGGGTAAAACCTCCTACGAGTTACCTGGAAGGATAGAAAGTAAAGGTGATGATTGAAAAAAACAAAACAAAAGTACACACAAAGTGGGGGAAATGCTCACAAATACAGTAAATATGCTATGGGTTTCCGCAACACGAGCACGCTACAACATATATTGGATGTTTGCGCGACAGCTAGCAGGGGGTGCTGCACAATACCTGGATTGCCCTCAGTTTCGCTCATCCTATTCTTCTGCACCAACAGGGGGCTTGTAAAACTACCGTGTGAATTGCCAGAATGTATCATGGCATCGACAGCACTTGGACATGGACATGATGGACAGATCATCGATACGGCCATGACAGATGGGTAGAATCGTTTACCTGAGAAGACTGCTCAGGCAGCTTACATACCGATATTGAGAATTGGTGAAAAACCGTGAGCCTGATGCCTACTTTTCCCGGCCGACCTGCTGACGCCAGGTGTATGACGAGCATTACAAGTTGGCCATCTACGTGACTCCCAGCAGATGTGACGACGAGGTCTGCAGTTCTGCTCGAATTCGCCTCCCAGCTTCCGAGACGATGCCTTGCCGCCAACCACTGAACATGCCGGCTGGCTTCCTTGATTCCAGCGTTCCAAAGAATCAAACGCTCAACTTCACCATTTTTGCCCTGGAGGATGTCTTATTGAAGGTTCGTACAATAATTTCGAAGCGCACTGGCACGGTTGGGGTGCTATCTGCAATACACTATGTTCTCGTTAGTCTGTCTGGTTCATTAACATAAGTCAATTATTTGTCATTGCTACCGCGATATGTGACACAACAGCTAACAATTTTCCCGCTCTGGTCGTCAAATGTGCTCGACAGACCGAAGTCCACATCATGCACGGGCTACACACCCCGTCCGCAGCATTCTTCAGCAATACGGCTACACTGCGTCAGATTTCCCCTAGCCGGGCAAGGACTCCCATGGGGACTATTCCCGACAGCCGAACTTTGAATCCGTTCGTGTCCTTTGAAGAACGCAAGGTGGCCAAGGTGAGGTTGGCCTCTCGCCACATGACAAAACGAAACAAAGCGCGCCACGGTACGGAGATGCCAGGTATGTCTTAAAACCCTCGCCCACCGAATCTCTTGCATGTACCCTTCTATCATACCACGTATGCTCAACGGTCTCCCCTCGCCCCCCTTCCACTCTAGGAATATTTTTTTGCGGCCGTCTACTACGAGAGCCTGATGAACACGATATCAGCACCACTCAACATGCCCCCTCGATATGCGGACTTCGCCAAAGGACGCGTGCTGGTAGGCTTCAATACGTCTAGCCAAAATGTCAATACTCCATGGCTAAGAGACGCCAAGAACGACGTCGCAATATCAAGGGATTACTGGGACAACCCGTCTGCATCTGACGAGCTTGGCAAGGAGCTAAAGGACACGTTTCATGAGGTACCAGGCATGACACGTGCAACTTGTACGCCTTTTCCTCGAAATATCCAATAAAAACATAGCAGCGCACGAGGCTATGACGTTCTCATGGCGCTGCGTATATCTGGTATGTTTTTACTCTATTCATAGGAACCTTGCGAAACAAGCTCGTCGCACGCGGGAGAGTACATGTTCACGGCGTGGCATACTCACGCGACCAATCGAGTTTTTTTTATTTATTGCAGTGCCAGCAAATCGTTAGTATGTGGTTGGAAGCCAAAATCGTTTCCGGCACTCTCTTCGTTGGGGATCTACTGTACCACGCACCAATGCTTCCTCTGTTTCCTGGAGCGCCAGCCTTCAGCTATTCACCAGCTATTCATAGAGGCAAACATGCTGCCCCTGTTCTACACGGGCGAGTTCCGTGCATGGCAGTTCGAGGCTAGGCAGTACTGACTCGTAAGTTTGATGTTGCTTATCAGGTTTTCGACGGGTACGAGGTCAAGGATGGGGTCCCAGTGTATGCCTTCACGCAGCTTATGCTGCCATATATGCCCTATTTCTCCAACTGCCGAGGCTTTGACTCGCACATTCCTGTCTACGCACTTCTCGAGAGTTCCCAGTGCGCTCTCCCGGACGATCACGATTCCGACTGGTGGCGGTGAGTTACATGACGCACCGTCATTAAGAAAATGACGTGCTCGCAACTCGTATGTTTATCCTGGCAAGCCCAGAACTTTTTGACTTGATGGTATTAAGGTGCCAAGCATAATCGAAGATACAAACAATCCCGTGCTCGTGCGAAATGTTACGTACTTGTAAGTTGTAAGTCTTGTAGTGGCCTGACAGGTGAAGAGCTCAGTAGTAGCATGTGCAACACTTGAAGGTAATTTTCTTCGACAATACTTTTGAGCTTGCTGGGGCCTGCTACGCAATTGTGTATCATCTGTTTCTCTACCGTCCCAGGTATGCGCACCCCGTTTTTCCGCATGAAGACGACATAGTGTACGTGGGACCATGGGATGTTGGAAGCATGCCAATATCAGATTGGTGCACATATTCCGTTCAATGCCAGTACGAGGTGAGTGCTCGGGGTGAGACAACTCCGATAAAAATTGGACCGGCTTATTCAACCATTGTCGTCTTTAGGGACTTTGACTATATTTTGTTTACCTTGTAGCTGCAGCGTCACTGCCTAGGCGTCCGTATCTCCATCGTACCTAACGGCAGCATTCAAGTCTCTGCCGCCTTCCGGAGTACATCCTTGCTACCAATGAACACTCACCATTGACACTGCTTTTCCTGGATTCAGGAGGAACTAGAGAGTGTCGACATCACTCCACGGTGGTTCGAAGCCGCCACGGGAGACAGCATTTTCTACCTTATTCGGGAATCCATCACATGGCAGGTAAAAACCAAACAGGCCCACAAGTGCTTGGTTTAATACAGTAGTACTTCTGGCGGGGTGATTTCTCGATGGATATTTGTTGTGCCTCATATCGACAGCTTGGGTGGGAGGTTAAATTAATCTGGGAGCGCTGTCTGTCCGTACTTTTCCGAATTTGCGCGGAGTTGCTCGCGTTCATCAAGCGACATTGAGGTTGTACTCATCGTTTCCGGCATCGTGAGACAATGATACCCCGCAAGCAGTGGAGCACCCGCCACACCTTGTACACTCGATCGTCTAAAATACCATGATCGTTTACCTTACATTGACGGGTGCCAACATTCACGTCAATGATCTTATACATTGTTTCAGAAAGAGAAAGTTAGCATAAGCCATCTCTTTGCATGTGTAGCGATAT
This sequence comes from Macrocystis pyrifera, assembly GCA_031763025.1. Lineage (NCBI taxonomy): Eukaryota > Phaeophyceae > Laminariales > Laminariaceae > Macrocystis > Macrocystis pyrifera. The sequence goes on from JASSKH010000023.1 coordinate 2,448,813, forward strand.
TGGCGTCGACCTTGGATTTGTCTCATTCAACTTCATCTTCCAGGCGCGCGTTGTACCAGTACTTTTCATTCTGTAATCTCTGTCTGTACGCCTGGTGTGCTTGAAGGACTTTACCGGGCGAGCTGCGACGCGTGTCGGATATGAAGATGCCGGCACTGAAGCTAAGATCAACTGGCTGGCGAATGAAGAGGGATCTGATGTGTTTGTTCCCATATCAGTTGATCGCAAGGCGGCAAACACCTACAGGGGTGGCTGCACAGATCTGTGCTATCCTAGAACGATGACACTCACCATCGCCTACTACCAATTGGATATGGACACCAAGCGTATCATTGACGCTAAATTGAAATTCGACGACTTCGACAAGGATCCGTCGGAGGTTGGCTACACTTTAAACGTCGAGTACTACCCTCTGGATTACTGGGACCTGATAATCAAGTTCGCTTTTGAGAATACGGTGTTCATTGCTCTTTTCGTCGTCATTGGCTGCACATCGGTGCTAGTGGCAGCGCTTTATTGGCTAAATGTCCGCATCACCACACAGGTGGGTAACATGAACAGACAGCGTTTTACAATGTTTTCTCCAGTATGTGGTTGGTAATACACTTTCGTCACCCCCACAACTGTTCGGCACCTTTGTGGGTGTGGTGTTAAGCGCTTGCGCGAGAAGGGTCAACCAGTACTCTTGTTACCTGTGCTGCGTACGCCAAACACATCCGGGCCAATGCTTGACTCATGTCGCCTGTATGGTCTACGGGACTAATGAACGTACCCACCGTAAGATGCGAGAGGAGATCTCGACCCAACGCCAATGTCAGCGTTAACGATGCCGGCGGGATCAGGTGCCGTACATTTGCGACTTTCCACGGAAACCAAACCTCGCTGACCCCATCCATCCTAAGCGAGTGGCGCCATAACGTTAAAAGTTTGTAAATGGTAACTTATCGCCGCCCTTTTCCACTGACAGCTTGTGAATCCATCGAGGCTTCATTTCTGGAGCATGTTCAGCCTCATTGCCCCACCGGCCTTCTCGGCACCTTGCTGGGACTGGTTCCCATCATCATCATGACCCTCGCGGTTTATGTTCTACTGTACGGCCCCCCTTACGTCAACACTGCCGACTGGGTTTTAGACAGCTACAAACTCCACTATATGGACACGGCCGTGGATCCGGACAACTACGACACAGCTAGGTGATTGATTGTGTGATTGCTTCAGCGCTATTCATTTTGTTGCGACTGACAGATGTGCATGCCTTTTTTATCATATAGTAAGCGCGTGATCCTGATGTTTTGTGATGGTTGAAGCTCGAAGTGCTCAGCTACTGCAAGCGAAAACCTCCCAATTACTCGGATACAGTAGCTGAGACTGGAGGTGACGCCGCTGAAACGTTTTGACTCCCTTCTAAGGCGTATCATATGTGGTGTCGATTTGCCCCAGGTGTGGCAGGCTGGGAGTTTGTTTTGTCACGGTCAGTGCAGTTTGCATCTGGCAAGGGGCACGAATATTTCTGCCAGATCGTCAAAGCAAGCGGGCGAGAGAAATGGAGATTAAACGAGACGCTAGGGCAGAGAAGGACCAGGTACGAACGCTTGGTTTTCTTTCTGCCTCCCATTTGTTCCAGCTAAAAGACACCACGCGAAAACAACACTAACGTACCGTTTTACTTACTACCCTGTGGCTTGAAGGGCTGTATGAAGGGCTGTATCTTTTGACTGGAAACCCTCCGTATCGGGCACCACATGCTTAGTATTGGGAGCAAATGGGCCAAATACAAGAACATGTGGTTGCTGTCTTTTACTGAGGCGTGGAAATCTAACGCAGCCATGCTGCCTCCGAACCACAGGTGTGGATTCCACTCACCTGGCGACGGAGCAATATGGTGTTTTCGTCCTATGCTGTGGGTCTGTTTGGCCTTTTTGTCTTGGAATTTTCTCTCTGGAACAACTTCGGCAACTACATTTGGTATGTGTCTATCGGTTTCACGATACTGGATATGTTCGTCGGGGACATTGTCAGCTACCAACTCAAAGAGGTGAGTTCATGGGTGGAGAAAGAGCGCGAACTAGGCTCTGTGATATTTTTTCGTCCTCTACATCCCCATCAAAAGCCCCGTTCACTACTGCAAGTCACTGCAAATAATTGCAAGTCACTGCAACCCATCTTGCCGATGAATGACCCAAAAGCCACAACACTCTGCGATGCGATGCGGTACTTTCCTTCGAAATGACAGGTCCTCTTGCAAGCGCCTGTGGGAACTGGACTTGGTTTAGTGATGGGCATCACAGTGATGGGAGCCAACGACTTCATGGACTTCCTACTGTCGTATTTCGTCGACCTGGGACTCATCATGCTCTTCCGAGTCAACATCGATCCTGCTTTGGGTGACATTCTCGAGGCAATCGGAGGGATGTAAGCAGACCACTAATTATATACCGGTAACACCTTCCGTATAGCTTTCAAAGCCACAACTTTTCAGGAACCCAGAGTCAACACCGATCCTGCTTTGGGTGACATCCTCGAGGCAATCGGAGGGATGTAAGCAGACCACTAATTATATACCGGTAACACCTTCCGTATTGCTTTCAAAGCCACAACCTTTCAGGAACCCGTGGGTTCCGTCCATTTCATCTCTATCACTCCTTGCTGGTCACTTACTTCTGGTCACCACCTACCCAAACATTGCCGCGCAGATACCACGCAGCCAAGGATTCCGTGAGAAATCGAATGCCTATTTGGTTGGCGACACGTCTGGCAGTGAAACAGGATCCCGTGAACCAAGCTGCCAGTCCTTCCAAGTGCGTGTAAAAGAGCAGGAGAGTATCACGGGTTGCTGGTCTGTGGACTCGCTGTGAATACATCAATTAAGGGACTATTTTAATTAGGCTCGTATCGAGCCATTTTTTTTCGCAGCCGATATCCTAACATTTTGTACAAACATCCGCCCAACTATATCATCTTGCTCTAGGGACCGTCAACTGGAGGGTCTTCGAGGGGAGGGCGCTGAGACTGTGGAGCCGATTCTTGACTCGTTCGGTGGCTACTCCACAGATAATCTCAGTAACTTCTACTATCCATACATAATCGTGTTGCTCATGATTTTCCGTGATGAGGTGAGAAAATGTCATGGATATGATGAGTACACAATTCCAAGGGTAGGAACGCGAGGGTGTTAAAGCAGGTCACTTCGTTATTTCGTCCTTTCGACCTACACACTATTAATAACCAGCTTAAGTCGAACATACACACTCTATCTACATGCACGTTGGAGTCAATGTCAATGCAATATGTCACATAAATCGACCGATCGACTCACCAAGATGGTATAATATATAAAACGACAATCAAAGACCGTGCTCTGTCGGGTACGTTAAAAACATATTCTAAGTACAACCAATTTGACATCTCACAGGATGACGACAAAAATAGCATGTTGGTCTGTGATACTTCCCAGCTACCGATTATTCCATGTTGCTCAAATGTGGCATCGACGGCAGGTGGGGCTCCCATCCCTGTATGGGATTCAAGTTCAGGATATGGAGTACTACCTTTCTTTCGCGCTGGTGATAATATTTTTTCAGCTATGCGTCGACGTCTTCATTCATGGCGTTCTGGAGCTTTTCCACGGCTGGAAGATATATGACTACCTGGTGAGTGGACTATCACACGTTGCGCTTGTTTTTTGTATTGTTCTTATACCGTTTTTGACGCCGATGATGACCAATGATGTTGCGTTTCCCAACCAGGTGTACACCCGCTACAGATTTCTGCAACGGGAAACTCGATGGAAAGGACTCGAAGACAGCTTAGACGAGTGCATAGATGAGAGTATGCGTACTTTGGATCAGGTACGAATAAAACCTGAATGCGTGTGTCTGTGCCTTGCATCGTCGTCGTCGTAGACGCTATGTTTGTTTAACCAGTGATACTCTCCTTCACTTGCCATATTCGTGATGCACTCACTTACGACTCCGCCTTGCATTACGAAACAACACCTCTTTACCAGATGTGCTTCTCCTCTCAGTACTACATGATGATGACCGTGCACGTCAATGGCATCGTGTACTTCGTGCTAGGGGTGCAGATGATGATCCGGAAGGTGCGCTTCTGAACCAACTACTCAAGGCACATCCAATAATCATCTGAGTTAGCTGCATGTCTCCAATCTAACCATCGATATCTGCGTCTGAACACGTACAACTTCTGTCACACGCCCGGATGTCCGATGCAGGTGTGCATCACACCATATCGGCCCAAGTTGTTTAGGCTATCCCTTAGTTTGCTTGTGCTTGGCGGCAATCCATAGTCTTATATATTTAATGCAGTCGTAACTCAGATCTGGGGCCTCATACCAGAGTAGCCTCCCTCCTTCTCTGCGCTACGGTAGCCTTAGCATGTTTCGCTCGATAACGTCTCCATTTACACCCTTCGCTCGCCAACTAACATCGAATTGTGTTTGTTCACGTCGGAGATCATAGGTACTGTAAGTACTGTATTACCCTTGCCGATGTTTTGTTTGATATTCGACACAGCATTTTCGAAAACTCATCCAGGAAAAAATGTTGCACGTTCGCTTTGCAGAGATACAACTTGTGGGGTGATCCGCTGCTTATAATTTTGGTCCCATTCGTGGTGGCTATTGCCTACCTTACCGGGTGGCTGCTGCTGTGGATAGCTCTTAAGGTCAGTCCGGGGCTAGTACAGAAGTATCAACACGCTATACATGGTACGCTTTAGTCACGATTAATATATATATATGTATACGTATGTTTGTCAATTTTTCGTACTTTTGCCAACTTTTCTCTTCGTACAAAGCACTTTTCGGCAAAAAACCAAATGCTCGGACACAGGAAGCCCGGCCGGACACATTGGTCGAGGTCTCGGCGCAATCCGTGAACTCTGGAGCGCGTGGCGGGCGCTCAAAGTTTGTGTTCCGGCGGGAGTGGATGAGACGATTTCCCTGGTTTCAGTACGAGAGGCCTTATTTTGTACGTACGTATCGGTACATGCTGTCTGTTTTCTCCCCTAGGCTCTCATATCCTGTGAGCACACAGCTCAGACACATACCAGGTACACAACAGACAACATGCACAGATTCCATCGTTCCAACGCTACCGCCCACACGCCGTGCGTGTTCGACACACTCATATGCGCAGTGTTGCTGTGGTTGTTTGTGTTTGTCGGAGCCTGGCATCCGCATTCCACCGTCTGCCGTATATTTTTTGATCCGTATGTACCCAGGCCCAGGATGACGTATATGCATACCTATATTTGTCAAATTTTCGTACTTTTGCCAACTTTTCTCTTCGCACGAGCACTTTTAGGCAAAACACTAAGTACACGGACACGAGAAGCCCTGCCGGACACATTAGTCTATGTCTCGGCGCGATCCGTGCACTCTGAAGCGCGTGGCGGGCGCTCGAAGTTTTTTTTCCGGCGGGAGTGGATAAGACGATTTCCCTGGTTTCAGTAAAGAGGCCTTACTTTGTACGTACGTATCGGTACATACATGTCATGCTGTCTGTTTTTCTCCCCTATATAGGCTCTCACGAGCTGTGAGCACACAGCTCAGACATGTACCAGGTACACAACAGACAACATGCGCAGATCCCAACGTCCCAACGCTGCCCCCCCCCCCGCCCACCCGCCGTGCGTGTGCGGCACGCCCATATGCGCAGTGTTGTTGTGGTTGGTTGCGTTTGTCGGAGCCTGCAGTCCGCATTCCACCGTTTGCCATATACTTTTTGATCCGTATATACCCAGGATGACGTATACCAGGTATATCTCTGTACATATTTTTTGTGTTGCACGGAGCATGGACCACCGCCTAGAGAACAATAGCCACAGCAGTGCACAGAGCGCGCTTACCGCCAGCTTCCTACAGCACCACAACCCTGCTGCCTTGCTGCCCAGCAGCAACAGCAGTGGGCACACCTTGCGCGTATGGCATGATCGTACTGCGGCTATCACAGCAGTTGGTTTATTCGATCGATCACTTGACCACGCCACGAACTACAGCAGTAACTATTGCTGTGTGTGATCCAACATTGCCACTGCTCCAGCTGTGCTCAGCACAGTGCGCCAACAGCAGCAGTAGGCAGGGTGCTATGCGCATGTGGAAGATCCGCGCTGGAAGCTCAGTACTACTACTGTAGTTCGTTGTTGTTGCCATCTTCATTGGCCGATGCACGTACCTTCCGCAGTGTGTGACCCATTGTCCCCGGATCGATATATTCGTCGTCTCGAGTACAACAAAAACAAATCGTTCGTACTGCTGTACCACAAATTATTCGTACAGCAGCGTTCGTACAAAGCATACTTACGTCAGCAGTAGTTCTCACTGCTGTGTGTCCTACATTGCTGACTGATAGATCCTAGAGCCAGCTGAAAGGGGTGTCAGTACACGTACGTTCCTCGCGTGGCATTCTACAGCAGTACTGCTGTATATGCAGTTGCACCTGTGAGCCGCTCTACTGCTGTAGGAGATCGTGCAAAGTGTTTTAGATTGCGTAAAAACACGACTCGCCAGTTGTACGAGCACTGTTCTGGCGTAGACATTTATACTGCGCTCGATAAAATTTTCGTTTCCGAGGTTCGACTCGAACCATCCACGCTTTTTTTTTATATTTCACTTTTGACTTTTTTTGTACCAGGACTACAACAGTATTAATAATCATACATTCGTTCACACATTTTGCTTTTCTGAGCGTATAGTATGATATACTGCTGTAATACAAGTTTGTGTGTGTTTATTTTCCACTTCTGACTTTTTTTGTACCAGTACATTCATCTTCATCCACCTTGCTTTTCTGAACGTATAATATGATATACAAGTTTGTACGAGCACTGTTCTGGCGTAGACATTTATACTGCGCTCGATAAAAATTTCGTTTCCGAGGTTCGACTCACACCATCCACGCTTTTTTATTTTTCCACTTTTGACTTTTTTTGTACCAGGACTACAATAGTATTAATAATCATACATTCGTTCACACATTTTGCTTTTCTGAGCGTATAGTATGATATACTGCTGTAATACAAGTTGTGTGTGTTTATTTTCCACTTCTGACTTTTTTTGTACCAGTACATTCATCCACCTTGCTTTTCTGAACGTATAATATGATATACAAGTTACTTGTGTGTTTTTACCCAAGGTCAAGAGTTTGGGCGCGCTTACGTGTGGCGTGCGTTCACACCTCAACATTTCACAGCTACTCCCAATCGCAATAGTTGGGAGTAAAGCAAAGTATGCTCGAGAAAATACTGATTATTATCGTAGGTACTTCGTACACTCGCAGTATTTCGGGGGTTTTGTACTCGAGATATATACTGCGAGTACTCGCAGTATTGTCAGGTTCTGTCGATACTACTTCGTATACTTTCGGGCTCGCACTAATACGGGGTTCGCTACTGCTGCTGGCGTGGATACCCCCTGTTGTGCTTCAAGTGTCTCGGGGTTCTGTACCGCGGGTACTACAAGTATTCTAGTCTACAGTAGTAGCAGTATTTCGTCCGTTGGTAGTGTTCGTACTGCTGTTTCTTCTGCGAGACTCAGTACTCGCAGTAATGAAATACCCTCAATATGCCCAGTATACTTCGAGTATGATGTATACTTCAACCGTCTGTGCACCGTGTCGACAATTCTCAGGCCCAGCGTTCGGCACAAAACACTCCCAGATAGTGCCACACGAGTTGGAGCAAACTACTTTCGCTGGAGACAACTCGAGTACTTAAAGCAGTCTGGCGGTATTATTATTTCGAGATAAGAATTTGCGAGGAATATATATATATATATGTATGTACTGTGAATACTCTCAGTATCTCGACGTCCTGTACTGCGCATATTGCCTTTACTCCAAGTATTTCGTGTTTCGATACTACTGCGGGTACATACTTGTATTCTCTGGGTTCGGTAGTGCTCATTCTCTCATTACTCTCAGTATTTGGGCCTTCTCCGTACTCGCAATATTTTGGCCGCCAATACTCCAATATTCTCAGTACTCGGACAATGATTAGTTCTCGAGCATTTCTCTGAAACCTTGATGTTACCCGGAGCACCAAGAAACATTTATTTTGGGGGAATATATATATATATTGTACCAGTATGTATGTATGTGCTGTACCTTACTCAGCCGGTCACAAAGTATTATGGCGCAACCTCGACCTCACGCAACTATTTTGTACTTACGTTTATGCCGCATACATTGAATTGATCGCCGCGAGCCATCTGGATCAATACATCCACTTACCGATACCCCATTTTATATTTTTGTGGTAATGATCCTACACTAATTCCGCAAACGGTATTATATTAGTCTGTCCTAAGAATATGTGTGTGTTCTTCACGTTAAAATGATGGGTAGATGCAGGTACTACTTCGAAACAGGTGTGCAGGATTTCATACGAGTATTATTTCGCTCTTCCGCCACTCCCCTATGCACCTTCCGGAGGGGAACCTTGTATATAAAATAGCTTGAACTTATAGGAGTGTAGTGTCGGACAACCATCGCCGTCAAGGCGTCGTAAAAACTACCTGAAAGGGGCCGTTAACCTTTAGTGAAACCACTCATTAAGCGTTGACCGTCGTTCGGCAGATGAACGTGTGGAAGATCAAACACGAGAACACTGCTTGGCACTCGAATGTCGACGACGATGATGACTTCGACATTCCTGACATGGACGACCTGAGGGGTGCCAGCCATGATGCGTACTTGATGAATCAGCGCATCACGAGCGAAACTTTCCGTTACAAATTTCTCAACTACAACCGCTCTTGGCTGGTCAACCAGCTTCCTTCTATGCTGACCCCCCGTACGCTGAAAAGGAGCCGGCCATACCTGATTAACCAGTTTTCAAGGATTCTGAATCAGCTCAATCGAGACATTTCTTCCGATAGTGAAGATGATTCACCAGATTTTGGACCGGTGGCTCTCACAGCAACGTCACGCAAGATTATACGGTGGTGGCTAGCGAAAGCTAGAAAACAGGTTAGTGGGTACACGTGTGGACGCTCAAGAGTTGCCATTATTTTCACGGGGGAAAAAAGCTGATACGTGCTTCGGTCGCTGGTGTTACCTTCCATGCCATCACTGTCTGCGGTTTAGCACCTTTTTTATTCGGCTCAAATCGAACGCTGTGACCCGGTGATGGTCGGTATCGTGTGCCATTTTATTATGGGAACTCTATCACGAGTAATAGCTGGTGTGGCAGTCTAAAAAATGCTCTTCGTTATGTACAGTTGTGGGTAGTGTGTGCTGGTAGTGATTTCCGACGCCATTCCCGATGCCGAGCATGCTGGCAAGGTTTGAGCGGTGTGATGCGTACCGGAAAATTTGGCATGTTGTGTGTGACGGTTGAAAATATATAGTATTAACTACAGTCGAAGGCAAGAGCAGTACACACACATCTAGCTGATAATTTTTTGACACAGCCACCACCGCTTGCTGCTGTACCGATTCGCAGGTCAAGCTTCGCGAAACGGTTCAACCACTCATAAATAAGGCGCGAGGGACTCACTGCGAACAGTGCCTATCCAAAAAACAGCTACAGGTTAAGCTGGTCTTTGAAATAGAGGAATTGGCTAGGCAGTTTGAAGCCGAGTACCCTGCGGACGAATTTGATAAGGTGAGCGACGAACAGACGAGCAGGACACCGCAATTGTAGTCATTGTTGTGATTTCTCTCTTCGGGGAAGGTAATTTTTTGACGGCCACATAATCAGGGCAACAGCGGGATTTTGAGTGGAGCCTCCAATGTTAGCTTAGCTCACAGATGAGTGCTAGGTAAGAGGTTTATAACTGGAACTTAGAGCACGAACTAAACGTTGAAATGTCAACGTACATCAGCGGTTGACATGATGCCAGGCACTTGGTCATTCTTTTCAGTCATTCGTTTTTTATATGCGCGCATGTGGATACCAGGTCCTATCCCCTAGATCATACCGCCTCGTTATCACTACAATCCTTCAAGGCCTTCCTGGCTCTTCGGGGGTACTCTGAGATTACCTTTTCGTTGCTGACCCCCGAGAGTGTGGTAACGCCACACGACCCCACCTCGGACCTATAGAGATAATGCGGAAAAATGTGAAGGCTCGAACCAAGATTTCCAAAACGTTTCAAGTTCAAACACGAAAGGAATTCGCCTGACTGCTCAGACCGATAACACGTGCTTAAAAATCATTGCGAGCGTGGAAGCCTGCGACCGTTTGCCATGCAACAATACTATATATCGGGAACAATGCGTTCATGTTCAGCTTTGAAATAAATAAACCAGAGCTAGGGTGTGAACAGTGAAATCCAAGCCCACCCTGAGTAACCATGCTTTCAAACCGCGCACCACAAATACGTTCTTGAGGTTGAGCACAGCAATCTTGATGAACAAGTAGAAAGAGAGTTTTGCTGGCGCGGAAAAAAACTCACCGAGGACAACGGCAGCAGTAGGTCCCCGAAGGATTACGATACTGATGTTGGATACACGACCAGGGTAGGCACCTGGGTGCCCACTCAAATATCACATTGCAAGGGGTTTTACCGCCAACAACACCATGCCCCTGTACCATATAATAGCATGAAGTGCTTCGAGAGTATGCTCGAGCCCGACTGAGGGTATAGTCGTACGAGTATCTTCTATTTATTTTTTCCAAAACAAATCGGGTTGGCCCACCTCTACTTGGAAAACTACGAAAAGCATCCGGATGACCGAGGCTAGGTAGGTAGGTAACTCTACGACGAATAGCCGACCGTAATTTTATCGGCCTGTCCCTGTAGAAAAACATACCAGGAAGTCCTCAGTTTGTAAAACTGAATCTCTATTTTGGTAATTGCAAATCTGTCTGTCTGTCTGTCCACATCCTTTATATTTTCGAAGTTATATTAGTACGTTCCAATGATCGATATATTAGGTCGCTATAGATGATGTTCATACGACGTATTCGACTCTTGCAGATCTTATACACTGGAACATACCATACCACCAGGCAATATCTAGCCATATAATACATCTACCACATTGTGCCATCATACCATACCAACATACCATATCACATACCGCGATTTTTCCATACAGTATATCAAACCGTACCGTCACACCATACCAACATATTATATCACATACCGTGTCACGCCGCACACCACGACGTACCATACCATACCCATACTGTACCAACACCACCCGAGGGGCTCAACCATACGAGGACTGAACGGGTATAGATACCATCATAGTGTTGTACCAATAAACACAACAAGTGCACAAGAGCATGCCTTCAGGGCGATAGAGCAGGAGGAGCGAGTATTAGAAGTAGGACTCGGGTACCCAGCGGGTACCGTATACCCGGACGGGTCCTACCCGTCAAACGGGTAGGGCCGGAGCTCAGTACCCGCCGGGTAATCGGAGCCTGCGGGTATTTGCGTTGTCGGGAACCGGGTACTCGGGCACCCGCGGGATTTCGGGTGCCCGCGGGTAGTTGGTATTCACGATTCATTAGGCCTGGACAATGTCTTTAGGAAACCCTTTCGAAACACACACTCACACACATGTCAACCACATAAACCATCAACTAGCTACATTCAACGCTGAAGGGGACGCGTACGGCACACGACAGTATCGTCACGCGGCACCACCTGGGCACAATGAGCCAGGAGGTTCCTGGCGCGGTCTCTCAAGATACTGAATTGCTGGCTGGGGGCGATCTTGCTGAGAATCCCGCCAAAAGTTCAAAGGCGCCTGTGTGCAAAGCGCCCTCGAAAGTGATGCGAACAGCAGCAGCTCGGAGGAGGAAAATAGCGCTGACTTCGTCGAAGAGGTACCAGCGCCCGAGGAAAATCCGAAGGCCAATGACGAGGGTTCGGGTGCTGCGGCTGCAGTTACCGCCAGTGCGCCGGCCCAAGCCCAAGGAGCCGTCCCCGCGCGCAAGAAAGCAAAGGTTGCCGCTGGCCCGGCAAACAGCAGTGGCAAGCAGGTCGCGAGGGGAGCCTCCCCGGCATCCAGCAAGAAGACGCTCCGTTGTTGATATGCTATCTACGGTAGTTCATTACTATGATAGAACGGATCGTAATTCAGCAATACACATGGTCAATCATTTTGTTGATAAAATAATGCTACTTCCGTTATCCGGTACGTAGTGGGTCGGGCAAAGTTCACAGCAGCAGTCTTCTAAGCGGGAGACCGTCAACCATCGCTCCCCCATCGTACATATTGTCACATTTTTCGCGCAATGGAGTAACACACGACAATGAAAATTTAGGCGGCTTGTGTATCGAATCAACACTAAAACCTGTTCGTACTCGTCCTTTCATCATAAAACGGTGTTACACACTATCTTCCGCTCAAATTTCATTCCTCGTGGCGCACTGAATTGTGGAGAAAAAACAAACAATTATATATGCCGGGTACCCTGCAAAAAAAACGGGTACTCGGTCGTCAAAATGGCATTACCCGGCGGGTAGGGTAGTATGGTCCGGGCTCCAAACATTTGCGGGTATCCGTCTGTGGCAGGTACCCGCAGGGTCCAACCTCTAGCGAGTATAGATACCACATTGCTGTACCAACACCACAAGTACACAAGAGCATGCGAGCGCGCGACGAGCGATGGCAGAGCGTGAGCTTTCCGACCGCATACTGCTATAGGCTATTTCTTATGGCAAACCGGTTTTGGTTTCTGGAAACAGGTGAATTGGGTACGCTTTTCTTCGAGTCCCACCAGCCATTTTGCGAGAGGCATGCAACGCCGTTTGCTGTTTTTTCAGGATAGCAGTTTGAAAATATGTCGATACACTCCAGTTCCCTCTATGCAGTTTCGGACGCGATTTATCTGAAAAAGAGGCCTTTTTTTCTTTCGGCTGAAACGTCGATATATATCTGAAAATGCCTGGTTGATTTTTGTCTGAAAATGAGAATATCGTAAAAACTTCGAACGACACCCCTGGAGAAAAGACTGCAAGTATTCCCAGTAGAGCGAGCCTGATTCGGTCGGACTCTGGGTCTAAAATACGTGAAAGAACGTATAAAAGACAGTTTCGGATGAGTTTTTCGGTTTTCAAAACCCTCCCATAAGAGATGGCCTTATTACAGCCAGCACCAGAAGTACACAAGAGCATGCCTTCCGGGCGACAGAGCAGAAGGAGCAAGCGAGCGACGAGCGATGGCAGAGCGTCGTCAGCTCTCTGACCGCAGAGCCATACAAGGACACAACAAGAGCATGCCCCGCGCAGAGCACTCGAGCACGAATGATTATAGACACCATACTCTAATTGTACCAACACCATACGAACGGTTGTAGATACAAAATACCACACTGCTGTTGTACCAACACCACATGAACGAGTATATATATACCACATGAAGTTATGCAAAAAGGTCTCCACAGCAATAAGTAGTCAAAATATCTTTTTCTTGTTTGATAGGGTTATTTTAGTTGGCAAAACTCGATGAAAATCAACGAACAGTCGGCAATGCTGAAAACCGTCTGGGCGATAAAAATAAAGAGAAGGGACGACACATGCGACCACGGTTTGTCCAGAAGTTGGGAAATAAAAGGGAGATACCACCCCCCCAAAAAACAAGCAATTGGCTCTTTCTAATCTGGTACCCCACTCAAGACTCACAACTGACACGATCTTTTAGGGGCCCATATTAACGGGGAAATAATCACTCCAAATTAGAAAAATGTAAAATCTAATTTGCAATTTTACTAGTCTATTACACGTACCACCCCCGAAGAGTATGCTTTTGAATCAGCAAGATGGACTTGGATAAAAAAGCAAGGTCCTGGGACCTTTTGCTTTGAAATTAGATTCGAATATGGGGAGTTGGTACCGACGACGGAAGCCATGCCGCCGATGGCAACGAGAGTGTCTGTTTTGCAGCACACAACAGATACCGCAGACCGAGAATCATGCGAACCTCGCCGCCTGCGACCACGACGACGACTTCTTCCGCGGAAGAAATAGAACCAAACACGACAAATCCGATTGTCAATACGCCATCTGTATCATCTTCACGATCCGGGACGATCGCCGGTGCACCAGGCACCACAGCAGCAGCATCAGTAACAGCAGCATCATCAACAAGAGCCGAAGCGGCAGCAGCAGCCACAGCAGCAGCTGCAGAGGAACCACCTCCATCAGCGAGACGAGCAGCCACAGCGGCAGCAGCAGCTTCCACACTGCAGCACGCCTCCCAGTTTCAACAAAATAATACGCCGTTCCTCGGTAGAACTCAAACAAGTTTTTTTTTTAATGAAATCAAATCTAAATTGGATTTTTCTTCTATTACGGGGGTCCATAGTTAACAGGACCTATGGTGTACATAAAAACCTATATATTTGCCTGTTTTTACAAACAAAATTTGGTCCCGTTAACTATGGACCCCCGTAATAGTTTGGATTTCTTGCTTCCTCGTTAGTATTTTTTTTTTTTTTAATCATCACTTTTACTTTCCAGCCTAACTCGTAGGAGCTTTTACCCTCAGCGATCTCCTGGACAAGCCGTGGTCACAGGTGTCGTCCCTTCTCCCCCACGGTACGTGCCTTTATTTTTTGTCGCGCATAGGGTTCAACATTCCCACTGCTCGACGATTTTAATCGAATGTAGCTAACTCACGCTCTCGCGCTTTCCTAGCCGACGCCGCAGCCGGAGTATCAACTTCAAGACGAAAATTATTTCGCTTTTATGTTGCGATCCTCGGTCTGGTACAGACATCTTCTGTCTATTCGTCTGCCAATTAATTTGTAACCGTCGTGTGTACAAGGGCAATATCAAGAAACCCCGCTGTAGACTACTGCCGCCGTAGATCTGTCATGTTCATTCCCACTCTTCTAGTAATAGTAGGCTGTGAAAGAGTCTGGTGCATCACTAACAACAACAAGAAGCAGTTTTTTTTCTAGCATGTCGAATGCCCTTTGCGAACTACGACGAATATCCCATATCTCCACCCAGTATGACCACGAGTAGTACCGATAGCCAGCACGCAGATGCTCAGTCAGAGCCAAACCCCGCCAGCTGGAGTGCCGTCTGTGCAGGTCCCGACTGGTCTCTGTCGTCACTCTCACCAACTCCCACTGCGCTTCCACAAAAAAAGACAAGCAAACTGAGAACAGCGCTTGAATGCATATACATACAATTTTTAGTTATATTTCAT
Organism: Macrocystis pyrifera; assembly: GCA_031763025.1. Lineage (NCBI taxonomy): Eukaryota > Phaeophyceae > Laminariales > Laminariaceae > Macrocystis > Macrocystis pyrifera. Next base: position 2,463,947 of record JASSKH010000023.1, read on the forward strand.
CGAGGGCACTATTATAGTCGTATTTTATCCTTGTTTGAAACGTATGCCTCATTCACCTGTACCAAACGTTGTGGTGCTTCGACTGTCGTGAAGGTGGCATGGAAGCGCTTCTGGATGCAAAATCAAAGATACGAGACTATTTGCTTACAGTGCATCAGCAGAAACAAGGAGCAGGCCCGGGAAAAAAATATCAACGGGGCCACAGAAGATAGCGAAGAGGAAGACGAGACAGGCGCATATCCCGACTGGGGGCCCGTTCATCTCAGTGCGGCTTCCAGGGCGATCCTTATGAAGTGGTATAGGCACGCCCAAAACAATGTTTGGGGAAAGTTAGGTCGACGGAGACCTCCGGCCGTGATTGATGTTAGTGATGATGAGGGTGAGGATGTTCCAGCTCACTGGACGCTTGCCCAGGTCGTGTTGTCAGATGCTTCTAAAGCGCTCGCAATACGTTGGTTACGTACGGCTCGTGCGCGACTGCAGCAACGCGGCGACAAGCCGCGGACAAAGCCGAACTCACTGAACAAACGATGATACCGTCATAAAAACTTTCACTTGACTTCCTAGAAAATAGCAATGTACAATTACAAACGTGGCAATGAATAGCGATTTCGAGTCGGCTCTATGGTATTGGAATTATGGTTGGGGTCAGTGATAGACTATTTGTTAGCAGAGCTTTGTGTTACAGAACAGACAAACGACCTGTAGGCCTGGAGCGTCCGAAGATTGCTGTGGAGAAACACTATAGTCAAAATACTCTCAATTTTGAACCACGAATGCAATCGCATCGTCGAATCTTTTAGCCGATCAGCAGAGCATATGTAAGTTTCCCAAGATATCTTGTACTTTGTACTCGCAATAATCATTACAACAAGCTACCGCTGGTCACATCTCCAGTTGTCTATCTTTGGTTTTGACGTGCGGGAGAAGACGATCGATTCAGAGCAGTCTCTCCCCATAGATCACCCTAGCTGTCTCGGTCTCGCTCAAACCTGTCTGTAGCAAAAAAAAAAACAAAATCGTGTGCCGACTACCAGGTAAACGCGTTCCAGATGCCTCACACCGCAATCGCATACCTCAGCGCCGTATCACCGTCGGAGGGGTATGAAAAATCGTACACGACGTTCCCACGGAACAACCAACGGTAGCAGAACCGTAATCTACTAGGCTACAAGTTTGGGGACAATGAGGAACTCGCAAATTAGGATACGCATCAATTGAGCGACGGCATTGAGAAAGAACAGGGTCAACAAGTATGGATGTGATCTCATGCCGCAGGAGAGCGATGCCTCATTGATCCCAAACTATATACGAATTAACGTACGACGCGATGTTACAACAACAATCTGGAACAGAAAAGAGGGGACGCCAGCAGGGTGGATCCCTTTTCGGGAAAGCTTCATTGTATGGGGAGACAGTGATTGAGTATCACTCCGTGAGCGATATTGCAGCTCTAAAACAGCACAACAAAGTAGAAAGAGGCTAGAAAAAAAAAAACCATCCCGCCCGCTCATCATTGGTAGCGAGGTGCACCGTCGACAATGACATCAGTTTTGTTGTGTTTTTCACCGGGGTACCTACTCTCTGCGACGAGGTGCCGCGTTGATTGCCTGACAATCAACCCGGGAGCAGTAACCCTGGGTGTGATATCATGCCGCAGCAAAGAGAGGCCCCATTGATCCCAAACTATATACGAATTAACGTACGACGCGTTATTACGACAGTATTTTTACCTGGTACTGGTGCAGCTTTTCAAGATTGTAGATGGATGTTCTCTAGTAGCTGCGGTCACGTATCGAGTTGACATTGTCCCACAGCTTCAAGGACTCGTACAGTAACCCGGCGGAGCCTCACCCCCTCCAGGGACTTTTCCCTGGCCACGGACCTCGAGAAATTACTATTAATAGTATGGGTTAGCAATCTTGGCTGTATCAGGTTTTCCCGAGAATCTAGTGTGGCCTCTGCGAGGGAGCTCAAATACTGTTTGTCCATCAGTCCGTTCCCCGATTTTGCAGTGTGCACTTTCCCTCACGCGTACTTGTAGCTCTCGGTCTTTCTTCTTGCTGCGCTATTGGAACGATTTGAGAACTGGTCGATTGGTACCTATCTTTACCGCTGTGGGCCGTGAGCCCACGTGCCTCGCCCTCCCGCCTTCGGGGCTTCCGCCTTCGGGTTTTCTGTGTATGATGATCACAGGTGTCTTCCCTTCCCCCTGCGCATATACAATGTTTCGTCAGATATCCCAAAACAATATTTTAATCAGGTGATCTTTGATGCCCAATTTATCACAGCAACTTAGAATTGAGCTAATGCAAAATAAAACATGTTTTTCTCTCACACACATTCAAAATGCAAGCTTCTCCCTACCCCGACATGTCCGGTACTGTCTTCATACGTCGCAGAAAGCATAGTACAACTCCTACTTGCGCCGTGATTGTTATGGTGGCCACAGCGATTCGCGGCTGTTACTACAGCAGCAGTGTGGCTGCTACTTTTAAACTTTGCTGGATATATCGTTCGACCTCACACTGATGTTCATAATGCGTACGTCGCCTTCTGTCACCGTGTGCGACGAAAGCAACAGACTTCGTAACGGACGGGGTCTCTAAAGGCGCCCCTAAATAGCATCTCCATCCTCCTCTGCTCGTGTTCAAAATTGCCCTGAGTTCGCGAAGCTTGGTCTTATTGAATGACCTACTTAACCGATACCAAGGGTCGTCGTGGGAAAAGGAAGCATGTAAGCAGGTATATTTTATCAGAGACCACCCACCAACAACCATCAACAAGTCAAGCACCACCACCACCACCATCACTACTTTCACCAGCTGAGAGCACGCAGCAGCAGAAGCTTGTCGCTGGTGGTGGTAGTTGTGGTTGCTGTTTCTGGTTGTGGGGGTGATGGTGGGCATCTATGAAACTATTATACATGTGTGTTGCTGCGTGCTTCAAAATCCCCTTCAACAGTTTTTTACGCTGCCACGTATAGCGATATCTCATGAAACGTTTAGGGTTATCTGAATGCGTTTGCTTCAACAAATCCAGGTAAAACAAACCCGAGGTAAAACAAACCTGACACTCCATCATTGTTCGAGATCAGACAGGGGGGTATACTTCAGGGAGGGTATAGATACTGAAACCAAGTAACAGTGGAAAACACAAACGAGCATGTCCCAAGTATGTATGACATCATACTGCACGACAACGACGTATTTATACGGGTACGAAGTCCGTATCTCGTCCGTACGTGCCGTCATCCTTCGGATGTAGACTGGGATGATATGCACAACAAATATATAAGGAGTTGCACTCTGTACCCGCTGTATGATTCACGTCGATCGGAATAGCGTGCGCAGGCAGCTACGAGATGATACAGATCGTTGCGGAGCCCAACAAACACGCGAGCAACTGCTGCTGTATGATACCTTCCGTGCGAAGCTCAGATATTTTCAACTTCTTTTTTTTCGAGGGTACAAGATACACAACGAACAGATCATACATACAACGATACAAGCTCATTTCACCGCATGTAACACTTTTCTTAGTTCCGCCGTATGTTGTACCGTCACACAAATACGTCATATCATTCTCCCTTGTTCGGGTTGTATAGTATTAGTGCGCAGAATGATTATTTAAATAGTCCTGTTGACCCCTAGGCAGCATCCAGGGAAGTCACTGGCCAATATCCTTAACAAGGAATTACACATAGAATACGCGCGTTCGGCTTTTTCTAACACTTGTAAAATTCAGTAAAAACGGGATATAGACGAGACGTATTAAGCAGCTTGAAAAGTTAAGTATCAACTACTTAATCAGTCGAACTTACAGCTGACGTATTTAATAATTTTATAAAATACGTAGGTACGTTCACGCAAGGATCTACAAACTCCCCCAATCAAGATCCGGGCCATGTCGACAAAAAGGACCGGACTTCGTTGAGAGTCGATATAATAACACGACAGGAGGTTGCGGGAGTGGCGCTCGCGATCAGGTTTAGCTTTTGTTTCCATCTTCTTGGCATCGTGTGCAGGGCGAGCTTTGGGATCCAGCTTTAGTGATCGCATTGCCTGGTAGGACGTCTAAGATGGAGAGCTGTAGGATCCAAATGCGCCACTCGCTAGCCTGCCTACAGAAAACACAAACATCACCTCCTGCACTATTGGATCACCCTCTGCAATTTTACAGGTGTGTGCACACTGTGTTTTTCATATATCAAGAGCAGAAGAGGCCAAGAACATGTACGATAGTGAGACTCACCAACAAACACGTACGTACTCATGTACTGGTACGTCAAGATCTGCTGCAACATTTACAGGGAATATAGTATTTCAATTTTTTTTCAGTGTCTTGTGTGTCTGTCACGTTTGAACTGCTATAAACCAACTTTCGATTGTCTTGTGTGCCCCGACCCTCATATGTCGATCTGCTGTTTCAGTGCACAACATGGAAGTCGAGTCTGCTGTAAATATTATCGTCTCGTCTACCCTCGTAGCACCCAGGGAAGTCACCGGCCAGTAGTTAATCGCGGGGGAAATAATGGAAAACGCGCGGGCGGTTCACGTAGCTTGCAAAGTTGAGTATCGACCGATCTGCCGACCGGTTGAACTCACAGTTGACGTGCTTTTCTAGCTTTTAATTAAAACAAAAAAACGCAAATACCCTCTTTATGCGCATAGCAACACGGCAGCGCATTGTGTTGAGGGTTAGATTGGTTTGCGGAGCTTCTTTCAATTTGCAACACGTACGCCGTATGTTTGTGGTATTCTTCGGCGTGGTACGATGGTAGCAGAGTAGAAGGTCTAAACCGGGGTCCGAAAGAGCCACGATGCTGCAGAGTACGTAGCATATTATTACTGTTTTTTACCTGGTATTATTTTTCTTGCAGGCCGTGTCCCCGGTGACTTAGTAGGTTGTCCGCGGGCCTATCAACATCAATTTCGTGGGTTCGAGTTTCACAGAGTGCATGCTCGTAGAGACTTTTCTAAAGATTGCATAAAAAGTTGATTAGCGGAAAGCGCGAGAGCGTGGGTTAGCTGCATTCGATGAAAATCGACAAGCAGTGGGAATGCTGAACTCTATGCGCGACGAAAAATAAAGGTACGTACCGGGGGGGAGAGAAGGGACGACGCCTGTGACCACGGCTTGTCCAGAAGATCGCTGAGGGTAAAACCTCCTCCGAGTTAGGCTAGAAAGTAAAAGTGATGATTTAAACAAAAACAAAATACGCGAAACCACGACCTTGCTAAATTACATGAGAAACTACGTGCAGTTCGAAGGCTGAACGTAAGTGCCATCAAAATGAAACAAGTATAATGGGGGACAACAAAAATATACATGTGATCACCGCGCTCGTCCTCTATGTCGCTGAGGGTATAGCGTCATAACCTCCCACCCAAGTGAATTGAGTTAGGCAACAAAAAACGACTGTAGAGGCATACCAAGGGCATCGGCTATCAAATATACTCATATTCAAGCTCTCTACTTACTGTACAGCAGAGTATTATTATTAGTAGTTTCAAAGTCGTTTTTAGCTTTTCGTTACGTTATCACAAAAACGTCGTCAGCCGTGAGTACGCATCCGATTGAGTGGTTGGTAATCAACTTTGAAAGGGGAATAATATAAACCCAGTATTGAAGATTGACAGTTTTTTGTTACTGCTTACCATTGCTGAATTTCGCTGATATTTTTTTTAAGTGATTTTCCTTGAATGAGACAGAGTGAAAATTCGTCATTGTGGCCCTGCTGCCGTGGGAACGGTAAGGTCTCTTATTCCGTGGTACCACGCATGGTCTAGCTGGATGACCACACTCAGCTCAGGGCTAGCATCGGTGAAGCACCCCAGTGACATGGTCACCCGGGAACATAATAATGAGAGACATAGTCAGTTAGGCAGAGTTACCGTGGTGCTGTGCGCAATTATTCACAGTATCCGTTATACTGCAAGAAACCCGGAGATGTACCCAGGATGCGCCCTGACGACCGCAGCCCTCCCACGCCCTAAGAGGAGACCCACAGACCCAGAGAGAATCCAGGAATACGGCATAAAAAAGAGGGCAGGGACAGCTAGTTTCCCCCCCCCCTCCCCCTTTACTACGTAAATAAGAAAAAAAACGCAATGATCGCGTGTGTCATGTGTCTAATTTTCTACCGTATGGCAACCATCCGTGATACTTTGGTGACCACGCAACCACTTTGGTTTGATTGATTCTGGGCCGAAAAACAAAACAAAAATTGGACGAAAGATGTCATTTTTTTAATTGCCATTCATTCTCTTCGCTCTTTTTTTTTTCTCTCCGTCCTACGGTAGTAGTAACTTAAATCCAGCGTCACATAAAGGATCTCCTACCCCCTCCCCACTACGGTTCGTGCCTTCGTTTTCATCGCGACTTCAGCCATTCCTTCTCTCGTCGACTCGCGTCAAATTTCGCCTACCCACGCTACGCACGCACTCTCAGCAGTTGCTTTCTTTTTATATTTTGGAATAAAGAATTTCTCGCCAAGGGGGGCTTGGAACTCACGAAAGCAACTCCAGCAATATTCGAGGGTACCACTGAGTCACTGGGGCGACCGGCGTCACTTAAAAAACATATCTGGTAGACATCTTTACTCATTCGTCGTCGTACTTACTTACTGGGAGACGGGTCATGAAAAAATGCTTTCCGCGGGTCACGGGGTGTTCAAAATGTCACGGGTCGGGTCGGGTCGGGTTAGGAGAAAACGTTCAAAATGTCACGGGTCGGGTCGGGTCGGGTCTACAGGTTTTCAAATATCGCGGGTCGGGTCAGGTCGGGTCAAGACTATTTCAAATCTCACGGGTCGGATCAGGTCGGGTCAAGAAGTTTTCAAACCTCACGGGTCGGGTCAGGTCGGGTCAAGAGAAGATGAAAAGCTCAATGGTCGGGTCCGGTCACGACCCGCAAGAAACGGGTCACAAGCGGCTCGGGTCAGCATGACCCGCGAGTTGTTTCGTGCTGATCCGCGGGTCGGACCCGCGCATCCGGCTCGCGGATCCGAGGCTTGAAACACTTCCCGCTCTGTTACCCCAAAGCTTGTCTCGTACCAATATTCAATAATACTCCTTTGGTATCAAATTCAAACATTCAAACACAGCCAAATCCATATTAAGTATGCGCGCATCCATCTACACTCACTACAGCCAGGTTTATATCGCCGCGGGGCACAAAAATGAATGTTAAATTGTTTGTAAAGTGTCGGCCCACTCACCGCATCCGCTGGTCGAACGTGCGAGTCAAGATAAATGGTCTCGCGGGTCAACGTGACCCGACCCGCATGAAACCCATGTCTCACGGGTTAATCGGAAGGTGGCGGGTCGGGTCAGGTTCGGATCAGGAGGTTTTGAAATCTCACGGGTCGGGTCGGGTAGGGTCAGGAGATTTTCAAATCTCGCGGGTCGGGTCGGGTCGGGTCGGGTCAAGAGGCTTTCAAAAACTCGCGGGTCGGGTCGGTTCAAGTCAACACACCTCAACATTTTCGGGGGTGGGGTCGAGTCAGTTGACCCGACCCGTGAGGTTTGACCTGACCCGCGAAAAGCCCTGAAAATACCATTTGGCATGTCAAACATCCACACATCCACAAATCCAAACTACAAACAGAAAAAATTGATCCAACAGCTCCTTCCTGTTGCAGCCTATATGGTCGTCATTCCGGAGCAGTTGGTAGAAGGTCGAAGCTACGATGCAAACATTCTGACTTCAGTTCGGCAACCAAGCACACGAATCGTTCGCATCGTCAACGGAGGTTTACTTTTTTTCAATATGCGCATTGCCCTCAAGAATTCCTGTGTATATTATCTTCGAATTCGACTTCGGGAGATGGTACAATTAGTTTTGTTTCAGTATCCGTCGACAAAATAATGGGTTCAGAGGAGACAGACTCCCTTCCTGGAGGATTCCTCAACGAATCACAAAGTCTGCAATAATAGGTACCAGGTATATCCATACCGATTTACGATTTTTCACATGCATCTACACCCGTTGCGAGCTCCTAGAGTACAGATACCCATACTGTAGGAGGAACGGTTACGAAATGATCCGGAATTCCACGAGCAGAATGACTTGAACTGCGGGAACAAGCTGGTTGGTACTAAATAATGGCTACGAAAGTCAGATACGTTATAGGCGCTACACCATTCGTAAGAGTATCGGGAACATCAGTAGTGGTAGTAGTCGTCGCTGTTGAAGCCCTTCGCCCGTCCATTGTAGAACCAAATGGGATCATGTACCAAATATATATTAGAAGTAGCAGCCGAACACAGTCTCTCACCACTACAGGCAGGGTGCACCACTGCATCACCTCCTGTGCCAGTAGCATCAGCTAAGGTAGCGCCCGAGACATGAGGTAGAACAGCTGTTGGCGGGAATAGCAGAATGACGATGATGTGTTTGAAGATAGAAGATCTAAAAGATCCGATACGAGCACTCCCCGATCCGGCGTAGTATTTATTTACAAGATTTCCCTCCGGGAGGTGCCTAGGAGATTGGCGCAATAACGAAATAATACTCGTACGAAATACCTGCACACCTGCTTAGAACTAACTGTATCCATCCACGATTAATGTGAATGAAGAACACACACACATTTGTTTTAGGACAGATTTAAACTTCTGCTTGTGGAAAAAGTGTGGGATCATTACAACATTACAAAAGAGGGTAACGGTAAGTGGATATTGATCCTGGACAGATGATTCGCGGTGGTCAATCCAATGCTTACGGCGTAAACGTAAGTACGAAAATGTTGCGTGAGGTCGAGGTTGCGACATAATACTTTGTGACCGGCTGAATAAAATTCAGCACATCCATAATTATTTAAAGATAGCCCTGATTCCCACTTAATTTATTAAAAATATACAGTTGAGCTTTGACGCCAACTTTTTTTTCTGCTCAACATGTTGAAAATAGAGTTGATCTTTGATGCGAACATTTTTTTTGTTCGAAGAATTTCCATCGCCGGCCCGCTGTATTTTTTATTACACGCGTGCGTACGGATGACGGCGAACACTCGGAATGGTTTGACGTCACTCAGAGGCTGCGGATAGAATGTTTGTTATCACCGCTTCTGTTCAATCTCTTCTTCGTTGCTGTGATACACGCCGTGCTGGTACGCTTCAGTGAAGACTCAGATATTGTGAGGGACTTGGTTCACCTCGAGAAGGACCTCCGGAAGCACGAGGTGAAGGTTGACCCACTAACTTGTGTACGGAGGATAGTATGGGGTATGCTGTATGCGGACGATGCAGGCACTGTGTCTAAGTCGGCGGAAGGCTTTGCGAAAATGATGACCGTCATAGTGACCGTTTTCGAAGCAGCAGGCCTCACCGTATCCGAAAAGAAAACTGAGACCATGCTGCTGCGGACAGCGAACCAAGCACCCCTGACCTAAGCGCTCGCCATCGAAGCAGCAGGACAGAGATATAGACAGACGATGAAGTTCTTGTACCTGGGCGGTCTTTTCGTCGCAAGCGCTGACATTATGCCAGAGATCACACGACGGATCCGACTCGCATGGGCATGCTACAATCGGTCCAAACGGGAGCTGTATGATATGGAGGATGCCCCGTTCACTCTAAAAGTGCGCATGCTAGCCGAGGCAATGGAGACCCTGCTGTTCGGGTGCGTGACGTGGACTCTTGGCCATGAACACTTTGCTGAGCTACGAACGGCACACCACAAACTCCTGCTATTAGTACGGATCATAGGCTTCCAGCGCCGACAACACACTGACCACCTCATGTCGTACGCCAAGACCACACATTTCGTCGTCCGTACACCCATTGCAGACGACAGCCAAATACTATTAATAGTCTGCGTCAATGACCTTTTAGTGATTGTTGCTGCGAAATTTGTTCCTGCTTCCAGCACACATGTCTCTATCTTCTTCAGGACATGATTATTACACACATAAGCGTACACAGACCCATATCTGGTAGTTTCGAACCGACAGCGGTGCTTACACGCATACACGAACGCAAGTCTATGAACAAGAAACATGCAAAGCTTACTCATCAATAGTAGAGCGATGACGACAGCACAAACACCGATGACTTATCAGTCGTTGTTGCTTACCGCTGCAACTCACAACATAATAGCACGTACCGGTGGTTCCTACGAGTACCTCCTTCATTCAACCAAACCGCAGTATCCACAAACACACACTCACGCTATCAAGACATGTCAAGTAGTTTGTGTATCTCGCCAGCGGTCTAGTACTCGCGATCTAACCGCGTTTTCTGTTTCAGATCTAACGCGGTCTAGACAATCACGCCGCATGTGCTATTCGTTCCTTTCAGAAGTATGACCACTCTTCTCCGTATTCAAACGCCCTCTCCGCACTTCATTATGTATCCACACAGGAGCAACAATGCCGTTAACCACGCGAGGATCAAGGACGAAGGTGGCTGCTACACTTTCCACCCACTTTCTGCACCTGGTAACACCTACAGTATACACCCTGTCTAGTTTCGTACTGTTCCTTCATATTGGTATGCAACCTAGACCTTACACAAACATCCACACCCTCTTTGTCTTCCTCCACTGTCCGGCTCCGTCTCCCCTTCTGCGTGCTCGACTAGGAGACCATCCGCCAAATCACGGCGAATACACCAACCACTGCGAAGGTTTCAACACGCGCCGCTACGTCTTTCTTTCTTTCTGCCGATCGGTTGGAGGTACTATAGAACGCCTACAAAGTTTTCAAGCGGAGCCTATTCGCATAACCCTTCTCTACTCGGTACTGGTAGCTGCGTCAACAGGCCAGCACATATCATATTGGTATGTAATTACATATCGCTTCGAATTTCGCTGCGATGATACTGCTTGATAGAACGAAAATACGTCGTTGCCCATACACTCCATGGCCTTCTGTGCAAGACTGATCAAAATACCTCGAAGTCTATCACGACGTCATTTTCTTTTGATGTTTATTCATACTATCATACTGTCACTTTTTTACGACCCAGTTCGATACAATATATTCCTTCTGATTTCGTCTCTCGCCTTCAATACCTACCAGCTACATCTCTTGATTCTGTCCATATATCCCTGTCAAGCCGTCAACCGAGCCTACAATCGTTACTAAGGCTCATTCTTGTCGGAGAGTTTTTTCCATAATTTCCTTTTTTTTTTCGCGCAATTTCTTTATCTTCCAGATTTTCCTGATTTTTTTTTCCATGTGAAATTTGACACTCATGATTTTTATCGCTTTAGGAGAATTTCGTGAATAGTGACAGAACGCCTCTGTATATTGATACATATCTCCAATTATTTCCAAACTTTGGAAAATCTGGAAAAAAAAGCTCTCCGATAAGAATGGACCAAAGGTATGCACTTCTTGATTCTGCGTGTTACACGATCTTGCGTATGCTTTGCTCTCTTCTTTACTTCGCAAACTTGCTTCCACGCTGATCAGCCACGAACACTGTACACAGAATATGCCTGTCTTTACTTCATACGACACTCGCAAACGTTTTACACTCATCATGCTGCTAGTGTTGTTACTGTCGCCTTCTACCAATCAACGCTGCATCACATCTGATCTGCCATTTGGTAATATACACCGCTTGATTTTCAAATAGATTTCACACTGATATTTTTAGTTTTTTATACCTACTGGTATGTCAACGTTGTTTTCCGAAGTAAAAGTACGTACACATGATACAGCAGGGTACAGCTCTCAGACCCTAAACAGGATCCGCGCTCGTTAGATCTCTGAGGCTGGCTCACCTGTTGTTTGAGAGTTCGAGAAAATGCTTTCTAGCAGTAATGATTGGGTCACGCAGAAACTGGATCGATGCAATGCGGTAGATGCAAGCAGCCAGCGTGAACAATCAACGAAGCACCACAGACATGATGACGGGCACGGTGGCGCAAGGCAGGGCCCAAGGGGCTGGGGATCGATAGGACAGGGATCACAGATCACTTGGCTTTGACTTTTTTTTCTTCACCTGGTGGTGTTTAGTAAACACCGGATGGTCCCGGAACCTCGTTACTGGCTCTGCGCCCGAAACCGAAGGCGTTCCCTTACCGGGGATCCTCCCTGCCCCTATAAGATCCGCCCAGAGGATGCCATCCAAAGCTTGCCGTCTGCCTATCGAATAGACCCGACGCGTGACCCTGATCAGGACAGTTGTCTCGCGCCGTATTATCCTCCCCATAGCGTTGGTCACGACAGTCGCAGCGCTATGAATCTCCTACCCTGGTGCCACTCGCTGTAACACCCCCCCTGCCCAACGCATAACCATCGTCGGCACAAAGCCGGCACCCCGGTACTAGGCGATAGCGCGTGAGCTTTCCTCCTCGAGCACCGCCCCAGCCCGGCGCATATGAGCGACGGCCCCAGCGGGCATTACGATCATGGGCCGCTGCAGCGCGTGTGCGTTCCACCTCCGCACCTCACCGTCGGCTCGAGGTTGTAGCTCCTCTCTTTTCATCAGTGTTGCCCTCAGACGGTGGTAAGAAGAGCGGTGATCCTGACCTTCGTCCAGACGTTCTTGAGCATTCCTCTTCCATCCATCGTCGTCGGCCCGATGTTGCAGCGCTCCTCCTTTCCGCGGTGTTGTCCTTGGACGGTAGTAAGAAGAGCGACGGTCCTGACCTTCGTCCAGACGTCGTTCAGTTTTCTTCCTCCGTTAATCACCGTCAGCCCGAAGTTGCAGCGCCTCTTGTTCACATGGTGCTGACCTTGGATGGTGTTGAGAAGAGCAATGGACCTGGCCTCGTACATTCTTCACCACTTGCAATTGCCAGCGCCGCATTTGTATAACACGCTCGGAACATGTACTCACCTATGAAAAATATGTTTTTCTTCCTGCCTCACCTGCATCGGAGATGGGGGTCTCTCTCGAAGGCCTACCTCTGCACTTTGACAATAACCTACACGTTTGCTCTTTCGGCCAGACATAGATTTCACTGTAAGCTACCATCGTCCTACCACACCACCTCGCCTTTGACTGAGACTCCAGAGAGTTCTGCCGATTCTTCGTCATATGGCTATACGTGGGCACACTATCGAGACACTGTGGTGAATGTCCACGTTGCCCCTCTCTATATATCTGCGCGCTTGACTGTCTAACCTGTTATAACGGTTGAATGATTAGTATTCAAATACCCACGTACTGGACTGTGTCGATGTGGCAAAACTTGACGTACCTGTGCCGAATTTCAACGCGCGCAGTGGACTGTGTCGATACTGCCACCATTCACTTACCTTCGCCAGACGTTTCTCACTGTGCCTTCCTTCAACAAACGTTTCTGCGTAAGGTAGAATCCACCTTCTACTCTGAAGTTTGTCCAGATGTCTCTAGTCTCTTGGTACGGATACCACGTTTTGATATATTGACGGAGTTTGCTCTTTCGGCCAGACATAGATTTCACTGTAAGCTACCATCGTCCTACCACACCACCTCGCCTTTGACTGAGACTCCAGAGAGTTCTGCCGATTCTTCGTCATATGGCTATACGTGGGCACACTATCGAGACACTGTGGTGAATGTCCACGTTGCCCCTCTCTATATATCTGCGCGCTTGACTGTCTAACCTGTTATAACGGTTGAATGATTAGTATTCAAATACCCACGTACTGGACTGTGTCGATGTGGCAAAACTTGACGTACCTGTGCCGAATTTCAACGCGCGCAGTGGACTGTGTCGATACTGCCACCATTCACTTACCTTCGCCAGACGTTTCTCACTGTGCCTTCCTTCAACAAACGTTTCTGCGTAAGGTAGAATCCACCTTCTACTCTGAAGTTTGTCCAGATGTCTCTAGTCTCTTGGTACGGATACCACGTTTTGATATATTGACGGAGTAAAACAACAGCTGTGAGAGATCGAGGATTTCGTCGAAACTCATCTTCGGCAGCTTCCACGCTAGTCCTTTGCAATGTGTGAGTGATACTTCGATCGCACGTACTACGAATTTTATATGATATATATATGCCTTCCTTTTGGCGATGATCTCAGACTTCTCGGCATTGAGAGGAGGTACTCCTTGCGAATATGGAGGTCGTTTTAGGTATAAGTTCATCACGGGCAGTAGGAATTTCAGCATGAGTTCTCTTTCTACTCCGGCCTCCTCCTATCGTCTAGAGTTCTACTTTGTGTGCTTCGCGTGCTTTGCACTAAGGTACTACCTGATCCGAGTAAGTCATCTGAAGGTACTGACGTTAACATACTTGGCGTGCTTGGACTTACTGGCACTAGCCAAAGTTATTATTCGGTTCCGAGTGACTAAGTCGTTTCAAGGTACTGACTTTAACGCCACGTCGACTTACTGGCACTAGCCAAGGTTATATTTGATTCCGAGTAAGTAAGTCGTTTGAAGGTACCGACATTTACGCCACCCCCGTATTCTTCGCGTGCTTCGCACTAAGTTATTACCTGATTCGAGTAAGTCATTTCATGGTACTGACGTTAATATACTTCGTGTGCTTCGACTTACTGGCTCTAGCCATCGAGTAACTATAAGTCATTTGAAGGTACTGATGTTTACGCCATTTCGACTTACTGGCACTAGCCAAAGTTAATATTTGATTCCGAGCAAGTAAGTCTTTTGAAGTTACTGACGTTTACGCCACACCCCGCCAGCACGAACACTGTCCACTGGTGCGACGATAAAATCAATCACGAGTCCTAAAACGGCATTCATGCACAACCACTCCCGAATCGTACGCCTCGATAACGGTTTTTGTGGAAGAGGTTCCAGAAAGGTGGTTACAAACACCCCCCCAGAACGGAAACTGCCTACCACCTACTGGCCTTCCAATCACCTCTCGATCGTTCCTTCAACACTCGGCAATTATACTTCAAGCGAAACTTAGCAAGGTATCCTGTCGGGTTGTGCGGGTCACCAAAGCTCGTCACGTTCATCTCGGTCTCGAGCTTTACAAATGTCTACCTGCACGTGGTGTGGCTACTTGCACATGCACTCATTCCTTCGTACATCTGGGTATTTGAACGTCATGATACCTGGTAACGCTTTCTCCAGTACCTCTTGTGCGCCTGATGTCGAGTATCTGTGTATTAACTGAACCTGTGTCAACAACCCCAAAGCTTAGGTATTATCACGAAAACGTATAGCAAAACACTGATGGTCTGTACTGTATCCCACTGATATTGGGATAAGGAGCCTGGTCGGTCGTAATAGATGCTTGGCCGTATCGAGCTATATCCTTTTCGTAGCAGGGGTTCTGTGTCGACTTGCCTCTCATTCGAATCTCACTGTTATTGTGCCATCGTTGCGATCAGAGATAGTCACCTAGATTACAGTATGATCACAGTATGTTTCTCGGCATATGGTGCCATGTAATTTAGCATTTCTACCAGCATTCTTCTCTGATCAGGCGAATCACCCCATATTCGAACACGGACAACAAAAACGGGGATGCATGGTACGATCAACACCTACACGCTCGCGTTCGCAGATTCAGGGAATCTCTAGTTTGAGCATTGGGCACGTTTGGCCTTAAGAACTTCGCTCCCATTGCGGGGGCGAAACACTGGAATTAGGGTCTAATTTAGGTGCATGGACAGCGTTCAGTACTGAAAGGGTTAGAATGCCCACTCGACATTGGGAACCGTGTCAGATACTTTAACCGCGTCAAAATCGGTTGACTTTCTGTTCACGCGTTGCGGGTAAGGCGGCGCATGGGTATGCGTCCTGGGGAAGGTTCTTTCTATCGGAAAAGGCCAGGTTTTCTCTCCTCAGTTTGGTCGGTATAGGGAATCTCGAATCCACCGCTTAGGATGCATGTATCAATTCTGGGAGAACAGTCTCAATTCCTGCAGGCAAAGCACTGATGATTGGCGCCAACGCTCGGAGGTCCTTTCGGCACGATGTAACAAGCGCCTGTTTTCACGTCAAGGTTGATATTCTTTTAGCCCGCTCTATCCTCTATGCTGGGCGTACATGCTACACTCACACTCTGCCCTACTAATAGTCACATGTACAGACTAATCATTGTACCACGCAGCCTGCGGTACTTGTTGGTGAGCCGTCGTAAGCGCTGTACTGAATGATTCGGCATTTGAGCACTCTTATGTTCAGACACAACGGAAATATGTAGTTTTTCTTTCTTTGTCCTCTTCTTTTTAGCTTTCGGGTGTAAAGTTCATGGTGTCATTCCGTTGCAATTGATACAGGATGGTATCTACCATATCGGATAACTCTTTTTGACCATTTCTCTCACCTGCTGGTACTGCACTATTTCGTACATGTTTGTTTTCTCCAATCGAGATGCATTTTAGTTACAGCTTGTTTTTTTTACCACCGGCAGGATTTCAGGAGGTAATGTGAGAACATCGTACAAAACACGTACTACAGTCAGTAGTAGTATGTGTTTGAATACCCAACACGAAATACATACTACAGTCAGTAGTAGCATGTGTTTGAACACCCCACACACTCAGATATACAGCGTTGACCGGCTGGCCAGATTCGTTCTCGGACAACCCAATCTTCAGATGATACTTATCTAAGGTATGGGGCCAAACACAGTTATTTGCAGTGTATTCTTCAAACTAAACGATCTTGAAACAGCTCGACGTCACCAACCATGCAGTGTTTCTTCGTACGCGTTTGCTGATGGTTCATAGCTTTTATTATTACTTCGTAATTCTGTATGTACGTTACGGATATATTGATTTCCATCCCATTTGTTTTCTTCGCCCTTTCTTCTCCATTTCTCTTACGTATAAACATCACAGGGTCACAGAGCAGACACTTTACTCCCCTCCCAGCTGCGGTATGGGCCTTGGATTTTTATTGCGAGAAGACTTTAGTCCTTCGTTGCGCCTACCTTCGTTCGGCGGTCTCAGCAGTTGATTCCTTAGCCGTTTTATTGTGTATGCATTTCGGAAATCACCGCTTCACCGATCGTGAGATTCGAGCTCCAGGGTCGACGTTACAACAGAAGCGATACATTAGATCACGGGGGGCTTTTAGATGAAAGGAATAGGAACCAATGCCAACCATAATCAAAACCAACGAAACCCTTTCAGGGCACGACCCAGATCGGCTATAAGTAAATCGAAGATCGAACCCTGTTAAATATGATCTTTGTGTTCCTGTGCTGTTGACGTTGTTTCATGTAATCTACAGCAGATTAGAATGCTTTTAATCGAATCTTCGGCCATAGACTGAGAAGTACAGTAGTATCGTAGCTCATGCGCAGCAGTAATAATCTCATTGCTTACTTCCGCACCGTAGTGAACAGAAGTATACGGCGTATCTACCAAGAGTAAACTGAGGCTGTGAGATACAGCTCGGTAAGCTGAAGATACTTCACTATAGTATATGAATGAAGAGAAACCCTATTCTGCAGCCAGCACGAACAACGTGCGATCGTACGTATAACTCTTTTGGTACTACTATCGTATGACCCCACGAATATGATCCGTGACTCTTACATGTGTATAACATACCGTTCTTCATGCCCAACTACATCAGTACAACCCAGTGTTCGTTCTGATTTCTTATATTTGACACACGTTAATTATGTGGAGACAAAATACCTAATGACCAAAGCAAGCGAAATGCCAACGTACCAGGATAGACGACAATACCGGGGAAAGCAAGTGCAATGTCAACGTACCGGGTACGAGAGCTATGTGATGAGATGTTAGTTGTGGTAGTGTAGTTCTCGATTTCAACGTAGCTTTCGTGGGGTGCTGTTACCCAAATAATAACCTGCTTGCTGTACTGCACAGCTGAACGACTTCATAGCAGTACCTC
The DNA here is from genome assembly GCA_031763025.1 of Macrocystis pyrifera. NCBI lineage: Eukaryota > Phaeophyceae > Laminariales > Laminariaceae > Macrocystis > Macrocystis pyrifera. Next base: position 2,481,690 of record JASSKH010000023.1, read on the forward strand.
ATGCCGGGAGGCAGCGGTGTGATACTTTGCCGCGGTAGTAACGGACACATATCCTGGACATTGTGTAGGGACAAAGGTAAAGGTCTCAAGTTCTTGTGAAAATGAGAGGATTGATAGGCCCAAGGACCCAGAGAGATCTTGCCGTACGACCTATAGTACCATGAACAGTTCTATTAATAATAGTATAATACCATATTTAGATACATCCTCCAGGTTGTTAAATCGTCCTTCCTACCCAGCTTCACCAAGTATATCCTTTATGAATACCATATATAAATACGGTGTTTGTATTAATATTAATAGTACATCCTGCAGATACTTGTATGTGTTCTTCAACGGGTTAACATGACTCGTTAAGATGGGAAGAGAGAAAGGCCCAAGGGTCCCAAGGGATCTTGCCATACGGCCTACCTGGTACAGTTTTAGTAATATAGATATAATGTATACGTCCTCTATATATGTGTAAAAAGCATACATACTGCAAGCCACCCCCCCTGTATGCTTGTGGTGTGGTGTCAACCACTCCGTCTATCAATAAATCAACCTTGTTCGGGAAATAAATAAATAAAAACTGCAGGTACAACGTATAGCAGCAGTATGAGTCCCTGTCATTTGTTTTAGAGAAAATGCCAAAATCAGGTATACCTGATCCGTTTGAGCCAAAATCGGTACATGTTAAAACCAAGTAAAAAACGCGCGCCACGAGCAGTGTCATGTCCATGAAAATCCGGTAAAAAAATACTGCGCCTAACGCATTAAGCGTGCCACATGGCCTCCAAAATCTGAATTGTTTTGTTTTCTTTAGGGTGTAGATACCACGGGCTCCACTTGAACCTGCAGAGAGTCACTATTAATTAATATGCTTCGTTTATTTCGCCACGGCTGAAGCGCCTAGAGTTTTTACTCTGGCGCCCCCCCCCCCATTGACAGCTCTAAAGCTTCTAGATTGTCCGCGCGGAACAGTCTGCTCGGCACGAAATTATCTTGCCGTTGACACACGACACGAAATTGGAACGTGCAAGTGTGGTAAGCTTAAGCTTTATTTTTACCAATCCGCCGGAGGATAAAAAAAACAAGAAAGAAAAACTACCAAACCTGAGACCAATTTGACGCGGGGTGGTGCAGACGAAATACCGTGTGTCCATGGTGCTGTATAGACTGCGGCGACCACAGAAAACAACAGAGTACACACAAAAACTAACTGAAGCACATCGCACACCCCAAAGGAGAAAAATTGAAAACAGCGTACGCATGTATTCATTTATAAATACGTACTTTTACGTGCGAAGTACGAGTACAGAGTGTATACACCATTACAGAAGAACTTGAACCGAGAGAGGGCAGGCACATACGGAGAGAAAAAAACGGTGTACGTATGGCCTCTCTGATTGGTTCAAAGTTGGCCAAAATCAGTTGAAAGCTAGACAGAGCAGAAAAAGTGAGCCTGGCCAATAGCAGGGCTCCTGGGGGGTGTTTTGGTACGTGTTATTAGTATGTGACTGATTTTGGCCGAAAAGTGGCCAGGGATATCTGATTTTGGCTAAAACCCTGTTTTATAAAATTTCAACATGTACGGTAATGCAAGTCGTCACTCAGTACTATATTTTGTATATTTTTGACGTGCGTAGTGTGTATACGATTAATAAGACTGAGACTGCTAACAGTATTGTAGAGACGGAGATACGGCTTTTCTGTGTAATTTCCGAGTTGAGGCGCCTTTGCTCCGGGCGGTGGTAGACAAATGTTCGTGCCATGGTAGGCTCATCAGTAACTACGTACAACTTCACACTTAGCAACATCGACGGGAGGCGCTAATCCTGGAAATAAATTCAAAAGTACTCCCTACTGTTATGATATTGTAGCGAGATATTCGTCAAAACGAAAATATTGACAATCCATCATGTTGGGCTGACTAATAGAGTACCGGTACATACATATACAGCAGCCCACCGCAATACATTCCATGGTAGTCTAATGACTATATACGGCAGAACCATGAAGATACTACTACTCAGATTCCATGTCTTTCCGAACAGACCGGGCAGATCGTCACTGGTATGTGCCACGTCACGCTTGATAGGTATCTCGTTAGATCCATGTCTCTGGTCTTACAGCGGTGGTCCAGCATATGACGGCTGTGCCCTACGCGATTTTTCTAGCGTTGTTGAGTGACTTCATTGGGACACAGCCTACCCTGGGACACAGCCTAACCCCCCCTTTTTTTGCTGTGAACGCGACATCAGAACAAAGAGAAGAAGCAATCCCACGGTTGTGTTTCACCCGCTTCATAACTGTTGGCCTGGTACTGATCAGGTTGGGCTGCATCGTATATCTGTCATCACCCCGAACCCTTCGGACACAGAAAGCCACACCTCCTTCTCTTGTGTGCAAGCTCATCATCATCCATCATGAAACTATCCCACCCCGTGTGACTCGTGCCCCACAAGTGCTTGCGTAGCCGATCTTGATCCGCTCCGGTTTTCCTTCCCCTTTCCTCTTACGTTTAGCTTTCAGTCCTTCACGTGTTGTACCTGGTTTCGAGCACAACGCTCGGTTGGCATGAAACACGGACAATGTTGCAACCGGATACATCGAAGAGGTCAAACGTGCATCGGACTTTCCATTTGGTAATGCCCACCGTCATTCCGTCTAGTTGGTGTCTTGCTAGAGATACACAACTATATGCACGACGATTGGTCTATTACTACTGATGTAGTCTACGCATCGCGGCAGGAATACTAGTCACCAGAATATACGGTTTTCTTGAAAGTTCCTGCTTGCCAGCCGAAAATCCACAGTGTTGTCGAGGGGTTCATTGTTCTATAGGGTTATGTACGCCCAAACGGCGTAAGGCTCAATCAACATTGTTAGTTTACGGTATCATCTAACTGGGCAAACGGTACACGAGAGCATGCGTATATTAGTACGTACGGCACTTTTGACTTATACCGATACCTTTCGGTTGCATTTGGTTTTCAACACAATATGTGGTCAATAACATGCAGTCATTTATTAACGAACCTGTATGTGTGTGCGATCATGAACAACTAGCGAACAAACGAGCACGAGCAACAGGCAAACGGGCAACGAGTATGCGTGCATGAATTAGCCAGATAAGTATCTTCAAAGCCTTACGAAACAAACAAACAGAACACCATTAACAGCGTGAATACATAACAGCATATTGCACGTATCACCATCATACAAAGCAGGCAACAACGAAAACATGTGGATGTAGGAGTATGCATATACCAAGTTCCAGCTATGCAATGAAATATTATGCAAGGTCGAACGTGAGATTCTACAAAGAACACGATGACATCACTTCACAGTTTTGCAAACGTTCCGATCTCCCGCGCACGTTTTGCGAACACTCCGATCTCCTGCAAAGCCCTTCCATCAGTCTGAATTCACGATGATACAGCAGGGTACAGCTCTCAGACCCTAAACAGGACCCGCGGTCGTTAGATCTCTGAGGCCGGCTCACCTGTTGTTTGAGAGTTCGAAGAAGTGCTTTCGTGCAGTAATGATCGAGTCATGCAGAAAGTGGATTGAATCAATGCGGTAGTTGCAAGCAGCCAGAGTGAACAGTCAACGAAGCACCACAAACACGATGACGGGCACGACGTGCAAGACAGGGTCCAAGGGGCTGGGGATCGATGGGACAGGTATCACTCATGACTTGGCTTTGGTTTTCGTTGCTTCCTTGATGGTGTTTAGAAACACCGGGTGGTCCCGGAACCTCGTTACTGGCTCTGTACCCGAGACTGAAGGCGATACCACACCAGAGATCCTCCCTGCCCCTATAAGATCCGCCCAGAGGATGCTAACCAAAGGTTGCCCTCTGCCTATCGAATAGACCCGACGCGTGACCCTGATCAGGACAGTTGTCTCGCGTCGTATTATCCTCCCCGTAGCGCTGGTCACGACAGTCTTAGGGTTAGGGTTAGAGTTAGGCATTATGAACCTCCTACGCTGGCGCCACTCGCTGTAATACACAGCCATCAATCTGGATTTAAATACGTTCGAGACGTTACACCAAAAACGTTTTAGTTTTAGCCTTATATTTCCTTTTTGCCCCTTGTCTGCTTCCAGGACGACCTAAATAAACTTGGGCTGGTTATGGCTGCGAAAAACTGTACTCTCGCCGTCAGGTCCTTCCTCCCCAGTGTCAGGCATCACGGCTTGCTGAACTCTACCTCAATTATTTCCTGCGGCAAACTCGTCGCACAGTAGACTCTGCAAGTTGCACCCTCTGCTTCTGCAGTTGAACACGATGCCTGACGTCATCCGAATGAGATGTGGGTACGGGGGGGGGTTCCAGGTAGCAACTCTACTTGCGACTATTCCGACATATTTCCCGTCACCTACCAGAACAGGGCATCTTCGAACCTACATACTTCCAACGACTCCATTCCTTCCTCACGGAGTGTCATACTTGCTCATCTGCCCAGGAATTCAGCTTCACGTCGTGTGGAGCTCAATACTTCGAAGCAACTATTGCTATCGGGTGGGAGGTGAGTTGATACATGTATTTTTTGCTGTGTACCTCTCCCGCGAACACGTCGCCCTCATATATTATTCTTGTGTTTCTGGCAATATGGAGAGTAGGATTATGTTGACATATGGAATGCATGGATGATGCCTTCCCGTCGCGACCATCAAAAACTCACAACTACAGTTTGGCAAATTTTAAAGGAGACCACGTTTCTGCTGTATCAATCACCGATGGCAGCACTGAAAGCAACCAATAGCACATACCGACACGCTGGTGTGCGGTATTGTGAGTGCGGATGTACGTATACTGCTCCGTGATTGATAGAAGGATAGCCAGACCGCAGTAGCATGCCTAGCGGAGACCGGCTTGACCTTGATCAAATGGTTTCCCACTTAGATTCATCTTGTAGCTTGATCAAACTTTCCTTGCTTAGCAAGCCTATGCAATAAAGAATGTTACTGTGTCGCCCATAGTTTCTTGTTTGTTGCTCTGGACCTCCACCTCATCGCGGACTACTATTACGGGGGTCCATAGTTAATGGGACCAAATTTTGTTAGTAAAAATAGGTAAATATATAGGTTTTTATGTGTACCATAGGTCCTGTTAACTATGGACCCCCGTAATAGTTTTCTCGCCAAGATACAGTTAGAGATGGGAATGGATTCGTTTCAGTACTTAAAATAAACAAAGGATGTCGGGTCGTTGTCGGGGGAAAAAAATATGTAGGAAATTAACCAATCCGTGAATAGGAAAAAAAAAACTTCGCCACCAAAAATCCGTTCGATGATGCAGCCTGTCAAAAATAGAACAAAAAAACGAGCAGTGCCGGCATCGATGTTGTGGCGTTGAGCTATAGCTGGAAAAAAAGTCAGCCTTGCTTTTTGCACGACATGTGCCGTAGGACAGCGCACAACCAAGTCCAGCGGGTGGACTTGTACAGATCAAGTTGTAGTATGCGGTAGTGTTACAGCGGGTGGCGCCAGGGAGGGAGGTTCATAGCGCTGCGACTGTCTTGACCAGCGTTATGGGGAGGATATTACGGCGCGAGACCACTGTCCTGATCAGGGTCATGCGTCGGGTCTATTCGATAGGCAGAGGGCAAGCTTCGGTTAGCATCCTCTGGAAGGATCTTATAGGGGCAGGGAGGATCCCCGGTGTGGAAACGCCTTCGGTCTCGGGTACAGAGCCAGTAACGAGGTTCCGGGACCACCCGGTGTTTATTTACTAAACACCAAGTGAAGAAAGAAAGTCAAAACCATCTGCGATACCTGTCCTATCGACCCCCAGCCCCTTGGACCCTGCCGTACCCGTCGTGCCCGTCATCGTGTCTGTGGTGCTTCGTTGATTGATCACGCTGACTGCTTGCATCTACCGCATTGCCTCGATCCATGTTCTGCGTGACCCGATCATTACTGCTTGAAGGCACTTCCTCGAACTCTCAAACAACAGGTGAGCTGGCCTCAGAGATCTAACTAGCGCAGGTTCTTTTTTGGGTCTGGGAGCTGTACCTGCTTTAACATGGTGAACCCAGGGAGATCGAAGTGCATTGCAGGAGATCGGAGTGTTCGCAAAACATGTGCAGGAGATCGGAGTATTTGCAAAACTGTGACGTAATATCATCGTGTTCTTTGTATAATCCCACGTTTGATCTTGGAAAATACTTTATTGCACACTTGGTTCATGCATACACCCACATGTTTTCGTTGTTGCCTGCCTTGTATGATGGTGATACGTGCAATATGCTGTTATGTATTCACGCTGCCAATGGTGCTCTGCTTGTTTGTTTCGTAAGGCTTTGATACTTATCTGGTCAATGCATGCAGGCATACTCGTTGCTCGTGCTCCGTTTGCCTGTTGCTCGTGCTCGTCTGTTCGCTCGTTGTTCATGATCGCACACTCTACGCATGTTCGTTAATAAATGACCGCATGCTATTGACCTCATATTGTCTTCAAAACCGAGTGCAACCGACAGCTATCGATACAAGCCAAAGGTGCCGTACGTACTGATACACGCATAATCTCGTGTACCGTTTGCCTGGTTAAGTGATACCAGAAACTAACAATGTTGAGCCTTGCGCCGTTTGGGCGCACGTAACCCTATAGAACAATGAATCCCTGGACAACACTGTGCATTGTCGGCCGGCAAGTATAGAACTTTAAAGAAAACCACGTACATTTGGTGAGAAGTATTCTTGCCGAGATGCTTATAGACTACATCAGTAGTAATAGACCAATCGTCGTAATATGCACACCAAATGGAAAGTCTGATGCACGTTTGACCTCCTTCGATGTCTCCGGTCGTACCATTGTGTGTGTTTTATTCCAAACGAGCGTTGCGCTCGAGTACCAGGCACAACAGCTCGCAGTATGCTTTTTTACACATATATACGTAGAGGACGTATGCAATATATCCGTAATACTAAAACTGTATGGCAAGATCCCGAGGGACCCTTGAGCCCATTTCTCTTGCCATCTTGACGAGTGATCATGTTGACTCGTTTAAAACAACACAGCAGTACCTGCTGGATGCACTACGCAACACCCGTATGTATGTATGATATTACCACGGGGCACATACTTGAAGCTGGATGAACAGTTAGGCATGGGAATGGATTTGTTTTAGACGTAAAAAAATGTCCAGTCTATTCGAGAATCCGTTCAAAAAAAGTCGGAAGAACAATTTCTGAAAATAGTCTGCCACCACCCTATTTACTTGGTTTTAGAATACATTTACGTGTAGCACCGAGCACCTCATTACTCGACCAGGGAAACGAATTGGATGATAAACTTCGACAGACACCTCCCATCGATGGAAAATGATCAACTGACTGGTTGTGTTTTGATCTGCAGATTTTTGCTCCGCTAAGTTTTTGTGGAAATACGCGGGAAAACTCGATTTTTCAAGTTGTATTCGTATATTTCTGTCTATTTGACTTTACTCGAAAATCTAAACGAGTCAATCGATTCGGAATGACTTTGCGCACACAGCAATGCAATCCGCACCTGAATCCGACAAGTAGCCGACATGAAATCTGTTGCACGAGAAGAGTCAATTGTCGATGGGAAATTCGACAAAAAATATCCCGAGATAAAAACAAAGGACGTCCAGTCTTCATGGTATCGGGCAAACGGTGCCAAACATGAAAGCGGCCGCACGCCGAGCGATCGCCATCACACCGGTGTCATCGCAGCAGCGAAGACCATCTGTGATCGGGCCTTGATGCAGCAGGAAGCGAGTTACCCCTAGCGTTCAGATGCGAACGCATCACTATTGTTGTCTCACGTGAGAAAACGATCGAGTAAAAATAGTCTAGCCTATCACCCTGTCCGGATATATAGGAATGGTTTAATCATAAATGTAAAAATAAGCTGTTCTTTACATTTCCGGACAGAGTGGTACGACGTACGTACGAGTACATACAGCAGCAGCACGCAGATTTCAGGCGCGTGGTGAATGCAGGCTTGGCCGCAAGGCTCAAGTCTAGCTACACGCACAACAACAACTTGGCCGTGAGCTAGAAGTGGGGCGCGCTGCCACGGAGGTGCAGGCAGCGCGGTCGAACTCCTGGTCTCGGCGAAGTGCAGTATAGCAACACCCAGTCGAGTGTCGATGCTATGTGTAGGTACGAGGTTCTTCTTGTTTACGTGTCCAACAGCAGTAAAACAGGACTGTATGCTGCGACTTGATCTGTACAAGATGTGTTTCACAGGGGGGGGGCAGCTTTCTCGTGCTGGCGGTCGCCAATCCCAAGGCCTCCCCAGGAGCGTGCGATTCGTTCATTCTCGTGCGTCCGTGTCTACGCTGCAACTCCATCCTCTGGGCTTGGTTGTGCGCTGTCCTGCAACACGTGTCGTGCAAAAAGCAAGGCTGACTTTTTTCCAACTATAGCTCAACGCCACAACATCGATGCCGGCACTGCTTTTTATTTTATTTTTGAGAGGCAGCATCATAGAACGGATTTTTGGTTGCGAACTTTTTTTTTTCCCAATCACGGATTGGTTAATTTCCTAAAGTTCTTTTCCCCCCGATAACGACCATGCGACATCCTTTGTTTTTTTTTACGTACTAAAAAGTCAAGACAACAACCTGGAGGATGTATCTATATATATATGGGTAATAATATAGGTCGTACGGCAAGATCTCCCTCGATCCTTGGGCCTTACGATAGGTGTCTCTTACTACCGCAGCGAAGCGCATCAACACCGCTGCCTCCTGGCATGAAGTACTGTTGTGAAGCCGTTCTATATGGTATTCATACTATTATTAATAGAAGTGTTCATGATACTATAGGTCGTACGGCAAGATCTCCCTCGATCCTTGAGCCCTAAAGTAGTGTCCCATACTGCCTCAGCAAAGTATCAACACCGCTGCCTCCCGGCATGAAGTACTGCGGTGAAGCCGGTCAGCTGTGCAGTATAGCAATCAAGTTTTTATTTGGGTGAAACCACCGCATGAAAGCTACGTTGAAACTGAGAAGTATACAACAACTCATATGTTCACAACATAGCTGGTGTTGTGGTCTTCTCGCCCCCGGTTCTTTAGCATTTCACTTGTTCTACCCGTTACGGTATTCTCGTACCTGGTACGTTGGCAATTCACTTGCTTTACCCGGTATTCACCGGTACGCTGGCATTTGGCTTGCTTTCGAGCTTTATTCATTGGTGTCTGCAAAATATAATACAGTAAAAATCAGAACGGACACTGGGTTGTACTGATGTTGTGGGGTATGAAGAACGGTATGGGACACACATACGAGAGTTACGTACTCCTACGACTCATATCCGTGGGGTCTCCATACATTATACATCCAGTAGTATTGTATAAAGGATTCTACATCGGTACGATCGCACGTTGTTCATGCTGACTGCAAAGTATGTTTTCTTCATTCATATTCTAGGTTATACAGTATCTTCAGTATACCGAGCGGTATCACACAGCCTCAGTTTACTCTTCTATCTTGGCGGATACCCCGTATAATTAAAATTAAGTCCACTACGGCGAGGAAGTGAGCAATGAGATAATTACTGCTGTGCATGAGCTTCGTACGATCCTATTAATATTGTACGTCTCAGTCTATGGCCGAAGATTCGATTAAAGCATTATTATCTGCTGTAGATTACCTAAAAATAATGTCCGCACAGAAACATAAAGATTAGATTTATTAGGGTTCGACATAAAGATTAGAGTTATTCAGTATACTTATACCTCCCGATCTGGGTCGTGCCCTGAAAGGGTTTCGTTGGTTTTGATCATGGTTTGCCTATTCCTTTTATCTACTGTAAAGGCCCGCGTGGTCTATTAGTGTATCGCTTCTGTTTTTTAGCGTTGAATCATGGAGCTCGAACCTCAAGATGGATGAGGCAGGGATTTATGCAATATATACACAAAAAGGTGTGGAATCAACTGCTGAGATCGCCTAACGAGTGTAGGCGCAAAGAAGGACTGAAGTCTTTCCGTAATAAAAACCCAAGGCACAGGCCACATCGGGGAGGGGAACAAAGAGCTTACTCGGTGACACCGTATGTCTATACGTAGGTTGGTAGGAGGGATAGAGTAAAAAGGGCGAAGATAACAAATGGGATGGAAATCAACGACGTATCTGTGTCGTACATACATAAATAACTACGTACGAAAAAAGAATGTAAGGTATGAAAAATCAGCAAACGAGTACGAAAAAACACCGTATGGTTGGTGGGCGTCGAGGGGTTTCAAGATCGGTTTGGTTTGAGGAACACACTGCCCCTACCTACCTGTTGTTAGGTCCATACCTTGCGTAAGTATCATCCGAAGATTGGGTTGTCCGAGAACAAATCTGGCCAGCACGTAAACGCTGTAACTCCGAGAGTGTGGGGTGGTCGAATACATACTAATGTAGTACGCATTTCGTGTGACCTTCTCACGCAATAACAATAGTAGCTCAAACTCCTAAAATCCCACCCGTGGTCACAAAACAGGCTGTAAAAACTGAAATGCATCGCGACTGGAGCAAACAAACAAGTAGGAAGTAGTGCCGTACTGGTAGGTGAGAGAAACGGTGTTAACAAGCTATCCGATATGGTGTCAGCCATCCCGTATCAATTGCAAATGAATGGCACCATGAACGTGTCCATGCTATCATATTTACACCCTATTGATAGAGCTAAAAACAAAAGGACAAAGAAAGAATAGTCTGTGCATAACCTATAGAGCAGAGTGTGAGCGTGGCATGTACACCCAGCATAGAGCATAGAGCGGGCTGGAACTTTGGAAAAGAATATCAACTTTGATGTGAAAACAGGTCCTTGTCACATCGTGCCGAAAGGACCTCGGAGCGTTGGCTCCGATCATGAGTGCTTTGCCTGCCGGAATTGCGACTGCTCTCCAAGAACTGATACATGCATCTTAAGCGGTGGATTCGAGATACACTATGCAAAACAAACTGAGCAGAGAAAACCTGGACTTTTCCGATAGAAAACAACCTCCCCAGGACGCACGCACTCATTTGCCGCCTTACTCACTAACGCGGTGAACGGAAAGTCAAATCGATTTTGACGCTGCTTTAAGTATCTGACACGGTTCCTAGTGTCGACTGGGAATCTTAGCCCTTTGAGTACTGCACTGCTGTATATGTATCTAAGTTTGACCCTAATTCCAAGTGTTTCGTCCGCGCAATGGAAGGGTAGTTGTAAAGGCCACATGTGCCCAATGCCTAAACTAGAGGTCCCTTGAATGTCAAAAACAAAACGCTAACGGCGCGCGAGTTTGCGAACGCGAGCGTGTAGGTGTTGAGCGTACCACGCATCCCTGTTTTATTTTGTCTGTATCCGAGTAGCGGATGATCCGCCTGATCAGAGAGGAATGCTTGAAGAGACACTAAATGGCATGGCACCGAATGGCGAGAAACATGTTGGGATCATACTGCTGCTCTCCAGGTGACTATCTTTGATCGCAACAATGGCACGCTCGAATAAGATGCAAGTCGACACAGAACCCCTGCTACGAGAGTGGTATAGCTGGATACGGCCAAGCATCTATTAGGACCGACCAGGCTCTTTAACCCAATACCAGTGGGATACAGACCATCAATGTTTTGCTATACGTTTTCGTGAAAATACCTAGGCTTTGGGATTGTTCACACAGATTCAGTTAATATACAGATACTCGACGTCAGGCGCACAGGAGGTACATGAGAATGTGTATACCAGGTATCATAACGTTTGAATACCCACATACATGTAGGAAGGAACGCATGCATGTGCAAGTCGCCACACCACGCACAGGTAGGTACACATTTGTGAGACGCTAAACGGAGATGGAACGTGACGAGCTTTGGTATGATCTGCGCAACCTAACAGGATACTATTTTTGCTCCAAGTAAAGTGGCCGGGTGTTGAAAGAACGAATCGATAGGTGTGATTTGAATGCCAGTAGGCGGCAGGCAGTTTCTGTTCTGGGGGTGTCCTTGTCTCCACCTTGCTGCAACTACTTCCACAAAAACCGTTATACGAGGGGTACGATTTGGAAGTGGTTCTGGACGAATGCCGTTTTAAGACGCATGATTGATTTTAGCAAGAGCAAGTCGCACGAGCAAGTCGCACGAGTGGACAGTGTCCGTGCTGGGGGGGTGGCGTAAACGTCAGTACCTTTAAACACTTTTTAACTCGGAATGAAATATTTACCTTGGCTAGTGGCAGCAAGTCGATGTGGCGTGAACGTCAGCACCTTGAAACGACGAAAGTCACTCGAATAATAATTTTGTAAAGGTGGCGTAAACGCCAGTACCTTCAAGCACTTACTTAACTCGGAATCACATATCTACCTTGGCTAGTGCCAGCAAGCCGATGTGGCGTGAACGTCAGTACCTTGAAACGACCTAAGTCACTCGAATAATAATTTTGGCCCGGAGTAGAAAGAACTCATGATGAACTTCCTACAGCCCGTGATGAACGTAAACATAGAACAACCTCCACAGCAGTCGCAAGGGATACCTACTCTCAATGCAGAGAAATTTGAGATCATCACCAAAAGAAAGGCCTATACAAAATATAAAACGCGTGGTACGCGCGACCGAAGTATCACGCACAATTTGCAAAGGACCAGCGTGAAAGCTGGCAAAGATGAGCTTCGACGAAATCCTCGATCTCTCAGCTGTTGCTTTTATTCTGTCAATATATCAAAACGTGGTCTCCATGCCAAGAGACTGAAGACAGCCGGACAAACTTCAGAGTGGCAAATGGATTCTAACTTACGCACAAACGTTTGTTGAAGGAAGGTACAGTGAAAAACGTCTGGCGAAGGTATGTGAATGGTAGCAACATCGACATAGTCCACTGCACACGCTGAAACGTGGCAAAGGTACGTGAAGTTTTGCCACATCGGCACAAACAAGTACTCGAGTATATTGGAATACTCATCAGTGAACCGTTATGACAGGTTTGACAGTCAAACGCGCAGATATATATAGAGAGGGGCAAAGTGGACAGCCACCGCAGCGTCTCGGTAGTGTGGCACATATAGCCATACATACGACAAAGGACTGGCAGAATTCTCTGAAGTCTCAGTTAAAGGTGAGGTGATGGAGTAGGACGATGGTAGCTTTCAGTGGAAAATCTATGTCTGGCCAAAAGCTTAAACGTGTACGTTATTGTCAAAGTGCAGACGTAGGCTTTCGAAAGGAACCCCCATCTCAGATACAGGTGAGAAAGACGACATATTTTTTCGCAGATGAGTACATGCTCCGTGTGTGTTAGACAGATGTGGCACTGGCAGTTACAAGTGATGAAGATTGTACGAGGGTCAAGTCCGCCGCTCTTCTCAACACCGTCCAAGGTCAGCACCGCGGGAACAAGACGCGCTGCAAGATCGGGCCGACGGTGATAGACGGAGGAGGAAGGCTGAAGAATACCTGGACTAAGGTCAGGACCGCCGTTCTTCTTACCACCGTCCAAGAGCAACACGCGGAAAGGAAGGGCGCTGCAACATCGGGCCGACGGCGATGGATGGAAGAGGAATGCTGAAGAACGTCTGGACTAAGGTCAGGACCGCCGCTCTTCTTACCACCGTCTGAGGGAAACACTAGGAAAGGAGAGGAGCTGCAACATCGAGCCGACGGCGAGGTGAGGAGGTGGAAGGCGCAGGCGCTGTAGCAGTCCATGATCATAATACCCGCTGAGCACCGTCGCTCATCATGTGCGCCGGTCTGGGGGGTGTGTCCGAGGAGGAAAGCGCACACGCTGTCACCGGGCTAGCACCGGGGCGCCGGCTTTGTGCCGACAATGGTTATGTGTCGGGCAGGGGGGGTGTTACAGCAATTGACACCAGGGAGGGAGGTTCATAGCGCTGCGACTGTCGTGACCAGCGTTATGGGGAGGATAATACGGCGCGAGACAACTGTCCTGATCTGGGTCACGCGCCGGGTCTATTCGATAGGCAGAGGGCAAGCTTCGGTTAGAATCCTCTGGGCGGATCTTATAGGGGCAGGGAGGATCCCCGGTGTGGAAACGCCTTCGGTCTCGGGTACAGAGCCAGTAACGAGGTTCGGGGACCACCCGGTGTTTAGTAAATAAACACCAAGTGAAGAAAGAAAGTCAAAGCCAAGGCTGCGATACCTGTCCTATCGACCCCCAGCCCCTTGGGCCCTGCCATGCCCGCCGTGCCCGCCATCGTGTCTGTGGTGCTTCGTTGATTGATCACGCTGACTGCTTGCATCTACCGCATTTCATCGATCCTTGTTCTGCGTGACCCGATAATTACTGCTAGAGGGCACTTCCTCGAACTCTCAAACAACAGGTGAGCTGGCCTCAGCGATCTAACTAGCGCAGGTCCTTTTTAGGGTCTGAGAGCTGTACCCTGCTGTAACAGTAGCGTTTTACTGCTGTTGGACACGTAAACAAGAAGAACATACCTCGAACCTACACATAGCATGGACACTCGGCTGCGTATTGCTATACTGCACTTCGCCGAGACCGGGAGTTCGACGGCGCTTACCTGTACCTCCGTGACAGCGCGCCCCACTTCTAACTCACGGCCAAGTTGTTGTTGTGCGTGCAGCTAGGCTTGAGCCTTGCGGTCAAGGCTGCATTCACCACGCGCCTGAAATCTGCATGCTGGTGCTGTATCTACTCGTATGTACCACTCTGTCCGGAAATGTAAAGAACAGCTTATTATTACATTTATGATTAAAACATTCCTATATATCCGGACAGGGTGGTACGGACGGTAGGATATTTTTAGTCGATTGTTTTCTCACGTGAGACAGCAAAAGTGGTGCGTTCGCATCTGAACGCTAGGGGTAACTCGCTTCCTGCTTCATCAAGGCCCGATCACAGATGGTCTTCGCTGCTGCGATGACACCGGGTGTGATGGCGATCGCTCGGCGTGCGGCCGCTTTCATGTCTGGCACCATTTTCCCGATACCATGAAGACTAACGTCCTTTGTTTTTATTCGGGGTATTTTTTGTCGAATTTCCTATCAACAATTGATTCTTCAAAAGAGAGTCAACTCGTGCAACAGATTTCATGTCGGCTACTTGTCGGATTCAGGCGCAGATTGCATTGCTGTGTGCGCAGAGTCCTTCCGCATCGATTGACTGCTTATTATAGCCAAATAGACAGAAAGATACGAATATAACCTGAAAAATCGAGTTTTTTCCCGCGTATTTCCACAGTTAGCGGAGCAAAAATCTGCAGATCAAAACACAACGATGTCAGTCGATCATTCTCCATCGATGGGAGGTGTCTGTCGAACTTTTATCATCCGATTCGTTTCTCGTGTCGAGTAATCAGGTGCTCAGTGCTACACGCGAATATGTTCTAAAACCAAGTAAACAGGGGGTGGCAGACTATTTTCAAAAGTTGTTTTGTCGATTTTTTTTTAACGGATTCTCGATTAGACTGGACATTTTTTTACGTCTAAAACGAATCCATTCCCATGCCTAAAACTCCGTCATCTATGTCCAAACACGGTCAATGTAATGCGTCCCAGCGTTGTACAATTAGGACATGCCAGGTATGATGTACTGTCACCAGCTGACACTCACTATCGGTGGCACTACGGGTTCAAGGACCGCTGTAGCAATGGTAGATACGATGCATATATGCAATAATGTATGCACTCGAGGTTCCAAACATAAATACAACATCAGCAGGATCCTGCCTTGCTGAGCGAGCCTATGCAGTAAAGAATGTTACTGTGTCGCCCGTAGTTATTTGTTTGTTGCTCTGGACCGCCGCCTCATCGCGGACTAAGTAAATGCTAATTTTCTCGCCAAGATACAGTCAGTCATCTATGTCCAAACGGTCAACATAATGCGTCCCAGTCTTGTACAATTATGACATGCCAGGTATGATGTACTTTCACCAGCCGACACTGACTATCGGTGGCACCACGGTTTCAAGGACCACTGCTGCAATGGTAGATACGATACATATATGCAATAGTGTTTGCACTAGAGGTTCCAAACTTAAACACATCATCAGCAGGATCCTGCATGCGGAGGAGTTCGTTGTTATTTTCGAATATTCTTCTTGCGCGACTGGGACACCATATGCACTGTTCGTTACGATACGATAACAATTACATGCACCAAGGTTCGATACAGAAAGAATATCAACAACAGGTTCATAGATGTGCTCCCCTCCCTACCGTTAACGGGAAGTTTTAGTCTTACGGAATTTCATCCTTTGTACATGTGTACAAAGCATACATGCTGCGAGCTACCCCCCTGTATGCTTGTGTGTTGAATACGCCACACCGTGCATCAATAACATCAACTCTGTTCGGGAAATGAATAAATAGAAACTGCAGGTCCAGTATGGCTGTCTCTATTTCCGAACTGAAAATGTATTCTTAATACTAATAATGCAGGGTATCTTGCAACTCAAATCTTGTACTCCTTATTAGTATGTCAACTATTAAATAACACTACTGATAGTATTGTAGAGGCGGAGATACGGCTTTTTCGTGTAATTCCCGGGTTGGGGCGCCTTTGCTCCTGACGGCAGTTGACAAGAGTTCGGGGCATGGTGGCCTCATCAGATTTTACGTACACCTTCACACTTAGCAACATCTACGGCAGGCGCTCACTCCGCAACGAAATTCAATAATGCTCCATATGTTCCTCAACAACAGAGGTACACATGATGTATAAATACGAAAATGCTGAAGGTTGATCAGGTTGAGCCGAAAATAGAGTACATATGTATCGACAGCCCATCGCAGTACTTTCCATGGTAGTCAAAATGAATACAGCAGAACCATCAATGTACTGCTCAGATTCCATGCCTTTCCGAACACACCAGGCAGCTCGTCACTGGTATGTGCCATGTCATCCTTGCTACCGGTATCTCGTTGGGTCCATGTCCCTGGTCTTACATCGGTGGTCCAGCATATTACGGCATGCGCTGCGCGAGTTTCTAGCATTGGTGTGTGACTTGAATTTTAAGTCAATCAGGGCGACACATTCTACCCCCCCCCCATTTTTTTTGCGGTCGAGGAATACCGTACAGCAAGTAAAATATCAACATTTTCGACTGTGGATATGACATCAGAACGAAGAGAAGGATCAATCCCACGGTTGTGTTTCACCCGCTCCATAACTGTTGGCCTGGTGCTGATCAGCTTGGGCTGCATCGTATATCTGACATCAACCCGAACCCTCACAGCAAGCCACACCTTCCTCTGTTGTGTGCAAACTCATCAACGTTCAGCTGAAACTATCTCAACCCGAGTCACCCGTGCCCCACAAGGACTTGAGTAGCCGATTTTCATCTACTCCGATTTTTCTTGTCATTTCCTCTTGTCCTTGGCTTTCAGTGCTTCAAGTGTTGTGCCTGGTACTCAAGCACAACGCTCGGTGGTATGCAACATGGACAATAGTGCGATCGGAGACATCGAAGAGGGTCAAACGTGCCTCGTACTTTCCCTTGGGTGTACGTATCGTCGTTCCGTGGTTTCGATGTCTTGCTTGAGATACACACAACTATATGTACGACGATTGGTCTATTTATTACTACTGATGTGGTCCAAGCATCGCGGCAGGAATACTAGTCATCAAAATGTACGTGATTTTCTTGAAAGTTCCGTGTTTGCCAGCCGACAATGCACAGTAGGTTCATCGTTTTATAGGGTTACGTACGCCCAAACGGCGTAAGGCTCAACATTGTTAGTTTCCGGTATCATCTAACCGGGCAAACGGTACATGAGAGCATGCGTGCGTGTTAGTACGTACGGCACCTTTGGCTTGTATCGATAGCTGTCGGTTGCTTTTGGTTTTGAAAGCTATACATGTGATCAATAACATGCAGTCACTTATTGACGAACATGCATGTGTGTGCGATCATGAATAGCGAACGAACAAACGAGCACGAGCAACAGGCAAACGGAGCACGAGCAACGAGTATGCCTTCATGCATTGACCAGAAAAGTACCTTCAAACCCCTGCGAAACAAACAGGCAGAGCAGCACCATTGGCGGCGTGAATACATAACAGCATATTGCACGTATCACCTTCATACCAGGCAGGCAACAACGAAAACATGTGGATGTATTCATATATCAAGTACCAGGTATGCAATAAAATATTATGCAAGATCGAAGGTGAGATTCTACAAAGAACACGATGACATCACTCCACAGTTTTGCAAACACTCCGATCTCCTGCACGCGTTTTGCGAATACTTTGATCTCCTGCAATGCAACTCGATCCGCCTGAGTTCACCATGACCCAGCAGGGTACAGCTCTCAGACCCTAAAAAGTGAAAAGGACCCGCGCTCGTTAGATCTCTGAGGCCGGTCCACCTGTTGTTTGAGAGTTTGAGAAGTGTCTTTGTTCAGTAATGATCGGGTCACGCACAAAGTGAATCGATGCAATGCGGTAGTTGCAAGCAGCCAGCGTGAACAGTCAACGATGCACCACAGACACGATGACGGGGACGACGGGCACGGCAGGGCCCAAGGGGCTGGGGGTCGATAGGAAAGGTATCACAGATCACTTGGCTTTGACTTGCATTGGTTCACTTGGTGTTTAGTAAACACCGGGTGGTCCCGGAACCTCGTTACTGGCTCGACCGAAGGCGTTACCACACCGGGGATCCTCCCTGCCCCTATAAGATCCGCCCAGAGGGTGCTAACCGAAGGTTGCCGTCTGCCTATCGAATATATAGACCCCACGCGTGACCCTGATCAGGACAGTTGTCTCGCGCCGTATTATCCTCCCCATAGCGCTGGTCACGACAGTCGCAGCGCTATGAATCTCCTACCCTGGCGCCACTCGCTGTAACACGTTCGTGAAAGGGTTGAAAAATTATCCATTTTCTGAATTCGGGGAGAGCGGAATGTCAGTACAATTGCAAGAAGGCTTTATCGTTGTACATCAGTACCTTACTGGATGTGCGGGTGGTCTACCTGTGACTGCCGAAGTCGTTTCCAAGGAAGTTGGAACGGTTCTTGTCGTGAAAACCGTGGAAGCCAGGTAAAGCAACAGCTGCAGCAGCAAACAACAAAATGGGCTATAATTGTATGCAGTATAAGAATCCTAACTGCAATAAGCTACTGCGTGGGCCTTTTTTCTATTCATGCATGTGTTGCAGTGACGGGGGTGCTGAGGGCTAAAGTCGCACGCACTTGACGGCAGGAAAACCCGCCCTGAGCCGAACAATACGCGTCCGGGGGGTGCAACAAACGCCGGGCCGACGACCGGGGGATCGACGGGGAAGGCGAACAAGTTGTCACCTGGCTTGTACCGGGGTGTCCGCTTTGTGCAGATGATGGTTATGCGTCGGGCAGGGGGGGTCTTACAGCGGGCAGCGCCAGGGTGAATGGTTCATAGCGCTACAACTGTCGTGACCAGCGCTGTGAGGAAGATAGTAAGGCGCCAGACAACTGTTTTGATCATTGTCACGCGTCGAGTCTAATTGTATGTGCAGAGGGTAAGCTTTCAATAACTCCTCTGGGCTTATCTTACAGGGGGAGGAGGGATCCCTGGTGTGGGCACACCTTCGGTCTCAGGTACAGAGCCAGTAACGAGGTTTCGCTAACACCCGGTGTTCAGTAAACACCAAGTGACAAAATATTGTCAAACCCAAGTAATCTGCGATACCCGTCCTATCAACCCCCAGCGTCTTTGTCCCTGCCTTGTCCGTCGTGCCTATTTTCGTGTCTAGTGCCTCGTTGATCGTTTACCCTGGCGCTTGCAACAACTGCCTTGCGCCGATTCACTTTCAGCATGACCTCATCCTCCCTGCACGAGGGCACTTCTCGAATCCTCAAACAACGGGTGAGCCGGCCTCAGGGATCTGTTGTGCGCGGGTCCTGTTGAGGGTCTAAGAGCTGTACCCTGGTGTACCATATTGAACTGAGATTCATCGAAGTGCATTGCAGGAGATCGGAGTGTTTGCAAACTGTGAAAAATGCATGATGTTATCGTCCTCCTGTATCATCGCACATTCAATCTTGCATATTGACCTTGTATTTTTATCGTATACCTGGTATACGTGTACATTCACATGTTTTTGTTGTTGCCTGCCTAGTATTATGGTCATACTTGCAATGCTGTTATGTATGCATGCTGCAAATACCTGTAGTTCCCCGCCTGTTTGGTTCGTAAGGCTTTGAAGATATTCGTCTGGTCAATGCATGCAGGCATACTCGTTGCTCGTGCTCCGTTCACCTGTTGCTCCTGCCCGTTTGTGCTCTCGTTGTTCATGATCGCACGCACACATACATGTTCGTTAGTTAGTAAATGATTGCAAGCCTTCGTGAGTCACGGGTCACACGTGGTGAGATATAGTTTCAGCTGGACGGAATGATGAGCTTGCAAATAAGAGAGGGGGGTGTGGCTCGCTGTCTAAAGGATTTGGGCTGAATAACAGATATGCGATGCAGCCAAGCCTGACCAGTACCAGGCGAACAGGAATGTAGCGGGTGCAACACAGCCTTGCTATTGTTTTTTCTCTTTGTTGTGATGTGGTGCCCACAGTCAGAAATGTCGATATTTTCCTTGCTGTAGATACCCAACGAGCGTACAGTAGCAACGCCCGCCGGTGTCATCATCAGGTTCGCGCCATTATCTTATTCCAGAATTAATACGTACCGATGAAAATGAGGGGGGGGTAGACTGTGTCTCAAAGGTTGAGTTAAAAGTCAAGTCACATGTCAACGCTAGAAAACTCGTGCAGCACATGCCGTAATACCTGAACCACCGATAGGACCAGGGACATGGATCTAACGATAGTATGACATGACGCATACTATTGTTGCAGGATGGCGGTTCGGGCGGGCGTTCGGGAAGGCATGGAATCTGATTAGTATCCTAATGGATCTGCTGTGTTCAGTTAGACTTCCATTTAAAGTACTGTGGTGGAATGTAGATTTACTCTATTGTTCATCCCAACCTGATCAACAGTTAGTATTTTTGAATTCATATATTGTACTAGGGAATGAGCGGCCCTCCCGCCCCCACGGCGTCAGGGCCACATAAAGTAAGTGGAGATATTGCACATAAAAAACTACTTTGGTGTGCCTTTTGGTCTTTTTTACGTGGTGTTCAGCACGTGAGACGTGCGATTTTGTGTAATTAAATCTATTACTAGAGTGGTGTGAAATAGTTAAGTCACATATTTAATACGATGACGTTGTGTATATATATATCACTGTTATATTCGTTTTGTACGTAATTATATCCTGGGTTCCACACCCTTTATACCCGTGCACCGCCCAGCAGACACCGTTGATCACAAGCAAAGGCTTCCCGAGTAGGTATAGCTTAGCTGAAAGGTACAGCAGAAAAAATGAAATTCGTTGCTTGTGACGCGGGTAGCGACGACTTAATGTGGCTCGACAGGGATGGGCCAGATTGCCTTATCCTGTGTGGTGGAAATCGATTTTATAAGCCTTGAACTCTGGTAGCAATTGTTGCGTAACATTTTGAGTCTACATTTCCCTGCGACGGGGTCGCAGGCAGGGCGTGAGATTATGAAGAGTGAGGTCCGTAGTTCGATTCTCACCTTCACCCCCCAACAACAGGGAAAAAGAGGAATATCTCATGTTCAAGAACCTGTGGAACTCACTCACATGGAAAACACCCAGGAAGGAATAATGAGAGCAATGCGATCGTTGCGTACTGAGCCCGCTACCGAAAAGTCGGAGGTGAAACTTGGATATTTAGAGTGGTGGAAATCGAGTTTATAAGCTCTAAACTCTGGTAGCGTTTGTTATCTAACATGTTTAGTCTACGTTTCCCTACGCTTGGCTTTTGGGTTTACATAAAGTTGCGGAGGCCATTTGGTTTCGGGACCCTGCAGAGAACAGACAAATACCTCAGGTACGAGTTCAGACGATTTAACTGCAGGGGGGCGTATTCGCGACGTCAGAGCGCGTACGTCTCGAGGTATTCGTGTACCTACCTACGCTACTGCTTTCGGGGCCAGTTCACCCGGCTGATCGATCTTAGAACGCATTTACCAGTTGTCAAAATTCAGGCATCAAACCACGCACGCGGCATTGGACTTCGCTACGAGCAGCACCCGAGCTAGTCTGCAGCGTCGCACGTCCTATTTGCTCCGGACTCCCGTCACTTCCTTTGAGGTCATCGCTGTATAGCTGAGGTTCCAGGCTTGCAATCGCACCAAATTCTAGGCTGGATTCATTGCCCGTGGGCCGAGTAATCCGTGGTTAACCAGCACGAAAAATCGTCGTTTCAACGGCTTTTACTATTTTGTGCGGGAAGAAGCGAGTAGATTATGGTATTGCCGGTGTTGGTGGCGGGCTCGGTGCTTCTTTGGGCTGTGGCAGAGCCGGTGGTCGCGACGGAAGCTCGATGAAGTGGAAGCACGTGGGGACGGACCCGTATTGAGAGGAGTTGGGAGACTGTTCTGCTTTGGTTGGCAAACACTGGCGTCACGAGCGTGACCCCGTAGTCGCCGTTCAAGCCAGGGAAATGTCTGTGTCTACAAGTACAAGTAGCGTTTGCAAATATTGGATGTCCTGAAAATGCAGATCGGCAAGCTTCGCCTACGGACCGCTATCCCTCTCTAGAATTTCATATACGAGGCTTTTTTATGTGGGGAAATGGCCGAGAAAGCTGGTAATGAAGAGTACATACTTGATTGATCGTGCTAAACATACTACTCTGTCCCTAAACGTATGAACGTTTTGCATGTTGATAATCAATAAAAATGATCTTAATAATTCCGGACAGAGTGGTACCGGCATTTTGATGTAGCAGGGTACCACTCTCAGACCCTGAAAATGATGACCAGCACTCGTCAGATCTCTGAGTTCGGCACCTGTTGTTTGAGAATTCGAGAAGCGCCTTCGTGCAGCAATGATCTGGTCACGCAGAAAGTGAATTGACGCAATGCGGTGTAGATGCAAGCAGCCAGAGTGAACACTCAACGAAGCACCATAGACATTGATGTTACGGGCACGACCGGCAAGGCAGGACCCAACGGGCTGGGGGTCGATACGACAGGTATTATTAGACAGATCACTTGGCTTTGACTTTCTTTTCTTCACTTGGTGTCACCAGGGGGTCCCGGAACCTCGTTACTGGCTCTGTACCCGAGACCGAATGCGTTCCCACACCGGGAATCCTCCCTGCCCTTACAAGGTCCGCCCAAGGGATGCTAACCAAATATCTATCGAATAGACCCGACACGTGATCCTGATCAGGATAGTTGTCTCGCGCCGTATTATCCTCCCCATAGCGCTGGTCACGACAGTCGCAACGCTATGAACCTATCACCCGGGCTCCACTCGCTGCAACACCCCCCCTGCCCGATGCATAACCATCGTCGTCACAAAGCCGGCACCCCGGTACTAGCCCGGCGACAGCGCGTGCGCTTTCCTCCTCGATCCCCGTGTATCACCCCCAAGCTCGGCGCATATGAGCGACGGTGCCCTGCCGGCATTACGATCATGGACCGCTGCAGCGCGTGCGCTTCCTACCTCCGTACCTCGCCGTGGGCTCGATGATGCAGCTCCTCTCCTTGCTTCAGTGTTGCCCTCAGACGGTGGGAAGAAGAGCAGCGGTCCTGACCTTCGTCTAGACGTTCTTCAGCATTCCTCTTCCACCCATCGCCGTCGGCCCGATGTTGCAGCGTCCCTGCTTTCCGCGGTGTTGCCCTTGGACGGTGGTAAGACGATCAGTGGTCCCGACCATCGTCCAGACGTTCTTGAGCTTTCCTCTTATCTCCATCGCCGTCGGCCCGATGTTGCAGCGCCTTTTCTTCCCGCAGTGCTGACCTTGGACGGTGTTGAGAAGAGCGGCGGACCTGACCCTTGTACATTCTTCACGTAACGCAGCAGCGAAGAACACGTTGAATAATAACGGTCATAGTACACAGCCTTACCGCAGCCCCTGCGTGACATCAAACCATTCCGAGTGCTTGCCATCATCCGTATGCACGCGAGGCCGCATGCCTTTGTGGAAGTTTGGGATAATTTTTAAGCATCTTGATTGGCCAAGGCGTGTGAGTACCTCACACAGTAGCTCGCGGTCGACAAAGTCGTACGCTTTCTGAAAATCAATGAAGCACACGTGCAGGGAGATATTTTCTGTCGTCCGAGTTCTTGCACCCGGCGAACGACGAACAGCATATCGATTGTTGATCGTACGGTTTGGAAGCCGCATTGTTTGTTTCTCAGGGAGTAATCCCTCGGTCCCGCAAAATGTTCTAAGATGGGACGTGACGATTTTCAACACCACCTGCGTGGGCAACAAGCGAAATCCCTGTAGCTGTTGCTATCAGTTCGGTCTTTTTTTTTTGTGACGGACCTTGATGATCGCGTCTTTTCATTGCTGCGGGACTACACTACTCCTGTACCCAAACATTGACAAGGATGTTATGAAAGCACTGGATAAATGCGGGGTGGGTGAGTTTTAAGAGTTCGGCCGGGAGGCCATTTAGCCCAACAGCTTTCCAATTTGACGTGGCCTTAAGTGCTTCGGTCATCTTGTCCATGGATGGTTCATCTCCGAGCGACAGTTTAAGCGGTCGCATTGACAAGATGCCGATGATCGTGGGATCGAGTTTCGGTGATTTGTGGCATGCTTATGATAGCGTGCGTGTCACTTGTCGTTTTTGAAGACAGCCAAAAACGCCAAAGAGATCCAGTACAGTTGAGGAGGGACATCGTTCCAACAGTTTTGTAGATTAACCGACGTGGAGGATCACGTAACAGACGCATCGCCCTAGCCATGAGCTTACTATTAGTAGGTGCACTGGGAATCCCGGGCGGTTGGAGTCATGACGGACGGCATTTTCAGATGCCCGAGAGAAAAGATCGTACGCGACCTGCAGATTCCAGTACAAGCGGAACGAAGAGAGCAGAATACAGATCAGAGTGGTTGCGAGAGATTGGAGACAATTCTAGAACCCAATTTTTCCATTGAGTACATGGGTGACATTGTATGGGAAGCGATGACGAAAAATCATGAATACTTTTCACACCCCGCCCAGCATGAAGATGTGTTAGAGGGAAGGAATGAGGACGAGACGGACAGGCTGATAGAGACCCTAGAGCGCTGGCCTCGGTGGAGAGGAACACGCAGTAGGTGTACTAGAGCCAGCGGGAAACTTGGTGCCGTTTCAGGGCGATGGAAGGGAAGGGTCCGTGGCCGGTTGAAGGAAACGGAGTTGACGTGGCAGTTAAAGAGGCGACGATATCCATGGCTCTGCGATACTTTACTTTCAAAGACCAGAGTCAGACTGTCAGAGGGTATCTAGCCGTGATTATTCAATTATTCCCACAAAATGTTTGGAGGATGGGAATTGCCTACATCATACTGGAGTTGACGTGGCAGTTAAAGAGGCGACGATATTCATGGCTCTGCGATACTTTACTTTCAAAGACCAGAGTCAGACTGTCAGAGGGTATCTAGGCGTGATTATTCAATTATTCCCAAAAATGTTTGGAGGATGGGAATTGCTTACTTCATACTGCATAGTGACAGCGGTAGGGAAGGGGTCGATAGAGCGCACGGAAATTCGGAGGTGCGCCCGAGGGTGAGAAAAACCCTGTCGTGGGAACAGCTATCCAAGGCGAGGAGGAGGGTTGCCGAGGGGGAGATGGAAGGGTGGGTAGTTTGGAGCAGACTCATATTTCCGTTCCACATACTGTACGGAACCTCGGAAGTTTCAGCGTTTGGTAATGGTCTGGTACGCCCGGAATTTAGTCTGACTCAAAAAAGAACTTGGCTACTTGCGTTAGCGTCACAACTGGCGTGGGACGGCAGACGCGTAGCGGACAGAGTAGAAAAGATTTTCTGTTCCTCCAAGTCAGACAACAAGAAATGGGAGGCTATCGAAACCAGGACGAGCGTCGCGGTAGGGAAAGAGAAAGCGAGGGACGCGAAGAGTTACGGGGCGCTGGAAATTATTCTGGACCTTCTGGACTTTTATCTTGGTGTGAGCGGGTCAGCACTACCCATGCAGACGCGCACGGCAAGCGGGTGGAAGGTCATCGCGCGCACAATAGCGACAAGGACCTTGAGGCGGATGGTAAGCAATTTGGGTAGAACTCCGACGCAGTACGCCCTACACCCAGGTAGGATTAGTGGAGCTACACAGCTGACGGCACAGGGTGCATCAGGCATTTACATTTAAAGGGCGGGTAGATGGAAGTCACTAGCGTTCATGGTGCGGCCCATGTCCTGCCGATGACGCCATATGTTAAGGTCTTAGTCTGTTGGGCTATTGGTAAAAGGTTAACCGATCGCCTACCCAATTTAAGCCTTATAACAGTGTACGTAAGAGCGGGAGGGGAGGAGGCAGACTTTCCTTCAGAAGGGTTAACAAGGGAAAGCGAGAAGGGAACTAGTAAGATAGGTTCAGAGGTAATCGGGTTAGCCCAAAGCAGAAGAGGGTGGCTAGTGTTTGCGTTTGTCGGTGGTACGGGTCCGAAACGTGAACGTAGGAAGCGGGTTAACGCGAAGGGTATTTTATTCCTGGGAACACGGCATCCCATTGTACCATGTGTGTGCCTCTTAGACATTATTAAATTATGATATACCAGGTACCTGGTAGCAAACAACATTATACCAGGTAGAAAACAACATTTTAAATTTAATTACTTGAAAAAAATCTAAAATGCGGCCATTGAGACCCAACTCTACTACTGAATGGTGAGGTGGACATCAAATCCAAACTTACGTAAGTAATAGATACCTGCTACCTTGCGTAAAATACCACTCTGTCCTGAAATATAAGTAAATTTTGTATATTAATATTTAATCAAAACGATCCTTAAAATTAAGGACAGAGATGAAACCATATATAACAGGTGTATTATACTACTGCTGTACGCAGCCTAAAAACACAAAGTAGATAAAGCATGCACCATCTACGAGCCAAGATCTGTCGCCCCTTCCACCCCCCGCCGCTTCGGATGGTGTCGCCACCGGTCCTAGCCTCATAAGCGCTTGCAGGTAGCCTCGAGGCCGTTTTTCTTGCCCGCGGGCCATGCGAAGCCTTAGTTTTTTGTTTGTTGCCCATATTTGGGTTCTGGCTCCTGGTGTCAAAAGTATGGTATTCACTTAAATCGTATGCAAATAAAGCCGAGAGTTGGCTATTTGCTAAAGAGCAGTGAGCCTACCCAGTGGAATTAAATCAAGTGCGGTTTGCTTTAACAGATGCCATATATAACCCAGAGAAAATGCTGTCGAGGTTTTTGAGGCAATATGTTCACCATGATTCGGAGATTTGCAGTCGTATATGGAAATGATTTAAAAAAAAAGAGTTTGGGATGATTTCACCTCTCTGCTTATTCCCGATGTAGCCAAAAACCTTGCCTTATTACATTTGGGTCTGGATATGTACCTAAACGACCAGGAGAAGACTCATCCTCGATATACGCATTATGTGTTTGGGAAATACGTAATTTAGTACACTAGGATCAAGTTATTCTACGTTGGGTGGAGGCGTCGGCTTTTGGGGGGAATGTAGTTTTATTTGCTGGTTGTTGTCGCCTTTTTTGTGGACGGTACGTACTAAATACCATCCCTACCAGGTACGTCGATTAGCTACCCCACTATTAAATTTCAAGTACTTCGACTTACATCCAATCCACTAAATCCATGTACGTTTCTTCTGACTTCCACCAACTTCATTGTTATTGTTTCTTTTCGTAGAAGTAGATGGAAGATTCCATGGAAGTACTGTACTTGGAGCTTCCATGGAAGTAGTGGAAGCTTCCAAAGTTATACTCTGTAGTAGGATTGGTGGATTCCGGGTACGGGTATGGAATCACGGAACTTAAAAAAGTTCTGGGTACGGGTATTATAGTCTACTTACAGAACTCACAGAAGTTCCCATACCCCGGGGTATAGTGGCACGGCCGTACAGAACTCACAGACGTGCCGGGTACGGGTATGAAGGTCGTACAGAACTCACAGAAGTTCCGGGTACGGGTATGAAAGTCTTCCAGAACTCACAGAAGTTCAACAGATATTGCGGCACGGGCGTACATATCTCAAATAAGCTCCGGGAAGGCATAAACATGTTGTACCCGTACCCGGGGTACTGTGGCACGGGCATACATAACGTACAGCAGAAGTTCCGGGTACGGGTACAAGTGTCGCATAGAACTCACCGAAGTTCCGGGTACGGGTAATATACCTGGGTAAATACACGACTCAACAAGAATAAAAAAAACAGATTGGAACTGATAAAACAAATACAAAAACGTAGTGTATACCTGGTTGGTTTACGGCGCTTGTTATATTCGGAGTAATATAAATATTGTATATTGCCAATGCGTTCGAGCGCTGTTCTCAGTTTGCTTGTCTTGTTTTTGTGAAGTCGCAGTCGGAATTGGTGAGATTGTCGAAAGAGACCAGTCACCACCGGCACAGACGGCACCCCAGCAGGCGGTGTTTGGCTCAGGCTGAAAGTCTACTTGTTTCCGTTGGAAAACTAAAAAAAAAGGCTCCCGCTTTCGCGCGCCTCATGATCAAGTTCGAACGGATACTGTATTAGGGGACAGAGTGGTATGCCAGTACAGCAGTACGATAGCACGGCGGGAGCAGGACGCCCCACCCCCCAACAGCCACCAATAGGTTGTGGCTAGCCTGGTCCATACGGCGGTAGTGTATGCGGGAAACCACGTCTACCGATATCTGTATATCGCAGATGGTCTCCCCTCGCCTCTAAGAGTTTGAGGCTCACGGCTCCGGTTCCAAGTGACGACGGAAGCCGGAGGCCTACCTGTCCTTTCACCCTCTTTTTACGAAAGCATGCTATCATAACGCCATGTAGAGTCCAGGCGATGGTGGGTCAGTAGGTACTGTTACAGCGAGTAGCGCCAGGGAGAGAGGTTCATAGCGCTGCGACTGTCGTGACCAGCGCTATGGGGAGGATAATACGGCGCGAGACAACTGTCCTGATCAGGGTCACGTGTGGGGTCTATATATTCGATAGGCAGAGGGCAAGCTTTGGTTAGCACCCTCTGGGCGGATCTTTTAGGGGCAGGGAGGATCCCCGGTGTGCGAACGCCTTCGGTCTCGGGTACAGAGCCAGTAACGAGGTTCCGGGACCACCCGGTGTTTAACACCACGTGAAGAAATGAAGTCAAAGCCAATTGATCTGTGATACCTGTCCTATCGACCTCCAGCCCCTTGGGCCCTGCCGTACCCGTCGTGCCCGTCATCGTGTCTGTGGTGCTTCGTTGATTGTTCACGCTGGCTGCTTGCATCTACCGCAGTGCATCGATCCACTTCCTGCGTGACTCGATCATTACTGCTTGAAGGCATCCCTCGAACTCTCAAACAACAGGTGAGCCGGCCTCAGAGATCTAACGAGCGCGGGTCCTTTTTAGGGTCTGGGAGCTATACCCTGCTGTAACATGGTGAACCCAGAGAGATCGAAGTGCATTGCAGGAGATCGGAGTGTTCGCAATACATGTGCAGGAGATCGGAGTATTTGCAAAACTGTGACGTAATATCATCGTGTTCTTTGTATAATCCCACGTTTGATCTTGGAAAATATTTTTTGGCGCACTTGATTCATGCATATCCATATGTTTTCGTTGTTGCCTGCCTTGTATGATGGTGATACGTGCAATATGCTGTTATGTATTCACGCCGCCAATGGTGGTCTGCTTGTTTGTTTCGTAAGGCTTTGAAGAGACTTATCTGGTCAATGCATGCAGGCATACTCGTTGCTCGTGCTCCGTTTGCCTGTTGCTCGTGCTCGTCTGTTCGCTCGTTGTTCATGATCGCACAAACATGCATGTTCGTTAATTTATGACTGCATGCTATTGACCACATATTGTCTTGAAAATTAAATGCAACCGACAGCTATCGATACAAGCCAAAGGTGCCGTACGTACTAATACACGCATGATCTCGTGTACCGTTTGCCTGGTTAAGTGATACCGGAAACTAACAATGTTGAGCCCTACGCCGTTTGGGCGTATGTAACCCTATAGAACAATGAATCCCTGGACAACACTGTGCATTGTCGACTGGCAAAGATAGAACTTTCAAGAAAACCACGTACATTTGGGTGAGAAGTATTCTTGCCGCGATGCTTGTAGACTACACTAGTGGTAATAACACCAATCGTCGTATTATGCACACCAAACGGAAAGTCAGATGCACGTCTGACCCCCTTCGATGTCTCCGGTCGTACCATTGTGTGTGTTGTATTCCAACCGAGCGTTGCGCTCGAGTACCAGGTACAATACCTGAAGGACTGAAACCTAAGGATAAGAGGAAAGGACAAGAAAAACTGGAGCAGATGAAGATCGGCTACGCAAGCCCTTGTGGGGCACAGGTCACACGGGGTGAGATAGTTTCAGCTGGACGATGATGAGCTTGCACACAACAGAAGAAGGTATGGCTTGCTGTGTCCGTAGGGTTCGGGCTAGATGACAGATATACGATGCAGTCCAACCTGATTAGCAACAGGCCAACAGGTATGGCGCGGGTGAGACACAATTGTGGGATTGATCTTTCTCCTTGTTTTGCTGTCGTATCCACAGTCGAAAATACTGATATTTTTCTTGCTGTACGTTATTCCTCGAGCGCAAAAAAAATGGGGGGGGTAGTCTGTGTCACCCTGATTGACTTAAAATTCAAGTCACACACCAACGCTTGAAAACTCGCGCAGCGCATGCCGTAATATGCTGGGCCACCGATGTAAGACTAGGGACATGGACCCAACGAGATACCGGTAGCAAGTATGACATGGTGCATGCCAGCGACGAGCTGCCCGGTGTGTTCGGAAAAGCATGGAATCTGAGTAGTAAATTGATGTATCTGCTGTATTCATTTAGAGCACTTACCATGGAAAGTATTGCGGTGGGCTGTCAATATATGTACGACTCTATTATCAATAGTCAGCCCAACCTGATCGACTGCCAGTATTTTTGTTGTCATACATCACATGTACGGCTGTTGTTGGAGAATATCTCGCTGCTGATATCGAAACAACAGTAGGGAGCACTTTTGAATCTCATTGCGGGATGAGCACCTCCCGTAGATGGTGCTAAGTGTGAAGCTGGACGTAGTCACTGATCAGCCTACCATGCCACGAACACTTGTCTACCGCCGCCCAGGGCAAAGGCGCCTCGACTCGGGAATTACACAGAAAAGCCGTAACTCCGTCTCTACAATGCTGTCAGTAGGCTATATATACACTATAACAGGCACGATGCTCAAAAAGATGAAAAGATAGTACTGACGACCTGCATTGCCGTACACGATTAATATTAATATTAATAATAGTACATGCAATTTTGGAAAAAAAAAACACAGCAACCATACTGCTGCTGTACGCTGTACCTGCAGTTTTTATATATTTATTTCCCGAACAAGGTTGATTTATCGATACGGGGTTGGTTGATACCACACCACAGGGGGGGTGGCTCGCAGCTCGCAGTATGATTTTTACACATATGTATATAGAGGACGTATACAATATATCCATAATACTAAAACTGTAGGGCAAGATCCCGGGGATCCTTGAGCCTATTAATAGCTCTCTTCTCATCTTGACGAGTCATCGGTGGCTCGCAGTATGCTTTTTATATATGTATATAGAGGACGTATACAATATATCCATAATACTGAAACTGTAGGGCAAGATCCCAAGAGACCCTTGAGCCTATCTCTCTTCTCATCTTGACGAGTCATCAATGTTGACTCGTTGAAACATCACTTACGCAGCAGTATCTGCAGGATGCACTACACAACACCGTATGTATATATGGTATTCACACGGGGTATCACTGATGAAGTTGGATGAAGCTGGGTAGAAAGGACGATTTAAAGTTAAGACAACAACCTGGAGGATGTATCTATATATGGGTAATACTGTAGGTCGTACGGCACCCTTACTATATATAGTGTTCCTTACAACCACAGGAAAGTATCAACACAGCACAGAATCATCACCGCTGCCTCCCGGCATGAAGTACTGTTGTGAAGCCTTTCTATGTGGTTTTCACACTACTACTAATAGAACTGTTCATGATACTGTAGGTCGTACGGCAAGACCTCTCTCGATCCTTGGGTCCTACTAAAGTGTCCCATACTGCCGCTACCTCCCGGCATGAAGTACTGCTGTGAAGCGGGTCAGCTGTTCAGCATAGCAAGCAGGTTTTTATTCGGATGAAAGCACCGCATGAAAGCTAGGTTGAAACTGAGAACTATACAACAACTCATATGTTCATCAACATAGCTGGTGTTGTGGTCTTCTCGTACCCGGTACGTTGGCGTCTCACTTGTTTAACCGGTTACGGTATGCTCGTACCCGATACGTTGGCATTTCACTTGCTTTACCCGGTATTCACCGGTACGCTGGCATTTCGCTTGCTTTCTTGCTTTACTCATTGCTTGGTCTGAAAATTATAATAAATCAGAACCGACACTGGGTTGTACTAATGTAGTTGGGTATAAAGAACGGAAAGACACACATACAAGAAATACGTACTCCTACGAATCATATCCGTGGGGTCTCCATACAACAGTAGACATGCAGTAGTATTATACAAAGGATTCTACATCCGTACGATCGCGCGTTATTCTTGCTTACTGCAAAGTTTGTTCTCTTCATGCTTGTACTTCTCAGTCTATGGCCGAAGATTCGATTGAAGCATTATAATCTGCTGTAGATTACATAAAAATAATGTCAGCACAGAAACACAAAGATTATTAGATTTATTAGGGTTCGACCTTCAATATACTTATACCCGATCTGGGTCGTGCCCTGAAAGGGTTTCGTTAGTTTTGATTATGGTTCGCCTATTCCTTTCATCTAAAGGCGTGTGGTCTATTAAATAGTGTATCGCTTCTGTTTTTAGCGTTGACCATGGAGCTCGAACCTCAAGATGGATAAGGCGGGTATTTATGCAATATGTACACTAAAAATGTAAGGAATCAACTGCTGAGATCGCCTAACGAGGGTAGGCGCAACGAAGGACTCAAGTATTTTCGCAATAAAAATCCAAGGCACAGACCGCAGCGGGGAGGAGAATAAAGAGCTTTCTTTGTGACCCCGGATGTTTATACGAAGGAGGTACAGAGAAAAAAGGGGCGAAGATAGCAAACGGGATGGAAACCAACAACATATCTATATCGTACATATATAATTACGAAGTGATAGTACAAGGTATGAACAACCAGCAAACGCGTACGAAGAAACACTGCATGATTGGTGGACGTCGAGAGGCTTCAAGATCGGTTTGGTTTGAAGAATACACTGCAACTGCTGTTCAAGATCGGTTTGGTTTGAAGAATACACTGCAACTGCTGTGTGAGCCCCCATACCTTTTATAAGTATCATCCGATGATTGGGTTGTCCGAGAACGAATCTGGCCAGCAGTCAACGCTGTAACTCAGAGTGTGGGGTGTTCAAACGCGTACTACTGTAGTACGTATATCGCATGATGTTCTCACACTACAGCAGTATAATAATTTCTACTGCTGTAGTACGTATTTCGTATGATCTCTCACACTACAGTATAATAATAGCTCAAACTCCTGAAATCCTGCCCGTGGTCACAAAACAGGCTGTAAAAACTAAAATGAATCTCGTGGTATGTACACCCAGCATAGGGCATAGAGCGGGCTAGAACTTTGGAAAAGAATATCAACCTTGATGTGAAAACAAGTGCTTGTTGCATCGTGCCGAAAGGACCCCGGAGCGTTGGCTCCTATCATAAGTGGTTTTCCTGCAGGAATTGCGACTGCTCTCCCAGAACTGATAGATGCGTCGTAAGACCTATGCCAATGGCAACGCGAAGTCCAAAATTTTTCATTCAAAAATATCGTTTTGAAAAAACAGCCGAAAATATCCTCGTACCGCCGCTGTGGGAAAAAAGAGAAAAAAAGTTTGATTTTTTCTTCTCTTCTTTCTAACGGCTGCAGGCGGCGCAATTTGTTTTCTCTCGTTCCAAATTGTCAACACGCTGATAAAAATCAGCTCGTGCGACGATAGATGCTCGATCTCGATATAGACTTAGCCCACGGCCAACCCGCTAGGTGTCTGGCAAGACCAACGAGTGTAGATGACGGCATCGAAGAAAGAAAGTGAACACATGCTCTAGGGGGCGAGAGCTTGCCGGCGGCGTCCTGCGGTATCCTCCCAAACCTGAAAAGAAGCCTGTTTTTTGCCATTCGAGACGAATCGAGAATTTTTGTCTTCTGTTTTGTACACACCAGCGGCTAATTGTTTTTTTATCGTACGCCTGGCCAGCGCCCGCCGCACGTCACTGGCCATTGTGTGAAGACGGTGACCCAAGGGTGGGTCGGAGCCCCTAACGAGCGCACTCCGTTCAGAATTCATGACGCAATCGTTGGTTTGGTCGGCCGATGTCTGCCGAGGACTCGGAATCTCGCCGCTTCGGACCAAAGATCGGCCTGAGTTTTTCTCAAGCCGATCTTGACCCAACATCGGCCCCAGATTTGCTTTTTTCGGGCTTTTCCAAAAGGTGGGAACTTTTTTTTTTCTAAACGTGCCCATAGAAAGCGTGTTCTAAAACGTTTTGGCGGGTATCTTTGGAATTCAAACTTTTTATTGGTACTTCGCTTTCATTTTGGCATAGGTCTAAGCGGTGGGTTCGAGATACACTACGACAATCAAACTGAGCAGAGAAAACCTGGCCTTTTTTGATAGGAAAAACCCTCCCCAGGACGCATACTTATTCGCCGCTTTACTCACTAACGCGGTGGACGAAAAGTCAACCGATGTTGACGCTCTTTTAAGTAGTATCTGACACGGTTCCCAATTTCGACTGGAAATCTTAGCCTATTGAGTACTGCACTGCTGTACATGTACCTAAGTTTGACCCTAATTCCAAGTGTTTCGCCCGCGCAATGGAAGGGCAGTTGTAAAAGCCACATGTGCCCAATGCCCAAACTAGAGGTTCCCTGAATGTCAAAAGCAATATGCTAACGGCGCGTGAATTTGCGAACGCGATCGTGTAGGTGTTGAGCGCACCACGCATCTCTGTTTTATTTGTCCGTATCCGAGTAGCGGGTGATCCGCCTGATCAGAGAAGAATGCTTGAAGACACTAAATTGCATGGCACCGAATGCCGAGAAATATGTTGGGATCATACTGCTGCTCTCCAGGTGACTATCTCTGATCGCAACGCTGGCACAATAACAGTGACAGTCGAATAAGAGGCAAGTCGGCACAGAACCCCTGCTACGAGAGTGGTATAGCTGGATACGGCCAAGCATCTATTACGACCAACCAGGCTCCGTAACCCAATATCAATGGGACACAGTACAGATCATCAGTATTTTGCTATACGCTTTCGTGATGATACCTAGGCTTGGGGATTGTTCACACAGATTCAGTTAACATACAGATACTCGACGTCAGGCGAAAATGAGGTACATGAGAAGGCGTATACCAGGTATCATAACGTTTAAATACCCACATGTAGGAAGGAACGAGTGCATGTGCAAGTCGCCACACCACGCACAGGTACACATTTGTGAGACGCTAAACGGAGATGGAACGTGACGAGCTTTGGTATGATCTGGGCAACCTAACAGGATACTATTTGTCGCTCCAAGTATAGTGGCCTATTGTTGAAGGAACGAATCGACAGGTGTGATTGGCATGCCAGTAGGCAGTAGACAGTTTCCGTTCTGGGGGGTGTTTGTCTCGACCTTGCTGCAACTACTTCCACAAAAACCGTTATACGAGGGGTACGATTTGGAAGTGGTTGTGGACGAATGCCGTTTTACACATGATTGATTTTAGCACGAAATAGTCGCACGAGTGGACAGTGTCCGTGCTGGGGGGGAGGCGTAAACGTCAGTACCTTCAAACGACTTACTTACTCGGAATCAAATATTAACCTTGGTTCGTGCCAGAACTCGAAGTGCCGTAAACGTCAGTACCTTGAAACGTATTTAGTCACTCGGACTCGAATAATAGCTTTGGCTAGTACCAGTAAGTCGAAGCACGTGAAGCATACGAAGTAAAATTCTGAACGATAGGAGGAGGCCGGAGTAGAAAGAGGACTTATGATGAACTAACTTCCTACAGCCCGTGATGAACATATACATGAAACGACCTCCACATTCCCAAGGAATACCTACGTTCAAATGCAGAGAAGTTTGAGATGAACCTACACATAAAGCGACCTCCACATCCGCAAGGAATACCTACTGTCAATCCAGAGAAGTTTGAGATCACCAAAAGAAAGGCTTATATAATATAAAACGCGTAGTACGCGCGACCGAAGTATCACAGACAGCTTGCAAAGGACTAGCGTGGAAGCTGGCAAAGATGAGGTCCACGAAATCCTCGATCTCTCGCAGCTGTTGTTTTACTCGGTAAATATACCAAAACGTGGTATCCATTCCAAGAGACTAGAGACATCTGGACAAACTTCTAACTTACGCAGAAACGTTTGTTGAAGGAAGGTACGGTGAGAAACGTCTGGCGAAGGTAAGTGAATGGTATCAACATCGACGCAGTCCACTGCGCACGTTAAAACGTGGCAAAGGTACGTGAAGTTTTGCCACATCGACACAGTCAAGCACGTGAGTATATTGGAATACTCATCGGTGAACCGTTATACCAGGTTTGACAGTCAAGCGCGCAGATATACAGAGGGGCAAAGTGGACAGTCACCGCAGTGTCTCGGTAGTGTGGCCACATATAGCCATACAAAGGATTGGCAGAGTTATCTGAAGTCTCAGTTAAAGGAGGTGGTGTGGTAGGACGATGGTAGCTTTCAGTGGAATATATGTCTGGCCGAAAGAGCAAACGTGTAGGTTATTGTCAAAGTGAAGACGTAGGCTTCGAGGAACCCCCACCTCAGATGCAGCTGAGACAGGAAGAAAACATATTTTTTCGCGGATGAGTACATACTCCGAGCGTGGTAGATAGATGTGGTGCTGGCAGTTGCAAGTGGTGAAGAATGTACGAGGGCCAGGTCCGCCGCTCTTCTCAACATTGTCCAAGGTTAGCACCGCGGGAGCAAGAGGCGCTGCAACATCGGGCCGACGGCGACGGACGGAGGAGGAAAGCTGAAGAACGTCTGGACTAAGGTCAGGACCACCGCTCTTCTTACTACCGTAGGGAAACACCGCGGAAAGGAAGGGCGCTGCAACATCGGGCCGACGGCGATGGATGGAAGAGGAATGCTGAAGAACGTCTGGACGAAGGTCAGGATCACCGCTCTTCTTACCACCGTCTGAGGGCAACACTGATGAAAAGAGAGGAGCTGCAACATCGAGCCAACGGCGAGGTGCGGAGGTGGAAGGCGCACGCGCTGCAGCGGTCCATAATCATAATGCCCGCTGGGCACCGTCGCTCATATGCGCCGGGCTGGGGGGGTGTCCGAGGAGGAAAGCGCACACGCTGTCGCCGGGCTAGTACCGGGGTACCGGCTTTGTGCCAACGATGGTTATGTATCGGGCAGGGGGGGTGTTAGAGCGAGTGGCGCCAGGGAAGGAGGTTCATAGCGCTGCGACTGTCGTGACCAGCACTATGGGGAGGATAATACGGTGCGAGACAACTGTCCTGATCAGGGTCACGCACCGGGTCTATTCGATAGGCAGAGGGCAAGCTTTGGTTAGCATCCTCTGGAAGGATCTTATAGGGGCAGAGAGGATCCCCGGTGTGCGAACGCCTTCGGTCTCGGGTACAGAGCCAGTAACGAGGTTCCGGGACCACCCGGTGTTTACTAAACACCAAGTGCAGAAATAAATCAAAGCCAATTGATCTGTGATACCTGTCCTATCGACCCCCCAGCCCCTTGGGCCCTGCCCTGCCCGTCGTGTCCATCATCGTGTCTGTGGTGCTTCGTTAATTGTTCACGGTGGCTGCTTGCATCGACCGCATTGCATCCACCTTCACTTTTCTGCGTGACCCAATCAACTACTGTACGAAGGCATTTTCTCGAACTCTCAAACAACAGGTGAGCCGGCCTCAGAGATCTAACGAGCGCGGATCCTTTTTAGGGTCTGAGAGCTGTACCCTGCTGTAACAGTACCTTGCAAGAAATAAAATTTATTAATTTTCTGAAATCGGGGAGACGAAATATACGACGGTAAAAAGGTGATCGACAGAAGAATAGACAGAACATGTCTGTACCACACAGAGGATCACAAAATAAAAAGCGAATTACAGTGTCCCTAACAAGCAGTTACAAAGTAATCGACAGACCAATGAATAGACAGAAGATGTCTGCAGCACACAGGATCGCAAAATGTAAGCGAATTAAACTTTTTCGTGTTGTTGGTAGTGATGCATGCACCAGACTCCTTCACAGCCTACTATTACTAGAAGAGTGGGAATGACGAACGTGACAGATCTACATCGGCACAGAGGTCTGCAGCGGGGTTTCTTGACATTTATTGCGCTTGTACGAACGACAGCTACAAAGTAATCGACACTACTGGTGGTCGCACTGGGCGGTGATCTAGGATATTCGTCGTGGTGCTTTTGCTTTTTATTATTTACCGCGTGAAATAAACACAAAATTAATTGCACGTATACATACGACCGCGTACGTAGATGTTTGTTCGTGTTGGTTCAGCACAATATAGAATAATCCGTATTCGCCCAGCCTGATGCATCGCAGATATGACTACAGCAGGTATTACTGAAGTCGCTTCTGGGAATTAGATTTTAATATTGTGGCACGTCCTGCGTGGCCCATCCAAAACGCACAGCACACGACATAGCTAGCTCTGCAGCAGCATGCAGCAGGAGCAACTACACAACTCTGCAGCAACAGAGGATATATAGCACAGCCATACAATCCGAACCTCCAACCCAAGTACAAACCGCTTTTCGGCACAGTATGAACTCGCAGATATCACCCGCAACAGCAGCAATATCGGCAGCGTTGAGGGGCATCCAGCACTGGTGACTCAACCGACAGCCTCTCGTAGGAACTGGAAAAGATCGACTACAATATTACCCCGACTATATCGAGCACACGCAACACAAAAAACACCGCACTGCGCTGCACACCCCGGCACATGGGTCGTAATCTCAACGCCGCACCCAACTCACGGCCAACTAGCGGATAATAGGCGTTCACACGATGGCGACCCACCCGGTGAATTCTTCGGTCCCAGAGACCTGACACGCTCGTCGCGGGACTGCTCTCATGTTCAGCCTGCGCAGCCTGACTACTGTTCTCAACGCCGCCGGCATTGCTGCTGTTGTTGCAAGGTGATGGCTGCTAGTTCATACTTTACACCGAGAAGCGGATTGTACTTTGGTTGGGTTGGGGGTTTGGATTGTATGGCGGTGCTACATATATGCGCTCCAGCTGCATACTGGTATGCTGCCGCAGAGCTGTGCTCATACGGTTGAACCCCTCGGTTCAACAGCATTATCCTTGATATTGGGCATGCTCTTCTCACGTCCACGTATGGTTGAGCCCCTCCGGCAGCGTAGGTACATTATGGTTATGGTATGGCACGTGGTACGGTATGGTATGGACGGTATGTGATATCGTACGTTGGTATGGTATGATGGTACGGTGTGGTGGATCTATTGTATGGCTAAATATGTCATGTTTCAGTATATAAGGTCCGTAAGAGTCGAATACGCCCTACGAATCATCTGTAACGACCTTATGTATCGTGGAACGTGTTCGAAAATATAATACATGCGGACAGACGGACAGACAGACAGGCACATTCGCAATTACCGAAACAGAGACTCAGTTTTACAAACTGAAAAATTTCAAGCCAAGGATTCTACTTTCTCCTCTTTTTTGGGCGTTCAGAGTGCAAAAAGTATCCTTGTCATAATACTGCAGCCAAGCCAAGATATATGTACTAGGTTTGTACAACAACTAGGTAAAGGGCAGTAGGGCGTATCCAATTGAGTACCGGTATGCGCAAGGTTAGGCCGTTTCCTATGCGGTTCGATTTTTGTGCTTCAGATTTTGACCCGATCGCATTTTCTTATGTAAACTTGGCAAATCGAAACAGTCTTCCCATGTGGAAAAATCAGATTTATTGGGCCTGCAGAGATTCGAGGAAACACCGAGACCAACTGCTGCTATTTTTGTGGTTTGGCGCCGCGAAGAGACACGTGGGTGCGCTGACCTGCGCCTAGGACCCAAGCGTCCGAACCAAGGCCGACTGCCTCTGGTCTGGCGGCGAAGAGATGTACCGAATGCGCTATTAATAGAGTCAACCTGTCTTGGTATTTTGTGTTTCATAATGCGACTGACTGATTGCTGCTGCTGCTACTGTACAGCAGTGTAGTCTACGAGTACGTATCCATGTGGAGGTGCGCGCCGAGTGCGCTTCTCTTGGTCTCGAGACTCACCAGCCGACTGACTGTCGTCTGGCCACGGAGGGACGCCCCGCCCGCCGACCGCGCGTCGGGCGCGAAGCAACGTCGCTATACAGCTGTGTCGCCATCCAACTCATCGGTCGTTCTGCTACCGATTGCTGTCGTGAAAAACATCTTGAATTTAGAGAGCATGCCATTTTTCGATTTCAAAATCTGATGACCGAGGTCGCGGATTTTGGGCCAAAATCCGGCGACCCTCAAATCGAAAAAAATTGCATATTTGGGCTGCATACGCAGGATCCTTCAATTTTGAGATCGAAATATACAAATCTGAAGCTCGAAATCGAACCGCATAGGAAACAGTCTTAGATCGCAAATCGTGCAAGGATTCGACTTTTTCTGTTTGAGGTGTACGATGTGTTTCAGCCATGTGTATATCTGGCTGTTTTTGTTGTCTGTGTATTTATTGATGATTTGGCTATATTTGCCTCCCTGAGGTATTCTTCCCCTACAGTTTTTCAACCTGTCCTGTGACCAGACTCAATATTTAGGAGATGAGTTAATGTGAGAACAATAACATACGCAGGGAAGGAAAATTGGTTGAACAACACTTTTATTAATAATTGCTGTATTGGTATTCGACGAATTGCGTCACCTTTTTCATTCTGAATGATCGCGCTGCACGACAACAATATTTTCAGAAGGGGGATCAAATAACAATACGTGAGTAAAACGTACTAGGTTTTTATTTTGTACGTGTGATAGTGTATACCTAATACTTACTGTCGGTAAACCTACCATGGGAAATAATAGTGGTTCAGGGGTTATAACAAGAGGGAATTATGTCCAAAAGACGAGTTGGGTTGCGAAATAGATAGAAAGAACAACGCGAAGCGGCGGTTGTCGTGGAACCACGATGCGCCGACAATTTTTTCCCTCGCAGATAGTTCTGGCCATTCGAAGGTGTAGAGCGACGACAAAGTGCCATCGTAGAAATCACCGCCCGATAAATGCTTCTAAGAGGCAAGCAAGCATTGGTATAAAAAATACAAACAGGTTGGGGTAGGGTAGTGTATGCTTTCAAAGTGAGGGCAAATTCACTGCGAACGAGGGGGATACGTACGGTGTGCTTGCTGTCAGACACATCGCCTGTGACTCGCGCAAAATTTGTTAACATACCGTTGGCCAGAAAAGGGTCCATCTACGATTATATCGCATCAGGGACGTCCTCTTCCACGAGAAGTCATACCAGGGGCAGCGACCGGAGGTAATCACAAGAGCCTTCCACTGCCAAACCGGCTAGCTATCTTTTTTTTTTAATTATCCTCCGGCGGATTGGTAAAAATAAAGCTTAAGCTCACCACACTTCCACGTTCAAATTCGTGTCGTGTGTCGATTCAACCCATAGCTCCCGTTATAATATCAAAACAGTCTGATGCAGCCACTGGCGTTAGGGCACGTTGACCCGACCTGATCCCCGAGAGGGGCAGGGGCGGTGGAGATAGCTACCCGGGAGAGTCATCTCAAAACTGGCTGGTGGTAACTCTAAGAACTCGTGCATACCCTCGTAGTTAAGTTATAATAACTCGTGCATACCCTTGTAGTTATTAATAGGTAGATTTGCCTGCCGCCTGGGACGGAGTGCCAAGAAAGACGGACCGACCGGGGCTGGCGTCACGTAGATTCCGTGTTACTTGGGTTCCCTAATGTAGGGTCCTGGATGGCTACTAGCTATCTTACTGTGAAACCGAAGTAGTAGAGATGTTCCGTCAAAAACGAAAACAAAATCTGGAAAGGCATCGGATTCACACGTTTACGTTCCAGCTCGTGTCATATTTTGCCCTCAACGGTGTTCTGGACAATCCATGATGACGCTTGTCACCCCTTCCCCCGGTACGTACCTGTGTTATTATGGCACATACAGTAGGGTTCTGCATTCCTACTGCTCATTGATTATCACAAGACTTTGCCTACTCGCGCTCTAGCACTTTCGGCGATGCACGACTCAGAAGGAGTGACATTGTGCAAAAATAACAGACCAGCCGAGGTTGGAAACCCAGCACAACCGCCAGCGAGGGCAACAGTTAACCGTTAGACGACAGTCAGCCCCACTCCTTACATCAATAATCCCAGCACTTGCGGACCCAACAGCATCAGGTATCCGCAGTACCATGTCCCTCTGGTACCACTCTGTTTACGCACGGACGATATATAAAAGGCATCGCGGTGCGAAACACATGCACAAGATTTTACACCAGCCGAAAGCAGTGTGTAGCACGTCTTCTGCGAACATTGTCCTGTCCACGCTCTTGCTCAAAAGTTTCGAACGCGAAGCATGATACCTGTTACCAAACCTCCGGCATCCTCTCCTTCAAACCTCGCCCTGGCGGCTGAAATCGTAGGCAGCTCCACACGCAAAACCAAACAGCAGTGATGACCTAACCAGAGCTCTACAGCGCTAGTGGGTGGTGGTGGCGAAGCACCGATATGCGTCACAAGGTACGTTATAGTCGCGTGCAGTTTCACACGATCGACCTCACAACAAGTCCAGCCTGAATGTTGCACTCAAGAGCAAGCTTTCGTAAGATACCAGTAGGTATACTTGACAAGTGAGGCAACGCTGGGTGCCGATCTCGTGTACAAGCTCAAAAACGAATTATTATTCGCTCGATCGGCAGATTCAAAGGGTCCGAGTGCTTGGAAATGCCGCAAGTACCTTCAAGCGCATCCTCCATCTGCCGGTGCAACAGCTGCATAACACGAAACGGCGCCCGCCCAGATTGTGTGCCGTCTTCCAATTGCTTTCCAACCTGTTAATAATGAGGCCACAAGCAACCGTGAAAAGCTCATATCTACAACCTGTCGACCCCACGCGGGAGCGCATATCCCATGAGTCCATGCATACGACATGTAGAACAAGTGCGAAAAAGACGTCCACACAAAACAATGACACCGCACCTTTTTGGCCTTGAAGTACGAATTAGACAGTGTCGATGAAGGCGCTATCTTGTCCTTGCGCAGTGCATAAACCACCTTCATCGCGGCATCCGGCCGTTGTGCTCGACCACATCTGTAGCACGGAAGTAGGGAAATCGTTGAACCTTGACAATAGCGACACGAGTGACAAAATATTGGTCGTGCACTGGCAAGCCATTGGGGTACTCACACATGCAGCAGTCCACAGTACGCCGAGAACAGGTCGGCCTTGCGCTTCTTCTCCATTCTCAACGTCTTGATGGAAGCGGCATCGTCGGTGGTCCTGTCGGTTGTGCCAGAGGAAGCTGGACCCAAAGCTGATCTAATGTGTTGCCGCCAGAACACAACAGCACCCTGTTAAAGGGCCGCTCAGGTGGGTTATTTCAGCGCACAGAAACTTGAGACAAAACTAAGGGCAGTTGTACGACATGACATGCTGGTGTATGAACCACTCTCATCAACATTGATGGCCACTCATGGCCATGAGACCGCAGCGCCCATTCATCGGAATTGTTTCCAAGGAGTGAACGACAGCCGGGCAGAACAGGAAGGCGAACGCGTTGTGTACATGCATTGCGGTAAGTGCGCGTGGTGTAAAGTTGTCTGCTCACCGTCAGATCAGACCCG
Source organism: Macrocystis pyrifera (assembly GCA_031763025.1). Classification (NCBI taxonomy): domain Eukaryota; class Phaeophyceae; order Laminariales; family Laminariaceae; genus Macrocystis; species Macrocystis pyrifera. Next base: position 2,525,504 of record JASSKH010000023.1, read on the forward strand.
AAGCCAACCATGACCGCGTTGCAGAGTTTGCCGTTGATGCGGATACCTCTGTCCACGGCCTCGGTGTATAACTGTTTGCACATTTCCGCCGACGACATCCAACCTGGTCCTCCATTGGCCGAATTTCCTCCTTCCGAAAAAGTCGGGCTCCCGGGCATACGCCACCATTCCTTGACATCGCGTCCGAATCTTCGGGCGTCCTGAATGATTGCACGACCGAAGGAGTTGGCCGCAGGGCATCACATCAATGACACCCAAGCAGCGTTGGAGGTTGTCGGTACGTCCGACGACCTGGCGTTGTCTCGAAAGACACGCTTTGAGCAACAAGGCAAGGCGTACTCCTAGGTCAACGCAACGCAAACCAACCCGAGGATCTTCAGGGCAACACCACCAAACAAGACAAACCTATGGCATGTCACGTGAGATACGTACCAGGTACTAAAACACAATTGGTCAACACCCGGTGCGCATATAATACTACAGATTAAACTGTACGTATTCGCATGAAAGCCACGTTAAATATACCAGGTACTGTGTAAAATGCAGAGACAAAAGTCGACAATATCTCCAATGTACAGGGTGCACCTGTACTACGGTATGCGTGAAAGCTCCACACGATACGCGCTTGCCCTGTGCTTCAGAGGACAAAGAGACGGAAATAATCACTTTTACACCCTGCCAAGGTCACACCAAGCAACGGGCTGATGTGTAGGGTAATGGATTGCGTGCCCGAATCACACTGCAAATAGGTGTATGTACGAAACGCGCAGCATGGCTTGGGCTATATAGATGTAAAAACAGTGCGCGTACATGATTGCTAGACGGTTGGAAAGACTGCTCTTTTTTTGTTGCAGTTATACTCAATTTCTTTTTAGCTTGTGTAACTGCTGTAAATACTCAACTCGACACCGCGTGAACTGAACGTAAACAAAGTACACACCCAGCTCACAAGCGTACGCACCGACTCAAGTCTGTGCTTTAAGTGCTTCTAACTGTCAAGATATATAACCACGTTTTAATCCTACGCGAATTCACGCATCATGCCCTCAACGGACATCCCAACCGATCTCTCCCTCGATCCCTCCTTTCTTGTCGGGCTCACCGAATATGCGGTCCCAGGAAAGACTGAAAGTGCCATTTACCGGTCATACGTAACGGAATAATGATATGCCACAATCCGGTGCGCGTCATAAAACCCATTGCCGCGAAAGCACAACAAATTGACGACCCAGAAAACTACATATCCGATGCGCATCATAAACTCATCGCCGCGGAAGCACAACAAATTCACGGCCCACAAAAATACTATTACGGGGGTCCATAGTTAACGGGACCAAATAATATTGTTAGTAAAAATAGGTAAATATATAGGTTTTTATGTATACCATAGGTCCTATTAACTATGGACCCCCGTAATAAACATGCGACTGTCCTCTAATATCCCAACCGCAAAGCTAGAGAGCGCGGCTTGCCGTGCGCGCACCTTCCGCTGGACGGTAAGAAAGTTAAGAGGGGCAAGAGAGTCTTCCAAGTAATGTTGCCTGCTTAATAATTGCGATATATCATGTACCGGTTCTCCACGCTGCTGCACCACTCACTTCGGCGCGTGCCATTCCTGATATGACAGTGGTGTACGTGAAAATATCGGGAACGGTCCCAGATACCTTCATCTCTTCCAACAAAAGGAGAGCTGCTTCTGCGCCAATGACTTCCTGAAAGCGACTCGTGCCCCCTGCAAAAATAGGAGTGCACCATGAGCGATGGGCACAATCGTCACGATGCCGCGGATTTGGAACGCGACGAATGGACACGGTCGTCACCAGCACCCGCGAAAAAAACTGAGCGATCACGTGGTGAGAATGTCGTGTAGGGCGAAGAGTTTAAACTAAAACTTACCTTTCACCGAGCCACTATTTTCCCTTAATTTTGCCTCAGTTGACAAGGCAATTAACTAGGTAGCTGCATTGTTCGTCGCCGTGCTCACCGAGCGATGACGGCAGTTCCTGCCTGGAAGCTGCCGATGAGGGCTCTGCATCATTCGGCCCAGATACGGTCGCGATGGACGATGTTATAGCGGGCTTGCGACTGCCATTAGACAGGTCTTTTTTCTGGATCACCTGCACAGCGACCGGTATATGGCATCGGATCATATGGCATCGCGACGAAGCACACAGGTCGCGGGGGCCTGCAGATGAATACCAGATACCAGGTAGGTAATACCAGTAGGGGTTAGCCGATGATAACGCCAAATCCTCGGCCAGGAATGCAGCCTCGAAAAAAAAGTGCGGCCACACTGGGGAACACTGGAGGCTCACTACGCCCGAAAGAGTGCCCCGGTACGCCTATGAATAACTGCAGCCCATAGTGTAGGTACACCGGGAATGTTTCCACGAGCACTTCGAATCGGAAAACGAATGGAGCCACCACCGTGTTCGTTGTATTCAACGAAAACATCTAAGCGCATATCGCATCACCACGTGCAATGAAAAAACTGTCATGTCGGATCCTGTCGGTACTTTCCATGTCGAAAAAAAGCTTTGCAAGGAAAATGTGAATCAAACAAAATAAACCGGAACGTCCGAACCGATCAGTGGCGCTTCCAACGACCAGTCTGAGGCTCTGCTCGGTGTCAAGCTACAAGTCGCCTCGACGTCTGAAGTAGTACCTTAAAACGTGCCCCTCATTCGACCTGTCCTGCAATGAAGCACTAGATGCGGGAATTCGGGAAATTGTGCACAGGAAAAGCAAGCAATCTGACTGACCCACCTCGGAAGCCCACGGCTCTTGGACTAAAGCAAAAATGAGCGAGTTGTATGAAATCGCGTCAGGCTTCATATTGTCCAAGGACTTTATGCGATCCATGACTTGGCATGCTCCGTACACGTCGTTGTGTTCTCCCAGTGCCCTGATGCAGCTGTTGAGAAACGCCAGTGACGGCCTAATGCGCAGCTTTCTCGCCGTCTCGATCACGTGGTATACGTCCTCACGGCTACACTGTAGTCGAACTAGAGCCGTCAACGTGATGCTGTGGTGCACAAGAACACGTGACCGCACGCAAAACATAGCGAAAGACACCCAAGACCCCTTGGTGGATAAGTCTGAGGTGATGCACGCGAGCAAAATTGGGAACGGGTAAAAAGGAAATCTGTTCACTCGTCTAGCAGGTTCTATCAATAGAACACTGCAACACTATCAGTAGAAGACAAACACTACTGTAGACCACCTGGTGAATTCTAGAGCTACTCGTATCATATTGTACTAGCTGTTAGGTGGACAGCAGGGAAATTGTGTGCACACCCATCGAATGGCCTCCATGTTGAAATCGATGCAATATGTGAAAATGCGTCATCAAGGGTAAAACCGTGCCAGCAACGGGGCTAGAGACTTGTAAATCGATGCAGGAGTCAATGAAGACACACTTTAAGCCAAAGTGTAGTAGGTAGGCTTCGTTTTCTTGCGAGGTGACCCTGTACTTCTAACTTAAGGCTCTACCGACAAAAATGGCGAGAGGGAGATCATCGTCGTCACGCGTGTGTTTTGTGGGACTAAGCAAAAGTCGGAAAGGACAGCACACGGCTACAACAGGAGCGCATATCGTTGGGTGATCTCGGCCAATTTCAGTTCGTCGGTATTGTTCCGGGCGGACACAGTGTCTGGTTGTGCACCATTTTATGGTTTAGGTATACTACGAGTGTATGTAGCGGGAATTGGAATGAGGCGCGAGTATTAGGAAAACAAACTCCACGCAGATGTCGTGCCCCCCTTGGCCCCGCAGTTCCTTACGGATGTGTCAAATACTCGTATCTCAAACAAAACATAGTTTACCGTAGTTGGAGTGACGGCCTAGGGGCAGCAAGAAGAATTTATCTAGTCCAAAAACGAGCGAAATATCAAATCAAATGCGAAACCCTGATACCATGGTACCTGGTATACTGGTGGTATATGTTACTGCTGCACTATTTAAAAAAAAATTGAAATACGTCAGCTGTGAGTTCGACTGAATATAAAATGGGCCCTTAACCCTTAAATTAAATTAGAAAAAAAAATCAAGTCAAAGGCTTCTTCCATAGGAAGGTATCGAAATATCGAGCTTAAATGTTTGGAATTGTAATGATTATTTATTTTCCGAATTCGGGGAGAAGATATATAGTCAAAACAGAACATAAATGCTAAATAAAATATACCTGGTACAGTACTTACTTGTCAGGTTTGACGTTCCTTTTCCGCATTTCGGCAATCACTAATCGAGCTTGACCCTTATCATTTTGGAGACAGAGTGCTTGCAGGACCTGAGTAAGGCAGATATCAGTGACGAAAAACAAAAAGTCAAATAGCAGGCGTTGGGTGTGCAGGTACTAAACGGCATACGGCAAACAGGTGTGTACCGATGCTGGTAACCTCGGCCTGAACCCACCCAACCAGGTGGCGAAAAGGAGCATGCGACGACCTACTCGCTGCCACAGCGACCAGCATGGGTAACTTGTATGCTTCTAGAGGGAGACGACTACACTGTATGTAGTCCTCAATAATACACCGCGTAAATATCACATCACCGCGTAGCTTTCCACAGTGCTCGGCTTGTGTCAAGAGCACTCAAAATATTGGCCAAAACTTCGTCGTTGGCAGGCAAAAATGTGACAGCACATCGGGTGCTACTTGAAAGAGAACCCTCGGTAGCAGAAAGTACTAAACCATTGTGTTGAACGCTTTTCCTGGCACAGCAAACGGTTTAGAAAGGATGCCAAATGTTGATGCTCGTGCTATAGACGAAATGGCCATGCCCAGCGTATGTGTCAATGTATATGTTGGCGTTTCTTAGTCATTCCATTTGGCACCACGTGAGGAGAATGGAGAATTACACTACATCACGAACCTCTGAAAAACAGTAGAGTTCATCGTCACTGTCACCTCCAGCTTAACCATTGTAGTAGAACGTTTTACCCTGAGCGGCCTTCTGAACTATAGCAGACAATAGCAATAGCCGTGGTCAGAGGTGTCTTCTCTTCTCCCCCCCCGGTATGATATGCCTTCACTTTTATCGCGCAGAGGATTGGTTTAGCATTCCCACTGCTCGTCGATTGCATCGGGTACTGGCAACTCGCGCTGACGCACTTTCGGCGACGGCAGAACACTCACAAAAAGTCCACTGCAGACCAAAATACACCAGTCGAGATTCGAACCCCGCCGCGACCGCCGGCAACAAGATGACCGTTCTACCGCTGACCCATAGTCAAACTTGCTTGCTACGACACCATTGAATGCTTGAGTGTACTCGACGCGTCAACCCGGCCATGACATACCAAGTATACCATCAAACGTACCGACCCCCCCGATAATGACAAAGTATAGGTCGATTTCGTGGTATCGGACGACTATAGCGTCTTGGAAGCAGTATAACAAAATATCTCCACCGTAGCAGGCGCCTGTACATGCCACAACACATACACACACAATGTCGAATAACGGCAAATATCCGGATCCATTGCTGGGGTTCTGGCGCAAGACTGACCGCTTTTCGCGCTTCAGATGCAAACTTCAACATACTGACGCCGCATCACGTTCCTCGCTGGCATGCAAGATTCGTGCAGACTGCTCCATATAGTCTTTGATCGGAATGCGGTATGATCCGGTGTTGTCTTGAAACATGCACATGTGCACTAAAATACAGTAGATCGTGGAGTGCAAGTCACCGCCGGAATAATATGTACGTCTTGTGACATACTCACATACCTGGTACGCGTAGCATGTCAAATAGGCGGTCAAATACAAGAGGTGGTCATGACAAGCCTCGGACGGCATTACCCACGAGTGATCTTCAATCGGTACTGACACCAATGCGTTCGAGCTACCGCCACAGACACCGCCCGCCAGTCAGAACGGCGGCAACACAATCTCACCAGGTTGTACGAAACAAGCGAAGGCACCACACTATTCTCGTCGCCTGCCTCGTCCTGCCGCAAGTACTTGTTGAACACCTCTATGACGCCCAACGTGTCTCCCACCTGCAACAAAACGGCGAAGGCACCGATTAGACCTTCTTTACGTCACCATCTGTCAAATGTCAATCAATTGACGATCATCGTCCAGGGTAAATACCTCGGGCGTTTGTTCACATTAGCCATGCGTACAGTAGCCAGCTGCATCGATGTCTATTTTCAGTAATGAACGAGGAAATTCGTAAATATTTTCATACGCTGAGACGCTGTGCGAACGTCCATCGTCTATTTCGGCTAGACTCAATCAAGACTCAAGACCCCTACCGTCAACGAGCTTGGCCGAGCACACACCAAAAGGGTAATTGAGGAACCAGTCGAGATGATGGCATCTACGCGAGAAGCAATAGGTAGCAACAGGTAGCAACAGCAACGAAGCGCCAACACGACGGGGGTCATCAACTTCGCGACAATCTACAGTACGCGACCCGTACCGAAAAGGGACCCCAGAGCTGTTGACGACCGATTCGTAGTCGTATCACAGAACAGAGAGGCGCCCACCTTGGTCATCCCCGTGAGGATCGAATTGAACGTGTCAGCCCTCGGACGAATTCCGCGCCTATGCATTTCGTCTAGTAACTCGAAAGCTTTCTTGTCCATGCTGTTTGCCATAAAAGCAGCGATCCCCACGTTGAACGATATTACATCCGGGACGACATCGCTGAAGCCCTGCATATCCAGAGGCAGTCCAAACAAAACGTCAGGTTCACTTCGTACAACCGACAATCAACGGTCACAGGTGGTCGCGTGAGGTCAGCCTCAAAACAGCCGAATTGTACAAGAGGTGCGCTTGGAGATGTCGTAAGTAAGTGATCTAACACAAAAGGTGAACCGATTGTCGACCGCAACACAAGCTACAATCATATCAACATATGACGGATGCCGCGTACCCTCGCTGCTGCTACTCATGTTTAGTGGCTTGCCTGTCTTCCTTAGGGTCGACCGGGGGTAAGACGCAAGCTAGAACGGTACCTCGCAACATGGACGCAAGTTCATTGGGTGGGTGATACGTTGATGCAGCCTACGCGCAAGTCACATGATAAGTGTGCGACGACTTGGCTTCATGCTTCGGTGTCGATCGATGGTATACCGCGAGGGCGTGAGTCCAACGGAACAAATACCTCGAGTGGGAAATACTGCTAAACAAAATCAGTGCTGTTATACTGCAACATCTACCTGCTAACGTACACTTAGCATAAAGTGTGGGCAATGGTGGATAGAGTGAGAAGGGCGCAACGAAACAATGAAGGTTTGATCCGAGTACAAGATCGCTAGAGGCGAACATTGTCGGTGGCCTTCGTTGCCTTCCTTCTGTTGCCTGTACAGGTCGCGTGGGCAACGGAGATACAAGTGCGAAAACTAAACGCCCCAGCTTGCTGCCTACTCGAAATACAAAATGGGATACTCGTACAAGCAGCAGTGTCAGGTTTCGCAAGACGCTGGGGTTCATAGCGAGGACGGTACTCAGGGGCGCCAGGAACTGCAATCTCGTACTTTCCAATAAAGTCCGAGTATGAGCGGGTACAGCGTACCGTACAATCCCACCGACACCACGAACGAAATGCGTCTCTCATATTTCAAGCCCTGGCCTCACCCCGTCAAGAAGTCGTCCAAAGGTTTCGATAGCTTCATCCAATCTGCCCTCCTTAACGGCGCGGCTTATTTGTGCGTTGACCGTGATCCTGTCCGGCGCAACCCCCAAGTGAGCCATCAGGGCTCGGGCTTCCTTCGCAGCAGCCTTACTAGCACCAGTGTCCTGCTTTGCGGCTGCGCCGAAGAAGATGTTGAAGCTGCCAGGTAGAGGGCGTGGATGGTTGTTAACGTTGACCATCGGTTCATCCGACAATACGCGAAACCGACTTACAGGGCTCGTGTTCGCTGCCTGGTTCTGTACTACAGCTGAACTTTGGCGTGAGTCACGTAAGAGGATTGATGCGAATTCTGTAAAATACATCCGGTCCTCCTCCGTAAACGTTGAATTGGTACAAGTACAAGCACCAGTACATATGTACAGTTTAAACGCACGTACCGTACATACGATTGCAAGTAAAGCAAGGCACAAATATGTGCAAGGTACCAGCACAAAGTACAAGTACAAAAAACAAGTACATACATATGATATACATGTACAAGCCTCTACTTGTACGAGGTATGATAGTATGATAACTATGTCTGACTAGAGAAACGCGCTACGGAAGGCGTGCTACCATATTTTTATGAGGCTCCTTAATTGAGGAGAGCTGTATACCTTGTACTTGGCACCCGACTTGGAGAAACACTGTAGGTTAAGCCGACACACAATCCCATGGGATACTGGTAGGCATTATCAAACATCTACTAATACCGTGGTTGTAATTATAGTAATAGGCTCTAAATATATCGGGCAGTTTGAGGCAGTTGACCCCTGTCAGTGAGAAACGCTGCCTTTAGTGTCACATTTTAGTCTCCAATTACTCTGCTACTGTTTTGTCTGGATATATAAATCCATTCAGACCAGCATCCGGTTTTGTTACATCTCAAACGAGCCTCTCACGTGTAGGCATCGGGAGTAACACCCCATCGCGCTGATGCACATTGAAGCATGTCCATTCCTCCAGCGAAGTTCCCGTCCTGCGATAGCAGAAGTTTGATTGTCACTATGCGGGCTGCCTTGGCTCACGCACGCTTCTCAAGAACGAAGGATGGGTTCGACGAGTGATGGCCCACCAACCCGGACAATCCCAACATATTCCGGGCCCGGGCAACACATACCAGTATCAATACTAGGTCACGCCATTTTTCGCGCAAATGTCAACGACAGCACTTCTCATAAGGAATATCCAGCGCACACTGCACATCGTCTGTTTCCCACAGCAGTCGACACCATTCAAAACTGTAAATGCCGATAGTTTTCTTGGTTTTACTATGAACAGCAGCTGTCTATAAACCTGGTGCTTAAAGTATCATACGGGTAGCTGTTCTGTGCTCCCATCTTCCATGGCTACGAATTTCATACCTGCACCAGGGCCGAAACCACAATGTTGAAGCAAACGCAGCCCAAATCCACGTCACCGTCCACCATTTCGTTATAGACTGCAACACAGCGATCTGCTTGACCATCCAACTTCAAGGCGTCCAGGAAAGCCCCGGCCGTGTGTTGAGTCGGGAATTGCCCCGGGCACGCATGGTCTGATAGGCGAATACGATGTATCGGAAGGGAGGCGTGCGTTAAGGTCTCGTGCAAGCAAACAATAGAAGTTTGTGTTCGGGTGGGTATATCCATATACCCATGTCCTGCGGTGAACAGTTCGTGGGCTGTGTCGCAGGGTACTGCGGTGAGTAACAAAAGTATGAGCCCGTGGTTAAAAACATGCACATATTGCATACCGGTATGTGAATAGACCGTCTGCCATCGCGCAGTGGATCCGACGTGTGATCATGTGATGCAACGCCTTGGTCGGCTGGTAACATAAACAAACGCGGCGGAATTGCTCCAGCCCGGTCGAGCGAGGTCTAAAGATGCAAGTGGTTTTCGCAGTAAGACCCGGTAACATTCAAAAGGTGTAACAGGGGCGCTACACTGAACAACTATGGCCGTGGCGAATGCACAATGTCGACCACTACACCGCGACAACAGTAGACTATATGAGGAGCGTCAAATACACGAATACACGGTGCCGGCGTGATCAAAATATAAATAAGGGCAAATGCCAAAATCAGGTATACCTGATCCGTTTGAGCCAAAATCAGGTACAAGCTAAAACCAAGCAAAAAACGCGCGCCACGAGCGGTGCGATGTCCATGGCAATCCGGTGAAAAAAGAATGCGCCTAAAGCATTTTAAGCGTGCCACATGGCCTCCAAAACCTGAATTGTTTTGTTTTCTTCAGGTGTAGGTACCACGGGCTCCACTTGGACCTGCAAAGAGTCACTATAAATATGCTTCGTTTGTTTCGCCACGGCGGGAGCGCCAAGAGTATTTACTCTGGCCCCCCCCCCTCGTGTTGACAGCTTTAAAGCTTCCAGACCGGCCTCGCGGAACCGCCTGCTCGGCACGAAATTATCTTGACGTACGTACCAAACCTGAGACCACCTCGACGCGGGGTGGTGCAGACGAAACGCCGAGTGTCCATAGTGCTGTAAAGACTGCTGTGAACATAGAAAACAACAAAGTACACACAACAACTATTCATAACTGAAGCACATCGCACACCCCAAAGGGGAAAAAGTGAAACCAGCGTACGCATGTATGCATGTATACACGTACTTTTACGTACGACGTACGAGTACAGAGTTCATACGTCAATAGGCAGACGCATACGGAGAGAAAACACAGTGTGCGTATGGCCTCTCTGATTGGTTCAAAGTTGGCTAAAGCTAGACAGAGTTGAAAAAATCAGGTGTACCTTGGCCTTTTCGTGCCAAAATCAGTTACAATGTCAGCTTGGCCAATAGCAGGGCTCCTGGTGTGTGTTTTGTACTTGATTTCAGTATTACCTGTTTTTGGCACAAAAGTGGCCACGTATACCTGATTTTGGCAAAAACCCTAAAAATAAAGAAACAACGTACGAGCGAATGCAAGTTTCTTGTTTTGACGGCTCATTTTTTAGAGACCCGTTTCCTGCTTTTGGTAACACCCGCCGCTGCCATAAAGGTTTCAATCCCAGGTATCAGAACAGTACTAGTGGTAGCGTATTGGAGCCTGATCCCATGTCTTCTGTCTTGTGACCGAAAAACAACCACAACTGTTTTTACAGGGACTCATATTTTGCGGTGTCGACTATATTAACAAGTACCAGGTATCTTACAAGGTTCCCCTCCGGGAAGTGCCTAGGAGAGTGGCGCAAGGTGATGATTCAGCGAACACTCCGTATTCGCCCAGCAAATGCATCGCAGATTCGACTACTGAAGGTACTGAGGTCGCGCCTCAATTCCATCAATTACTAGTTCTCGTATGAAGTACCTGCACACCTGTATAGAACTGCATTCACCCATCAATAATGTGAAGAATACACACACAACAGATTTTGGGGACAAACTATACTGATCGTGGAATTAGTCTGGGACCACTACTACAATAACGTGAAAGAGGATACCGGTAGGTGGGTACTGATGCTGAACAGATGGCTCACGGCGATCAATTCAATGCTTGCGGCGTAAACGTAAATACACAAGAGTTGCGTGAGCTCGAGGTGGCGAAATAATACTTTGTGACCGGATAAGTGAAAGACAGCACATACTGCTGTATATACATTCCCGCAAAATAAATGTTTCGAGGTGCTCAGGGTAAAATTAAAAGTTTCACAGACAATGCTCCCAGTACTCGGTGTCCCGAGTTGGAGTTCTGCGGCAAAAACACTGCGAATACCGGGAAGGCCTAATATTGCGAGTACTGAGAAGATCCAAAGACTGAGAATACTGAGAGGGTGAGCAGCACGGAACTCCGAGAGTACAAGCAAATATGTACCAGCAGTATCGAAACCCGAAACACTTCGGAGTACAGGCACTATCCGCAGTACAGAACCTCGAGCTACTGGATATTGAGAGTACTCGCAGTACATATTCCCGAAATACTGCCACTACTCTTAGTACTCGAGTTGCCCCCAGCGAAAGTAATTTGCTCCAACTCCCACTCGTGTTACCATCTGTAAGTGTTTTCTGCCAAACAACGGGCATGAATTGTCGACGACACGGTGCACAGATGGGCGAAGTATACTTCATACTTCAAGTATACTGGGCATCTTTTGGGAGTATTTTGGTATTGCGAGTACTCGCAATACGAACATGACCAACTGACGAAATACTGCCAGTTCTCGCAGTACCCGCAATACAGAACCCCGAGATACTTGAAGCACAGGGAGTTTCCACAGTAGTGAATCCCGAAATACTCAGAGCCCGGAAATATCCACAATAAGTAATACAGAACCTCGAAATACTGCGAGTACTCGCAGCATCTGCAGTACAAACCGGAAATACTGCGAATGCACCTACAGTATTTTTCTCGAATATACTTTGCTTTACTCCCAAGTATTGGGAGCATCTGTGAAAGGGTACGGTTTGAACGCACGCCACACGTAAGCGCGCCCAAACTCCGTGGCCGTGCGTAAAAACACGCAACTTGTATATATCATACGAAGGTAAAAAAAAAAAATCAGAAAAGAAAGGTGGACGTACTGATAGAAAATAAATCGAAATCTGAAAAAAAGGGCAACGTCGGAATCGAACCTCGGAAATGAAAGCATTTTCGAGCGCAGACACTCTCTACTCTACAACACTCGTACAAGTAGCAAATGAGGGTTTGCGCAATCTAAACACGTTGCAGGATCTCGTAAGAGTAGCTTATACTGGTACGACTGCATGTACAGCAGTACTGTTGTAAAATACCATGTGAGCAGAAGATACGAGTACTGCGACACAGGAACGTGTGCTGCTGCCCTTTCAGCTGGCTCTAGGATCGGTCAGCAGTGTAGGACACACCGCAGTCAGTACTACCAGGTAGGCTTTATACGAATGCTGCTGTGCACGATGATGTGTGTGTGTTCTTCACATTGTACGAACGATTCGTTGTACTCGACTATATAGTACACATCGATCCGGGGATGATCGGTACGGAGCAAAAAATGCCCGTCACATTGCGGCAGATGGCAGATACGTGCATGGGTCAATGTCAGTCAATGTCAATCAATGCCAACAACAACGAACACTGGTACTGAGAGTACAGCCTGGATCTGCCACACGCGCACAGTACACCGCCTGCTGCTGTTGTTGACGCACTACACAGCTAGAGCAGTGGCGATGATGGATCACACACAGCCACACGCAGAAGAAGCAGCAGAGAGGTGATTGATGGTGTGGTGGCGGCGTGGCAGAAGATGGATTACCCACCGCAGGCTCCGATAAACACAACCAGTCACAGCAGTACAGCGGATATGGAAGTGTCGCACACGCACGGCGTATGGGCGGCAGCGTTGTAACGTTGTGGTCCGTGCATGTTGTCTGTTGTCTACCTGGTATATGTTTGGCTGCGTGCTCATGAGAGCCTAGGGCAAAAAACAGACAACAGTTACCGCTATGTACGTATCATGGTACAAAATAAGGCCTTTCGTACTGAAACCAGGGAAATCGTCTTGTCCACTCCCGCCGAAAAAACAGTTTGAGCGCATGCCACGCGCTCCAAACTGCACGGATCGCGCCCACCTCGACCAATGTGTCCGGCCGGGCTTCCCGTGTCGACTACTTGGCGTTTCGTCAAAAAGTGCTCGTACGAAGAGATAAGTTCGAAAAAGTACGAAAACTTCACACCTCGGATAACGTAACACTCGGATAACACTATTTACGTTGTGGGGCCTAACACAGGAACGTGGTAACGTACTAACATAGTGTTAGCACTAGAGAAGCGATCACGGCAACGCGGTAACACAGTGTTAACTGAAAACCCACGAACGTGCACGAGCCTTAACGTTATGTTGCTGCTCGGTCTCGTCCAGCTCTGGTACAGTAACATTATGTTATGCCGTGATCAGTCCTTGAACTAACACCTTAACACAGCAGTGTTAGGCTTGGACCAAACACGTACGTTGTCACTCTAACATGCCCAGATCGATATCCGCATATTTACTGGCACGATAACATAATGTTATTGTCGACGCAGCGTTAGACGTAACACAATAACATGTTACCCCTAGGAGGAGTGTTATACATAGCACCCTAACATAACGTTACCATGTTCGCCAGCACTGCTAACACATAACATTGTGTTACAGATAACGCACTAACGTAACATAACGCAATGGCCAGCACTACTAACACTACGATATCTGGACCCCCCATCTGATTGCCTTAGGGTCGGATAACGTAACACTTAACGTACGTTAGATACGTTACAGTTTTTAGCCGGCCCACACGTGACATTATGTTAGGATGTTAGCCTAAATGCGGAAGTCTCTGTAACATTATGTTACGGTGTTACCGTCAGTAAAGATCTGATGGTAACATTCCGTTACCGTGTTACCATAAAAACCAATCCGGGTCTAACTTTATGTTACTGAGTTACCGTTGGGGCCGAAGTCGTTCTAACGTAATGTTACTACGTTACCCTTTGGATCTTCCCGAGATCTAACATGTGTTACCCGTGTTAGTGGTAAAGCGGGCGTGTGGGAGTAACATAGCGTAGCCGTGTTATCCAATTTCGCCGGCATCCCAATAGGGGATACCTACAAAAAGATCCCCGGGGGAGGATAGCATGGCATCCCCAGTAAAAACAACGCCTCCATATTTTAAAACCCCAAAACAGGGGATATTTAGGAGGGATCCCCGCAAAAATAACGCCTCGTTTTTTTGTGGAAACCCCGCCAGTACGTTATCCATGGCAGATTTTATACGTCACGGGACAGCTTTCGCGGACTTTAATTGCGCGCCGCGCAATGTATGTAAAACCCCTGTTCTGGCAGGTACTGGAGCAATGTATAGTCATTCCCATTGACTAGAGCCAACTTTTATGAGAATCCTCGGCAGACATCGATCGACAAAACCAACGACACCGTCATGAAACCTGAACGGAATGCGCTGGTTAAGGTCTCCGACCCAGCCTAGTGTCGCAGTGCTCACACCTCGGTCGGTGATATGTGGCGTGGGCTGACCAGGCGTCTGGTAAAAAAACATTTTGGCACCGGTCTGGAGAAGACAGACGACAAAAAATCTCTACCCCTCTCCGATGGCAAAAAATAGACCATTTTTCAGGTTTGACATCGATCGACAAACCCAGCGATTACGTCACGAACTCTGAATGAAGCGAGAGGCTCCGACCCACACTAGTATCACAGTTCTCACACCTCGGTCGGTGATATGTGGCGTGGGTGGGCCAGGCGTCTACTAAAAACATATTTGGCAGCTCGTGTGTAGAAAACAGACGACAAAAACTCTCGATTCCTCTCCGTTGGCACGAAACAGAACTTTTTGAAAGCTTTGACGAAGAGCATAGGACGCCGCGACCAACCTCTCGCCCCCTAGACCACGGATTCCAATTATACCTCCCAGGCCATAATTTACACTCATTGGCCTTGCCCGGTACCAAGCTCGTTGACCGTGGGTGGATTATACGTCGAGATCGAAGGTCAATCGTCGCGTGACTGCGGGTGTGCGAGCTGCGAGCTGTGTCTTCTAGTTTGTGTGCGGCGTGATTTCACGTGGTTCCCGTGGTTCCCGTTAATACAGCGATTTTATTGGATGATGCCCCCGTCGTTCGCGTTATTTCAGCCATTTGATTGGAAGATAGCTGGCGTCAACTGCCCCGTGATATTTTAGACTTGCCGTTATCCATCTATAACACATTACGTTATCCATCTATAACGTAATCTGCACACTCGCACGTACGAGTTAACACGGCAGTAACATATTGTTGACTTTAGATTGGGGGTGTACGTTATCTACTAACTTGTGTCACTACATACATTGCATACGAGTTGACAGCATTAACATAATGCTATTAATAGTGTTTTATCGATCATATACATACGTTATCCGTTTGACGTATGTATGTTATGTTGTTATGGTAGCAAGACTTCCGTAATACCCTCACATAACGTCGCTCGAAACGGACTGCTGCTGCGGCTGATACAGTAACATAATGTTAACGTTGTATTGACCATGCACGTCATCTCTCTAACGTCTGTTACGATAGCCCCTAGGAATTTCACTAACACACTAACATAGTGTTATGTACGCGTTTATTTGGCCGTGTACGTTATCCGTTGAAAGGGTGTTACGGTAGCAGGAAGAATCCCGCTGACACACTAACATAACGTTACTCGCTACGGGCTGATGCCGCTAACACGGTCACATAATGTTAACGTTTAATTGACCATGTACGTTATCCCTTCAACATGTGTTACGATTGCCACCAGGGATTCCGCTAACACGCTAACATAGTGCTACTCGCTATGGGCTGCATACCCTAACACCGTAACACATATACTGCGGTCAATACGAGATCAAGGCAAAACTCTAACATAATGTTACGCAATCGCCCGTCAATATCATAACACACTAACACTATGTTATCACAAAATCCAGAAAATAGTTAACGTAGTAACGTAATGTTACGTTTTTTTTTCGCTGACGCCTAACATTAACATGAAACGTTAAGTGTTAACGTTATCCGAGGTGTGAAAACTTCATAAACATGAATATTACAACAACAAACAACAACAGCAGCTACATTATTAATAAATTGTCCACTGTTCACAATCCACCAACGCACACAAGTTGGCGACAGATATAAGTAACTAGCCACGTACGTGAGTTCCAGCATATATATCTGGAACCTGTACGTATAATGGTTGGAGGTACGTATAATACTCACTGAAGTACGTACCTGGTTTGGCGCTGGCACGCCGACACTGGTAGTGCTTGGAACTTCAACTTGGAGCCCGCAACATTGATGCGCGCGATCGGCGGAAAAAACTGAGCCTTCAGTTACTAAGCCAGTACGTAATTGATACTGCTGCTGTATGTAGTGGACTTTAGGTCGGCGGCAGTCGTTATGCTTGTTCAGTAATATCCGTAACTGGCATATAGAACGCGATTTAAAATACAATACACAAAGATAGGTACAGTAGTATAGCCACTTTTCCCCTGGCCTGGCAGGGTCCGGAGATATTCGTCAACATGAGCTATCAACAGCAAAATAGTTATGGTATGACACCAGTAGCCAACAAACCCTGCAACTCACTGCGCCTCGTCCAAGTTGCCATGCTACCCGGCATCAAGCCGCCAACAACAGGGCAATATAGACAGCCACGACCACATTTCCAAGGCATCACCTGGTAGGAACTTCGACAGCGTCAGTGTCACAAACAGCGTCTACGTACAGAAAGAGAACACCTCAATCCCCAGTTATCTCATAACGCACCATAAAAAAATTGTCCGCCAAGGCCGTCTGTCCGCAGCGACTTGCTGCCTTAAGTAGGACGTCTTGGATGCGCAAAGGGTCCGCGTGCGTTGCATCTGACTGCATCCTCACGTACTCCGTTTCCTTGTCGAGAGATTTTAAAACTGAGGCGAGAAGCCGCTTGTCACGGTTGCGAGCCGCCGAAAGCAGCTTGAAAAAATACTGCTTGCGCCGCTTCTCCAGCGCAATGGATGGTACCTCTCTTGCCTGAGGTGAACCCACACCGTCCAGAGGATGGGTGTGATGCTGCCAAGGACGAGGCGGCCGAGAGGCACCAAAGCGGGCAAACTGCTGCGGGGAGAGGAGACGGCCGACTGTGCTGCATGATGCCACGAACGTAGAACACGTCATGTTGATTTTGTCCCAACGCTCATCTGAAGCCCACTTGTTTCCACAATCGTGTGACGTTTCGTTGATGGAAGAAGGGTAGGAGCTATATGTCCACGTGCATCCGTATTGCTGCTACACGCACACACTTGTAGCTTGAGGGCTCTGCTGTGTCACAGCTGGCCTGGGGTCGAAAAGTACTATATTGCACCTCCCGCTATCGTAACGTCAAGGGCTAAGTTGGAACTCCCTGTGATGGATGTGGTGGAAATCGAGTTTATAAGCCTTATTTTATAAATTTTGAAATACGTCAGCTGTGAGTTCGACTGATTAAATAGTTGATACTCAACTTTGCAAGCTGCGTAATACGCCTAGCCTTATTATAAAATAAATGTAGCGTTTGTTACGTACCAGGTAACATTTTTAGTCTACATTTCCCTACAATGGCGTCGCAGGCAGGGCGTGAGATTATGAAGAGCGAGATCCGTGGTTCGATTCTCTCGCCTTCGTCCCCCGAAAAAAAAAAAAAAAAAAAAAAAAAAGGAAAAAAAGGGGAATATCTCATGTTCAAGAACCTGTAAAACTCACTCACTTAGAAAACACCTAGAAAGGAACGATGAGAGCAATGCGATCATTGCATACTGAGTCCGGTACCGAAAAGTCGGAGGTAAAACTTGCATACTGAGAGTCTCATCGGGGTTCCTGACTTGCTCGCAAGGAGAGACAAGTCAGGTATAGTGAGGGAGAATGTGGTGGAAATCGAGCTTGTAAGCCTTAAATTCATGTAGCGTTTGTTACGTAACATTTTTAGTCTACATTTCCCTACATGGATGAATATTCGAATATTCAAGATTTTTATATTTTTAGTCTACATTTCCCTACAATGGCGTCGCAGGCAGGGAGTGACATTATGAAGAGCGAGGTCCGTGGTTCGATTCTCGCCTTCATCCCCCGAAAAAAAGGGAAAAGGGGGAATATCTCATGTTCAAGAACCTGTAAAACTCACTCACTTGCATGGTAGAAAACACCTATTATAATAGAAAGGAAAACGATGAGAAGAGCAATGCGATCATTGCATACTAGGTCCAGTACCGAAAAGTCGGAGGTAAAACTTGGATAGTCAGAGTCTCATCGGGGTTCCTGACTTACTCGCAAGGAGAGATAAGTCAGGTTTAGTGACGGAGAATGTGGTGGAAACCGGGTTTGTAAGCCTTAAAAAGTCATGCATGTTATTATGTGTAGCGTTTGTTACGTAACATTTTTAGTCTACATTTATTTTCCCTACATGCTTCTACAAACGCCAGACCAGAAAACCCTCGCACCACCGCTCGTCATCGAAGCAGCAGGCCAGAGGTATAAGCAGACGGCCCAGTTCTTATGCCTATGCGGCATTATCCACGAAAACGCTGACCTCTCGCTCGAAATCGACCGACGGATCCGCCTCATGCGAGCATGCCTCAAACGGTTCGGCCCGGAGCTGTATGATAGGACGACCGCCCCCCTTAGTTAGCCTGAAAGTCCGAATGCTGAAGACCGAGGTGATTGAGACCCTGCTGTACGGGTGTGTGACGTGGACCCTCAGAGCGGAACACTTTGCCAAGCTTCGAACGTCTCACCACCAAGTCCTGTTGCGAGTCATTGGCTTCCAGCGCCGACTTCGTACTGACCATACCACCCTCTCGTACGCGAAGGCCCTCAAGATGACACGCGTTGCGAGAGCATCGAACCGACCATCCGCAAGCGGCGTCTCTTCTTCGGGGGGGGGGGGTGGCACGGCAAAGCAAGGATCGATTACCCAGTCGGGTAATGTTCGGGACGAGGGCTGGTGGGGAGAACCCGAGACCTGGCGAACAGGTTAAGACTTGGCATAGGTGCATAGTCGAAGACCTTAGGGAGTTCCGAGCCACCGAAGGGTCAACGGAACTTGCTCCCTTGGTGTTTGGAGTTGAGACGGCGCTGTGGCCCACTGCTGCAAAAAAGGCGGGGAAGTGGTACCGGGGGATCCACGAAGCAGCCGAACGGTTCATGGTGAGGTGGCACGAGGCTGAGGCTGAGCTGAGTAGGCAGCGCCGCGCATCAGCCGTGGGTGGTGTCCAAGGGAATGGGTGGAGGAGGGGCAACAAGAGGAGTAGCAGAAACCCGACCAAGGGAATGCGGAGAGGGGGGGAACAGGAGTAGAAGGGAAACTGCAATGGACGAAAGTAGGAAGGAGATGGCAGACAGGGTAGCAAGGTACCGGGCAGACTAAGAAGTAGAACATGCCTATACTACTCGTACCACCAACTAGTGCAACTGGTTCGAACGTGGTCTTCCTTTGTCTTCCTTTTGTTTTTGTTTATTTTTGTTTCATTTTATTTTCTTCTTTTTGCGCTGACCTTATGTGATTTTCATTTTATTTTCTCTCTTCCTTTCTCCGATTGATAAGCCTTATTGAAGGAGTCGTGTGGCGTGGGTGGATGACAAGCCTGCTTTGCTTGTTTCGTATTGTGTGACGCCGAGGGGCCGGGCATAGTTGACGAACGCTGGACGAAGGTGGCAGACAGGGTAGCAAGGTACCAGGTGGACCAGCAGGGAGACCCTAACGTTAAGATCCCGGGTTGCGGGACACTTTGTATCCCTGGACAGGTCTGCCTTTTAAGTCGGTAAACATTGCACTCACATGTGTTGTTTGCTTAGCTATAGAGAAGAGTAGTTTTATTCCTTTCGTGCACGCGGAGACTGAGACCAAGCTCGTGCTCCTCTGGAAAACCCCTGGTTTTCCATCTAAGATACGCCTTCCAAGTACTACAAATACGTTCCCAGTGACTGAACCCAGGTAGTTACCGGGCTTTCAATCTCATACAAGACCATATCTTAACACTAGCCCACTCTGATGAGCCGTATATGCAGAATTATGGGAAATTCGTGGAAACCCCGATTCCACGAACTAGAACATGAGTCGAAGATGCGGCTCCTCAAAACCCACTCCCACACTTCTGAATGGCGTAGTGCCCGCCGACTGGCGCGCCAGGCCTTGATCACAGCTATACAAGTTGTTGAAGCACAAGCTGCAGCTCCTGCCGCCGCTGTTTCTACCCACCGCGACCCTGAGAGCCGCCATTTTCCGTCCTACCCCGCCTCGGTGTCCCCCCTGCCCCGGCGTCGCCCTTTGCCCTGGTGTTTTCCGCCCGCCCCGCCTCAGCATGTCACGGACAAAAAAAGCATGGGAGGGATCACCCAGCCCCGCCAGGTCCTCCAGAGACCTGAGGATTTACGGCTCCTCCCCCTCTTCGGGAGCGAGGACACCCGAGCCCGCGGGCCCCACGTCTCTGGACGACGCCGTGGACTTCGAGCCCCCGGACTCTGAGGACGAGCGGCTGGCAACCGGGAAGGCCGCAGCACCGGCGGCCGAGGACCCGGGCAGTACCCAGGCGCCCCCCCAACTACCTGGGGCGTGGACCTCCCTCTCGCCAGAGGAGCAGGCGGCGGTCATTCAGCGCTGGGCCAACCAATCCAGCCTCGAAGCGGGGACAACCGCCGATCGCCCCGCGCCCGGCCAGGCCGACACTGTCACGGCCGTGCGGGCTCCTGATGCCACAGACACCCACCCCGACGTCCTCGCAGCCGAGCAGGCTTTGGCCTCCGCCGAGGCCCTTGGGGCTGCCTCGGCGACAACGGCTAGCCATCGAGCACGGACGCGTGTATCGGCCGAGCTCGAGGCCGCAGCTGCCGCCCGCGCTTCCACGGCCGCCGCCGCCATCGCCACGGCTGCCGCCACGGCTTCCGAGGAAGCCGCTCGCTCCGCCTCTTGTGCGCGAGACTCCATATCTCGGACCAGTAAGGCGCTGCGGGCTGCCCGGGAGGCTGCTTCCTCCGCGACCAGCCGGGCCGGCGAGACGAGGGCATCAGCGGAGAACCTTCCACTTGCCTCCACCACCGCGAAGGCCGCTCCAGCCCCCGGCCAAATAGGAAAGCAAACAAATAAAAACAGTGACAAACAACGCAAACCGACAAAAAAGCGGAAAGTCCTAAGCCGACGACGCCACTTGTTAAGATCCCGGGTTGCGGGACACTTTGTATCCCTGGACAGGTCTGCCTTTTAAGTCGGTAAACATTGCACTCACATGTGTTGTTTGCTTAGCTATAGAGAAGAGTAGTTTTATTCCTTTCGTGCACGCGGAGACTGAGACCAAGCTCGTGCTCCTCTGGAAAACCCCTGGTTTTCCATCTAAGATACGCCTTCCAAGTACTACAAATACGTTCCCAGTGACTGAACCCAGGTAGTTACCGGGCTTTCAATCTCATACAAGACCATATCTTAACACTAAGCTGTGCTACTCGTATTACGGGGGTCCATAGTTAACGGGACCAAATTTTGTTAGTAAAAGTAGGTAAATATATATTTTTTATGTATACCATAGGTCCTATTAACTATGGACCCCCGTAATACCATAAACTGCTATACCGCTACCTGGAGGATGCTTTGTGCTTTGTTTGGTTTGCCTGTTATTTTCCCTTGGTTCTTGGTCTTACTCTGTTGACGACGACTAGTGGTGTTTTTCTTCTTTTTTCCTTTTTTTCCAGCTCGTTCTTTTCAAGTGTCTGCCAGATCCCCTGCGGGGGGGGCACGATGGTTTGTTGTTAAATATATATATTTGTTTTTTTCTTGTTTCTTTTTCTCTTTCGAATTGTCTTCTTTGTTTTTGTTTTTTTTTCTCATTGTTTCGTTTGGTTTCTCTAGGTCATGGAATGTGTATGTCGTGCCTGTCGTACGCAGTATGATGACATGGCATTGCATTGCATACGTGGCAACGTAGTATCTCTGTGGCGTAGCTTTGTGACCACAGAACTTGTATCTCTCTAGGATTGAAGAATCGGCACGGACACTGGTTGTGCTAGATGTCGAGTGTTAAGATATGGTCTTGTATGAGATTGAAAGCCCGGTAATTACCTGGGTTCAGTCACTGGGAACGTATTTGTATTACTTGGAAGGCGTATCTTAGATGGAAAACCAGGGGTTTTCCAGAGGAGCACGAGCTTGGTCTCAGTCTCCGCGTGCACGAAAGGAATAAAACTGCTCTTCTTCTATAGCTAAGCAAACAACACATGTGAGTGCAATGTTTACCGACTTAAAAGGCAGACCTGTCCAGGGATACAAAGTGTCCCGCAACCCTTGATCTTAACACGACGGTGTTAAGGTCTTAGTCCGTTGGGCGTCCTGCCGTCGACGCCATTTGTTAGGGTCTTAGTCCGTTGGGCTAAAGGTAAAAGGTTAACCAACCGCCTACCCAATCTAAGCCTCATAACACTCTCCCCCCCTGGAACGGACCGGATATACGGGTCGACGCGTGACACCACACGCGGTTCCAATTTCTGGGGATCCAGAAGTATTTTTTCAGATTCTTGACATGAGGAAATTCACTTTTCTTTAAAAGGCGATTTCAAGGTGGACGTGAGATTCGAACTCACGACCAACGACCCATGTTCTGCCGTCGTCGCCATTTGTGAAGGTCTTAATCCGTTGGGCTAAAGGTAAAAGGTTAACCAATCGCCTACCCAATCTAAGCCTCATAACAACGGGTAGAAAGAACGGTTTAATGTGAAGAAAACAACAACAACAAATAACATGGATGGGGGAAATCGAGTGTATAAGCCTTAATAAACTCGGGTAGCGTTTGTTGTGAAAAAAAAATCATCCTAGAACTTTTCCCTACCTTCTACAAAGGGCGTGAGATTATGAAGAGCGAGGTCCGTCCGTGGTTTGATTCTCGCCGTCATCTCCCGAAAAAAGGAAGAAAAAAAAGGGAATATATCTCATGTTCAAGAACCATGCTGTCAAACTCACTCACTTAGAAAAAAAACACTCAGGAAAGGACGATGAGAGCAATGCGATCATTGTATACCAGGTATAGCGAGTCCGGTACCGAGAGAGTCGGAGGTAAAACTTGGATATATACTCAGTCTCATCGGGGTTCCTGACTTACTCGAAGAACAAATAGATAAAAATCAGGTGGCTTTTAGTAGTAGGTGGTCCGCGTGCCTACTTAGATCAATTTCGTGGGTTCAAGTCTCACCGAGTGCATGCTCGACTTTTTCTTGCATAAGAAATGATTAGGGGGGGGAAAGCGCGAAAGCGTGAGTTAGCTATACATTTCGATGAAAATCGACGAGCAGTGAGAATGCTGAACCCTATACGCGACAAAAATTGAAGGCACGTACCGGGGGGGAGAAGGGACGGCACCTGTGACCACGGCTTGTTGTCAAGCTCATGCAGGCGGGATATTTCGTATCCCTGGAGAAGTTTGCCTATTTAGTCGGTACTCTGTTAAGATCAACGGTTGCGGGACACTTTGTATCCCTGGACAGGTCTGCCTTTTAAGTCGGTAAACGTTGTACTCACATGTGTTGTTTGCTTAGCTATAGAAGAAAAACAGTTTTATTCCTTTCGTGCACGCGGAGACTGAGACCAAGCTCGTGCGCCTCTGGAAAACCCCTGGTTTTCCATCTAAGATACGCCTTCTAAGTACTATAAATACGATCCCGGTGACTGAACCCAGGTAGTTACCGGGCTTTCAACCTCATTCAAAGCAGTATCATAACACTAGCCCACTCTGATGAGCCGTATATGCAGAATTATGGGAAATTCGTGGAAACCCCGATTCCACGAACTAGAACATGAGTCGAAGATGCGGCTCCTCAACACTCCCACACCTCTGAACGGCGAGGCAACGAAGCCGGCAAACTACGTAAAAAAAAAGGGAAGACCTAGCCTTGAGGGGCAGGAAGAAATCGTCGATGAGAGCCATCGCCATGCCGCCCGCGGGGGGGGGGGGGGGCGAGGAAGATGCACGGAAAAGCGAAAAGTGAGTAGGGGAAGGAAAAGAAAAAATAACACGGAAGACGGCAAGAACCACCTAAACCCAGTCCACGACTCTGAAAGCGCGTCCTGGGCCGCAATTGAGCAGCCGAGCGCCGCAATTGAGCGGCCGAGTGCCCAGACCAGGCCCAACACTGAGCGGGGGGGGGGGGTAGGCAGGACAGAATACGCTAAAACACATGCCTAACCAAGTCCAAAAAAAAAAAGAAAACACACCAGAAACATATCGGGCAGACAAAAATTCATCCCCCAAGGTCCAGGAAGAAGACAAAAATAAATAAATAAATAACGAGTGCAGTCAAGAAGCGAAAATCAGCTATCCACGGCGGCACCTCGAGGTTCATCTACGTTACGCTGGACCCCCCGTGCAAACGCGCTAGCCAAGTGAATTTGCAGACACCAAGAACCTCGTACAGCTCTCGTCGAAGTCGTGTAGCGCGCCGGAGAAAGAGGAAGCTTGATTGGTCCCGGGTCGTCCAAAAATCGAACCAGATATACTCCATCCGTCGGTGTAGTTGCGCTGATTTTCCCGAGCCACCACAGACCGTCGTCGCCCTTGTACCAAAAGTGGGCCCCGTTGGGAAGTACAGTGTTGCTGTATCGGCGGAGCCAATCGGCGTGCGATACGCAACCGTAACCGGGTGCCAGATACCGCTCGCCGTTACTCCGAGAAAGCTCCCGTTGTGCCGCGCCAATTCTCATTCGGCGATACAGGCGGTTGGTTTGGCGGTGTTGATTCGGGGTGCCGGCCCAGTAGCGCAAAATGGCGTGGCGAGAAAGCTGAAGGTCCATTTCCCGTTCCCAGGATGGCCGGGATAGTCCCTTCCAGTGTGTCTCGTACATCACCGCGATGACGCCACCTCGACCTCTAACCGATTGATGTCCAGTAATCTTTTCCACTTCGAGTCGTTCAAGAGGGGTCGAAACGTCGTCCTCGGTGACGTGGTACGGAGGGGATTTCTTGGAGAAATTGTTGAGCACGTATTGCGTCAACCCCGCCGGCAAATACTTCGGCATGTCGCCACGGTCGTGGGGGTTGGCACAGGGCTTGCAGCGTTGAACAGATACGCGCCGGCGAGCCTCAGCGCCGGGCATATCGGAAGGAAGATCCAAATACAGGAGCTTTGCTCCGAGAGGAGATCCATCCGGGGTGTCCGTTGAGGAGCAGGGGCCAACTGCGAGAACTTTGTAGGGGCCCGTCCAGTTGAGTGAGAGTTTGGCCTTGAGGACCTTGGCGTCCGTGTCTGGTTTCGCGCCCTGCCGGATGGTGGCCGCCGTATTGTACACCCACACCCAACCACCAACGTCAAATTTGGGGACCGGACGCAGAGCGTCGGAGAGGGCGGAGTTGCGGCGGTTCACGCGAGCGACAGTGAGGGCGTGGTGTTCTCGAACGATTTCGTACGCGCGCGCTGCTGGTGGTCCGTCGCCAAGTCGCAGTAGGCGAGGTGGTCGCGGGCTAAGCTCCGGTGGCCGGCGACTCCAGCACATTCGAAAATCGTGAGTGGGAGGCGCGGGAGCCGACCCATATGTACCCCGTTGGGAGCCAGACCCGTGGCGGCACTGACGGAATTGTTGTACGCAAATTCGACGTGAGGGAGCTGTTCATCCCAGTCGTTTTGGAGCTCGTTGACGACCATTGCCAACATCTGGGCCATCGTGTGGTTTACACGTTCCACCCCACCGTTGCCGTTTGGGTGGTAGGAGCTGGTGACAATTTTTCGAACCCCGAGAAGCTGATATACGGCGTGCGAAAGCTTGGAGCAGAACTGGAGGCCGTTGTCCGAGAGGATACTGCGCGGGCACCCCCAATGAGGGATATACCGGTAGATGAGAATGTTAGCCGTGCCCTCAGCGGTGAACTCTGCCGCTGTGACGGCGTACATGTCAGTTCGGCGGTTAAAACGATCAGTGAAAAGCAAGATGTAGGTATTTCCTCGGGGCGTCACCGGGAGGGGGCCGAAATAGTCGATGCTGACGGCGATGCCGGGCCCTTCTGGCAAGGGCAACGTGATGGAGGGCCACCGGACCGTCTGCCGCGAGGTTTTCCGTGTCTGGCACTTTAAGCAGTTGCGTAGCCACCACCGGGTGCAGATGCTCATGCCGATCCACCAGTAGAAACGTTCGAGCATACGTAGGGTGCGCGCGGTTCCTAGGTGGCAGGAAGCCATAGAATGGCAAGCCTGCATGACCCAGGGGCGCATGAGCAGCGGAACATAAATGCGAATAGGCTCGTCGTTCAACAAGCAGGCCGTACGACCCACCGGGCGTTGCGTATCCAACGCAGGGGGGGGAGACGGCTGTCGGACAACTAGAACGATGCCCGCGTCAGTGGTGTGCAAGCGGCCTTTGTTGGCCAGCTCTTGAACTTCCGAAAAGGGAGGGCGCTGGTGGGAAGGAAAACCTGATAAAAAGTCGTCTGGCAAAACTTCCGGTCGGCCAAGGGCTATGTAGCGCATGGCGGCATTGCACGCGGGCTCAGCCTGTTGTTCCCGAGCCCAGTCGGCGTGCGAATAGCGCACTGCGGAATCACCGAACTGAAACTCGGCAGCTGCGCCGAGGGCGTCCAAGTCGGTCGAGGTGACGGGAGGTGCGTCAGTTGGCGGTGGAAGTCGTAAAAGAGGAGTTCCCACGGGCTCGGTGCAGTTGCGGCCGGACGGGATGGGTACCGTCGGGACGGACGAGGCGGCAGGAGTCGGGGCCAAAACGACGGGTGCGGGCGGTCGCGGCCGTGGGGCTCGCAGCGGGGTGATAGCACGCCGGGCTGGTGGTCTAGGGGTCCCGCCGGGCCCGAAGCCATAATCAACAGCAGGCGGCACGGCGCCAGCGGCGGCGGCTGTTCGTCGGCGCGTCCGCGATGAGATGCGGCCTGAAGACGGCAAAACGTTCGGAGGCGCCGGGTTGCCAGGCGGCGATGGGGTAGACGCGGCCGGATCAGTGATCACGGCGGAATCTTCTCCCTGTAGAGTGCTCGTCGGGAGAGGAGCGCGCTGGGCGACAACCGTCGCTGCAGCGGGGGCTTCTACAGAGCCCTGGTCGCCCCTGGAGGGTACGACAAGAACCGAAGCAAAAGCGGAGTTGGCGGTGGGGGAGAAAGCCCTCACGCCAAGACGGCGAACGACGGTGGCGACGGAAGCAGATACACGAGTCCTGACGACGACGCCACTTGTTAAGATCATGCGGGCGGGACACTTTGTATCCCTGGAGAGGTTTGCCTATTTAGTCGGTACTCGGTGGGACTCACGTGTGATGCTTAGATGGAAGAGGAGCAGTTTTATTCCTTTCGTACACACGGAGACTGAGACCAAGCTCGTGGCCCTCTGGAAAACCCCTGGTTTTCCACCCAAGATACGCCTTCCAAGTATTATAAATACGATCCCAGTGCCTGAACCCAGGTAATTACCGGGCTTTCAACCTCATTCAAGGCAGTATCATAACATTGTCCAGAAGAAGACCGCGGAGGGTAAAACCTCTTACGAGTTAAGCTGGAAAGTAAAAGTGATGATTAAAAAGAAAAAAAAAAGTGGGGGGGAATGAGGGGGAAATCGAGTTTATAATCCTCAACTCGGGTAGCCTATGTTGTGCAACATTTGTAGTCTAATTTTCTCGTGATGGAGATACGTACTGCTGTAAAGTGTGTAATATGACTTTTTTAGTACACAACTGTGATACGAATATAGCAGCTAACGATTGTTTTTGTGCTTGCCATCCGACAATGTGCAGCATGAGCTTCAACGTTGATCGCTCAAAACATTCCTGAAAGAAGAAAACGACGGAAATAAAGGAAGCCTATATGCTGTGGATACCAGGTCCTATCCCCTAGATCGTCGTCGTCGTCGGCAGGATTGAGGTCTACATACCTTTTATGTCTACTTCCCGCTTTATGCTTTATCTACGACAATATAATCCATCGTTGTTATCCTTGCTCCGTCCTCCGCCTCAGCTAAAACGATTAAAGAACATAATCACAGGTCGGGCATTCTGTGCAGGATCTATCTGTACCTGGTAGGTTTTTTTTCAGGGATTGGTGTGCAGCTCCAGGGAACTTTTATACAAGATCATGCAGACTTTACGACTCCCACGCTGGGTATATATACAGGAGGAGCTAAATCATACAGGTCAGGAATATACACATCTATCTACGATCTATCCTCTGAATAATATCTACACAGTTGCAATAACTATTAGTAGTGAAGTGGGGGGATCGGTGACCTCTGTCCGTAGTGGGGGGATCGATGACCTCTGTCCGATGTATATTTTACATATAACTCGTAATGTCAAGGTCTTAGTCCGTTGGGCTATTGGCAAAAGGTTAACCAATCGCCTACCAACCAATCGCCTACCCAACCTAAGCCTTAGTACACTTTCCCCCCCTGGAACGGACCGGATATACGGGTCGACGTGCCACACGCGGTTCCAATTTCTGGAGATCCACAAGTATTTTTCAGATTCTTGACATGAGGAAATTCACTTTTTCTTAAACAACGATTTCATGGTGGACGTGAGATTCGAAACTAACGACCAACGACCCATGTACTGCCGATGACGCCATTTGCTAAGGTCTTAGTCCGTTGGGCTATTGACAAAAGGTTGACCAATCGCCTACCCAACCTAAGTCTTACAACAGTAACAAATACCAAGGCAATCCTCGGGACCCCGTTTCGACTCCCCGGAACGATATCCCGCGGGACTCGGGTCACCCCGAGACCAAACGGTGTACTATTCGCATGGGATGTGGCCACTACACGTCCTGCATGCGAGACGTGTTTGTGCGGAAACTAGATTTACACCTTTTTTTTCCTGCGGAACGGGCGCAGGATATTACAATTTGTGCAGGACGCGTTTGTGCGGGAACGGATTTTTACACTACTCCATGGCGCGGGACCGTGGGATTTCTGGCTGGCGTCGACTGCTGTGTGGTGTATCCGATGTGCCTTCGTACACCTCAAAAGAAACGTGACCTAATTTCGGTTGTTGGGGTTTTTTATGGGGAGCTGTATTATACCAGGTAATAGTTACACTAGTGTTGTCCAAGTAAATGAAGTAAAGCGTTCAGTTGGTGGTTGTTTTTTGTCTCCTTTTCGTGCGGGACATGTTTGTGCGGGAACGGGATATTACTATTATGCTTGCCATCCGACAATGTGCAGCATGAGCCTGAACGTTGATCGCTCAAAAAAATCCTGAAACAAGAAATCCCCGGAAACAAAGGAAACCTAAACCTATGCACAATTATATTTTTCGCGGAACGCGTTTGGAACGGGTTTTACACTACTCCATGGCGCGAGAGCGGGATAGTAGAATCTGTGCAACACGCGTTTGTACGGGCACGGGATTTCACATTTATCACAGGACCGTGGGATTATCCCGAACCCCGCCCAAAACCGCGGGATAAATCCGGGAAAGATCCCGAGGAATTCCTTGACTATAGCTGCCAAATACCAGTATAGTACTTGGTACCAGTAGGGTACGAGTATACTGATGTACTGCTACTGTATATGCACCGGTAGTCTATTATCAGGTAAACAGTAGGGTACGCAGTATACGGTAAATACGTACTTATTGTAAATACGTAGTATATATATCGTGTGCAAACCTTAAATTCAGGCCTTTGTCACACCTTATCACGGCGGGCTGGCGCTGGCGCTACTATCGTACTGTGCTTGTTGTGTAGTCCCGACATTGGTTGGGATTTCGTTTATTTTTGTTTGGCTCGACGTTTATGTTATGATACTGCCTTTAATAAGGTTGAACGCCCGAAATTACCTGGGTTCAGGCACTGGGATCGTATTTGTAGTACTTGCCACTCGATATTTTTTCTTGTCGTTTTCCTGGACTTTGGGGGGTGGTTTTTCTGCCAGGTGTGTTTCTGGTTCGTTTTTCTTGGGCTGGGTTGGGGATGGTTTTGCGTATTTTGTCCTGCCTACCCCCCCGCTCAGTATCAGGGCTGGTCTTGGTAATCGGGCCACTCATTTGTGGCCCAGGACGCGTTTCCAGAGTTGTGAACTGGGTTTAGGTGGTTCTTGGCGTCTTCCGTGTTATTTCTCTTCTCGTTTTTGGTATTCACTTTTCGCTTTTCCATGCATCTTCCTCGCCTTCCCCCCCCTTGCGGATGGCATGGCGATGGCTCTCATTGACGATTTCTTCCTGCCCCTTGAGGCTAGGTCTTCCTTTCATTTTTTTAGCGTACTTTGCCGGCTTCGTTGCCTTGCCGTTCAGAGGTGTGGGAGTGGGTTTTGAGGAGCCGCATCTTCGACTCATGTTCTAGTTCGTGGAATCGGGGTTTCAATGACTTTCCCATAATTCTGCATATACGGCTCATCAGAGTGGGCTAGTGTTATGATACTGGCTTGAATGAGGTTGAAATCCCGGTAATTCCCTGGGTTCAGGCACTGGGATTATATATGTAGTACTTGGAAGGCGTATCTTAGGTGGAAAACCAGCGGTTATGCACGAGCTTGGTCTCAGTCTCCGCGTGCACGAAAGGAATAAAACTGCTCTTCTTCTATCTCTCAGCAAGCATCACACGTGAATACCAACGAGTACCGACTGAATAGGCAAACCTCTCCAGGGATACAAAGTGTCCCGCCTGCTGGTCTTAACAGTTTATAAGAAACGTACGAAACATAATCCATATTTATGCTGATTGATACCGTATTATATACTGAAATTGCACTAGTATAGTCTGCCCGACCATGTTAACTATTTTTTTGGTACGAAAAATGCTCCATAAAAAATGGAAGGTAAAAAAAAAATGCTTTTCACGTTGCCATCCAACAATGTGTACGTAGCGTTAGTGTCAACACAACCAAAAACATGATGAAATAACAAAGAATCCAGACCACGAAAAGCAAAAGCGTAAAAAAATGCTTCCAACAACCATAAACTCCGAAAACCGTACGTACCGCCCTCTGTTCTCTCCTTCTCCCGACCCTACCCCCTCCAGACATAAGGGCCGAGTCCTCCTCCCCAATCACTTCTACCGGGGAAGCATCGAATGACAACCCGCTGTCTATAAAAACATAAAAATAAATGGCTGGTTATTTTAGTAACTTCTGCGCGCATGTTGCAACTCGCAGAGGCTGCGCGATATTATTATTTATTGATGTTTAACACTACTATCGGTTGTACCAAGGAAATAGTCTCCGCCGTCTCGCTTTATCTGTAGCTCTGCCCTCTTCACTCCCTGCCCCTAAACACTACTGGTCTCACCCCTAACCTTGCCACTTCCAAGTCGTCCCCCCGTATACCCTTCCGAAGAAGCATCGGACGACAACCCGCTGTCCATAAAAATCCAAAAATAATATTGATATGGGATAGGGGATTGGGGACTGACTGTACGCGTATTGGGCACTATCCCAAAGCGGGTAACCCCGATCACTTCCCACTCAAAAACGGGTACAGGCTGGAATCAAGTAAAAACACACACTCCACGAGCCATGATATTGGCCAAAACAAACGATACTTGTTTTTTAGGGATATCGTCCTGGATACGCCTGTAAATGTCTGTCCTGCTTGGCTTTCAACCGCTTCTGGTCATGTGTTTTACTTAATTAACCACTCGCCTATAGTGTGATGTGTTTTTCACTGCCTCTGCGGCCGCTTTTTAGTTGTTTCGTTTTTTTCCAGGCTTGGTGCGGAATGTCACCCAAGAAACTTCCGAGGAAGCGAAGCTCGAACGTGCGTCGGCGGCGTGCGGGAGGAGCGGAAGTTGTAGCACACACCCTGCTGACAGAGCCGTGCTCGCAAGCAACGAAGAAACGTGGGCCTCTCCTGTCCGAAGATCACACCGCCGTTTTCGCGGCCGCGGCAGCCGCAGTGCTGGCGAACGCTATCGAGGCAGAGGACGGAAGCGCTGCTCCGTTGCATCCAGACGATGCGTACGCCTCCCAGGTGTTCTTCGACATCGCCAGCTCCCGCAGCCTTCTACAGGACCCGCGCAATATGATTCGCGCACCTCCAGGTCATCATCTACACCGACATCGAGCGGGTGGAGTTCGGCCGGAGCATGACACAGGTTTCTGGCGGAGAATCGCCAAGGAGTCGGACGCGTTCCGGCTGGAGTTCTTGCAGCTCTTGTTACAATCGAGCATCACCGCATTGGGGGGAAACTGTCCGCCGGTTTGCCTGGGCATGACGTGAAAACGGCTCGTCACCGCAGGGACTTCGCTTACTACATAGACGACATATCCTTCGGCCGTATGGGGGTCACAACCAACAGGAATAGAGATATTGCAATAATAATCGGGCTCGAGCTATTGGTAGATGACGTGGCTTCGTGGTCAACCCTGCCAAGACCGTGGTGATACTCCCGAAAGGGCGCGCCCGAACGGTGGTGGAGATATTACTCATAGAAATTGTCGACGTCAATATTGCTCAAAGATGAGGGGTGACGGTGGTGAGCGTCCCGATCGGCACCGAGAGTACACCCTTGAGCGCACATTGGGTGTAGCGAAGCGCCTTGCGCGCTGCCTCGCTGGCATGCCGGGCAAGCAGGCGGCGGCCCTCATCATCACCGAATCTCCTGGGCTTGTAACAAGCTACGTACCCACGACAGGTCCTAGATACGGGTTTGCCCCTCGAACCATGCAGGAGGGTAGACAACGGAGTGCAGTCGATCTGGACAGGACACACCATCGAGCTACCGGGAGAGGCGGTGGCACAACCGTTCATCCAGGAGGAGTGTCCGGATGATCGGCTGATACCGCATCAGCAAAAGCCCACAAGTCATTTCTAGGGGGGCGGCAGGGTTTGGGTTGTTGTTGATGGAAAAGAGCAGAATTCCGCTTCTGTTGGGAGCAGGGTTGGGGAAATGCCGGAGGTTCTGGCGGACCTTACCGGCCCGTTACAGGAGACCGAGTGAGGAGGGGGTTACCTGAATCGAGCATCATCGCTTGAGCTTGGAAGAAGTACACGTGTGATTCGAGGAACACATGGGGGTCCAAAAAGGAGCGATTGGACAGATGCCGCAAGGCAACGAAGCCGCTCGCGCAGGAAGCCTTGTGTCATCGGTACATCTATTCTGCTGTAGTATCAAAATAATAATGAAATGTTGGGGTTCCTCAATCGAAAATAAAGGAGTAGTCGACACAGCATGCGGTCCCTGAGGAGCGATCGGCTTTCCAGTGGCGGGAGACGCAACTACCTAGACTCATCATATTGTGCGGCCGAGACGGCCCCCGGCGTTGTCGAGTACGGCGCACACCAGGTACAGTAGTAGAAAAAGCGAACGGAAAAGCACACCTAGTCCCGAGAAACCGTTCGCGAAGCGCTGCGATGAGACCATCCCCTGGAATGAGGCCACATGGGTGGCCGACGTGTATAATACACATGTGTGTTGTCTTGACCTTGAACCGTTGTTTCTGCCCAACTACATCAGTACACCCAGTGTCTTTCCTGATTCCTTACCCTCAAGAGAAAACAAATTATGCTGGTCACGGACTGTGAGACAGAGAAAAAACACACCAAAAACAATCGCAAATGAATGGGTAAAGCAAGTGAAATGCCAACGTACCGGGTATGAGCACACAACAAGCCAGACCAGAAAGTAAAACAAAAAGACAACGAAAAAAAGTATGGTAATGAAACGTATTGCAAGTGACGCAAGTATATCAGAAAGGCTGCTAGGAGTAAAGCATACATGCCCAAGAGGAACACATAACTGCTGCACGAACGAAGCGACACGAAGGAGAAAAATATATCGGTGTAAGAACGGCGGGGGTGGGGAAAAAAAAAAACGAGAGAAGCAAGACGAAAAGCGGGAGCAAAGAGAGACAAGAGAAAATCGTAATCAAGGCGGTGATGATATTAACATGGATTCCCGTTTCGGCTGCAAAACCGATTCGGGGACCTTGCCACACCCTCTACCGTCCCCTTCCTATTCTCGTCAATAGCGATGTCAAGTGTCAGTACTACCGCTATCGCACACCCCCCATTGAACAGCTCAACATGAAACAAACAAAATACAAGAAAATAAGGGCTAGTCGGATCGATGCCTTGCCACGCCCGATGTATCATTTCGTTTCTGTACTCGTCGACAGCTGTATCAGTACGGCTGCCCCCCCCCCCCTCCCCTTGTCGCCGCTCTTGGAGTCCTGAGCTGCGTGGTGTATCAAGCTCATCTCCGCCTCCTCTTTGTGCCACTTCGCCATGAAACAGCCCGCCGCTTCCACGACCCCACGATACCACTTTCCACTCTGCTTAGCCGCCCTCGGCCAAAACACCTTCTCTGGCCCGAACAGCAAAGGGGAGTTTTCCGTTGACCCTCGGCAGCTTGAAAAACCCTGAGGTCATCTGCTAGACATTGCTCCCAATTATTTTCTGGTCAGCCTGGTCCCGGGTTCTCCATTAGCCAATAACTGTTGTGATTTGTGCGGATGACAAAATCACATAGATAAAGGACGCACGTGATGCGTGAACCTACCAAAAAGCAAATGATTTTTAGCGGAACTTGTAATTTTCGTACATAGGAGGTACGCAGAGAGACGAAGGAAGGGCTGAACGCCTCGTCAAAATGTACGCATCAGCAACCTAGAAAACCAAAAGGACTAGCGAATAATCCGATGACCGTTGGATGTGAACCTTTGGTGGTTTAATACGGGTGCTTCCCGAACGACTCTTTTCTCCTGTGAATTGAGCCTTACATGCTAAATCAATGAGCGTATAACAAATTTAGTTACGGCGGAGTCTGAAACACCCACTCCACTGGCCAGCTTCGTTGACGGGGTGGTTTGTACGAAGCTGGCACATATTTTTATGTGCAAGTTACACCGATAGTTTCGGGCATCGACCAACGCAGTAGGGTCGTATTTACACATCGAACTCGGCTGGAAAAACTGTGGAACGAGCACATACGGCCGGTAGTGAGAGCCGAACCTCTTTAAGTTTGGGAGTAACATGATTGTCTCGGGCATTCAATGGGATCTCGTGTGGGTAGCAAACAATATTTTCAAGAATAAACATCGAACCATGAGAGCTTTTTAGGAGCGGCAGTTCTTTCGCCAACCTTGGAGCTTGGGTATCGCGCAGGTAACCTTTTGCTACTTCATTTTTTGTCCAGACCAAGTCCAAGTAGTTCGCCCCCAAAAACATCGGTGCAATTATGAGAAGGGCAACTCTCCGCAATCGGTAGGCCCACCATCCCCTATCCTTCAGGATACACCCAATTTCGAGACAGCTGCATCACCAATCGATCGATTGCGTCCGTCCCCCGACACGAGTCTCGGCAGGTACATCTATGATACGAGGTATCATACACTAGGTTTTAGGCAAAAATATGACGTCAGCCGCAATAAACGAACGAGGCTGTCCTCAATCGCGGTAGAGCAAAAAAAGAAGCGGAGCCCTTATCATGCTTTAAACCCGGCATGAAACATATGCATGCGTGCAAAGCGCAGGTACAGTACGCAGAAAGCGGTTCGCTCCGGTAGTAAAGATCTGCAAAACCGTTCGTTATGAGCGCGTTATAACTCTATCGACTCTCGACGGCTATCACAGCACCACGTACGTTCAGTATTCTCATCGAACACAACCGCGCCCGATGCTCGTACTCGGGGTGGCCATCAGTACATCTTCGAATTCGTGCAATTTGCAAAACTACGTTATTTCTGAAGCACTCTCGCTAAATGCACAGAAGTCAGTAGCTGTAGATCTGGTGGTGTGCCATCAGCCAGAACCAAGCATCCACATTATCTTCTTCTTTTGCTTTCCTTGGATCAGCCGGGTCTGCCCCAACGACCGTAACCGCGAACGAGGTTTAGGTCCAGTCCCGTGTCGCATGCCCGCCTGTCCTCGCTTCAAATTTCCAGAGCCCGTGATCCGCACGCGCTTCTTTACAGAGGAAACCTGCCGGTACACACCAATCAACGAAACAAGGGTTGCATGATTAACTATTAATATTAACTAATTCGTTGACACCCCATGTAAAAACGTACACATTGGTATTCCTCGTTATTATGGATAATTGCGTTGTACCCTGGCAATGTAGACAGAGGCTGTGTCCTCGGTGTTACCCGAGATATGACACCGGGCTAGCGATGGCCCGGGGAGTAAGATACTCCCGTGCTGTAGAGAGAAGAAGACGTGATAACACGTAAACACTGGCGCTTAGATGGCCAACACACACAGATGTACTCCACAGAGAATGCAAGAGTCCAGACGACGGCAGCTTCCAGAGATGGATAGGCAGCTAGGATACCATCACGATCCGGATAAAGGTCACATCAGAGAGTGAGATACTCGGTCCTACGAGCAGAGACGATACGGCTGCGATACTCAGTCCTACGAGCAGGGACGATACGGCTGCTATTCCTCCGCATAATATACGTTACAAGCCGAAACGGTACATAGACTATGATCTACGACACAAGAGCGGTGCTACTTGAACATTGACACAAACATGGTCATGTGCTAACATTTCCATAACACTCGTCGTGTCTGCCCAAGACAAAAGGTAAACAGTCTGGCACCATTCAGCTCAATCGTCTGGGATAGGGAATGCAAAGCCTCGAACCCCCCCTGCAACTAACCGCACCCACGTGGAGATAAACTACGTACGTGGGACGAACTTTGTGGATTAAGCCATTTCTGTCGCGTAATGCGTGTGATGGACAATATCTGCCGACAACAGACAGTGAGAATCAAGTATGTGAAACAGCAATTGCTGACAAAAATACTTACCTGTGGAACAATACGGATGCGGATATAATGCATCTGTTTCGCACCCTTGCAAGCTTTTCTCCGGCGGCCGCCGGTTTTTTTTTTTCCGGCAGGGGGGCCGACGGTACAATGCGACGCACGCCTGTGACCCGGTCAGCTTTGTGGCGCGTGCGCTGGGCGCCCAAAGTCGAGCGAGCTGGCTATTTCTCAATGGATTGTGTTCCGCCCCCCCGAGCCGCACACGGCCATTGCAACCCTAAAAATATTTTATTTTTATTGATCTGCTGTTCTGCTACATCATTTATCACATCGCCCTTCAAGCTCTATACTGTGAGGCAAACACGGTACAACGGCAGCCGCTCTTCAAGCTTTTCCCTTTGCGACAGCCACGAACGGTGCTCCTGCTGCGTGTGTGCGTTCGATTGCGTGTGCGTGCCATCTTATTCACAGGACCAATTGATAGGAGCGTAGGACCACAATATTAATTCCCACTACTTTACAATGAGTATTTTGAGTGCCCAAATCCTGTTATTTTCAACTCTAATGCGAGGTTTAATTGCGTATTTTTTCATCAATACTTCACCTCGCTTAGTTCAACTTAAAACACGATTAGGTTTAGGTATAGACCACCAATCATCTACATTTCATCTGACTTATAAATTTCGGCTCTGTAGACTCCCCGTCGCCAATGGCTCATGAAATCATCGCTACTCCGCTTGTCTTGCTAAATGAAATCAGCTTTGGTTCGTGTCAATATTTTGTTTTCTTTCGTTCGGGACCAAAGGCTGCCTCAGTTTTTAGATCAGTACAACATAAAAAAATGGCCACCATTTATTATATTATGGGCTACGATTATGACGCTACTGACAACACGTCACAGGCGCGGCGGCGGGGAGCTGGTCGGGGAGAAGCCTCGACCCGCGGCTTAACCTGCGGCCCCGACCGACCCGCGTCCCATCCGCTAACAAACCCCGCGTGCGTGCCAAGGATGGCCTCAGACTCCGTGGATTCTTGATGCAGGAAGGGGCAGACTCTTTTACACAATAAATATCCGACGAACGGTAGAGCTCTACGATTAATGATCAACGGATTACTCATCTACACCCTACGCCTCCTGTGTATCACAGCATTCCAGGCTATCTCGAACAAAGTGTCGCTGGGAGCCACGTGCAGGAGCAGCCCCTCTGAACGCTATGCAATCCTCAAGAAGTGCGGTGCTGGTTTCCCTGAGATGCCGCGCAAGACGATGAAAACCTGCACTTGCTCTGAATTTCTAAAGCAGCCGCGCAGCCACAGTATAGTACACATCAGTACATCAGCAGCGGTACAACAGCACCAGCCGCGCTTCAAGCTCTTGCCTTTGTCGGTGACTCACCGTGGTTTCGTCTGTGTGTGTGGTTGCCCGCAGGAGACCCAATCACGACGACTCCATGACCAATTTAAACAATAAACACAGCACTCACAAATAATATACCTCGAAGTAGGAACGCCTGGGTGTTGACCCTTTGCAACTTGCGACACCCCCGGGATTCAAAGCATCCATACACATCATGAAGACGACACCCTCAACCTTGTACCTGGTGTAAAATATGATATACGAGCGAGTACAAAATTATGTAATGATGTCGCAATCGGTAGTTTTTCTGATTATCTATACTGCACCTGCGGCGAAAATTACGGGTGGAAAGATACAATGGACATACACATGAAAATTTATATGAAAATATAGTCTGTGTTACGCTTTGATAATTCGTACATTTTCCCAAACTGCGTACGGAGGTTAGGCACGGACACTGGTTGTGCTGGTATCGACTAAAGCAACAGAAATGAACACGGGCAAGAGTAGTACAAGTGGGGCTATCATTTTGCTCAACAGGGAGGAGTCTACACAGAGGTAGTAAGGGGACCCCCGCTTTATATAAAAACACAAGAGTGTGTTCTTCTTACTGCTGAATTTCAGAACGATGACGGCGTTTGTACCCACGACGATTGCAAAGTAATCGACAGACGATAGACAGAAGATGTCCGTACCACACAGAGGATCGCAAAATAAAAGCAGTTATAAGGTCCCGAACAAGCAGATACAAAGCAATCGACAGACGAATAGACAGAATATGTCTGTACCACTCAGAGCATCGCAAAATAAACGCGAATTACAAGGTCCCCAACAAGCAGTTCCATCGTGACAGGAGATCTCTGGTCCCCCGTCTCTGTCGGTATGTGATATGGTGTTTTGGTAGTTTGCTGCTGCTGTTGCTGTTGTTGCCTGTTTGATAATTACTCCGATTTACTGTACAGCAGGAAGCGACCCTACCGAAAAACGCCACAGAATAGATTGCAAACCCCATGGGGTCAAGACTTTGCAGCCCAGTAGTGGACAAACCTTGATAGTAGATCTTCCTGGGGTAGCTAATTAGGCACTCTGATTGGCTAGGGGTATGTTTTACGCGGCTCAATCAACTTTCGAGTATTTCCCAGCCACAGCATCCCGAGTCATCCCGAGTCAACCTAGAGTCTTCCCAAGCTCAGCATCCACGCCGGCCGAGCCAACCTAGAGTCTTAACAAGCACAGCATCCCAGCACTGACCACTGGCATAGGGTTCGGGTTAGGGTTAGGGTTAGGGTTCGGGTCGGAGGGTCGGCTTCAGGCGTCCAACACAAAACCCCCATAAAGATCTACTATCAAGGTCTGTCCACCCCTCTTGCAGCCAGGAGCGACCTTGCACGACCGTTTGCGAGCGGCGGGAAACGACCTCATTAACGCCGTTAGCCAACCGCGCTGAGCGAGCCATGCTTCTATACGGTGATCCCACTTTTGTTACGATCGATGCGCTGTAGCCAAATTGCGAAATATTTCGCCGCTCGTACCGACTCTGGCACAAGCGATTGTCTACAAGCGATTGCCCCCCCGGTGAGGCTGGGTCGAGTAGCTCAAGGCGCAGGGCTCCGTTGGATCCGAGAGTTGACCAAGACTGCTTGTATGTGTGTCCGCTATCGATTCGCGCGGGATACACGTCAACGTCGGGAGCGGTTTGGGACCAGATTTTGCGAGGATTGGAGTTTCCCTGTGACTGCGGACAGACAGACAGATTTGCAACTAACAAAACGAGACCAGTTTTACAAACGAAGAATATCGTGTGTACGAAGTACGAAGTAACACATAGAATACTGTGACAAGAAAGAAAGGAACCGCCCGCTACGCGAAGCGCCTTGTATATACTAGCCTACCATATGGATAATATTATTGATAAGTACACACCAGGTGCCAGGTGTTTGATGCCCAACCTGGTACCTAGTACGTGATATTTCGTACGGAGTATATACACTGGTACATAGCATGCCCTTCGGTGTATGTATGTATGTATGTATGTATGTACAAGGCGCTTCGCTCCGCGGGCGGCCTACGCCGCCCGCTACGCTCGGTCACGAAGGAAAAGCGCATCAAATTATGCGAAGCAGACAGAGGTCCATGATTAAATACAGTTTTTTTCATATTGTAGTTGCAAACTGGCAACATGATAATGCCGAGAGTCCCGCCGCCATGCTTCAGGAGAAAACAGCTCGGACGCCACATACGCTTCGCGTCGCGGGCGTTTTTCCGCTACGCTCGCTCACATGTCGTACGTACGTACGTACGTACCACAGGTAGGGTACTTATTTTCTTCTTTTGATATGCTCTATGTTTTCACTCGTATGTACAAAAGAGAAAGCACAGCACGGCACAGCAGCACCGCAAAAACAATGAAAATGAAACCGCAAATTTCGGAAAGAAAAAAAATCCCCGGCCCCTCTCGTGTAATAATTTCCTGCCTGATTGGAACACCTTACACCGGTGAAAAAGAAAAAGAAAAAAATCGAACAGCAGAGCTTCTCTCTCAGCCTCGTACGCCGCCCGCCCCTCTCGTGACCATCTCGCCACCGATTCGGTCTGGGTAAAGCTTTCCTCCCTCTCTTCCACAGTAGTGAGCTCCGTCGTCCGCCTCGCGTGAAGCCCGGTGCTAACCGTGGACCTCGTTCGCCAGCTCGACAACGTTGGTGCTCAGACTGTGTAGTTCTCTCGGTGAATTTCAGGTTGGTCGCAAAAATAAGCACCGCTTGAATTTTATTTTGCATATCAAAACGGCCCTTATATACTCGTACATATTACGGGGGACCATGGTAAATAGGACCTACGGCACACACAAAAACCTATATATAGAACGACTTATAGATATCTCAACCTCTGAGCGTGCTCGGTTGGTACATCCCTGGCCTCTGAGAGCTCCCACTTGGGAATCGCCTCCGTTTATTACTTGCCGGACCGTTCCAGCGAGTCTTTGTTTTCTCCATTTCTCGTCGTACTTTCAGTCCTTCTTTCCTTTTTTCTTCTTTCGTTTCGTGTGCGTGCGTGTACTCCGAGCACGGTTGCGCGGGCGAACCCGGCACCGTCGCGGGTGTCAGCGGATGCTGGCGAGTAGAGGGGGAGTTGCAAGGAGCGCGGTCGCCGCTTTCGTGCCTAGGCGTCGCTTGTGCCTCGAGACACGAGGGATGCATCAATAGGCTCTGTCTGGCCTCCGTTTATGATTTTGGATAGAGTACGTACGAGTATTTAAGGGTCATTCGGGATTGTAAGATCATATTCAAGCGGTGCTTATTTTTGCGACCGGGATGAAAGTCACAAGAGGGAGGTACCCCGAATGAGCACCAACATTGTCGAGCTTGCGTCGAGGTCCGCGGTGAGCACCGGGCTTCACGCGAGGCGGGCGACGGGGCTCACTGTGGAAGAGGGGGAGGGAAGCTTTACCCGGACTGAATCGGTGGCGAGATGGTCGCGAGAGGGGCGGGCGGCGTACGAGGCTGAGAGAGAAGCTCTGCTGTAAGATTTTTTCTTTTTTTCATTTTTTTCTTTTTTTGACTGGTGTAAGGTGTTCCACTCAGGTAGTAAATTGTTACAACAAAGGGGACGGGGATTTTTTTTCTTTTAGAAATTTTCAAAATTTTCGATTTCATTTTCATGGTTTTTGCTGTGTTGCTGTGCCGTTCTGTGCTCTATCTTTCGTACATACGACGAGTACACAGACACAGAGCATATCGAAAGAAGAAAATAAGTACCCTACCTGGGGTATGTACGTATGTACGACGTGTGAGCGAGCGTAGCGGAAAACCGCCCGCGACGCGAAGCATATGTGGCGTCCGAGCTGTTTTCTCCTGAAGCATGGCGGCGGGACTCTTGGCATTATCAAGTCGCCAGTTTGCAGCTAACTACAGGGGCCATAAAAAGAACAATATTCAATCATGGACCTCTGTCCGCTTCGCATAATTTGATGTTTCCTTCCTGAGCGAGCGTAGCGGGCGGCGTAGGCCGCCCGCGGAGCGAAGCGCCTTGTATTTACCTATTATTACCAACAATATTTGGTCCTATTTACTATGGTCCCCCGTAATAGTATAACCGGAACCACACCAGGAGGCCAGACAGAGCCCATTTATGCTTCCCTCGTGTCTCGAGGCACACGCGACGCCTAACCACGAAAACGGTGAGCGCGCTCCTTGCAACCCCCTCTCTACCCGCCAGCACCCGCTGACACCCGCGACGGTGCCGCGCTCGCCCGTGGTGCCGTGGTCGGAATACACGCACGCACACGAAACGAAAGAAGAAACAAGGAAACAAGGACTGAAAGTGCAAAGAGAAATGAAGAAAACAAAGACCCGCTGGAAAGGTCCGGCAAGTAATAAAAGGAGGCGATTTCCAAGTGGGAGCTCTGAGAGGCCAGGGATGTACCAACCGAGTACGCTCAGAGAGTGAGATATCTGTAAGTAGTTCTATGTATATATTCTCGAATTACACAGGACGGAATCTGTCGCCGCAGGAACGTGCGGGCCGTGCGCCGTGCGGGCAGGGAAAAAACTGTGTGCAACGAAGTACACGACACGGAGTGTCTCACCCCTTGAGACGCACAGCTCGGGACCTCAAAAACCCTTAGAACGGCATCACCACGTACTATAATAGGGCAGTACTGTACAGCAGTCGTATACAGTATGGGCCCGCCAAAAAGAAACATCTAATCTGAACATAGGCTATTATATAGGACTTAGTGTAGATTTCACCACTGAGCCGTTTTGCTTAACCCAATTTTCCAAGCGTTCTTCAAAAAATGAGCATTATGTTCTTATTGGGCACTTTCTTATTGGCGGGCCTATATTACTTTGTACCAAATTGACTTTTTTTCCGAAATACTCTACTTTTTCGTCCGGTCGCGGGTCTTCTCTCGCACCCTAGGCTGCGTGGCACACAGGGAGCCCGCGTGTACACCACGGCGCAAATGCGAGCCCCGGCCGAGGTCCGTGGCGCGTGCTCTGGGCCTCCGAAGTCGAGAATTCTGGCAAATAACTGCGGGGAGTCATTCCGACCTGCTAGAGCCAAGCAGGACAATGAAGA
Organism: Macrocystis pyrifera; assembly: GCA_031763025.1. Lineage (NCBI taxonomy): Eukaryota > Phaeophyceae > Laminariales > Laminariaceae > Macrocystis > Macrocystis pyrifera. Next base: position 2,568,675 of record JASSKH010000023.1, read on the forward strand.
TCCCACAAGTTCAAATAATTTGGTCTGGCTGCTGCTGTATCATGTCTGATCACACCGTCCCTCGAACTCTCTACAGAGGCAGCCACGGCACAGCAACAGCAGTCGTTCATCAAGCTCTCCCTTTTGTGGCGGCCACGGATAGCGCATTTTTCGTGTGTGTGGACCGTGATTCCTGTCGACCTAGGAAGTAGGAACGAACACATACATAATCTCGAGAAAGGTGCAATTAATTGGATGCTGCGCAGGGGCAGGACGACGATTCGAACGAAATCACACTTCCTCCGTATTTCAAAAGCAAAACGCGCAGCCACGGTGCGCACAAAGTATCACAAGAATCAGCAGCAGTACAACAGCGGTGTTCTGTGTGTGCAACCACGAGACAAAACACTACAATTTAAAAATACAGCACATGTCGTCAACTTCGTCCTGTCACACAGCAGTATACAGCATTACTCGGAGTAAATAGGGATGACTGACCATGATGCTGCTCCCCCCAATTTCAACTCGCGATACCCCCGGGATTTTAAGTCAACGACATCCCGCTTCCTGCTGCGGGGCCCGCAGGGGGACGGCGTGCACAGCAGTACGTACGGTTCAAGCGACGGTATAGTAGTCAACCCAAGGTACCGCGTACATGGTGTAGTATTCACCACAGAAAGAGTACCTGTACTCAGTTCCTGCCGAATACTAAAATTACTCTTTCCTTCAAGCAATACTCGAACCCATGGCTCCCGTTTCCACCAAGAACAGCTACACGGGTGTTACCTGTGACTCCCTTTTCGCCTTGCGACGCCCCCGGGAATCCATGTTTACCCACATCCCGAAGGGGAACCTTGTACTGCTGTATCCCAGGTATATGGCTGCGCGATTCTTTCTGGCATCGTCGCTTCGTGGGGGCATCAAGTGCTACATCGTCTATACATTGTGCCACTGTATTCGACACAACAACCGACACCTGCTTACCGTTTTATGCCCTCTCCAGTAGCCGATACTGAGAGAAGTCGACGACCCTGTCGGACTATACAAGAGGGAAGCCACAGCGCCCATTGCTCTTGGTGGCATCCGCAAGGCCGTCCCGCCTCGTAATCGCCATGCGTCCAACACCCGCCCTCCGAGGAGGGCAAACATTCTCGTTCAGCTTATCAAGACCAGCAGGTAAAACTACACTCCAACAACAGAACTTGTGTTGTACCCACGGGGAGTGAATCGTGAATCTCTGAGAGCTGATGAGCTGGGCACAATGCCATGAGCCGCAGAAACAAAGCAACAACTAGTAGAATGCAGGTTTTTTGTATTTATGAAGAGGCGTTATTACTACGGGGGGCGTATGATGAAGTTGGCTTCCTGTCTCCTGGACCCCGATCCATAGCCAGCAGGTTTGAGACAGACCTGCTACACAGCAGTAGAGCTATCGTCTCGGAGTTTGAAGCCCCGAGTAAACGAGAAGATACCCTATAGCGCTCTGCTACTGCTGGCGTTGCTGCTGGTTTTTCCTCGCCCGCGTGCAGTTCTCATTTGTGCTGCTAGTGTTGATGGCCATTCTGGCTGTTGGCTGCTCACCAATTTGTCATGGGACAGCAAGGCCGGCACCGGGGTGTATCGACCGTCGAAGCTAGGCGAACATTGGTGGCGGTGGCGCAAAGGTGTGTTGCCAACGGTAGTAAACACGTGAGTGGTGCATGTTAGCGTCGCGCACGTGCAGTTTTAGTCATGTTTAATTTTTTCAAGTTCAAATTATTACCCCATGTTATACTTGATTACTGATTACGGCACAGGCCCACCAATAAGCAAGCGCCCAGTAAGACCTATGCCAATGGGAGCGCGAAGTATCAATAAAAAGTTGGAATTCCAAAGATACCCGCCAAAAAAATTTAGAACACGCTTCCTATGCAGTATGGGCACGTTTAGAATTTTTTTTTTTTGCCAAAATCAGGTATACCTGGCCACTTTTGTGCCAAAAACAGGTACATACTGAAATCAAGTACAAAACACACACCAGGAGCCCTGCTATTGGCCAAGCTGACATTGTAACTGATTTTGGCACGAAAAGGCCAAGGTACACCTGATTTTTTCTACTCTGTCTAGCTTTCAACTGATTTTGGCCAACTTTGAACCAATCAGAGAGGCCATACGTACACTGTGTTTTCTCTCCGTATGCGTCTGCCCTCCCTCGCTTGAAATTCTTTTGTATTGACGTATACACTCTGTACTCGTACGTCGTACGTAAAAGTACGTGTATACATGCATACATGCGTATGCTGGTTTCACTTTTTTTTCCCCTTCGGGGTGTGCGATGTGCTTCAGTTATTAATATTAATAGTGTACTCTGTTGTTTTCTATGTTCACAGCAGTCTTTACAGCACTATGGACACTCGGCGTTTCGTCTGCACCACCCCGCGTCGAGGTGGTCTCAGGTTTGGTACATACGTCAAGATAATTTCGTGCCATGCAGGCGGTTCCGCGAGGCCGGTCTGGTAGCTTTAAAGCTGTCAACGGGGGGGGGGCGCCAGAGTAAATACTCTTGGCGCTCCCATCGTGGCGAAACAAACGAAGCATATTTATAGTGACTCTCTGCAGGTCCAAGTGGAGCCCGTGGTACCTACACCCTGAAGAAAACGAAACAATTCAGATTTTGGAGGCCATGTGGCACGCTTAAAATGCTTTAGGCGCATTCTTTTTTTACCGGATTGTCATGAACATCGCACCGCTCGTGGCGCGCGTTTTTTACTTGGTTTTAGCATGTACCTGATTTTGGCTCACCACGGATCAGGTATACCTGATTTTGGCATTTGCCCAAAAAAAAAGTTCCCAACTGTTGGAAAAGCCCGAAAAAAGCAAATCTGGGGCCGATGTTGGGCCAAGATCGGCTTGAGAAAAACTCAGACCGATCTTTGGTTCGAAGCGGCGAGATTCCGAGTCCTTGACAGACATCGATCGACAAAACCAACGATTGCGTCATGAATTCTGAACGGAGTGCGCTCGTTAGGGGCTCCGACCCGCCCTTGGGTCACCGTCTTCACACAATGGCCAGTGACGTGTGGCGGGCGCTGGCCAGGCGTACGATAAAAAAACAATTAGCGGCTGGTGTGTACCAAACAGAAGACGAAATTGCTCGATCCGCCTCGAATGGGAAAAAGCAGGCTTTTTTTCAGGTTTGGGAGGATACCGCAGGACGCCGCCGGCAAGCTCTCGCCCCCTAGAGCATTTATCCACTTTCTATCTTCGATGCCGTCATCTACACTCGTTGGCCTTGACCGACACCAAGCGGGTTGGCCGTGGGCTGAGTCTATAACGAGATCGAGCATCTATCGTCGCACGAGCTGATTTTTATCAGCGTGTTGACAATTTGCAACGAGGGAATACAAATTGCGCCGCCTGCAGCCGTTAGAAAAAAAAAGAAGGAAAAATCAAACTTTTTTTCCCTTTTTTCCCACAGCGGCGGTACGAGGATATTTTCGGCTGTTTTTTTAAAGCAATATTTTTGAAAGAAAACTTTTGAACTTCGCGTTGCCATTGGCATAGGTCTAAGAACATAATGCTTACTTTTTGGGGAACGCTAAGAAAATTGGGTTAAGAAAAACGGCTCAGTGGTGAACTCCACACTAAATCCTATATAATAGCCTATGCTCAAGGTTGTTTGAAGATGGCGCCCCAATAAGAATCTCACGCTTGCCCAGATTAGGTGTTTCTTGTTGGTAGGTGCATACTGACTGTGTATACCGGGTACCAGGTATGAGATTTTTAGGTACGTACCGAGTACGTACAGTACGTATCATCCCGGTGTTGGAGCTTTGCAACAACTCGACACTGCTGCAAGCCTGGTACAGCAGACAGCCTACAGCATTATTCTGCATGTCTACAGCCCACAGCAGTACTCTGCAAGTCTACAGCCTACATCAGTACTCTGCAAGTCTACTGCTGAGTATATATATACAAGGCGCTCGCTCAGGAAGGAAAAGTACATCAGGTTATGCGAAGCGGACATGGTCCATGATTGAATTTAGTGTAGTTTTTTTATTATCGTAGTTGCAAACTGGCGACTTGATAATGCCAAGAGTCCCGCCGCCATGCTTCTGGAGAAAACAAGTCGGAAGGCGCATACGCTTCGCGTCGCGGGCGTGTCGCTCACATACCGTACGTACGCACATACCCCAGGTACGTAGGGTACTGATTTTCTTATTTTGAGTAGCTGCTGTATGTACGAAACAGCGAAAGAGAAAGCACAGCACGGCACAGCAGCAGCACCGCAAAAACAATGCAATGAAACCGAAATTTCGGAAAAATCCCCGTCCCCTCTCATGTAATAATTTTCTGCCGGATTGGAACACCTTGCACTGATCAAAAAAGAAAAAAATCGAACAGCAGAGCTTCTCTCTCAGCCTCATACGCCGCGTGCCCCTCTCGCGACTACCTCGCCACCGATTCGGTCCGGGTAAAGCTTTCCTCATTCTGTCACAGTGAGCCTCGTCGCCTGCCTCGTGTGAAGCCCGGTGCTCACCGTGGCCGTCGTTCGCCAGCTCGACAATATTGGTGCTCAGACTGCGTACCTCTCCCTTTGAGCTTCGAGACCGGTCGCAAAAACAAGCGCCGCTTGAATATTATCTTGCAATCCCGAACGACCCTTATAATGTCGTATATAATATATCAAAAACCACAAATGGAGGCGAGACAGAGCCCTTTCATGCTTCCCTCGTGTCTCGAGGCGCACGCGACGCCTAGGCACGAAAACAGCGACCGCGCTCCTTTCAACCCCCCCTCTACCCGCCAGTACCCGCTGACACCCGCGACGGCGCCGGGCTCGCCCGCGGTGCAGTGCTCCGAGTACACGCACGCACACGAAGCGAAAGAAGAAAAAAGGAAAAAAGAACCAAAAGTGCCAAGAGATATGGAAAAAACAAAGACTCGCTGGAAAGGTCCCGCAGGTGATAAAAGGAGGCGATTCCCAAGTGGGAGCTCTGAGAGGCCAGGGATGTACCAACCGAGCACGCTCAGAGAGTGAGATCTAAGTAAGTGGTTCTATATACCTGTACGTGATATGGTAGAGCTCGCGCGTATGATATTTAGACATAAATGTGATACGATAAATTCTCGCAACGTCGGTGTCGAACAATGCAAACAAGACAGACCCAACCCAACCCCTGACTCTAACCCTATCCCTAACCCTGACTCCAAACCGCAGCCAAAACGGGCCAAAACTGGCCATAAACGCGGCTGCGCCGCGTTTGCATCGAGCCAGGAAATTTTTCAATTGCGGACGATGGTTCCGAAGTGCAGACCGCGCTACGCAATTTTCAAGTCGAAAACACCCCTAAAGATATTTTCTCCCAGATTGCTAAACCTACTCCAGCAGAAACACACTCATCATGTTAACGTCACCGCTCGCCGGCATATTAATGGCACACATTCGTACAGAGACCTCACCCATCCATCATCCATACACCCACAAGCTCGCCCATACCATTAACACTCCACTGGGGGTGAAATCGCACTGCAGTCCCCCCTTCAGCTAAAAGTTGGTCCGGCCATCAAACAGATGCGCATTCGATCGGCGTTTTTGCCACCATTCGGAATTATTTTGACTGAAATTTTGGGAACGGTGATGCTGAGTCTGTACGAGTAGCGCATTTGCAGAACCTCAAAGTTTTAGAATTCGAGTTGATTTCGTCGAGAAAATCCATGTCGAGTAAGGGCCGTTCTAACGAACCAATACAAATCACCATTCGTGGCTTTATGACATGACAAAATGCAACGTCCGTGACATATCAGTTCTAACGAAAATGGCTGAGAAACGTCACGTTTCGTGATATTTTCAAATTGTGAAAACTCCGACATTTCAAATCCAACGGTTTTTGCTGGTGGGGCCAACTCTCGCGGGTGGGGCACGGCCAGGCCTTATTTTCGCTTTTTCTTCGCACTGTGGCTGATCCTCCTCGAGATTTCGGGCCACAACGTGCTCGTTAGCCCGCGCCCAGCGGTGCTTTGGGCAGTCGCCCGCAGCCCATATTCGGCGTACGAAGCAGAGTCTGCCATGCCCCTACACCTTCCTTCGGACACCGTTAGTACGCGAGGGTTGCGCAGTGCCTTGATCAAGGCGTATTTCGAGTCACGACAAAAAGTCACGAATTGTGGTTTTGTTCTTTCTTAGGGAAAGATGAACAAAATGGAGTCATGAATCGTGAGGTTTTTGTTGTGAATCATGACAAAAAAAACGTGTTTCAAGGCACCCACACGAATCGTGATTTTTTTGTTCGTTAGGAAAGAATAGTCCTAAACCCCGTGAGGTCCTCACCTTCGCCCATTTAGTTATCTGTCAAGAGATATGGCGCGCATAATATTCCAATACAAACAAAAAGTATCACGAGACACCAAATCTAAATTTCGCAGCGCAAGTTATCGAATTTTGTGTTGAAAAATAGATTCGAAGCGCTTTGGGCCAGGTCTTCAAGCGGGGACCAACAACAAAAAAAAGTTACGTTTAATCCGGCGATTTATCTTTTCTTTTTATCTGACATGATCTGCGTAACTTTCTCACTAATAATTTTTTTTAGTCTCCGCTTTGTCCGTTGGGGTATGCTAGGACCTGGCTCCGGTCAAAATTCAGCTCGAGATTCTCAAATTTGCACTACGAAAAAGCATCTTGACCAGCTCGTACTTGTGAAGGAAGCGGAAAATCCCACCAAGCGTGTTCTATGCTGTTGCTTTCAAGCCAAAAGTCGGAGCGGCGGATAGTATTGTAAGACCTATGCCAATGGGAAAGCGAAGTATCAATAAAAAGTTTGAATTTCAAAGATATATACCCGCCAAAAAAATATAGAACACGCTTCCTATGGGCACGTTTAGAAAAAAAAAAAAGTTCCAAACTTTTGGAAAAGCCCGAAAAAAGCAAATCTGGGGCCGATGTTGGGCCAAGATCGGCTTGAGCAAAACTCAGGCGGATGTTTGGTTCGAAGCGGCGAGATTCCGAGTCCTTGACAGACGTCGATCGACAAAACCAAGGACTGCGTCATGAATTCTGAACGGAGTGCGCTCGTTAGGGGCTCCGACCCACCCCAGGGTCACCGTCTTCACACCATGGCCGGTGTCATGTGGCGGGACCTGACCAGGCGTATGATAAAAACACAATTGGCCGCTGGTGCGCACAAAAGAAGACAAAAATCTCCATCCGTCTCGAATGGCAAAAAACAGGCTTTTTGTGTGGTTTGGGAGGATACCGTAGGACGCCGCCGGCAAGCTCTCGCCCCCTAGAGCATGGATCCACCTGATATCCTCGAGGCCGTCATCTATATTCGTTGGCCGTGCCGGACACCGAGCGGGTTGGCCGTGGGCTGAGTCTATGTTGAGATCGAGCGTCGATCGTCGCACAGCTGATTTATATCAGCGTGTTGACAATTTGCAACCAGAAAAAACTAATTGCGCCGCCTGCAGCCGTTGGACAAAAAAAAAGAAAAAATCAAACATGTTTTCTCTTTTTTCCCACAGCGGCGGTACGAGGAAATTTTTGGCTGTTCTTTGAAAGAAATATTTTTGGAAGAAAACTTTTAAACTTCGCGTTTCCATTGGCATAGGTCTAATAAGGCCATTTTTTGCCCTAGAAGGCCAAAAAAGCCCTCTTCATACCGGAGTGCGTACAGGCTTCCATTATTTATGTTGTCTGTCTTCCTGTTGTGAAGTGTCTGTCTGCTTTTTTTGGTATTATCATAAGTGCGAGAGCTGTACCAGGCTGGTCGATTTCCACAAAACCCGAGATCTATATAAGTGAGCGACCTTGGGCTAGCGTGTTGGACTTGTTTCGTGGCAAGCAAGCCGTCTCGAGGTTGTCGCGGTCGCCGGGCTGCCGTGGGTTTGGTGAGTATTTTTGGGTGCGGCGGAATTTCGTGTTTTTTGTTTTTTGCGTTATTTTCTTTGAACGCACACTACTGTATGCTGTATGTATGACGCCTCCTTGCCTCATGCATCTCTGCACTATTGTACCAGGTAGTACTTATGAAGGACTATTAATAACAGCTGTGTCATACGTGGCATACCAGGTACCAGGTACGTTTCATGCTGGCATGCTGGTGTTGGTGTTGAGGACAGCGCTCGTAGATATCGTCCATCCCCTGTCACACGACAGGGTCAAGCATACCCACCCTGAATTTTGAACCATGAATCATGAAGACAAGAGCACCTGGCATCATTGATAGTACGGTAGCAAACGTCCGGTCTACGAGACCTGCCATCCCCGGTCTACGAGATCTGCCTTCCCCGAAGGATCTCAATATGGTTAACTTTCGTGATACAATACATACAGGCTTAGAGTTCCCTTGTACCGGTACTAATTATGTGTAGGAGGTATTAATAGTACATGCATCTCTTAGGCACCTGAAGCCCGAAGCGTGCTACGAGAGCAACTCCGATCTCCATTTTTTCGCGTGTCGCGAGAAAGGTTCATGAAAGAACCTTGAGGCACCTTAAGGCACCTCATAACGCCTACGCCAGTACGCCATTTGCCTACACCTACGATCGGCCTACTAATAATAGGCCTCGGCCGAGTCCGCTCAAGACCAAGACATGGCCGGCATCATTCAGGGGAGGCGACCTTCATCATAATGGCGTCGACGGCTTATTTTGCTGTTTTACTTTGTGTGTTGTTGCTGTGTTGTGACGATGCCATAGGTGCCTGAGGTCTACAATAATTGTCAATGAGGACACATCTGTGTCTTTGAGGATGATGGCGAGGCGGGAACTCCGGCGGAACTTGGTATCTGTCAGTGCCGTGATATTGCTGCTCCTCGGATATTCCCTGAACAGCGATAAGAGTGTGAGTAAAAGTGCAAGGAAAATTACGTCCTTTCGCCCTGTGGAAACGAGATGCATTACGTACAGTAGTTGGGTTATTAGTCTCTCGGGTTTAGTCTATGCGGCCACCATCCCCTTGTCCCGAATAGTGCTACAGCAGTGCATCAACGAAGTTCTGCTCTCGTACTCGTGCTCTATACGTGTGGGTTCATCGGCTAGATTGGACAGAGTTTGGGTTTGTTCCATACCTGGTATATCATACGAGTACCAGGTAACAGATACAACACACCTGGTACGTAGTCTACATATGTACCAGGTACCTGGTATCTATTAGTCGAAAGACGTACGAGTTCTTCGAAGAATAGAATATGCGCCACGCTCGATTTGGATCCTCATAACTACGGAAGCGCGCACTACACGAGCAGCAGTACTACCTGGTATGTTGTACCAGCGTAGTACCTGGTCGGCGTTATTCATGCAAGTGGAGAAGACAGCACGCGTGTGCTTGAGCCCACGCATTCCTTCGTACCAAATACAGGCGCAGCGTCCGTGGTAAAACCCCATTCCAAGCGATGAATGACGAAAACTGAGTGAAACATGCCATTTGTTTTTTTCAGAGTCAACAGCGGGGTTTGTACGTGTTATTAATGGTACTCATATGCTGTGTCGCGGTATACTCGTAGGTAGAGCCAAGGGTGGTTCTGAAGCAATGCTGGACTCCAGCAGGGCGGAGAAATAACGCGATTGCATTCGCACTCAACCTCGGGGTTGTCGCCGGACACAAGCGAAATGACGGCGTCGCCCCAACACAGAGGTTGTGCGCTGGCTGTTGCATATTACTCGCATACCTGGTATAGCGGATCATGATAAGGTATTAGTAACCTTCTATCCTATTAATATGAGCATGTACGAAGGACGGTGCGCAACCGTAGTCGATTGGATCGGCAGCCGCACCCGTGTCCAGATGTTGTTATTGTTCATCTCAATAGTGGCGTTCCGAAAACTTGGATGCAAACAGTGCTCACATCTATATCACTGGTGCCCTGGTATGTCTTACTTTTGTTACATATTTCTGACGTACTCACGATACTGCGTTGCAGACCAAACGTACAAACTGCTGTATACCAGGTATGCATCTTTATCGGTCTTACTTTTGAAGGACAATTATAAGCAATGAGAGGGTTCAATCCTCTCGACTTGCGACCGAGGCTTCCATCTTCAACTGAACTGAATCATGTATGCTTTTAACTTCAACTGAACTGAATCACGTATGCTTCTATCTTAGACTGAACTATTGATAAAACATGTATACTGGGTTCTGCCGCACAATGCTGTTTTTCGCAGTACTTCGAATGGTTGCCAAATACTTGATATGTCACCAACGCGGCCATGCTCTGGGTCGAAAGGTGCAACCGTGGTATTGTCTATTGTTTGTGTTGCCAAAACTGTCCTCACTCGCAGGCACACCATGTGCTGAGAGTCGGAGCTTTTTCGCTGCATGCTGTGTATTTTGCCAAGCAGGCGACAACTTTGGCGTTGGCACTGCTGGTTCTGTGCTCGCTACTGGCGGGCGTTCTGATCAAGGTAGTGTGTCAAAGGTGCGACGACGGAACGTGGAAGCTGTGGTTGCCTTGGCACGACTTGATCGTGGTATTTAAATACGAAACACAAATGCGTGAAGTCAATTCGAACGCTTTTGGGTTTTTGAGTTGTTTCCCCGCCCGCCGGCTTGCGGGAGCAACGTAGCTTACTGCAGTGTTGTGCTTCAACAGACTACACTATTATTCAATGGTACAACTATATTTTTTTTCATAGTTAGGTTTGTTCCAGGGTCAGGATCTTCTATACCGTCACAAGAAGTTATCGGTCGCCGATATTTTCGGTTTGCCGCCGCCGCTTTGGCTTCACCATACAGGTACGTGTTTAATTTTCAATACTGTACTAGTACCCACATGCACGCCCCCCAGTCCGTTTCTCTTTGCTGGTTGTCACTTCTCTAACCCCCTCGAATAGCGTTCCACACCCCATTTGAGCATGTTGAGCCTATGTGACCAAAATGATGCATCATCAAAGGCCTACTATTACTACTGTTGTATTGTAAGCCACACGTACTTGATGGAAGTATGTTGACGTTTTTGCAGAAACCGCGCGCACCTTTGTAGCGAGTACTGGTAGTACGGTGATATGCGAGCGCAGCGACACTAGCGCTGGCCGACCCCGAATCCCTTTGTTGTTGTGGGTTTGCCCCTTGGCGGCTGGAGGTGAGAACTACAGTAGTCTCGCCGTATATTACCGTTCCTCTGAGTAGCTGCAGCTATCTGCTCTGTTGGGGATATTTAGGATCGTTGGTGGTATTTCTACTGAGTCACTATTGATATTGATATTAATATAGTAGTAGTACCAGGTAGTATGAATAGTAGAATTTTATGAATTGTCTCGTATTAATAGTAATACGAAGCGGTGTTGTGTTTCCCGTTTGCCCTCTGAAGGCCAAAGTGTAAATGTTCGTCCGATTCGCACGTGCGGATGTGCCCATTCCGTTCACTGTAACATAACAGATGCGAAACATTCGAGCTGCAAGATCGAGTGTCGGAAGCATGCGAGGCTTTGGCAAACAACTCGCCTTCGATGTCAAGCAAGCTGGCAGGTACGCAAACGGTACGTAGGGAGCAAAAAAAATAGCGATCGTCTCGCGCTTCAAGAAATATGCCGAGGTCGCGGCTTCGGACATGTCCAATAATTTATAATTCCCACGTCCTGCGCCGTCACTTCCAGTACCGTATTCGCATGCTGGCACTCGGTTTAGCGAGCTGTGAACCAGAACTTAGAGAAAACACGAAGGTTGTCCTGTGCGTGCAGTAGTACCACTGTAAGCTCTAGTTTCCACTTTGACAAAATATTAGATATTCGTTGTCATCTTCAGCACAAGCAAGATACGCGTCGGTTGGCCCATTGGGCCATTGTGCACGACGTCATAGGTTATTTGTCTCTGCCCCGCAGTACGACAGCAATGTCCATAACTTTAGTTAGGCTCGAATAGATCGTACAGGAATTTGTTTATGTCCGAGTAGCTAAAGTTTTCTTTCTCGCGTTGGTTAGGGACTCCAGAAGCGCCTCTTCGACAGCCGTGGGGTGCAAGCGCCGGTCTCCAACAAGGCAGTGCTTTAGCATCGGTTGTTTCGGTGTACCGAAACGACTTGTGGCAGCGCGTTCCTAAGTTGCTACTGGTGGAGGTGAGCCACAACATGACAGCAGTATGCACCTACTGTAAAAAATACCACCCCATAACGGTACCGCACAAGGCAAACTGCACACCTGCAATCTTTGAGGCATTCGCAAATGTATTCTTGGGGGTGCCGTGGTTGCTGATGACGTTCTGCTCTCTCTGCGTGGTTTCTGGGGTCCGTTGGCGTGGCCAGGGGGACGTGGTGGCACTCATGGGAGGCGATAAGGCACCTTGCACCGCTGAAGTACTCCGCTTCGAAGTGGAGGACGCTCCAGGCAAGCTCGTGTGTGGTGTTGCGGTATGTAGGCATGCGACCTTTCGGCGACCGGCTGACTTTTTGCGAGAGTATCGTGGGAAAAAGGCTGAAAGATTTGATCCGAATGCCGCCAATATGTAGTTGCTATGAATACATTGCAATACACTGATGCAGTGAGCTTACTCGACGGAAAGGTATGCTGCTAAACGATACACTCGGTGCCGTCAGACATGCTGTACCTTTCAGATTGGTATTTTTTATATTACCCATAAATAGGTGTCACTTTCTCTTCCTAGTAATTGAAGGAAAGTCTCCAAATGTGCCTCGATCAATACTGGTGGCACTCCATCATCCACTCCATCATCGTATCAGTCGTCGTCAATCACCCCCTCCAATGATATGGCAACGTGTGCGGGTTGATTCTTACAGGGACGTCCGTGGAGTCGAGGGCTATGCCTGAGTCTGTTGACCTGCAACAAATTCCATGCGTCTTCCATCAAACAGGAATCAAGGTAAGCTTTCGAGTATTGCCCGACGTGGAGGTGCCGGAAGAGGCGTCAGAATGTCCGTATCATGTTGGCACGAGCACGGACAATAGCCACACTCTAAGTACCGGCTTGTGTCGCGAGATATTTGTGCACTTTTGCGGGCGTGCCGATCCTACTCTTGTTCTTGCCACGGCGGCCTTTGCTACCCTACCCTATTAACAGTGCTACCCTAGCAGGCATGTGACGGCAGCACCGTCATGGGGTTGGGTAACATCGAATTTTCCCGCCTGGTGTGTGGTTGGTCACTCCAGGTTCTCGGAGGGCAGCACATCACCTTGCGACCTATGGCAAGTGAGCACTTCGATAGGAAGACCATGGTCCCCGCCACTTCGCCCGCTCTGCTTCTGCTCTGCGGAGACATGAGGTGCTACCGCCTGTTGGAGACTCCGTTGGACGCTCACCTGAAGGTGCCCCTCCGAGTTGTTCAATGCTTCAACATACGTAGCTGCATCGATTGATTGCGATGAAGAGAGCTGTTTTCCATGTTGCGACAAAGCCGCGCGGTTTACTTTGAATGATATAACGCGAAGTGAAGTGGCAGTATTCGTTGTCTGTCATGTCTAAGGCATGGTAAACCTTACGTCCACTGTCGACAGCTTTCTCTGTCTCCTACGGAAACAAGCCGTCCAACGTCCCTGATCCGCGAGCGGGTGCGGGCCGCTGGGAGGAGGTGCTACAGTGCCGTCGTGATTGTGGCGCTTTTGGCGGCAGTCGTCGGCGCCATCCGTCTGGTGCTCGCGGAAGGCTCAAGGAAGGAATGGGCGCTATACCTTCTGGTTATTCCGGGTCAGGTGAACCTCTCCAGTATGCGTAAATCACAAAGGTGTTGCAACCAGTGGCAACTGAGTTGATGTTTTTTTTTTTCATCGGACGTGTCTTTCAGTAAGTTGGATTTTTGAGGGGAAAGCGAAAGGGGCATTCATGAAGTTGGCAGTCCTCTCTGCCAGGTATTCATTTTTCTTGATGAGGAAACAACCAACATGGACCCGCCCGCTGGCTGGCGTGGGCTACGTACGTTTCTTGGTTTTCAGGATAGCTCCGCTATTTTGGCAATAGCCAGCTCCCATGGGAGGCCCTACCTCGAATCGCAGTCACGGAATAGTCCCGCGCACTCGTATAAATAGTTCTATGAATAGTCATTTTAATAGAACAGTACAACACTACGTATTACCGCGGATGTCGATGCTGTCCTCGTAGGAAGCACAGGCACTTTTTAGACTTTGCCACGCGTTGAATTTGCGTTTACCCGCATAATAATAGCAATGTCTCTGCTTGACTCACGTCCTCAGGTCGCTGTGTGCCTCCTGCCAATGTCTCTCCCGATTTACTTGGCCGCGGGAGAGGCGGTGGCGACTGCACGCCTGCTGGCGTTCTTGGAGCTGATGCTCAGACGACAAAGGTATTGATGGTATTATCACGCCTCGGCTGGCTTGCTTGCTGCGTCGCTGTCGGGATGATTCATATCCTTGACGAGAGCCAAACGCTCCTTGCTTGAGTGCATCCACCCTTGGTTGGCATCCCAGCGCAGTGATGACTAGACGGCGCACTTGTTGGAGGTGTTTTGTTTACCAAAATCGCGGGGGGGGGCGCTTTGCAATGCTGGTCGTATCGGACTTCGAGGCGACGTATCGGACTTCGAGGCGAGATGTTTAGTAGACGCTCGAAATACGTGTAAGTGCTATTTTGAACTTTTCTTTTATTTACTTCACACCAATACAGCATGATGCCACCAGTGCTTTACCCGTTTTCTCGTATCTTAGCGATGTTCCGGATATGGTGGAGATGGCAGCTTCAAAAGGAGCACGACGACTTGTACTCCTGGTGTCAGGCAACCTTGCGTCTGATTCAGTATGGTGCCAGCGAAACATTCGCACCGCGCGACACCACTCTGTCTCCCACATTGATCGCGTGATCGTGTAGCAATACATTTTGCATTGTTCGATCGTTTGTGCTACCTGGTAGATATTATAGGAGTAGGCGCCTATTCGGCCATTGCAGTTAACTTCAATGAGCACGTCCCGTTCTGTTTCGCGCGGCCATGTCTGGCGGTGTATGCCCTTAGGGAATCTAAGGGAACAAACGCCTCGTCGGCCGCCGCCCCAGAGGTTGACGAATTCGACCAGATGGATGCTGAGGAACGTGAAGAGGCTTCTTCGGGCACATCGCATACAGTGTCGTGGAGGGGGAAGCCCGGGCCTACCTTTGTGCTGTTTTGAAAGCGAGGTAAGCCCTTGACCACGATGTACTAGTATTTGGTGGTATTAATAGTGAGGCGCGACCTCAGTAGTACCTGCAGTGGTCAAATCTGCTACGAGCATGAATCATGCTGGGCGAATATGGATTGTTGTGCTGAACGAACACGAACATCTATGTATGCGGTCGTGTGTATTCGTAACGTTCGGGTTCATTTTTTTGACAACAAAAAAAAATCGTCAGCAGCAGCAGACGTGGCGGCGGCAGCGACAACAGTAGGGCACACTAGGCCAAGGTTAGCGTCGCTGTACGCTCGGCTTGTCGGTCTAACCCTTGAACCCTTTGTACACGTACTCGATTTTGTTGTGTCTTTCCTGCTTCCCCAACTCAAAATTCGGCCTATTTTGAAGACGAAAAAAACTACAACCTGACACGTGTCCAACAGAGAGAGCTTCTCATAGTAGATGCCACCACTACTACTGCTGTACAACATCAACAGCAGAGCTTCTCCTTCTTCTCCGTCCCCTCGTCAGTAGGGGGGTGGGCCTGACAATACCACCTACAGCATGTCTTAGGGACACGGCCCGAACGTTGCTGCTGTGGACGGGAACATTCTGCCTGCGAGTACTCGTAGAGTTGGGTTTCGTTAGGCAGATCTCGAAAAACGAAAAACCGTTATGATACCTTACGGCTCTGTTTTTTTTTTTTATCATGACCCAGCCATGTGCCTACACACGTTACCGCACCTAGCCGGACCAACTCTGAGCGACTTACTATCGCAGCAGCACGAGAAGGTGTCGTTAGTGTGTATGCGTGCACAGAGCCCGCCGGGACTGGCATTGGTGCCGTGCGCTTTAAGCGTGGTGGACAAACGAGGCCGAAAAAATGTTGAATCTCACACACACCTGCAGAGAAACTAGTAACGAGGCACTCTTACTCTCGTACACGATCCGTTTTGAAGAGGCTTTTTTCCTTGGAAAGCTCGTGTTTTGCGCTCGCACGCGTCATTATAAGATATTGGTCCTGCTGCATGCCAGTTACGATTTATCCTATGCGGGCCTTTCGAGTTCATCGAGTTGATTACGTAAATCAGCCTACTGTATAGCAGCTTACGTCGGGATCGTGGTCGGAAACCGGTGTGCGTCGACTGTCTTTCTACGTTGATGTTCAACCAGGTTTTGGGGCCATCCGGCCTTTTGGTGCAGTAAGACACATGCCGTGGCCGGTCACAGCAGTAGATTGGCTTTGTGTATGTGATATTCTAGTAGAGTCCTCTGCATCGTGATTTAGTGTTCAGAAGATCTCTCAGTGCCCGCGAGAATTTCACTAACGAGAGCGCGCAGCCATGGTCAATGAGCTACGCAAGAATGACAAGTCGCGAAGCAAGTGTTGCTGATACTGAAATTGCTTAATTACGGTGTCGCTCTTTGGTCCAACGAGGTCGATAGAAATAGATTGGGTGTCAGCAGTCACGGGATTCTTGAAGCACGTTGACTCCACATGGACGTGGAATCAACACGTTTGTGGTTGGTCTGAGTTTGAAAGCGCTGTACCTGTACGGCCAACGACAGGTGGCGGTGTGGAACGAGGAGCAGGATGTATCGCGGCCAGCCACCCTCGCCCGCACGTGCTCCATCCACTTTGAGACAATGTAAGTCTACAAACCCCGAGCATGCCGGTGGGGAGCCAAGCGATCTGGAGACCGGGGCAGGGGGAAAGTTGTGTCCACCTGCGCGGCCCGATTTGGCGACAGGGGATGCTTTCAACTCAGCACCAGCCCGCCCGGATGGCTGTCATGAGAGCTCGAGCGAATATCGCCCTCTGGAGCCGCAGGAGCGAAACGTCCGCAGTGTCCCCAACCAAGCGTCGTCGTCTTCGTAAGTCTATCACCAGTGCACTCACTCCCTTCCCCTTGATCTAGCTTAGGTGTTGATTGGCATTTATCGCGGCCGTGCTCATGCAAAAAAAAAAACTGTAGAAGCGATAAGCCAAACAGCCAATCGGGTCGATAGAGCACCAAGTATGTTCGCCTTGCTTGTAAATATCATCAACCCGTGCATCGCTCGCTCCTGAAGTCCCAAACGCACTCGAAAAATCGTTCAGTATCTTTGATGTTATACCCTCTGATGATGTTGTGCTCCATATCTCATGGAATCGCGGCGAACGTGAATGAGCGCAAGGTGCTCCCTCTCGCTTAGTACGTGGTGCGTCTCACCTGACGCCCCCCCACAAGACCCGCATTGTGTGAGAACATCAGATTGAAACGCGTGAGATAGGTGACTAGAATCCGACGTGTTGGATACGGGTCCTGACACCTTTAGCTGGTGCTGCAGGCGCCCTGCCTCCATTAATAGTTGTCTCTCCTAACCGCGCTCTGCCTTCCTGACTCCTCGACGTTGCGACGCACACATTGGGCACGAGGCGGCGGGTTCACCCTCAAGCGCACCCTCGTGCTGAATCCACCTTCATTACGCATGTTATATTAATATACGGAGTACTACCTACCGTTCTGCCGATGTCGTTGCCATCCTCACGTGAATCGCATGTCAGGCGGCATAGAATTGCTTCGTGGAGCAAGTGGTGCAACAAATGGCGCAATAACGCTGAGGGCGTGCATGGATGCGCCGACATCGCTCTCAACCTCAATCACAGTGAGGACCCACTTAGCGCACAGCTTTTCCGATTGCCAACTTTATACGTTACATACGATAAATGTACTGTACTACAGTATGTGCGCCCTGTGGCTGGGAGGCCTCCGTTGTTGTCGCATACCAGGTACCAGGTATCCAGGACGCACTGTAAGGTGTGGGAATAAAGTCGTTTTAGACGTTAAAAAGTGTCCAGTCTTTTCGAGACACCGTTAAAAAGATCGAAAGAATATAATTTTGAAAATTTTCTGCCACCACCCCATTTACTTGGTTTTAGACTACATTCGGGGTTGCACCGAATACCTGATTGCTCTACACAGGAAACGCATTGGATGATAGCGTTCGACGAACACATCCCATCAATAGAGAAACAGGCTGTGATTGTATATGATTTGATCTGCCGTTTTTTATTTTCGTCTATTTTAGTGGATGTATGCGGGAAAAGTAGAATTTTCAGGTTGTATTCGTATCTTTCTCTCTAGGGAAGAAAACTATTTGACGGTACTAAAAAAATTATTCGTGTCAGCCCCTTCGCCAGGACTTTGTGGACACAGCAATGCAACCCGCGCTTGAATCCAACATGTAACCGACAAGAAATTCGCTCCAGGAGTTGACCCTTTTTTGATGAGTCAATTGTTGATGAGAAATTCGACAAAAAATATCCCGAATTGACAAAAAGGACGTCCAGTCTTTATTGTATCGGGCAAACGGTGCCAGACATAAACGCGGCCGCACGCCGAGCGATTGCCATCACACCCGGTGCCATTGCCGCAGCGAAGACCATCTACGATCGGGCCTTGATGCAGCGGGAAGCGAGTCACCGCTTGCGTTCAGATGCGAACGCATCACTGTTGTCTCACGTGAGAAAACGCTCGAGTAAAAATACTCCACCTTACCAATCTGTCCGGAAATATAGGTACGGTTTAAGTATAAACATGAAACTAAACGGATACTTCCATTTCCGGACAGAGCGGTAGGTACGTACGAGTATATGCAGCAGCACCGTGCAGAATTTCAGGCGCGTGGTCAATTGAGCCTTGGCCGCAAGGCTCAAGCCTAGCTGCACGCACAACAACAACTTGCCCGTGAGCTAGAGGTGGTGCGCGCTTCCACGGAGGTGCAGGCAGTGCCGTCGAAATCCCGGTCTCGGCAAAGTACAGTATAGCAATACGCAGCCGATTGTCGATGCTGTGTGTGGGTATGTTCTTTTACACGCGCCCAACAGTAGTAAACCAGGACCACATTGCCTGCGATTTGATCTGCGCAAGATGTGTTTCACAGGGGGGGCAGCATTCTCGTGCTGCCGGCCGCCAATTCCAAGCGACCACCAGAAACGTGCGATTCGTTCACGCTCGCGCGTCCGTGTGTACGCTGCTGCTCTACGCTCTGGGCTTGGTTTGTTCGCTGTCCAGCAGCACGTTTCGTGCAAAAGCAAGGCTGACTTTTTACCAGCTCGTGGTTCAACGCCGCAACATTGACGCCCGCACTGCTATTTATTCTAGTTTGAGAGGCAGCATCATCGAGCGGATTTTTTGGTGGCGAAGCCGGCGTCCCCGGTGGCTTGGTAGGTGATCCACGTGCCTATCAAGATCAATTTCGTGGGTTCAAGTCTCACCGAGCGCATGCTCGTAGGGACTTTTTCTTGCATAAGAAAATGATTAGCGGAAAGCGCGAGAGCGTGAGTTGGCTACATTTGATGCTAATCGACGAGCAGTGGGAATGCTAAACCCTATGCGCGACAAAAAATAAAGACACGTACCGGAGGGGAGAAGGAACGACACCTGTGACCACGGCTTGTCCAGAAGATCGCTGAGGGTAAAACCTCCTACGAGTTAGACTGGAAAGAAAAAGTGATTATTGAAAAAATAAAAAGTTTTTTTTTTCCCAGATCTCGACCATGCGACATTATTCTTTTTTTTACATACTAAAACGAATCCATTACCACGCCTAACTGTATATTGTCGGCGTGTGTCTCCCGTTCCTAGGATAGGGAAAACATCGTCAGTTTCGATTCGGCACAGAGTATTTGTTTGACATGGATTGTTTTTGGCCCATGTACCGTGAACCCATGCACCGTTGCACCGTTCTCAGAAACGACAGAAGTGCGAGGGTCCAAACCTGCGCAAAAGCAAGCACCTCGACCTCGGCAAGTTCTACTGCCCGTACCGATGCTGGGGTGCGGCCTCGTCGAACGCCTTGGTGCCGTAACTACGCTTTGTATGCTCGACGAGGACACGGTATGCAAGCCTACTTCTGCTATCAAAGAGGTCTTCCTGGTCGATTCCAAGGTCAGTTTGAAGACTCACCTTGGACTCCAACCTTCGTTTCTGCCCCACTACTGTACTCTGGCCGTCACGGAAACATATTAACGATAGCTCCATGGATTGCTTTGCTTCTCTTGTGGGAGCACTGATCATGCGCCTTATTTGCTCTGCACCGACCGGCCGCTTTGTTGACTGGCGCTGGTTGCTGTGACGAAGGACGATGCAGGTGGCGGTAGCGGAAGCGTATTGGATATGCACACGCAGCAAGGAAAGAAAGGGGTGCGCTTTGAAGACCCACACTGGTGGGCTCACCTACCTGCACTCAAGCCTATCGGGCTGACGTGCTTGCTGGCCGAGGCCAAGCACTCAGAGGTGACATCACCATTGACTTCACCATTTATGGATGTCGGAAGGCTTCAATCTCAATGTAGCACACTCTGCCCTCTACTGCGTGTATCGGTGTCGATTTGGCCTAGCCCTTGGTCCTTCACGTAGCAATGTAGTGTGTTCGACGAAGAATCAGTGAGGCAAACGTGGCGTCTGTCCTATCATCAATCTTCGTTACCCTTCTCCCTTGACGCGGACAGCGGCACCCAGGAAAAACGAAGTCGGAGACCAGTCCTGCCCCTCGCGATCGCGTTGCCTCGTCCTCCCAAAGGTGCGCACTGTAACGCATTAATGGTTGAAGTATGACGGCGTCTGGATTGGCACGCCATGACGCTCATTGACTCGACCCCTTCGGGGCTTGGGAGACAAAAAATGTCGAAAACAATTGACGCTTACGCAAAGCACCCTGGGCTGCGGGAGTTACGTAGGGTGTGTGTTGTGTCCGAAGCTAATCGTATGGAGGTGTATGACACACGTACCATGATGATAGGTATACTCTATTGCACGCTCTTTTTATAAGGTTGATGTTACCACGTTTGTCGCTTTTCAGCTTGCTATACTTCGGTCGCAAAAGGGGTAGCCACCAAACTGAGTCCATTTCGACGGGGGGTGGTTTTACTCCTTCCTGATAAGATTGATTGCGCGACGATATGTGTCATGCCCCAGGTCCCACAGGCAAAGCAGACCTGGCCGGGATCTACTAGATCACGTGCGAGACAATCAACCAATGGAGCATCTGACGGATCTATGGAAAGCGATAGGCTTCTGTGCAGCGGACAGGTACCCGCAATTTTGAGACCGCCATTCAAGAAAAGCAGTCGTGCCTGTGTAGCATTACGCTATGGCAAGCTGACCGACAGTGTATTGTAATAGTTTACATGGTTCGTTTTTTGTCTTGTTGGACCAGTGGAAGCATGACTCCTCTTGCGAAACATTGTCAATACGCGAGTGAGCTATCACAATAAACATTGATGTATCTGATGTGCAGCCTTGCTTTCTCCGCCGAAAACTTAGGGGGGTATTTCGAGAAAGGCGGCGCATCCACGTCATAAATCCCAAGTTGGCAGCGGATAGAGCTATTGAAGACACACACGCGCAGGGTGAGACGAGAAGCTGGCCTCCCCTAACCCTATGTAAAATGTCCCCCAGTCTCATGAATCGAGAAGACTTTTATCTCTGAGCGAAGTGGATTTGTGGTGAGGTGATGTGGTGAGGAGATACATATATATATATATATATATATATTCCAGGGGCAACGTTGAGGACGGATTCTCCTTGTTTCGTCAAACTCGTATCAGTGGGGAGATCACTCAGCGCTTAGGAAGGGGAGATATTACCGCACTGTTCGACTCGCGACACATGCTCACGAAATACGGCCTTGCTAAACATGCAATTTCATGTTCAATTCAGGACAAGACGAATCACGTCGCAGGGGCACAATCCAGCCGCACTTAACAAGCGTTATGGCCCAGGACCGCCGATCAGGAGCCCTCCAGCTTCTTAGTCAAGGTGCGCCCAGCTGTAGTTGCTAGGGTATGGAATACGGTCCCGACCAACAGTAGTACTGTTTGATTTGGTACCAGATACCAGGTACGTATCTGGTAGTTGTTTAAAGCTATGTAGGTTCGTAACGGCTGAAGCTCGTGTTGCTGTTGCTGCTTTTGCGTTTCCCGTCGCAGGCAACCCGTCCATAGTCTTGAGCATGTGCCGGGACTACTGGGATGGGAGCGCTATTTCTAACTTGCCTGCCAGCCTTCGCAAGAGCATTCTTGCTATGCACCAGCAGTGGAGTTTGGTGAGTCATTCGACTCACTAACCGCTATTTTACCGAGAATTACAGGTATGATGTACGCTGCTCCTGCCCGTTGCGAAGCGAACAATCGATTATCGTATCCCCGGCGGTATGCAAGCGCACATCATATGTGACAGCAAATGCCCGAAAATACCCGGCTCGCCGTTGCTTTTGGCGGGCTAAATTCGAAGATCGAATGGGGTAGCCAACGCATGCACCGTATTGTCCGAATGAATTTCGTAGGCTACATGAATACCGGGTACCCAACACCCGATTTTTTTTGCGAAGCCGACGGGGCGAAGTTCTGTGAAGTGCCGCCGAAAGCAATGTTGAACTGTTAACCCGGTGGCAATTGTTCACGATCAAGCGTCCGATCTCTGTGCTTACACTGTTTTGCTTCTTCCGCTATCCAGGAGGACCTGGATGTCGTTGCGTTCGCCTACACGCCGGTGCCATACACGGTCAACCCATTCTTGTCCTCTTTCAGCAAGCACCCTGACTATCTCATCCACCTCAGCCAGAGCTCTGTGAAAGGGCGGTCGCGAGGACCAGTGCTGAGCCCTGAAACGAGAAGCCCACCGGGTGAGAACGATACATATGACCACGGCCGACCTTATCTGAAAGTGCACTGGTGCCCACTTGCAGCAACTGTGAAAGAATGACGTACCATATCTCATACAGTAGCCGTCCTTGTTTTGGGTGTCGGGCGTGGACGATCCCCAACGACGTTCTTCCTGGGTAGGCGCTGCACATGTCGTGACTTAGACGGTCGGGCTGTTTCCTTGCAAAAAATCGCACCGTCCCTATACTAGTCTCTTACGTCTACGTTGTGCGCTGGGACGTGCCCCACCTATATGTCGGTCTCCTGTTGTATCAAATAGGCTATCGACAAGGCTCAACCGACATGGGCGGGAGAGAGGTGACCACTCCCTTGACACCTCGTCGTCACCAAGGAAGCAATCGAGAGGCTGATGATGATGATTCGCAGGAGGGGTCGGTGTCGGACGCAGGATCCGGATCGAAAGGTGGACCGTCATCTTCCGCTGAAGCCAGCGGCGGGACGGGAGTACAAGCGTTCGAAAGACACAGCCTGTCAGCCAATTCATCACCGTAAGTTTTTTAGTGATGTCCCCCCCCCAACGTGTCTTTGCGTCTACCTCTTGCTGTAGCATCACTTAATATGCCCCTGATATCTTGGCAAACGCTTACGAGCGAAGAAAGGGTTTATGCGCGGTCATCAGCCTCGGGAAAGCTTAGTGTGGGTTCAGTGTAAGTTTTATATCGCTGTTGTTAGGTTGGCCGACTCAACTTGCGCTTGGCACCGGTTGAAAGGAGGTGACTCTTGGTGGCGAAGTTTTATGCTGGAAAATATCTACCGTACGCCCTTGCGTCGTGCATGAGAGAAGCCTCTTGACACATTTGATCTCGATTGCATCGCACTCGCAGGGTGAGTGGACCGAACAAGGCTCTGCTCCGATCGAAATCGGTAAGAACTCGTGTTGGGATCAATCCTCTGGGTGCTGGGGACACATCAGGTGAGCGACTGGGCAAAACCGGGCCTCCACCAAAAATACAGGCAGACCTGATCAATTGCACCTCATTTTAACTGAAGCTCCTGAAATGTGATAATAATAGGCCATGTAACAAATTCAAATTTACCAGGTACAATACCTGTTATGTCTCAAGACCTAATGCTGCTGTAGAATTCATGCGCAATGCGAGGAAAATCGGTAAACGAGACGGGTGGAATGTTGGGACGGCGTATCGGCGGCACAAATTGAAGGCAAGCCAAAGCTAGAGTTTGGACTCCCGTGGCAGCTCGTGGTACATCCCTTGGAACTTATAGACATAATCACCGTGCCGCGCCCTTGCCCTGTATGTATGGTTTCAGGAGCTACCGGCGCAGATCGAGTGCTAACAAGGGTCGTATCCGAAAGTTCCATCCGCGAAACGTTCACACAACCCCAGTCGACAAGCGCCGTCGCCGCCGCGTCTCTTGCTCTAGAGAAAGTTACATCGGATGGGTGGGTTGGACAAGACCAAAGCGGGGCTGCCGTCCTTCGACGCGGCACCGAGCACACGCTTGGTTCAGTGCTCGAAGACACTGAAGCTTCTGAATCGCCACGCGCCAAGATAGTGAAATTCAGATCAGGAAGAAGCAACGGAGGAGATCATGTCATAGAGCCCCTCGCCTTAGACGGGGTTGGAACGGTCAAGCCTACCTTAGGGGCTCTGACTGGCAGCAAGAAGGGTGGGCGGCGATATAGCATGGATGACTACGGCGTTAGCATCGCCCATCGCGCAGAGCTCCAAACTTCACAGGTTGTGTTTCCGACGTTTACACTTGGGATCGCTCAGACGTGTTTAATTTGCTGCGCGCTCAATCGAATCATCCGCGTTTGTCTGGAGATCGTCCCAATTATTTTTCAGGATGACCAGAGTCAAGAGTTATGTGCAACGGAGTGCGTGTAACCTTTTGATTGAACCTGTATATATAGTGGGTACCCCATCGTTGCCTTTTGTGTTCTCGAACTGCAGGGAGCGTTGGCGCCCGCCAGCGGACAGAGCAAGATGGCAGAGGTGCTTTCGAATATGATGCACGAACAGGTGGGTGCTGTGACATTGTAGCGTGGTATCCTACCCGGTATGCATTAGGCGTACGACCCCGCGTTCTTATCGAACAATTCGCTACTGTATCACCGTGTGGGCCGTATCGCTTGCATTCGGATGGTATACCCTGATACGCAGTAGTTGTGAAAAGCTATATCGTGACATGTTCTCTATTGCTTAAGCTGGTTTGAGGGCGGTAGATGATATGGAGACCAGGCCAGCGAAGGGGGGTGCGCAACCGCATAACCCACAACGGGCTAACAGCGTGTGTCGAGAACAAAGATAACAACAAGGTGAAAACAAAGTGGGACAAAGTACCGGGACAATATACGAGGTACAACTCTTGCCGGGGGTTGATTCATCTACAGTACATGTTGTTCTCTGTCCGCGTATGGACTACTTTTTGTGCTAAATCAAGCTAGCACACCAAGATAGCCGGCGACACGTGTAGCTTAAGGAAATCCATCGCCATCCTGATTATTCTATTTCCCGCATTTTTTGGCAAGGTTTTCCTAGGGATGGCGGCGTCCTTCGTGCCTCCCAAGCGCGACATCGTGGCCCTCATCGAAGACGTGGAAGCTGCCGGCGTGCGGTTTGTCTATTTCTCTCCTCGCAACATGAGACGAAGCAAGGTACCTATACATTAGCGTGTGTCAGGTGTTGGCGTCTCTGCCTACGCATTACTGCGTCACTACTGACGGTTACAGGAAGCATGAGCATGACCTTGCGCGACACCTTGATGAGTTTTGTGCCTGCCCACTGTAGACTTCGAACTTGAATTTTCAATCACACGATTACCCCCAAAGTTGTGTTCCAATGCAATTTTCCCGCGCTGTATTCCCTAACGTAATCGTTTCATTAGGCGCTTGCCGAGAGTATGGGGATCGAGACTGACTGGAATTGTGCTATTTCCTTGCGACCCTTGGAGGACTCCACGCAGCCGGACCCTCATCGGATGACGTCATCCTATGCCGATTGGGATGTGAAGGTGATGGCGATTGCGACTGTTGCATGCTTGGTATTCATTCACTTGGTTTTTACCAA
Organism: Macrocystis pyrifera; assembly: GCA_031763025.1. Lineage (NCBI taxonomy): Eukaryota > Phaeophyceae > Laminariales > Laminariaceae > Macrocystis > Macrocystis pyrifera. The sequence continues at coordinate 2,594,421 of JASSKH010000023.1, forward strand.
TACTTGGCAATTCCAGTCTGTATTCGCTTGTGTTGCTGCTGCATGGGCGGGGAACAGCAAAGACCTAAGCAACCGCCGACATCTGTATTCCATCGTCGGTTGCAGGCCAGGCTCCCTCACGGGATCGCGGCGATTCGGGACCATATTGAGCATGTGGACAACGTGCCACTGCTGGTTTCTTTGTTCACGGATGCAACGCCCCCGACGACGAAGGACATGATTGGCATTTACCGGGAGAACCACGAGTCTGTGCTCGCGGTGGGCATGTCTCACAGGTAAGTCGCACACTTTGTACCTAACAGGCAGCCCAACTTCATACGGGGATGCTGTAGCGCTGCCAGGACAGCTCTTGCGCGCCACCAATGATCGACACACCCCTGCTCTCGCTGCTCCGGATTCCAGGGCCGTCAACGCGGATCTGTTCCGGGCCGCGGATCTGTCCTTCTCGGTGGAAAGCCTTCCGCTGAACCAGCCTCTGCTGAGCCTGCCGGTTTCAAGCGCCTCTCGTTTTTTTCGGCCATCGATGCCGCTTTTAATAGTTCCATCGTGGGACTCCATACCGCTCTGCCGCTTGGAGATGTGGTGAGAGATGAGCGTGCAGGGTGGCCTTGAACTCGAAGGTTACTTCTATTTTTTGTAGCCTGCCGGTACGTCGGACAGATGACCATCTCGACTTTGGCAACCCATGCCGTTTCATTGTCGTGCCTGCTAAAGCTTCTACCGCCATTTAATGACGTCATGATAACCCGGAAAGGGCGTTTCGTTATTGATGCTGTTGTCTACAACATTTGAGATGCTTCAAGATCGCTGTAGAAGTATAATACCAGATACCAGGTATTAATTTGAGGGTGACATGGTGAGGGTTTGTTTGCATGAACAATCCGCGAGCGATCATTTTCGCGTGTCTGCCTCAGGTGCGAAGAGGGGGGGCTATTGTCGGTCTGGATGATGTGGGGAGCATCATCATTGACCTCATCCGAGAGGGCCGACGCTTGCTGACCAACAGCTACCAGGTCCGCAACTGTTGTCTACTATTAATAGCAAGTATCTGCTTCTCTGCTGCAACGTGATGCGTTAAGACATTGGAAATAGTGTGTACCAGGTACAAGATGCATCTAATGGGTTTAATGCTCTACATGATGCGTTACGACGTGAAGTGTTCTTACGCTAGCGGCTGATGCAGCGTCTCTCTTCCGAGCCTGAATATTTTGCGGGTGTGTTTGCTTCCCTCGTTCGCAATTACTATCACCACTTGATGCTCTCCCAGGCTCTTTCTTTCATGCTTCTGGGGTCCTTCGGTGTTGCTCTTCTAGTGCTAGTTGCGGCATGTGTCCCCATATCGGACCCTATGATTCTAGGAGGGGACCATTTGATCTGGATCCTCTGGCTGGTAGCACCTCTTCTGGCGACATCTTTCTTGGCCTCTCCTTCAGACGGGTCACTGATGAAGAGAACTCCCGAGAAAAATGACCCTAAGGCAAGCCAACAAACCAACAAGTGCATACCTGGTACGGGTACCTTTTTTGCTTTTTTGCCCTACGGTCGTAGCGCGTTTTTTTTGTGTGTTCTTGAACTGGACGGCGCGTGCGGATGACAGCCAGCGTTGACCTGCCTTTGACATGGCGTAATATCCTTCCTGTTGAGTAGGTATACCTGGTGTATATAGACCGTCAAGCTTTTTAACACTTAGCGTTTGATGTATCAAACTTCGAACACGATTGATTGCTCGTCTGTTGGCATACATGATAACACTATGTTGCATGCTGTGCTGCCTCCCACATTGATCCCAGGTGGTACCTATCGCCCCTCAGTTAGTGGTGCATCTCCTTCTGCGCACCATCCCTACGGTTCTGATCTGCGTTGGTCTGTACGTTGTCCTGATCGCGGAGTTTCTCATCCTCGACCACGCCGAACTGGCGCGGTTATGCGATGGCGAGGTGTGTTGAGCGAAAACTGTTGTATGAAACTGTACAGACGTGCGCAAGGACTATTTTCATTGGTAAAGGTAGTGAATTTGCCTTCTCGGGGTTCATTTTTTATATTTTGGCTACTTGACAAGGTATTAGATTTCGCTTTTCCTTGCTGTTTGCGACCAAGAAATACACTCGATTGGAGGTACGAATAATATCGTAATGTCAATGTCGTTGAGGTGGGTCACTTGACGATTTTTCGTGGTTTGTGACATTTATCTGTGCCTCACTATTACACCCGGCGAACACAGAACGAAGCACCAGCGACCTGGGTTCACATTATCTGGTGCCTCGCGCGAGATGATTCGGACGATGAGATGACGCGGGCGGCCTCGGGGCAAGCGGTAGACCTGGTCCTTGTGGAACTGGTTCTATGCCTTATCGCCCAATCGGCCAGCTTCATGTACAGGTATACATGTGGCCGATTCGAGCGGTAGCACTCGATGCATATACTCGTAATTTGTACTGTATAATATTTCGATTGCACCGCAACTTGTTCGTCATCATGCTTGTTCCGAGGCGTGTCGCATTCGACGTATACACTACTGTAGTATGTACTAGGTAGTGCGTCAGAGCGACAGCAGGACTGCTTGTTGTTCGTTTGTGCGCTTACTGGGGTGCTCCCGCGGTTGTGCTCGGCAGGACTGCTAGCATTCGAAAGGAGTATCCTTGGAAGAACTGGGTGTGGAACTACGCTGTTGTCCTGATACTGACGTTACAGGTAAAGAAGAGTACTACACTGCAAAACAGGGGACGTCGTATTTTGATAATTTGTTTATTCCTTGACGATTATTTCAACGATTCAATTAGTTCCCTGCTGCATTGAGCTGCACTCAACTTTGGGTGTGTCTACAACACCATCTACAAGACCATCTCTCAAGGAGGCGCGTGCGCTGGAATCATCGAACCGGCCAAATGTGTTTGCTTCTACTTTACAATAAAAATGCCTTTGCAAATATTGGCGGTGCCTATCTCACTATCTCAGCGCACCCAACCGACGGCTTCTACTCGTGGACTGTTGGACCCACAGGTGCTACATTTATGGGCATCAGCTGCTGCCAGGCAGACACTACATCTACTCTCGAACTGCCCGTGGAAACCGCTGGTTGTGGGCGCGCTCTGTCCTTTTGCAATTCTAGGCATCGGCGAAGTGCTCAAGCGCAACGACGCACGAGTTTACGATCGCTACATCACGTTGCTGCATCTAGAGTTCGAAACACGCCTCGGGATGCACTCCCCTAGATGATGACGCCGTTTGTGTACCTCGTACAACACTGCTGCTGTCAAGGCGAAATAATTCGGTTTCTGCGGTCCTCAGCTTCCGCCGTCCTGGGTAGTGAGACAGGACAGGGCATCTCCGCTCGTAATAACGAGTGCCAGGTATTGCCTGGGTTAACGCAACAACACGATACGTGTCACCAACGTAGTTTTAGGGCCTCTCTCCACTGTGGAGTCGTCCGGAATGAATCTTGGACAGGTCTCAGCATCGAAGGATCTGGCGCCAAGTTCTGTTCGAGCAGACCAGGGGATGGAAAAATTGTATCAGGTGTGCGTCAAAGCTGATGAGTGGATGCTGCTCCTCTTCAATGGCTGCGACAGGAAACACGCCCTCGCTGTATATCATTTTGTTGGGGGCTGTTTATACGATTTTTTATGCTCTACACTCGTAGTGTACAGTATCCGTAGGTAGGTGTTGTCGACATTCGTCGTCGCTCCAGCAATAGTACCAAATAATAATAATACCTCATACTCATTCTACCGGTAGTGTTTGCGACTTTGCCCAATTTCGACACAATGGTTGATAGTCCACACTAACTATTCATATCGTCCTACAACATTCCGATAAATTTCCCAAGTGGTCGGGGTTTACGGTCTAAAGTCGAGTATATTGGTATATTTCAACCATTTTGATGAAGCTGGGCCAAGCTCTATACAGCCCTCCATACTACCGCCCCACGTATGAAAACAAACACGGCAATCGCCACCTGGGGGCACGAAATACCTTTCTCTCTTCTTCGAGTATTGACACCTGGTACGATGTCATAATCCCTCAACATTGTATACACGAACATCACGCCTCACCTGCGTTTCCATCCAAGATAGGAGATCAGAGAGTCGGCCCCAGTCCTGTGCCTGGCAGTACTCTTTCAACAGGGGAGTGAACTTAGAGTTGAACTCACCCTGAAACATGGGAGCATGAAGACAATCGTCGGGGCACGCGCGTCAAGCAATGCCATGAAATTCGGTGGGCGTGCTTTTTGGAGTGATTCAAGATGCACGTATTTTCACGCCAAAACTTCATTTAATAATGTTGATATCACTACAAAATATAAGGTTCTCCCGGGTTAGGATTTAAGCCGCACGTTTCTTCTGAGCAATCAACAAGTCTAGTATATAGCTAGCGAGCGTTACGCCCGCGCATCCCAAGCCCACTTGTCGGCCGACACGAGGAGAATGGTATTGAGGTCAGCATCGCTCACCTGCAATAGACCGAGCTGCCGTAGGCTATCCATTACCGGAAACAAACGCAAGAGCCCGCTCGGCAACGTCAATCGGCACCCCGACTATAACGTCATGCGTAATTGCTTGTACTTTGACCAGTAGTTTGACAGGCATTGCCGCTAGTGAACAGAACATGTACGGGTACAAACCTGAATGCCCTCTAGAGGACGCAAGTGCTGTACAAAATAAGTACGCGCAAGAAAATAACCAGTTAACATCCTACTCGGTATACTGATACCTGCTACCAGGTATGTAATAGAGTCGCCTACAGTAGCGTAATTACAGTCGAAACAAAAGCCATGCCAGGCAACACTCCCGATTTCGCGCGGCCAGGCATCTACCACCTGGAACCACATTGGGGGTGAACACCGATTAAAAAAATATATTGTATAAATCGCCCGAATTTGTACCAAGTCCCCAACAAGCGCACCTCCAAGCCGGCTGCCGGCATACGCTCCAGCAGTGCCAGAGCTTCTCGAGGTTGTCCCGCCGAGATGCACGTTTCGAACACCAAATCATACATGGTCTTGTCTGGCGTCCAGCCTAATGGCGCGCTCCCATCATTACATTCTGCCATTTCAAGCACAGCTCTCGCGACTTTCCAGGTTCCAGCTGCGGCACAGGTCTTGAGCGCGCTCCTCACGCGCCGCTCAGTTACCTACCAGGTATTAATCGCAAACAATGTGAGAAGGTTGATTTGAAAAAGAAAAGAAAATCGGCGCGGCTGGCAGTCGTGCTTACTATGGTCGGGCTGTGCAATAAGGCATGCCTTGGCTGAATTTGACGGCTACTTACCATAATAGCTACTACAGGTAGTTGGGTGGCGAAGCAAGGCAACTGACTTGACGTACACCAGGCACTATTCAATGAAAAACACAGATCGATCCACAAACGCGCCAATCATATGCAAAGACGCAGAAGGTAGCGATGTACCGTACGCAACTAACTGTACTACCGACCCAACACCTCGTAACTAGTCGGCGACTTCTAGTCAACCAACTCACAGTCGTGGTGCTTAGTGATGCTAACACCTATGGTAACACCTACCCAGTATACGCTATTTTTTGTAAAGCTGTACCAGGTAGCAATTGAGAAACCCCGGCAGTTGTGACTTCGAGAGATTCATTCCACGAGAGACGCCGAGTCTCCCTGCTTGCACCATCGTCCTTGGGTTGGATAGTGTGAGCCGCATGTCGCCCGAGGTTAAGGTTTTGAACCGCTGGGTATGGGGTATGGTATGGTCAACGACTCGCTGCTACCTGCTGTAATATAGGTACACTTGCGTCTCACCTCGATTCCTTGGGCCAACATAGTGTCGAAAAACTCGAGCACCTTCCGGCGTTGCCCTGCCTGCGATTTCAAGAAAAAACGAAGACCGTACTTTGCATGAGGTCGGTGACAAATCCAAGCGGATGTAATGCAAGCCGCAGCTTTTTGAAATGCGAGGAATATTAGAGTAGACACCACGTGTAAGCTCGTGTGTGGAAGCGCGACATAATAGTATGTATGGTTGACACGAGAACATCGGAGGTCTGGCGAAATGGGAAAACAGCTACAATGCAGCCCAGCCCATCCGAAGGAAAGAACAGTACACCATGCGACGGCACAAGTGCTACGAAGTGCTCCCATGTTCCCGCAATTCCTGAAACAGCAGCCTATCTCACTACAGTAGGCAGTTCGCTACCACCGAAAGCTCACGGGCCTTCCTTCAGCAAGGTGCTTTTTATCTTGACAGGGAGAAAGTGACGGAAACAAAAATGACGATGATACGATTATACGATGACACCATCGCCCACACGAAGCAGCAGCTCAGGGTGCTGGGTTTCGTCAAGTGTCCATCTCGACTTAAGATCAATTAAAAGGAGTTGCATATACTACACTCGCGCGGCAACATGGTATTCACAACAGGTATTCATTTTGCTGCGCGTTCACACGATACGGCTGCTAACCCTTTTAGTTTTGCACTTCACATAACATAAGGTATATTCACACCAGTATCGAATCCACCTCTTACTCCAAGTGCGTACTTGTCCCCAGAACGGGATTGGACTGATACTGTGATACTGTGATATTAATACCGTACTCTTCATTGCTTTGGTCGCATTACCTTACCTGGCTTCCAAAAGCTGTAATAGTATTATTACAGGGGTCCATAGTTAACGGGACCAAATTTTGTTAGTAAAAATAGGCAAATATATAGGTTTTTATGTACACCATAGGTCCTGCTAACTATGGACCCCCGTAATAATAGCAGCCAAACAAAAAGTGATACGAAAATTAAATAGTAGCATCCACCTCACATGACGTAGCACTCCCCCCGCGCTCACCTGTGCACATGCAGCTATAGCAGCGCCGTACGTGTACCCGTTCGGCTCAACGCCTGCAGACGGCATTACGTCGAACAGTCGTAATGCTTTCCTCCACTCGCCGGCCTTCCCCAACCCTCCTATTACCGTCGTGTAAGAGATAACATCCGCCTTGAACCGCACGAGAACGAAACAAGAGCAGCAAGGAGAGGCAGGCAGGCAGGTGTGAGAGGAGAACGGTGCCTTGCGACGGTTTACAACGTGCTGCTGCGAGGTGGAGGCGTTTGAACCCTTGACGATAGACGTGTGGAGTTTCATGCGAGCTTGTCGGGTCTTGAAAAAAGCGAGATAGGCCCACGAAAAATCCTGGAACAGTACCACGCGCCACGATCGCTAGCTGAAGCAATTACAGCGACGGTTTTGCACTACGTAGACGAAGCGACAGACCCGAGCAATACTCTACAGAGTGGAGGGTCGCCGTGCCGCATGCTGATTGAGACGTCTCTGGTATAATAGGGTGACCGTAAATCTCTCGCCTCTGTCTGAACAAGACAGTGCCATGCTTCGACGTATATACTTTGCTGGTGTATGTCACAAAAATGCCCGCATCTTACATGAACGCGACCTTCCGTCTTCATGCGATTTAAGAGCTCCACCGCTTGGTCGCACGCTCCTCCCATAGAGAGCGCGTGCAAGACCGAGTTGTAGGTGATCACGTTGGCCATGTCCCCGATCTCATTCAGCACGTCTAGCGCCATTTCCCACAGGCCGAACTGATTAAAAGGGCGGAGGGACGCCGGGGAGATTCAGTGTGCTCCTACACATTTAACACGCAGATGAACGATCATCTTGTACAGGACGATGCTGTCAGGACGGAGGAAGAACCAATAATATAACCGAGACGCCGTAGTCTTTCAAACAACACCAGGTATCAGATACAGAGTAGTGTACAGTATGTGTCCGATAAAAATAAAAATCCCGTATAGATCGCATCAACCAATGTCGCGGGTGACGAGCTTGTCAATCTCATTTTCGTGTTGTGTGTGTAAAGAGAGGCATGATTACCCTCGCGAGGTCGATAGTTGTAAACCCCTAGATAGAATAGTGACCGGGTGAGAGCCGCTCGCCAAGATCGGCACTGACATTCTATGAAACGGGCTATCCCGTCTGGCTACACACAGGCACACAGAATTTCGTGCGAACCTGGTTCATCTTTAGTCACTGTCGGCTTCGGTTCCTACATCCAGACCCCCAAATTAGGATGGTGCACCAAAGGCAGCGAGAGCAAGCCGTCCACTCGCACATCCTCACAGATTAGCAGGCGCGGTGTCGACGCCACGTGCGTATGAGGTGCAGCGAAATTTACCTTTTGCATATTGTTGATACTGTCTGTATACAGTACATTATACAAAGGGTGCGTACCTTGCCGAGTGCCACGATTCCAACGTTGTAGGTGACGACGTCAACCTTAAGCTTCTCCGTCCGTATTGCTTCGAGCAAACCTGCACGGCAAAAGGCAGACAACCAGTCAGTGCTTGCCCCAAATTCGAGGGTGCGTCAAATATGATGTATCGAGATTGCACAATTATGCCTCGATTTCGTGCAAACCTCGCAGGCAGCGCCTTGGCGGTTGGTTGTTCCTGTAGGCGATGCTAATACCATGCCTTTAGACCTTGATATACAAACTAGTTTTAGCGTATGGCGCGGACAGTCATAGGGTCAACCCGCGGTCTCCATGTTTGTGTGGGGGGTAGAGTTGGGGGTAGGGCCGCAAACAGGGGGCCCATTCGCTCAGCTCTTCAGGTGCAGCGTACTCGACGTTTCTCTATAATAGGCGATACTACTATCATGGGTAACAGGTACTCACGAATGGTGCAGTCAGCCGTGTCGGCCTTCTCCGAAGCTTCCAAAACCTGGGTCAGCAACCGCTCGTCGGCTGGGCAGCCCGCTTTCTCCATGGCAGCGAGCAAAGTCTCCGCCACATTCCATCGGTTGCTTCGGACGCACTGCCGAGTCAAAAATCCAAGGGTGAGGGTGCCAACAGCATCGCCAGAAGAAACGGATGAAACACACTGTAGTGCGAGTGCATGGGCGGTGCTTGGAAGGCGAAACGGCCCAAAGCAAATACAGAAAGGTAAGTAACGCCGCCAAGTCGCACGCAAGTTTTGATGACACGCATGACACACCACCACAGACCCCCATGCTCGTCGAGCGGCATTCTGAGTGCGACATCAAAGTGTTGATCTTCGCCGAATGGCAGTTTCAAGGAACAAGTGCAGCAGTGAGTAAGTAGCTTTGACGCGGAATTCTACGAAATGGGGAGAAAAAAAAGTGCCGTGGTATACATATACTAGTAGGTGCTATACACCAAGTATGACGGAAGAAGTACCGTCGTATACATACCCTACTGTAGTATGTCCTACTGTAGTAGGTGGTATAGAGGGAGAAAGAGAAAGAGAAAGACATGTGTCACCTACCCATGACGGGGGGAACGTATGAAGTAATCAGAACCAAAAATCCGGTGACTGAAACACACCACTCTGGCCGAAAATATAAGGATATGTTATACACTAGTATCAAAACCAACCGTTCCCTATATTTCCGTCCAGAGTAGTACACTGTTACTTGTTGTTTGGGTCCATCGTGGCACCTGATTACTATCGCCCCCCATACATGTATTGTTATGTATCGTCATGTATCGTGACTTATGAGGGTAGGACAGGGAAATAGGACTCATAACCTATTAATAATATGGCGTGTGAAGATACTGTACACTGTAGGGGGATACATGGTTTTTGGGTCCATCGTGAGTTCTGATCACTATGTATTAGTATGGTCCTCTGTAATATGTATTAGGTTACCAGGCATATAACAAGACGTTTATCCTCTTGTCTCACCGCCAGCAGCACCGATCGAAACATCGGTTTCAGCACAGCCTTGTCGTTGCCAAACTTTTTCTCCGCTTCCCTGAATATCTCCATGGCAGCTTCCCACTTCCTCGCTCGGGAACACGCATCTATGGCGGCTTCGTAGCATTGCTTTTGTGAGGGATAATCAGACAGCATACACCAAGAGGACACGAGAAAACATAAGAGGGCAAAACAAAGCAACGAGGGTTCGCATAGGATGGCAAAATGCGGCCTATAAGGTATGAAACAACGAACACTCCCTGCAAGAGCGCAAACATGCAAAAACTTACCGTGAGCTCACAAGAATCCCCCCGCACAACCCCTTACTACAAGGTCCACCATCGAACACCCATGGATAGTAATTTGCTCCATTTCCCAATACGCCTGATGGTTGTATGCACTCTTACGCGATTCGGTTAATACTCTTCATCCACTGCGACTCTTCGGCGAATCGCGCGAGACCAGAGCAAAAATTGATCATGTTGCAGGAGTGTTGCAGAGTTTTGCTGCTGCACAGCGTTGAAATGCTACCAGTTCCATCAATAGGATATCGCGTTGCAGTATCGCAAGGCTTGTATGTTACCCACACAATGCATACACAGCATGTGACGCATACAGTACAACAGTAGCGCCAAATACAGTAAACATTTAAACGTGTGCCGCGCCGAGGTGTGTTTGCCGAGCTTACCGGCCCGCGCATAACCCCGTGGCTTTCTGCTCCGTTGAAAACCTCCATCGCGAAATCCCACTTCATGCCATTGCCGCACGCTGCGATGGCCTTGCTGTAGCACGTATCGTTGCCCACAACCCCTTTGCGCGCGACCGGGGGGTAGTCAAGAAATAGTATTATTAATAGTACAAGAGGTGGAAAAGGAGGGAAGCAAAGGTCAAGCACGAGAAAGCTAGGGTGATGCATAGTTGATCAAACGTACCGCAATCAGTAGTACGAGGTGGCTACAGAGCCCTACACATATACAGTAGTCCAGTTCAACCCGACCTCGAGGACAAAATCTCTACCGTGGCATTCAGTATATAGGTACAGTAGAGGCGATCATGGCAGCAACATGCACAAGACTGTGTGATGGTCGCAGCGTCGCGGTCCTCATGGCGTACAATGGTTGCATTTTGAAAGCGAGAAAAAAAAGTGGCAACTGCGTGCACGCCCCTTCGCAAGTCAAGCGTGTTGGCAACAACTCAATTCTCACTAACTGGTACTGATGGTAGTCAGTGGATGCCTGCCGTAAGCCTTACTGGTAGTACTGTAGTGTTGCGCAAGGCTCTATACCTAATGTCCTGGAACGCTACTTATCCCACCGCACATAGTTCAAAGTTTCGAATAACTTCGATTTTGCCGGGTAACACCGGCATTCCGCGTACTGCACTAAGAATGACACAAGTCATGGCTCACTCCAACAAGTCCCCCAGATTTCACTACTTGACTACACCCGAGAATCTAAAATGTAAACAATACCCTCTGCTTTGTACCAGCGTCTCCTTGTATGACCCTCCACACGTAGCCATACCTTGCTCTAGCATACGGCCGAGAAGGTCGTGTGCCGCAATGGCACTTCTCTCGTTCCCCGCCATGGCCAATCTGCAAGAGACCAAGAGACGCGTTGTCCCAAGATGAGAACAAGCACGAACGTCAGTATTGGCATTGGCATTGACATTGACATCAACACGAGCATTAATATCAGCATGTTTTTACACGTCGGCAAAAACATCAGCATCAGCAAAAACATCAGCATTAGCACAACCATCTATTTTAATAACACCAGGATCAGCGTCAGCACACGCATCAGCGCCAGCACCAAGAGCAAACATATGTACCGCGTGCGATTATATTCCCAGCCTTGCCCTCGGTGGTGTCAATGGCCATTTCTCGTCACACCCGCCTTGTCCCAACCATGGAACTACGCGCACGTGCATGGCACCAATGATGTAAAGACTAGCCTAATCGATATATAACACAATCGCTACATTGTACTACAGTGATACAGGAAACTCACGCCAAAAGAAAAGTGTGGCTGTGGACGACCCGGAGAAGAAAGTCATAAAACTACTATTGATCGTACCTGGCGATGGTCATTCTTGGATTCAATCAAATCGTGAAAGAAAATCCAACCATACCAGGTAATAGTTATCATACGGTATGAGCATCCCGATGTAATTAGCTGAAACCCAACGAACGGAAACGTACGTCGTCTAGAAAAAGCCATAAACTCTTTAGCGCGCAGTGATCGGACTGCTTTTCCCACAGCGCACCCGGGCGAAGCAATGGCGTACACTGGCAACGGGCGATATCATGGTGCAGAACAAGATGATACATGGCAGTGATGGTAATGACGGCAGTGACCAGCTCACTCACGCGGCAAATGTAGCCGAATAGGAAACGACGTTCGGCTCCACTCCGTCAGTCTGCATAGATGCGAGGATGCTCACGGCCTTCTTCCAGTCACCAGCCTGTACGTTCAGCGTGCGAGAGCAATGTCTTCGTATTTTTAGAACTGCGACAAAATATTCCATCGTACTATTTCCAAGTGGACTGTCTCCAAAAATATGGGTGCAGTTATAACTAAGGGTGGAGCTTTATTTCCACCCGTACATGGCATACCATGGCATGGACGACAGACAAGAGATACGTCATGTCGGCAACGAAGGTTCAAAAACAGAAGATGGCCAAGTCCACCAAAAAGGAGCAAAACTGCGCGCATTTCCCCAGCAGAAGAATCACTCGAACAGCGCGCTGAATGAGTAACGCTAGGGTTAAGTAGTAGAGATGAGGTACCCGTAAAAGAGCAAACTGTCGTCCAGCGAACGACTTCGCACGCTGTCTGTGGTACCGCACTTCTCGCAATGAATCGTAGCCGGCTCCCATGCGGTTTCGAGTACGCTTGAATCTGGGAGCAGCAGCGCATGTGGAAATCAGTGACATTTTACGGTGTAAAGTCGCAACGTCACACCATCCTTACGAGCAACACACCGCGAAACTCGGGAAGAAAATTCGGCAAGGTAGCACCCCCTTTCAACATCGTTCGTTGCCACCGCGACAACAAGACGATTTCATGGAAGCCACACACGCCTCCTGCACAGTGCAGAACTGTCTTCCTAAAGCAAAAAGCAACTGAGCAGCAGCAATTGGGCGCGCACTCACTCTGGCTGCTGCGGTGATCAGCCCCGTGCAAGTGAAAGAATCCGGCTTGACTCCGTTCTCCATCATTTCTTGGTAAAGCGACATCGCCTTTTTCTGGCTGCTGCGCTTTGCCGCAGGCTGAGATGACGACGTTATAGCTCACCAGACACTGAGCAAACGTCACCAGATCGACCAAGGTAACATTCCAGTGTTTTTCGGTGTTTTTCGTCGTGTACTTTGGTGCGACGCAATGGCATCTTCGCGACGACATAATGCGTACGCAGTTGGGCACTTAACTATAGGCGCGGGTGGACAGCACCTATCCCCTGCATGACGACGAAGCAATGGCTACATTGTTCTGCGCCATGAAAGCGCAAATGCCGCTTGACATAACACATTGCTCATCTACATAGACTGCGTGCGTGACAAGCTCCGCGGCCGTTCGGTTCAGGCCCCTGAGGTATGTATACCTAAAAGGCCGGCGCAAGCCCTAAAACCTATTGTTGCTACTGCTCACGGCTGTCCCCATCGACTCACCAGCGCTACACCCCGAGCAATCAACAGCGCTTGTGACCGCCGTTTTGGGGTTTCGTTTACCGAGGAGCTCGCGTGCGCAGTGTGATACTTCAGTTGATCAGCGAAACAAGATACAGTCAGGCGAGGTACAAGGGGAAGGTACGTACGACGGAAAGGTACAAGACCGGCCTGACGCCGGTCCTCGGTTCTGCGCCAAATGCCACTGACTGGGCCACCGTATATGCCGGTGAACAAGCGCCACTGACCGAGGCGATTGGGGTATTTGGGTCAATTGATGCAACTGAGGCAACAGAGGTAAGTTAGATGACAAAAGGTAACATTAACATTGGGGTGGTTGAGGGGGTCTCACCGGCTTGATCCCCTTCTCTTTCATCGCTCCAAAGAGCTCCAGCGCTTTCACCAACTGACCGTTTCGAACATAAGCGCTGAGCACAGTGTTGTACGTCTTGCGGTGGATCTACGAGCGGTAGCAAAATAAACAATACGGAAAACACACAAAGGCAGCGAGAACGTTCCGGGTGAGGTGGTCGATCAGCGATATTCAAGTTGAAGCAGACTTGCCGTGACTGGGCATGATCACGAGGGTAGACGGTGCTGTAGCTCTTGCCAAGCCGATGTACGACTGCAACCCGACGACGTCAAGGAAGACTTGATTTTTCGAGCATGTTACACTTGCTGCTGGGGGGTCGACTGCGCTGAACCGCAATGTTTCGGCGACGGCAGTCGCAGTCAAAAAAGCAATACCGCTAGATGTTTACCAATAGCAATGTGTGTGTTGTCTTCACATTAAACCGTTATTTCTACCCAATTACAACAGTACAGCCAGTGTCCGTCCTGATTTATTATCCTAGAGAGATACCAGGTACTCATTGTGTGGTCACAAACTGTGAGATGGAGAAAAGCCCAAACGAAAATGATCGCAAATGAATGGGTAAAGCAAGTGAACTGCCAACGTAGCGAGTACGAGAACATAACAACACACGCCAGGCCAGAAAATAAGAACAAAAAGGGAATAAAACAAAACTAATCATTAAATGAAACATAATCCAATTGACGCAAACAGATCAGAAAGGCTGCTAGAAAGAAACGGATACGTACTCAAGAGGAACAAATAACTGCTGCACGGCCGAAGCAACACGAAGGAGGAGGAAGATACTGGCATAAGGGTGGCGGGGAATAAAGGAAACAAAAAGAGAAACAAGGCGAATAGCAAGGAAGAGGCAAGAGATAAATGGTAAATTTATACTCAAGGCGGTGATCCTAGTAACATGGGCTCCCGTCTCGGCTACAAAACCGATTCGGGTGTCAAGTATCGGTACTGCCGCTGTCGCGCCACCTCCCAGTGCGCAACTGAGCAATAGAAAGGAAAAAAAAAGAGGATTACATTATGGATGTCATGAAGGTTTAAAATGGCTGCTGCATGCCTACCGCTGGCCGAGAATGCTTCTGTAAAAAGTCCTGCTGGAACGCACAAAAGCCGTTGAGATTCACGGCTGGCGTGTATGTGAATGCGTAATATAGCACGGAAACATGAAACAAGTTGTAGGCACCCGCTGCGCGATAGACACCGATGATTCGGCAACGACCACGGGCTACAACAGTATAGTATAGTACAGTACATACATTCCACCGATTACAAACGACTGCCGGCGCAAGAACTCGAAATATGCGGCATGTCTTCGGCGCTCAAGTTACGAACACTCTTCCTTCTCCGCAAACAGCGCCAATTGGGATCGACCTCTACCTCACCTCGGTGCCCTCGGCCTCCATCTCGTCGAGATACTGAGCAGCCTTTTGCCACTGCCCAGCTCGACCACAAGCGCTAACCACAGCCGTGTAGCTGCGGGCAAGAAAAGCACAGCATGCACGTACAGGTAGGTGGAAAATCAAACACGGCGTTCCTTGACGTTGCGTCCAGCACGGTCGATCATCTGAATACATCATGCCCGAACACACCTCGGGTCTACAAAACAACCTTACTATTACTTGTAGGGTTCAAGAGGGAGAACAAGCCAAAGCGCGAGAGCGAGGCTGTCGTAAACCCAAACGTTTCGCGAAACTATTCACCTGTGAGAGTTCACTTGCAAGCCCTCGGCTAGCATGTCATCTACCAGCTGAACGGCTGCGCGCCATTGTCCTTGGTCACCGCACTTCCAACAAAACAACAAAAAGGGGAAGGCAAAACGGGGGTAAGCTGCAAAGGAGATAAAAACACGTTAAACAAGCACTAAACGTCGTACACACGATGCGCAGGTGTTTGTCCGGCCAAATGGTGCTGTTGAACCAACAAGTGACGAAACATACATCTTGATGCCTTAGGCCCTGCGAGGGTCACACATCGCAAGCCGTCTGAGGCCCCAACGTCGGTTCCGACGGTGCTGTTATCATTGCATTACCGAGTAAAAGCAGGATAGCCCGAGGTTGCAAGAGACAACCTCCTGTACGTGGAAAACTACACAAAGTCCGGGAAATGTTCGGTCAGGAAATATTTAATCCCTGGCTATTTGTGGCACTCACCGAGCGGAGGACGATAGCATGGTTCACGGTGGTCGTGGGGATGCCTTTATCCCGCATCTCCTGCAGAAGGTCCAAACACACTCGCCATTTCCCACACGTTGCGCACCTGCCAAGATAGCCATGTAGCTGTGAATCCATTACTTCAAAAGTCTTGCCCTACAAGCCGTATGTGATGTGTGATGTAGAACGTGCCATAAATAGCTACAACCTAGTTTCCGTACACGCCTCTTGATACTACAACGCTCACTCGCAAAGTCCTAACGATGCCAGCATGGTTCTCCGCCATTGACAATGTGGGCTCGTACAAAGAAAAAAATATCTCCGAAAACGTGGCCGGTTGCGCTCTCTCAAGAACACACTTATCAAACACATGATCCAGACATTGCCGGTCGGGGCTGGATCGCGGACGAGTGCTCACGTTTCGATCACTGCTCGATAGCTGAACGAGTCCGGCCCATCAGTGGCACCTCGTAGTTGTCCCAGCAGTTGAAGAGCCGTGTCCCACTTCCTCGCTTTCCGAAGCCTGTCATGGCGGACAAGCACGCGTGATAGTGTTAGAGCCGGGTAGGAGACAGAGGGAACAAAGGACACGCAGATAGCACGGGTGCAGACAGCTGATCTATACATCGGTTCCTGATGAGTGCTCTATTCAGGATCGAACTGTGTACGTTATGTCTCGTTCAAGGCCAAGATCTAGCGAAACACGCCTTCGCTAAGATACGAGTGCCGAAAATGTGCTGTGTAGATGATATAACCCGGTATCATAAATACCAAAAGTAGCAAGCAACTTACGCATCGAGGACGGCGTTCACGCTCCACAAAGTTGGTTCCAATCCTGAAGCCTGCATCCTCCCCAGGAGGTGGTGGCCCTCTTTCCATCGTCCGCAGTTGCCGAGGGTTGTCAGCAAAGCGTTGAGGGTGCCGACGCTCATCGCGAAGCCTTCTGATTGAGCTCGCTGCATTGCGGGCATCACGACCGAGGTTGTTCGGGAAAGGAGATAAGATGGCTGGAGTCAGTGGAGTCAGTCACTCTTCGCTGTACCCACAAGCATGACTTAAACGATACGGTGTGAGGTTTCCATGAACTGATTGCTTATTAACTGTTTGCGAAATCACTCAAGCACCATCCAAATAAAAGCGCGTGGAGCAAGGCCACTCTCGCCTACTCGTAGATATTAATAGCTTGATGATTGGGCTTGAATATGTGTCGGAGAGCAAGTTTTTAGCGCATCTCAAAGATCAATCCGGGTGTAATACGCATGAACGATAGCAGTCCATGCCGATAGCCGAGAGGTTTTTAGCATCCGCAAAATTCGGGTTATCTCGTGCCATGCGCCATGCGCCGTCATCAAAACAAAACGGAATGGAGCAGCACAAAATCACGAAGAATTCCAGGTACACGAGTTTGTGCGCAGCGGCTAGCATAATAATACCAGGATGAATATCATGAACGCAAGACCCCCCATGTTCGCGTGACAAGCTACGTTGAATAACGTCAACACCTGGCCAGTTGGGCCTGAACTCTCAACCACAAGCACGCCATCACACGACGTCTCCACAAACTGGCCGTCACCACAGGCTTTCCGATTCCCCGCGGTGACGTAAAAATATCATCTACAAGTCTTGACAGTCATTTGGTCCACTGACACACATCGTTCTCCCACAGAGAAGCATGCTCATGTCAGCAAGGTACTACAAACGTATCTGCACCTTCTCCAGCTCAAGTGCCAGGCTCCATCGCCTGCTCCTCGCCATGGCGACGATAGCACTCGAGAAAATGCCAGCATTGGCAGGGATGCCTTTTTCTGTCGGCTGCATCAGTTCCTCCACCTTCTCCCACCGCATCTCGCGCCCAAGAACCTTCAAGGCATAGCGTACGGGTAATCACGCGAGGTCGCACACGGAAACAAGGTATGTACCAGGTATACATCATACCAGTTACCAAGTGTACAGATATCGCGGAGGGTGACGTGACAAGAGTGAGTACGGGTGACCACCAGTGGAGATGCAGGTACAGGGCACAGTTCCGCACAGACAGTACAAGGTTCCCTGGGAAGCTTGTGGCATGCACACAACTTGATGCTGGTTCGCGTGCAAGGAGCACGCACGTACATATAATATGAGCTACTACTGCAACTTGCTATTTGTACTCGTACTCGTACTCGTATGATATGCCTACGGCATACTTGAATGAAACTACGTACCAGGTAGAAGCTACGCTTGTATTATACCAGGTGCACTATTTACCAGGTATGTTGGCGCAGGCAACGCTCAAGGTAAATGTCACTCGACGTATTTACATACAGCACAGCAGTATACGGGGTATACATGACAACCTGGGTTTCACATCAAGTCGGTGGCAAGCGAATGAGTCGATACAACGGTAGTAGTAGTAGTAGTAGTAGTAGTAGTAGTAGTAGTAGTAGTAGCAGCAGCAGCAGCAGTAGTATCGAATCGAGGGATCGAGGCATCGGGGTAGTCTGGGAAGAGATATCGCCATGTACATGCTGTAGCATCCGCGAAAGTGCAACACCCACAAGGCTTAACACAACCGAGCTCTCAAGTATCATGAGCCTATCACGAAGGCACCGAGAAGTAGGTTTCTCGTTCCCATTTTTCCCCAAATCTGAAAGTCGAGGAACAAATGGGATGAGGGGGCGAGGACCAAGCGAAACGTAGAAAACATGCCGACTGTGGCAGACGTTATGCGTGCTTCGTTAGACGAAAGCGTATGGTAACTACGGTGGGGGGCAGGCTGCGGTATCTGAGAAAATATAGTGTGGGAGACCACCTACATAAACGCTCCGCCTTTGTCGCCCCTCAAGCACGACATAAGCGTATGTTAGTTCCGGAAGAACCGCACGGAGACACGCTACAACACTGCGTGCCGACAACCAGGTAAACGCGTTCCGGGTGCATCACACCGCGATCGCATACCTCAGCGCCTATCACCGTCAGAGGGGTCTGGAAAATCGTACACGACGTTCCCACGGGACAACCAACGGTAGCAGAACCCCTAATCAACTAGGCTACAAGTTTGGGGACAATAAGGATTAGAAGGCACCCGCAAAAAGGATACGCATCAAAAGAGCGACGGCATTGAGATAAGAGAAGGGTCAACAAGTATGGGTGTGATCTCATGCCGCAGCAGAGAGAACCCTCATTGATCCCAAACTATATACGAATTAACGTACGACGCGATGTTACAACAGTATCATGAGCCACGAGGAGGCTTTCCATGTCGTAATGCCTGCTGTTGTTGTTCCTGCTTCTAAGGCTGTATGTCATAGAGTTTCCAGGTACCAGGTATAGGTATGTAGCCTCCGTCTTGGGGTCACAACGGCAAGTTTAAACCTTTGTCTATCGTATACCTGGTACTCCATACCTATGGGACGTGTCCCTTCCCCTGCTGCTGTGGTACATACCCGTCAGAGCAGCAAGTCCTAAGTAGCAGTACTGCCTGCTGTTGCTGCTGCAGTGTTAGTTACGTCTGACAAAGCAAAATCGTCTAAACCGTACAACAGCAATTCGACTAGTAATGCACCTTGATGTGATCCTGAAGAAGCCGTTGTCGGACGGCCACAGTCCCTGTCCGCCCTGATCCCACGAACGGCACACTCAGTCGCGACACTTTGGACCTTGCGATCCCAGCAGCATGGCGTTGTGCATCAAATGCTGTGAGGGGCTGATCACCGTCAACCTCCGTGGATGGTAAGGTAGCAACAGCTAATTGGGTCCGTTTTAATGCGATGTGAACTTTCGAGTGGGGCACAGCACGCCAGCAAGCAAGGCTCTGGCTGAAGGAACCTGAAAAGGCTAGTGATTGACTGTGAAGGGTCATCCTTCAAGCTCCTCTCTGTATGTTTACACGTGCCTACATACATGCGATGTCTCCGGGGGGCAATTGCCCAAGGGTTTCTATAAGTTGATGCTGACGTTTCGATACGGGGCGGGCGATACTGGTAAATCTCCGTAGATGTCCTTGGATACAGCAACCAACGCCGACGGGCGCAGTGCTGGGCAGTTAACCGTTATTCTCAGGTCGGACACCCCAAGTAGTCCAACGTACCAGTATGTCCCCGTAGTGTCTCAGACAGTCAGCTTTAGGTTTGGTCCTAGGTCGTTACGAGCAGTCAGTACAGGTATGCTACCACGGGTACGCGCGAAGGTGAAGGAAACACGCGTTTTTTTTACCGCTCCACTACGCTCCTGTCGTGGTCGTTGTTCATATCCACACACACACACCACACACCTATACGACCAGGAGAAAAGACAATTCACAATTCACCAATGCAAGTTGGTCTACGTGAATCGTGGGGCCGACACTTGCCGTCATGCGTCGTAAACGGATCATGTGTGTCCCGCCATTCTACGTAAAAAGCCTTGGTATGTACGTGTCCCCCTCGATATTAGAATACACCTACGTACATACATGTAGACAGGATCCTGCTGTTTTAGGAGGATAGGATAGGATACAATGGTACCAGTAGGCTTTGACGGCTACCAGGCACGATGATGGATTGAGGATCGAGCCACGTGCCACGGCTCGTTAGGAGGACCGCGTGCTCAACAGCTCTAGCGTTGCCAGCAATCGAGCACACCTACCAGGAGTATTGAGTTTTATTATTGCACGGCCAAGGAACGGGGTTGGCGTGCTTATATTCCACAAGTGTGTGTGTACTCCTTTATTGTATTAGTCGGATTTGTATGAGGACGTGGAACATCGCATATATTTTGGTCTCTGTTCAGCACCCCCTCGCGCTGAAAATCTGCGAAAATCTGCGTATTCTCTCTTGTTTGTTTTCTATGCTGATTCTTGCATGTTTTTTCGTTTTTTCTCTCTCTTCCCTTTTCGTGTTTTCGATATCGTTTTCGATTTCGAATTTTCGACGTCGAAGCGTTTTTATCCTGTCTTATCATGATGAATGGTTGAACACGTTCGCCAGATGAAATTTTCACCACATGCAAAGAATTGTGAAGAAGTTTTGTTATATTTTCTATATATTTGTAGATGTTAGCATAGTATTAATAGTTAAGTTCAAGTTTGTACGAGGGAGGCGGAATATTATGTTACCTCGTTTCTGTAGGGAATACTAGCTGCCTGCTGGCACTGCTGTTCTGTGCCAGATCTAGAGGCTACCGTTGACCGGTTCCACTCGATTGAGTGCGGCAGCCGTACTTAAGTGGGATGAATTTTTGTCTAAAATTGTCGTATGATACTGCCGCACTTTTGTTCTGGAGAGATCTTCACTTTCTGTTAGTCTTTTTTTAGAACAACACTTCACATTGTCGGATGGCAAGCATAATAATAATAAAAAATTAATCTACGGAATCAAGACAAACATGATTTTATACAAAAATAAAAAAGGATTTAGGAATTTCGAAACGGTGTTCATCCCAAAACAATTTGCGAAATTTCGAAAACGGTGTTGTTATATTTTCAAGTTTGTAGACGTTTTAGGTCAGCGTACGTACCAGGTACCAGTGTTATGATACTGCCTTGTATGAGGTTGAAAGCCCGGCAACTACCTGGGTTCAGTCACTGGGAACGTATTTGTAGTACTTACAAGGCGTATCTTAGATGGAAAACCAGGGTTTTCCAGAGGCGCACGAGCTTGGTCTCAGTCTCCGCGTGCACGAAAGGAACAAAACTGCTCTTCTTCTATAGCTAAGCAAACAACACATGTGAGTACCAACGTTTACCGACGTAAAAGGCAGACCTGTCCAGGCGTACAAAGTGTCCCGCAAGCTTGATCATAACAAATGCCGCCGTGGATAGCTGATTTTCGCTTCTTGACTGCACTCGTTATTATTTTTTTTTTTGGCGTCTTCCTGGGCCTTGGGGGATGAATTTTTGTCTGCCCGATATGTTTCTGGTGTGTTTTCTTTTTTTTCAGACTGGATTGGGCATGTGTTTTTGCGTATTCTGTCCTGCCTACCCCCCCCGCTCAGTGTTGGGACTGGTCTGGGCACTCGGCCGCTCAATTGCGGCCCAGGACGCGCTTTCAGAGTCGTGGACTGGGTTTAGGTGGTTCTTGCCGTCTTCCGTGTTATTTTTTCTTTTCCTTCCCGTACTCACTTTTCGCTTTTCCGTGCATCTTCCTCGCCTCCCCCCCCGTGCGGGCGGCACGGCGATGGTTTTCATCGACGATTTCCTCCTGCCCCTTAAGGCTAGGTCTTCCCTTTATTTATTTTACGTACTTTGCCGGCTTCGTTGCCTCGCCGTTCAGAAGTGTGGGAGTGGGTTTTGAGGAGCCGCATCTTCGACTCATGTTCTAGTTCGTGGAAACCCGTAATTCTGCATGTACGGCTCATCAGAGTGGGCTAGTGTTATGATACTGCCTTGTATGAGGTTGAAAGCCCGGCAACTACCTGGGTTCAGTCACTGGGAACGTATTTGTAGTACTTGGAAGGCGTATCTTAGATGGAAAATCAGGGGTTTTCCAGAGGCGCACGAGCCTGGTCTCAGTCTCCGCGTGCACGAAAGGAATAATAAAACTGCTCTTCTTCTATAGCTAAGCAAACAACACATGTGAGTACCAACGTTTACCGACTTAAAAAGCAGACCTGTCCAGGGATACAAACTGTCCCGCAAGCTTGATCATAACACCAGGTATCCCTGGAGGGAGCGAGGTACAAGGAAGCAAGGATGGGGGGGGGGCAGGCAGGCAGGGAGGAGAGAGGGAGGGGAGGGGGGGGGGGGGGGGGGAGGAGGGACGGAGGGGCGGAGAGAAGTGAGAACCTGACTATACCACTTGTATAAAAAACTGCTGCGACCACCTGAAGGGTGCTTTGTGCTTCGGTTTGCCTGTTATTACCCTTGGTTCTTAGTCTCACTCTGTTTATATGAAGTGGTGCTGCTCGTCCTTTGCAAGTGTCTGCCACATCCCCTGCCAGGAGGCACGACCGTCTTTTATTCGATTTTTCCTTCTTCTCTTTCGTTTTTATTTGTTTGCTTCTGTTTTTGTTTTGTTTTCTCTCTTTCTCAGAATGTGTATGTCTTGCCTGTCGTATCCAGTACGTTGACATGGCATTGCATTGTCTACTCGGCTTACTGCATACGTAACAACGTAGTATATATGTGGCGTAGTTTTGTGACCACATAACTTGTAACTCTCTAGGATTGAAGAATCGGCACGGACACTGGTTGTGTTGGATGTCAGTGGGTAGAAAGAACACACTTGAAAAAAGAGCTGCAAATTTTTTTTAACAAAGTTTCACAGAAAGGTGAAGCTTTTTTGTTTAGGCCAGATCTTATGCAATTTTTTTTTAGGTGATTATATGACTGTTTACGGAGGCTTCGGGGTATCTGGTCCCATTTCTTATCAGATTTTATTAAAATCACGTCTTATGGGGCCTGTTTGGTGGAAAAAATGTTCCTCCGAGATTTTATCACTCATGAAATTCGATTAAACGAGTTTTTTTACAGCCTTTTCTGATCAACTCTGAAAGTGATAAAATTTGCTTTTGCGCAAGACCTCGGATGCGTTGTACTATTTTGTATAGGTTATAGGCTGGGATCATGATGGGTCACGACGCTATACATGCTTGGTTACTCCTGGTCACAGCTGGGCTCCAGCACTTGTGCATCGGCCACCACGGAGAGAGAGGGCATCAATACCTTGGCCACCATCGCGTCCCTTGCGGCCGCCCAGCTGCAGCTGCTCTAGGCCAAACCACTTTGGAGACGAACAGGACAAGACTGCAGCAGTATCAAACCATCCAACGGTTTTGTTTCTGACTGTGACGGCCGCAAGCAGATCATGCTCCGCGAGAGTGAGAGTTCCTTGCTGGTCCAGCGACCAGCAAACCTCTTACGCAGCTCCCCAGGAGGTTCCACATTCCGTTCCTTCCTTCGAGGAGCTGGTGGTAAAGGTTGATCGCCCAACCCGGCGTGAATGACTCGTTCGTGTCGTGGTCCACGTGGAGTTCAAAATCTCGGTTATGTTCTCTTCTTTTTAATTCTCCCATGAAATAAACCAAAGATACGATAAGACGGCACATGGCGCGCCGATCTGGTGTGGCTTTTTGCTTGCGGAAAATCCGATTTCCTGCCTTTTTCAATCACCCAGAAAAAATTGCATAAGATCCGGCCTTACCCTGTAGGACCGCACTACTATCGTTGTAGGTCAGCGTGCGTACCACGGGTACAAGGTACCAGGGAGCAAGGTACAAGGAAGCAAGGATGGGGGGGGCAGGCAGGGAGGGGAGGAGAGGGGATGGGGGGAGGGAGGGAGGGAAGGAGGAAAAAGCCTTTGCTACTGTTGTGCCGCTGATCGCTCGTAGCACAGTATAAAAATGAATTTCATCCAGCCTATTCCACTCGAAAATAGAATTGACAAAACAAAATTCCGCTGGCCTCGGGCGAGCGATTGCTGCTGCTCGTCCCGTCACCCCGTTTGGGATGCTGGAAGTCAACATTGATAACTCCACACACAGGGCACCCGATGAGGTGTGGTTTGTACCATGACGATCGCCTCCACAAGGACTTCGACTGCGCCGTGGAACTGTTACAGCGCGACAGTGCTTCGGGAAGAACAATACGGCGCGAGACAGATGATCTAATCAGTGTCACGCGTCGGTTTATTCGATGGGCAGATGGCAAGCTTTGATTAGCTCCACAGGGCGAATCTTATAGGGGCAGGGAGGATCCCCAGTGTGGCAACGCCTTCAGTTCCGTGTAAAGAACCAGTAACGAGGTCACGGAACAACCCGGTGCTTAATAAACACCAAGTGAAGCAAAGAAAGTCAAAGCCAAGTTATCTGTGATTCCTGTCTTATCGACCCCCAGCCCTTTGGGCCCTGCCTTGTCCGTTGTGCCGATCATCGTGCCTGTGGTGCTTCGTTGATTGCGCACTCTGACTGCTTGGAAATACCGCATCTTGCATCGATTCACTTTCTGCGTGACCCGATCATTACTGCACGAAGGCACTTCTCGAAGTCTCAAACAACAGGTGAGCCGGCATCAGACATCTAACGAGAGCGGATCCTTTTTAGGGTCTGAGAGCTGTACTCTGCTGTATCACGACCTGATGCGTGCGGCATGGGTGTAGTCATTTGGAAAGAAATTTGCCAGCAGGTGATCATAGAGTGACCCTCATGCGGACAGACCGACAGACAGACAGACCTTTTTTCTGATTCCGTTCTATAGACCACAAGTGCACCACTTGTGGGATATTTAACGTGTGATTGTGTGAGTGCCAATGTATGTGTCGTAGGCGTACTTCATACGATGTGTATGTGTGTTTGGAGTACTTCCGCCGTAGTCGGCCAGTCGTCGGCCACAGCATAATACCGGCAGTTTACGGTGACAACACCAGTCTCCATTCTCCATGATACAATTATCGTGCGATTTGTCGTGCATAAAAACTCAAGGTCTCTTCCTTGACCAGTAACATCGCGTGCCGCATCACGGACTTAGTAGGTGTGTTTCACACAACAGATATAACTGCAAGTACAACGTACAGACAATAAGTACTACTGTAGTATTGCACCGGGTGCAGTGTTTGCCGAATAAATAAAAAGACAGACACTACTGCACTGGTTGCCGTTGCAATCAATAGATAATGTATATATTGTCGACATGTTCACTGCCGGCGATCCATCGCAGCTATCATTCATTCAAGACACACCCCAAAGCAAAACCCATATAATGGGCAGTTACCGAAACGCTGCTTCGTTTATTACCCGGTGCTACTACGTACATACAGATGGTGTCTAACGTACACCTACAAAAAAACGCAATGTAGTTTGATACGCAACGCCCGAGACACCCCCTGGTCTAGCCCATCGCACGTATCTGAAACACTTTAAACTTCTATCAAGGGTAATTCCGTGGGTATGCGGTCAAGCCAAGGCCAAACCAAGGCCAGCACACGCACTCCACGTGTACCAACAACCAACGTGCCGACGAGACATCACGTGGTAGTGCCGCCGTGAGACAGCTTTACCAAGAGGTCAGGCGCCACGTCGGTCGTCCGTCGTCTTGCTGCCGGTACCTTCGCCACCTTACCGACGCCGCCGCCCAGGGGACTAAGTCGGTGCACCTGAAGAGGAGGAGGGGGCGGGCGGGGGTATTGGGGAGTTATGGCGCACAAACGCATGCCATGTAGGCGTTCAAAATCGAGACTTTTTTTTCTGTGGGCGGCCGAATAGCATGATGAAAGTTAGGGTATGATTATCTGCTAGAATCTACGGTAGCACAACATTTTGGCCGCCAGACGCGCGGCTGCACATTACCTGCTTTGGAACAGCCAGAAGATATATAATCCAATACGAGAACAGGTGCTGATAGCCCATCTCATCATTAGAACTGAACACATGCGCCACATGAAATACACGATGGCGCAGAAGCACGAACACAGCAGACGTCAACCATGAGCTCTCCTCTCAAGGTGGGGCTACACTGCCGCGGACTTGGAGTGGTTTTGGCGACACATCCTATGGCGTACTGGTACATTGCCCAAAACAGTTGTTGCGGCCCAAGAATAACCAAACAGCTGGAATAGACCGCGAAAGTGGCGATACAGGGGAACCTCACCTCTTCTGGGAACGCAACACCTTCCGCCACCCCCACTGGTCGAGCCGAACGGGATCGGTGCGACTTTTCGGATTCGACTGCAGTGCAAGCCTGATGCCCTTCTTGCCCCCCACTCGTGCGATTCGTCGCATCGCCTGCGCATGATTTTTTCAAACGTAACCAGCGTCAAGCTGAGCTCCAAGCTGGCGTGCGTTTCAAAAGTAATTATTGGTGCATTTGCTAAACAAGGCTGTGTCTGCGTCATTGTGAAATCTCTAACCTTGGACTTGCAGTGTGCTGTCTTAGGCCGACGTATTATGTCATTATTATGATATACAGAAAACCAGCACAAGGAGCGTCGCATGGCTGGGAGACATGTTTCCGAGAGGCACGAAATCCGAGTTGCTCTTCGAGTACCCCGACACACTATCAACACGGGTATGCACCAGCACTATTATAGCGCCCTGTCGGGGCTGACTGAGCACGCCGTCAAAGCACATTATTAAAAGCACACTTACACGTGTCGTTGCTCGCCGGGACGACAACCATCTAATCTTTAGCGTGCCACAAGCCACATCACAGAACGACCTCAGAGCCATCGCCTACCACTAGCGGCTACCCATAGATCGCAAAAACAGTCAGGGTAAGTTACACGTCTGGTCAACTTCACCTTTCGCCGGGGTCTTGGTACTATCAATAATATCATTGTCGCCGGCCTCACAAGATTGCCGAGTGTCGCCGCCTCCATCACCGTCTCCGGGCTGAGCTGCTTCGTCGCCAGCTTGTTTGTCGTCTGTCAATAATAGCGGCCAAAGGCACGCGTACCGATTTAGTAGAGGAATGGATCACACAGTTTCGGTATGAGTCAGTAACTCATGTGCCCGCCTACAAAATCAAAAACAAGAATACCATGGTATGGCGATAGGAGGACGCACGCAACCACGGACGGTTTCGCCGCAAAACCGAACATACCAGAGACTCGCACGCACATACACAGTATTTGTTGCCGAACACTAGGTATGTACCTGGTAGGGTATATCAACGGCGACAAAACCACGCTCAGGGAAGTGCCACGCGATGCCGGACTTACGCGCGTCGGGTGTGGTATAGAGAGTAATCTTAAGCTTGACCTTGCCGTGCGGGTTCCTATAAATATTGTATTGATGGTCCGTAATTCGTCGCGAATGGGGCCATCGCCGAGCAAACGTCCAGCTATTCAAAATAAAGAGCGCACCACTCCCTGTCAGAATAACGCACTACACATGGGGGTCTCACCTGAGCAAGCATCCAAAATGTCCATCGTGTCGCGGAGCCAGGCATCCGCTCCTTCGCTTCCAGACAAAGCTTTCAAGTGAGGCAGGATATTCCGCGCGTGCTCCTATGCCCGCGTAGCAGGCGGACACCCACGAGACAGAACGAACCACATCAAAATCACCACGAGGCAACAACGTGAGAGGTGCTGCCGTTGCTAGTTTGGAGCTTAAAAAGGTTGTGGTCCTTGCTTCTGCACGGTGGTGTTTAGAGCCGAAGGCAGTGCAATCAACGCCACCGCAAAAAAAAATATGAAAAGTACCCACTCACCAACTCGCCAGCATGGCAGCAAATCTCTATGGCTGCACTGAGACTGCATGGGTCCGGCTTGGACAGTTTGATCTCCTGCGACTGTCGCAACACTTGGAGGCCCTGCCTCCACTCCCCCCCAGCACCGCACGCGCGAATGGTGGCTGCCACAGCGAACCCCGCCGGTCGCATCCCCTCTCCATACATCTCAGACAACAGCGTAATAGCACGCTGCCAGCTGCCGGCCTGTAGTCCCAGTGAAAGCAGAAGCCGATGGAAATGAGTTATCGTGCATGAAAAAATATGGCGCAGTGTGCACAGACCCCGTGCAGTATTCACGGGAGGTCCGTGCGATTCCTTTACAAGTAGCGGTGAACCTCACACAATTACACGGACTACGCCACACATGTTTGGCGTGGCACGATACGCGCTAGCGTAATTAATGCCAGGTACTTAAGAACGCCGTCCCGGTCTTGCGCGGGCGGTATCTTAACTCGAGGTAACTCTTCGCATGCTTAGATAATCAGAAAGTACGGCATCAGAATTGCAGCGCCTGAAGGTGGCGCTAAAATCCCTCCATCGCGCTTGGCGACGAAGGCATGGAATGGAATCCGGGCACCCGTTCTTTGGAGCCGCAGTAGATGGCAACACCTTTGAGACCTTTGAGACGACAGAACACCTCGTCCAACGCCTGCTCGCCGTATCGAACACCTTTCAGTACGACAAATGAGTGCGCGACACCAGCATGAATATTTTGTCCAATGCCGCAGTATCGATCGGCGTGGCGAGGAAACACTTACCTTCCCACACGCTCCAACTGCACAGTTGTAGCTTCTCACGCCTGGCGTGAGTCCCGCCTCCCTCATCTCCTGCAAAATGTGTATGGTCTTATCCGTTCGGTTTCCTTCTCCCGTCGCCCGCAGGAGGGCCATGTAGAACTTTTCCGTTGGCCGGACGCCGTCCTCCTCCATGCCCTGCTCACACCGCACGTACGCGTACAAGTTGTACCAAGCGCGAGCTTGAGACAAAGGTCTTTGTAGGTCTATCGTGGCGCAAGACGGCTCAAGTAAGGTAAGGTGATCTATTATCCTAAAAAAACACCAAAACCGGAATAGCGCCGTTCGCCGGGTCGACCGTAAACAACACTTACACGGACGTCAAGACATTCCTGGTACGCGTACACGTCGACTGAAACCAGCAACCGCTCATATCTACAACTGTCTCAATACGAGGTGACACATCCGATGCCGTGTTGGGCGCATGGATCTCCCAACAGCGCCCAGTCTCACGCGGTTAGCACCAGGTTAGGAATGGACTATTCAAAATACGCACTCACGAGCCCACCGGAATTGCGTTAGGGGAGCGCGAAATCAATATCAACGGTGCCAAGAAGTTGCAGCCGCCACTTTTTGAACAGCGGCGAAGTGCACGTACCTCCTTCAACTCAGTCGCCTCCTCCCATTTTCCCGCTCTCGCACACGCCTGCGCGGTGGCAATATAGACGGAAGCTGTTGGGAGGGGACCCCGCTTCCGAGTGTCGTGCAGGAGGGCTAAGGCCACCTCCCACTGCCCAGCCCTTCCGCACCTGTCCAAAGCCGGCCAGAGAGCGCCCATACACCGTTCAACACGGCAACGAGTTAGATGCAACCCCGATGCATCAGGAGTGGCCGAGAAAATGTAGTTGGTTGTGTCGATTAACATAGCAGCGGTGATCGACCGGTGCTAAACCAAGGACTACTGCAAAAATTGTCGCACACAAATTAGTGTGTAAAAAGAAAAGTGGGCGCCGTTCTAACAGACGCAACGTTTCCTCGTATGTAAGTCCCAGTACTACCATCCTGCACCCATATCATAAAACATGCACAAAATAAGCCACTCACGCAGCGATGACGCTTGACAGGGTCAGCACCGCGGGAGGGTACCCGTTGACGCGCATCGATTGTATCAACGCAACGGCGTGTTGCCATTCGTCTGCCTGCGGGCGGGCACGCGGCGTGAGGAAGCAAGAGGGCCAAAGAAGCGGACGCAAAGGCCAAAGGACGGCGAGCGAGATCTCTATGAACAGGAAGAATCAATCAGATTCGATTTTTTATACAGCCTAGCCTTCCAGGGGGGGTCGGTTCGCCATCTAACACGGGGCGGATAATCGCGGGAGCATTGGGCACCTCGGCACCTCGGGGGCGATTCTTCATCACCGGAAACGCTCAGTAATTGACGGAAATCTAAGTAAGGCAAAGCGACGCTGCAGGCGTCTCGTGGCAGTGCCGTCAAAAGCTGTTGCTGCAGCCCTACTTCATCGCCAGCCGCTTAACGAAGGCGGTACTGTTTCCACATTCCAATGGGGCACAAGTTCTTTGCCTGGACCCGACGCGCAAACTAACCTTGGAACAGCAGTCGACGGCAGCCTTAAACGCGACCTCGGTTGGGGGGTTCCCGTCCGCCTTCATCTCTTTCAGCAATTCTAGAACCAGCATCCACTGTCCCGCTCGTCCGAGTGCGTTTGCCTGAAATTTGGCAACAAAGGAGACGTGATGCTGCTATATTCTCGTTGTTGGGACAGTAATGCCCGCTACCCACTTGAATACCGGTACACGTTTCCACATGTGCATATTGTCTTTCACACGAGCAGTACGCAGCTCTTCTGCTAGCGACGCGCCGGTTTGAAGCAACAAGCAGGGACCGTCCACGTAGCGGTATGGGAGGTAGAAGGGAAGCCATGCATTACAGTACCCATACTGTTTGAGTGTGGTCTAAAGAAGCTGATATGAGGCTATACGTAGGCAGCACCAACCAGTTTTCGGTGACGACAATAAAGACGATGTATACACGCAGTATACACGCAGTATACACGCAGTGCAACAACTTAACAGCCCTCTTGGGGTTTGAGAGGGGAGAACAGCAAAGGTCGAAACAAAACGGCGACTACAGGATCGAGCACATCTTGGTACGAAGCAACGCGGGCTGCTGCAATAGGGGATAAAAGCGTCAATAGTGGACTTGCCGAACTACTACGCAAGGAGTTGCATCATACGACATACTGATACGAAGGATGCTCCAATGATAGTATTGATGGTGACACTAGAGGTGTAAGGTATAAGGCGGGGCCATAGTAATTAGATAGAACCCACGATGGACCGAAAATTCCCCTATTAATAGTAAAAAAGTAAGCTTGATAAGGCCGCACATCCCCATTTGCATAGTTTCTGGGTCCCAAAATGGGCTATAATGCTATAATGCTATAATACAACTCCGCTGACGGAAGTGAAGTTGGTTGTGCTGGTTCTCACCGTCGCGCCGAAGCTGACTTGGTCCGGAGGAAGGCCCAGCTCGCGCATCTCCTTCAGGAGGGACAGCGCCAGCTGCCATTGCCCCCCTCGCCCGCACGCGTGAATGGCGGAGTTGTACGATATCGCATTTGGCTGTACGCGACATCAAGGGGCCAGGTATTCGGCATATTAGTCGCGTGTCGTCTTCAACAAGACAGTGTTCGCAACATGGGCAATGGGCGATGTGTCGTTACGAATTGTTCTCCATCAAGTTTCAACGAGGCGACTGCTGCAAAAAAAAAAAACGCATTTCGGGTGCAGTTCCGTCCATCTGATCCCGGTCCGTGCTGCGTGTTCCACCACAGCAACCCAATGATCTCGCCGTCTGTTTAATCCCTTTACAAGTGCAAAAATTATCCAACACTAATTCCAAGCAGTTTGTCCTCAAATACATGAGTGCAGTTCCAAAGGGACTAAGCCACCGCTCGCTGTTCCTCCGCACATATAGAGGGAAGCGCGTCAAGACGTCCCCACAGTCAAGAGGAGCGCAGGTAAAGTAGCCCCAAAGACAAGGCCAAAATAATGAGGAGGCAGACGGGCGAAAACTCAAAAGGTGGGCCTTTGTACTCGCCACTCACCGCGACATCTCCTCCTGCTTTCGACATTTCCCTCAGAAGAGCCAGCGCTTTCTTCCACTCCCCTCCTCTTCCAAGCGCATTGATGGTGGCGTTAAAGCTTACGGTGTCCGCCAGCAAGGGCTCTCCACCTTTTGCGACGGCGCCCGCTCGCAACTGCGCCAGCAGGTCGAGCGCTGTTTGCCATTCGGCCACTTTGGCACAGCTGCCATTGGCGAGGGTAGAGCGCGGGACGCATCAAGGGGCGTTGCCATACATGTTTCCCGCAATCCAAGGGATGCGTATAACTGGCATGTAGCTATCGGTTGGTGATGAAGGCAAATTGATCAGGTCACCGATGGAAGTACAAAAAAACTCAAGGTAAAATCGATCGCTGCGATGAGGTGATCCCTGGCTGAGGCACGGCACATCAGGCCGGACCCACCTCGTCGAATCGCAAACGCCTAGCATGGCAAACACCCGGCATGCACACGAAAGCGCGGGAGCTATCGTAAAGATTCATTCCTCGGCTATCGTCAAGCACCAGCCAAGGCGTGTATTGCATAGAACCGCGAAACACTTCACAGCATGACTAAAGTCTCGAGTCCTGTAGTTGACCCTACAGCAAGGACTGGGGAGCGACTCACGCTTTGATGGCGATGTTGAACGTCCGCGAGTTTGGACGTTGCCGTTGCGGCGAATCCTTCGACTGCATTGACTCCAGCATTGTGAGCGCTGCCCGCCATTCGCCCGAAATCCCGCAGCTACAGGACGAGCACAGAGCAGATTCCAAACATCAGAGGAGGACGAAGAGAGGACAGACGATGAGAAACGCCTAAATGTTGTTGTCTTTTCTGCTCAACGAGGAAACAACTTATCCCCTTCGCAGCGTATACGAGGCGGATGCCTTTGAGGGTTTTCCAGTACGCCCGGTACCCCTCTCCCTTTAGTCATACGACTACGGCCATGCATGACATGAGCATGCCCCCCCCCCCACTCCCCCTCCCCCCTCCGATTCTACTGTAGCATGCAGAGTTAACACTCACGCGTCCATGGCGGCATTGAGCGTCACCGTGGTGATTTCAACTCCTTCCCGCTGCATCTGTTGGAGCAGCGCCAGAGCCTCCTCCCACATGTGCGCCTTGCCACAAGCGTTGATCGCCGCGTTGAAAGCGTATCCGTTTGGCTGCAGAAAAACGTGACGCCAAATGAGGCAAAATTAAAACGATGAGCAGCAAACGCAGGCTTCACTCGCCTCAACGCCGGCGAAACTAGAGCAAGTCAAGACATGCTCGCACGCTTGTTGGGAGGAAATACGCGCGTACGTACTCGAGCAATCGATTGGAACCCCTGTCGCTCGAGGACATACCAAGCACATGGCGCACAAATAATGTGGACCCGAGGGATTGGCAAGTAAACCCTCGTACATAAGCACATACTAGTAGGGGCTTGCGTCAATCGGTGGCTCCAGCTCGACATGACTACGGCGCCTGGAGGGTTTACATGTCATCACTATCGATGCATGTGAATCAATAATAGGAGGCAAAGCACCGCACCTGCACACCCGCTGCCCGCATCTCATCGAGTAGCTGACACGCCTTTTTCCATTGCATCGCCTTCGCGCACGCATCGATGCACCCCGCGTAGCTGTATTCGTCCGGCGTGAGCCCGTCACCCCTCATGTTTTCCACCAGCGTTATCGCCTCTCGCCATCTTCCCAAGATCGCAAAGCCCCAGGGCGCAAGCGAGACAAGGTTTAGACCAGTAATTCTTCCGCGCCGTTCGCTGTAAAAGCAACAACTGTCATCATCTCGCGTGCGTCGCCCTCTGAGCTAATTTTTTAACATGAACAAAAAACATGCGCAAACAATATCACCACCGAGGGCGAGGATCGCCCGAGCGCCACTGGTGTAATATGTCGCAAAACCTTACAAAACCGTACAAAATGTGTAATGGTAGCCGAACCCCACGTTTTGTGACACTAACCCTTTGCACTGTGTAACGTTGAGGTCGAGGCTGTGCAAAGAAAAACTCCCCCGAAGCATGCACCATCGAGTACGTCATACTATGAGGCCGGTCGATGCACGTAGTAGCTGAGGTCGGGTCAGCAGCGTTTCTAACAGGGTGAACAACATTGGCGTCAATCAAATATCGTGAGAATACTTAAATGTATTTCATACGAGGGCATATACCAACAACTGCAAAATACTCACACCTCGTAACGAACGAACTTACCTGCCGCTTTTGGCGAGAGAAATGACTGCCTTGTTGTAAACCACCCTGCTCAAAATTACTTTCTCGTTCCTGGCAGAGTCCTGCTCAAGGGAGGGCGTCGACACAACAGCAGTGCGACCAGCATGAAAACATAAGCCAGGACTGAAGCCAGCAACAATGTCGCTAACAAGTTAACGTCACGTGTATACCTACAATTCAATGTATGATCGCGTGACCAGTTGGACGCTGCCCCCTGTCAACAGCAGTTGCCTGCTATTAATAGCATCTAAACACCTCACAGTCAACCGTATTTTTAGCTAAACTTGGACATGAGCCGTTTGGACGTCTTCACAGATAATCAATGGAGTCGATTCTGCCACAGCGTCGCAGGTCCCGAGGGAATCTCAGCGCACGCCACGTGGTACGCGCCAACACTAATTGCCACAAAAACACAACTACAACAAACACGGCACCTGAAGAAACGAGTGTTTGCGCTGAGCCGTGTCATCAGTAATTCAGAAGCTGTAATAACTGTGATAAGACTTACACACCTCGGATAACGTAACACTTAACGTTTTATGTTAATGTTAGGCGTCAGCGGAAAAAAAACACGTAACATTACGTTACTACGTTAACTACTTTCTGGATTTTGTGATAACATAGTGTTAGTGTGTTATGATATTGGCGGGCGATCGCGTAACATTATGCTAGAGTGTTACCTTGATCTCGTACTGACCGCAGTATATGTGTTACGGTGTTAGGGTATGCAGCCCATAGCGAGTAACACTATGTTAGCGTGTTAGCGGAATTCCTGGTGGTTACCGTACCACACGTTAAAGGGATAACGTACATGGTCACTTAAATGTTAACATTATGTTACCGTGTTAGCGGCATCAGCCCGTAGCGAGTAACGTTATGTTAGTGTGTCAGCGGGATTCTTCGTGCTACCCTAACACCCTTTCGACGGATAACGTACACGGCCAAATAAACGCGTACATAACACTATGTTAGTGTGTTAGTGAAATTCCTAGGGGCTATCGTAACAGACGTTAGAGAGATGACGTGCATGGTCAATACAACGTTAACATTATGTTACTGTATCAGCCGCAGCAGCAGTCCGTTTCGAGCGACGTTATGTGAGGGTATTACGGAAGTCTTGCTACCATAACAACACAACATACATACGTCAAACGGATAACGTATGTATATGATCGATAAAACACTATTAATAGCATTATGTTAATGCTGTCAACTCGTATGCAATGTATGTAGTGACACAAGTTAGTAGATAACGTACACCCCCAATCTAAACTCAACAATATGTTACTGCCGTGTTAACTCGTACGTGCGAGTGTGCAGATTACGTTATAGATGGATAACGTAATGTGTTATAGATGGATAACGTACTGGCGGGGTTTCCACAAAAACAAATGAAGCGTTTTTTTTGCGGGGATCCCTCATAAATATCCCCTTTTGGGTTTTTTTTTAATATGGAGGCGTTTTTTTTTACCGGGGATGCCATGCTATCCTCCCCCCCGGGGATATTTTTGTAGGTATCCCCTACTGGGATGTCGGCGAAATTGGATAACACGGCTACGCTATGTTACTCCCACACGCCCGCTTTACCACTAACACAGGTAACACATGTTAGATCTCGGGAAGATCCAAAGGGTAACGTAGTAACATTACGTTAGAACGACTTCGGCCCCAACGGTAACTCAGTAACATAAAGTTAGACCCGGATCGGTCTTTATGTTTTATGGTCACACGGTAACGGAGTGTTACCATCAGATCTTTACTGACGGTAACACCGTAACATAATGTTACAGGGACTTCCGTATTTAGGCTAACATCCTAACATAATGTTACGCATGGGCCGGCTAAGACTGTAACGTATCTAACGTACGTTAAGTGTTACGTTATCCGACCCTAAGGCAATCAGATGGGGGGTGCAGATAACGTAGTGTTAGTAGTGTTGGTCATTGCGTTATGTTACGTTAGTGTGTTATCTGTAACACAATGTTATGTGTTAGTAGTGCTGGCGAACATGGTAACGATATGTTAGGGTGTTATGTATAACACTCCTCCTAAGGGTAACATAATGTTATTGTGTTACGTCTAACGCTGCGTCGACAATAACATTATGTTATCGTGTTAGTAAACATGCGGATATCGATCTGGGAATGTCAGAGTGATAACGTACGTGTTTGGTCAAAGCCTAACACTGTGTTATGGTGTTAGTTCAAGGACTATCACGGCGTAACATAATGTTACTGTACCAGAGCTGGACGAGACCGAGCAGCAACATAACGTTAAGGCTCGTGCACGTTCGTGGGTTTCCAGTTCACACTGTGTTACTGCGTTACCGTGATCGCTCCTCTAGTGCTAACACTATGTTGGTACGTTTACCACGTTCCTGTGTTAGGCCCCATAACGTAGATAAGTGTTATCCGAGTGTTACGTTATCCGAGGTGTGAAGACTTAACACATACCAGGTACATCAATACACAGCTCTCAGCCGACAGCAGTGGCCAGGCAATACTATTAATAGTCATATACCGAAGTATATGGTTGATACTATCCATATTGATATTATAGTGGATACTGCTGTTGGTGCGTTGCACGCGAACCTGTAGGCGTGAGTAAAAGTGAACATATTTCAAAACTAGACTATGATATACCGGTTTTAATACTATTAAGAATAGATCAAAGAGGTTATCAGCAAGAGCAATACCGGTCATACAAATAAACGTAGTACGCACCACGTTATATACTACAAGGTAGACACTAGCGTAAGGAATACCAAAAGCGGCGAGGTCGAACGACCAAGTGACTGTGCCGTGTACCGACCGACGGCGCGACTGAGAAATATGAGCTCATTCGCCGACTGTATAGATAACGACCAATCGGGCGATGGACGGTCAACCGACCGACGGCGCGACCGACGGGTTCAAGGCCACCGAAATGAATAATGAGCGAAAACGACCGACGACGTACCACGCACTGCTGGACACAGTTATTATGAGTACAGCTACGACTGACGGCTGGCAAACCTGCTGCTGTGTTCAATATGTCGCCGGATCAGCCGTTGAAGGGGTTGCTAAAGACGTTCGTGGTGGTCCAGCAGTCGATGGGAAGGGGAGGGGGGGGGGGGGGGGGTGCCTCGCTTCCTGCCCTGTTGGTCTGCTGTCTACGGGAAATCAACGGTCGATTGATCGACGGTGCGGCCGACCACGACTGTACCGCACTGCCGTACTCCTATGTACCGGTGTAGTATTTGCACCGCTGTCTGCCGTACATATCGAATGCGGTAAAGCAGTAGACTACCGCTGTACTCTGTTGTAACTCTACTGCCTCTAAGCATGAATGCTGAGCGACGATGGCACGACGAAAATACTGACTTGGAATGTACGTCATACAGGTAGAGACTAGACTACACACAAACCGTCTACCTTCAAAACGAGACGTGGTGGTATGATGAGAACTCTACACACTGCACTCGTATACAGAAATCGGAAGTCAAGCCACGAGCAAGGAGATTATTACTTTATTTTGCATAAAAGTACACAAGTTGCAGGTGTATCCTACACCAGTAAATAACGGCATTATATTTGTAGCACGAAGTTGTTGTACTGCTCTACACCTCGCTGCCTCGGCAAGGCATGTTGTGAGGCATGCCCTATCAGGCTTATAGCGAGTGGGGTAGGTCTTTCTGGCGGGTGTAAGGCCGGACTCACCCTCACGGAGTGATACCTGCTTGCTGCTGCGTGAGGCCACGAGGCTTAGGCGTAGCAGTATGGTTGGGTCGTACGTGGTGCGTCAGGCACGGACACCTACGATTCGCGCTTCTTTTTTAGGCAGTAGCAGCAGAGCAGCAATGCTCAATCGGGATGTCCGTGCGCGGAGGCAAGTGCCACCACGAGCCAACCTACGGCACAGTCTAACTGCGCCGGCAGGAGGCTGGATTCGACGACGATTGCACATTGATTTCATTTCATGTGTGCGCGTATGCGCCTTCTTCGTCTCTTGTGTTTTTAGGTAGGGAGCGTTGTGCTGTCGTGCTTCCAAGTTGAATTTTGTTTTTTTTTTAATGTTTTTTCGGATCTTCCTATTTATTGGGCTCCAGCACCTTTGTGTGACCACGGACTCCTTGATTTGAGAGATAATGTGAGAACAACAGACAGTTTATACCTGTCATGGCCGGTTGGTTGCGACACTCGGTCTTAGGCCAGTTCTTATGCAGTCGGAAACATGGATTGAAAAAGCCGGTTTCCGATCGGAGACAAAAATTGGCATTCTTATGCAGTTGAAAAAGCGCATTTTCAATCCAAGATTTTTCGATTATGATTTCCAACTGGACCAAAGAGTCGAACAAACTGAGATTTTCGATCCAACTCGCCAGTCGATTCATGCATCGGAGAAGTTAGAATGGCCGGCCGCATACTCGTACGAGTATCACACACCCACACAATAACACGACATACGACACGACCCCACACCACAACATCGGCGACACTGGCTTGGCTGCTGTCACTTCTGCTGCTGCTCGGCGCGAGTCAGCGTGACACATCCTTATCTACGCCCGTCAGCAGCACGTGACAGCACCCGATGGCCGCAGTGCGCGGTATCGATGACCTTTTGACAACTGCTGCGCTGGCTGTGGCTTTGGCGATTCTCGAAGATATCCAGCGCCGCGATGGTCTCGAGGACGAGATGGAGGAGAACGCCCCGCGTGTGAAGCTCGCACGCTGCTCGAGGAAAAAGCGAGGCATCAGCATATACGTGTGGTTGGACGCTGCTGCTGGAAGATGAAAACCTCTCTGACCCACGAGCATTACGGCGAAGCAGTTTCGACCCGATTTTCGCCTGCCCTACCCTTTTTTCTTGGAGCAAGTCAATCTATAAAAAGTCACCCCTTTACATCAAGCCTGGTCGGTGAAAGCCCGACGTGCTCCGTCCCGGCGTTGCAGGGATGCGAGGGTCTATGGTCATACGACTACGGCCATGCACGATAATGAGTACATCCCCCTTACACCAAACGTCTCCAGAACAAACACAAAAACTGTGTATTCGATCCGACGGACGATAAGGGTAGCTATTCACAATGTAGTCGGAAAAATAAACGATCGGAAACCGGCTTTTTCAATCCTAGTTTCCGACTGCATAAGAATTGGCCTTACATCGTGCAATGGTGTCATGATATCACAATATTATTGATAACCCTCTTGGGGGTTGAGAGGCAAACATGGACGAGTCAAATGGTGACTATATGGCCGAAAACACAGCAACCCGGCGGTGCTGGGTTGGGCAATCCGGTGCTGCTGGGATGGGAGTTTTACAGTTACCGCTGTATGATACTAATAGTACCGAACCATACACTGCAAGGAGTCGTACAACCCGCCATGATATAATGAGGCGTGCTACTACTGTTCTGCTGTTTGTTCTGCTGAATTATGAAGGGGAGTGGGGGGTAGGAAATCACGACGTGCTGCTGTACTGCTGTAGTCTAATCGTCTTGTGCTCGCATTTTATGTCCGTACGACGAACCAGGTAAGTATGTGAACATCACCTGTAAAACTGCTATGGGAGGTATTGAAGTGAAAGCCCGGTGTCACGCGTCACACGAAAGATGTACTTCAGCTTTTGTTTGATTGCGATATGTTTACGTTCTTGTCGGATATCCACGGTT
Source organism: Macrocystis pyrifera (assembly GCA_031763025.1). Lineage (NCBI taxonomy): Eukaryota > Phaeophyceae > Laminariales > Laminariaceae > Macrocystis > Macrocystis pyrifera. The sequence goes on from JASSKH010000023.1 coordinate 2,634,157, forward strand.
CAAGAAGGCGCTGCAGACTGCAGGTTCAAAAGGAGCACCGCGTGGCGGCTTCATTGGTAATATCTACGGCAATTACGCACGGTGCGGCAAGAGCATGACAAGTGAGAAGTCGCATAATATGCCGTCAGTGGTGATGAGGGATGACATCATGCCTACTGCAAACTTCTTACGTACGGACATCATCATGATCATGTCAAGCATCGTCTCTTAGTTCTTCTGTTCATAAACATGCGGTACTGCTGTCCTTATCAGTATCGTACAAAAACAGGTACTCGTACGTGGTACTCTGTACAAAGCAATAAGATTACGATGGCTACGTATTGCCTACCCTGGACGGGCGCAAGTGATGGAGCCATCTGCAGGTCGCTCACCATGGCCGCCAACACCCCTCGCCAGTCCCGCCTGGCTTCGAGCGTCTTCAGTCTTCGTATCAGGGCCTGCTGCTGTAATTGTGTTGGGGTAAGCTTAGTCCATAGCTCTCGTTCCTCGCTCTTGTGATGCTGGCCGTTGCGTGAGATTGCCTCGCGCTTGCCCGCCCCTCCAACGGCAAACTGCTCCGTCCTACTTGCATCGCCTGAGCCCTTGTCGCGTTTTAGTGTTGAGCCCTCGTCTGCGAATTCTTCTGCCCTCGATTGTCTGCCGACACGTACAGGAGGTACCATACGACGGCATCTATGCCTGCCAAACAAGTACGTGCGCTCTGCGCGGACTTCTTCGGCTGTGCTGCATGATTGAGGTGATTGAAGCCACCCGCGCCTCCTGACACAACCAAGCGCATGCACTGCCGGCTTCGACGTTTCCCTGGGTAAACGCGGTGCCTGAACTACCCAGGTCGTCCCGGTGCTCCTTAGCAACGATTTCACTCGCATGATCACCGTCGCTGCTAACACCGACACAAGTTTGCGTCCTTGGTTTGCTATTTTTAACATGAGTGCTACCGGGTGTTCCATATCCTGCAGAAGCGTTATCTGGTCTGGGCTTTTCCATCGATCTCCACAACACAACTTGTTCTGTTGGCGCGAGACACCGCAGTCCTCGACCACGAACAACTTCTCGAGTAGCTTTTTCACGAGGACGTTTGCATCCCTGAATCATTGGCAAGACGCAGCGATCGCATTTTGAAAGCGTGAGCTCGAAGGAATCGAAGGATGGATCTCACAACTCAACAAGAGTACCCAGGCCTGAAGCAAGGCGAGGTTTCGTCGGGGGGTGAGTACATCTCTAAGCCTTCAAATCAAGTGGGAACATCGTCGATTGCGGTTCGAGCGAGATCGTGTTGTTGGATATACATACATACCAGGTTGCATTGATGGTGTGCAAGAGTAGAGTTCGATGTAAGCGCCTGCCGTTGCCTAACTCCTATGCAAGAGCAACGCATTCATCCTTATCGTCGTTTTGAACTATTACCAGGCAGGTGTATCAAGCAGTATAAATAGTCAACTATTAATAGACAATAGACGTTGTGATACTGCTGTAATATCACTGCTGCTACTGCTGTGCTGTACAGCATAGAGATCGGAACGCTGCTTTCATCCTATTTTACATACCGGGTACTGATGTACTACTGATGTACGATGATAATGCTGTAGCACCATCTAGAGTTTACGAGCAAGGAACACCATGTTGTCGTGGCTGCGTGTTTCCCAAGAGGGGGTTATGCCTTACCGTTGTCGTGAGGCCGTGGTCGCACCAATTCCAATGCTGATACTTGCCTCGTGTGGTGTGGTGTTTCGATGCGCCTTAAATCTGCCACGTATTGTATGTACCTGGTGCTGGTATGATATCTCACCTATGACATGTAACTGCCATGACCTCACCAAAGGATGAAGCACTATTAATAGCATCGCAGCGTCGCTAACTTCGTACGACCAGGCGCTTGGTGCACTCTACGGTTTACGGCCTACGAGCAAGTATTGTTCTTAAGATGACATCCAACATACGTGCTCTGACTGCTTGCTGTAAATATGCGTGTGATACGTGCCTGATATATTTTCGAAACTGTTGTATCACAGCGGTCAGCAAATATGGCGCAGTAGCGTGTCTGTTGGGCGTTTGGAATGACGAATACTCACACTCACGTACACTCAGCCCAGAAAATGGTGGACGTGCATATATCGTGCCAAGATTGAGCTGTGCAGACCTGTGCGCACGAAGTCTTTGTGCTTCGGCTCCTTCAGGGGTAGAGATTTCGCGCATCCTACCTACCTATCCTTGTAACTACCAGTAAAGCTGTTGGGGATGGTGCCCAAGCCAAGCTTCGTAGCCCGTTCTGTGCGCAATACGTTGGGTACTGCGGCAATGGACATAAGGACATATGCTCCTCTCTTGCTGCTGTGCCTTGAATATAGGTGTTTGCGTTGCAAAGGTCTGGTGCCATTGTGAAGAAGAGGGTTCAAATTTATCGTGTGTGGACGAAACCACCAGCGACTGACGGCAACCCCAACCGCTCCCTTCCATCCTGCGCCTCCTTCTCACGCTTTTTTAGACCACAATCATGGCCGTAACCTACGATGGCGGGGTCATCATGGGTGCGGACTCGCGGACTTCTACCGGCACGTACGTGGCCAATCGCGTGAGTGACAAGATTACGTCATTGCACGACTACATCTACGCCTGTCGCTCTGGATCGGCCGCTGATACCCAGGCTGTTGCGGACTACGTGCGCTACTTCTTGGCCTCACACAGGTGAGACACTCTAGTCGGAATTGCCCAATCGCTTCGCCGCAACGAAAGCATCTTCGAATCCGCATTCCGTGATTTTTGCAAGCATAATAGCTGTGTGATTGCAATTTTGGCATACCGGCGTGGTATACGAGGTATATGAAAAGGCTAAAGAAAACGGGGGAGATAGAACGCGTTTTAATCTTCAAGCACTCCCGACCTTTCCTATGCGCCCACATGTGAGGTTGATGCTTCGGCCGCGTCGCCATGTACGCGGTGCATCGGAACCTGTAGCATGTGCGTTTATATACGTGCATACCCGCTGCCACGCACTTGTGTGGTGCTGAAATGTGACTATTTATTAGTGGAAGCACACATTTGGGTCATACTAAGTTATGCTGTGGAGTTTAACACCTCTGTCCCAAGTGTTTATATGATTGATGAATTTGTATGCCTGATTTCCATTCGCCAATCGATCGCTCCTGAAGATGTGCTGAATTCATGTCACTGCTGTTGTGACGCCGATGCTGATGTTGTGTGTCTCTCAGTGTCGAATTGGGACGGCTTCCGTTGGTGAAGACCGCGGCGAAAATGGCACGTGGTCTATGCTACGAGAACAAGGACCGACTGCTGGCGGGGATGATCATAGCAGGATGGGATCCGGTGGAGGGGGGAAGTGTGTACGAGATCCCGCTGGGGGGGACAATGATGAAGCAGAAGTTTGCTATCGGGGGATCCGGCTCTACGTATATGTGAGCAGGATAGACGACGGCGACGACCGACTGTTGCTGCAAGACCATGCGATCATCTTACGCTTGTAGGACTAATAGTAGATCGCATGATGCACCTTGGAGATCGTATCGCCACGATACCCAGGGCTGTTTTAGTTCGATTGGTAGTGTTGTCCAGAATCAAACTCGCACGTTAATGTGGTTGGTACCTGTGCGTTGCTCTGATTCCACCTCTAGGTGTGTTCTACGTTCGTTTCAGCCAAGATGCCGTTAACTCGGCTTCTCGAGTATTAATTACCATCGCTTTCGCTCCTTCGCTGTACGTGCCATCCAATGTTGCAACGGATACGGGCTCGTATGGCTGTGCATCCTTCGCTGTGATGAAACAGTTACGGCCACGTGGATGCAGAGTTCAGGGAAAATATGACAAAGGAGGAAGCGCAGCAGTTCGTCCGCAAGGCTATTTCTCACGCGATGGCTCGTGACGGAAGTTCGGGAGGAGTCATCCGGATGGTGGTAATCGACAAGACTGGGGTAAGCGACTAGCCCGGCGAGAAGTGTCCCCCAGTATCGAAGGGCAGGACTGGTTGATTATTTTGGATGCATCGCTGACCTTTCAAGCATTCCCGCGGTATCACCATGATAACAGCCGTATTTGACAGCGATACAGCGACCATAGTTCGCCATGATTCATGTCGACCATGGGACGCCATGTCGGATTATCGGCGTTTCTTTCATAATCTGCTCTCTTGTAGCACGAAAGGAATCATAACCTAAACATGAACTGTCACCTAGTTTCCGAACGTTGGTTCAGGGATTCCGTGAGAACTGTTTTTCACATCAGAAGTACATGCGGTTTTGTTGAGTTTGACCCTGAAACTTCGCACACACCTTCCGTGCCCTTATGCCGAGGGGTTTTTGGGAGGGGTGCAAGATTTTCTTTTCTTCCGTCAGTTTTATAGGGTCTTCGGGTTTTCGTGAATATTGGGTTTTCTGAGACCTCTGATATCTAGTGAACGAAAAAACAAAACTCGCGCTCCCCCCATTCACCCCTCGGCATAATGGCACGGAAGGTGTCTGCGAAGTTTGAGGGTCTATTTTGAAAAACATGAGTTCTCTGAGCTTTCGTGAGCAAAAAGGTGGATACTACCGTTTTTTTTTTTCGAAATTACTTAGTTTCAGTATAGAGTCGACTTTTAGCGGTAATTTTTGCTTGATTTGATCCTACGCAGCCAATTTTTCGAATATTTGCGCAAACTTTTTCGACGTTGTAAAGACATGCCTTGGAGTACCTAGGACAGTTTCATTCAGAAAAAAAACGAAAAAAAAAAAGTTTCTTCCTGCGGAAGGGCGTGACCATTGTCGACCTTTTTTGAGGTCTGTGGTTGGTCGGGACACAATTTCGCTGCTACCGCCAGCCGTAGGCACTCAACAAAAAAAGTGGCTATGCCATTCGCTTTTGCCGTCCATTACAGTCAGTATGATGCCACAAATGTGACATTCGAGTAGCGCTATTGCATGCAGCATTCATGTTCTGACACCTTGTTTTTTTAGCTTGAACCAGCCTCTGCCCGAAAAATTACGTGCGCGTGCTATTTATTCTCCAGGTTTCTCGCGAGTATATTCCAGGAGACAAGTTGCCGTTCGGACCATGACCGTCCCTGGCGTCCGCAGAAGGCTCACATTTCGTTTTTCAGGACAAGGACGGCAAGGGAGGCGACATGTTGCCTGGAACAGCAACTCTTGCTTGGTTTCCGGCAAACGCGCATTATCACGGCTGAACGTTCTGGCTCGATTAGTGCTATAACCTGTTTTTTCGGTTGGGATTTGCTTGATTCGGGCTTGCTTCGCGGTTTGCGGTTTTTGAGGTGGTCCGCCTACTGTCCGACAAGCGCAAAAATTGAGTGGAAGTGGTGAACGAGCGAAATGACTTGAGGGCCAGAATGAAAACAGATTCTTCCACATGGACGCCGTTCAAAAATAGTTAGTGTCTAATGAACACGGACACTTAGCGTTTTCTACGCCTGCCATGCAATCGACGGCGAGAGAAGAAAAAAAAAAAGAGCAGTCCTGTGCTCTGACCGCATGCCGACCTCCATGACATGTACCAAATCATCCAGAACTCCTCGACGAGAGGCGACGCCTACGAGCGGAGTTACGGTACATCACATGCAGAATCAAGTGCGAAGCCGAAAGGTACTCAGGCTCGTTTGCGCGTGATCACACTTTTGGGTGGCATGCACGTTCCTTTACATACGCAAGTTCCTTTACAATGTCTGCCATTTTGTTGCCGTCAACCAACTGATACCAATGCAGTTTATGCTACGAGTAGAGACATGGTGTAGAACTCGCTACAGCCGGAACAAATGACGCGACCCCTTTGGCCCCGCCGTACTAATGTAGAGACAGACGCCCACCCGCCCCCCAAACGTACGACAGCCGGACGTCCGCCAACCCTTGCTTCGCCCCCACGACCTCCGCCCGTGCTCAAAACTCCACCTTGGAACTGCACGATGTCGCCTGTCGCCTCGCCACTACCATCACCAAAAGATAAATCGTTCAAAAAACAAAAGCGGCGTTGATATCCATGTCCGTCCGTAAGTTCTTCGACAAGGACGTCGCCACATCTACCCTGAGCTTGAGTGCTGTTGCTCCCGACGGTCCTGAATTCCCGACGCTCCTCAGAAGCAACAACACAGGAAACCAGAAGCAGTCAGGTAACGACGCCTATGCCCTCAATCCTTCTGGACCGGACCCTGCTGGGCCAGGGCCGTTTCCGTTTCCATTGACGTTGGGGGGGGGTTGGATAGGTGGTGTTTGTCCCTGAGGTGGAGCTTGGGGCGGGGGCCCCCCAGGGGGACCACGGGGGGCACCCATTCCGCCCGGCGGTCCTCCCATACCGAACCCACCCGGCGGCGGACCACGAGGTCCCCCCATTCCAACGGGTGGGCCTCCCATCCCGCCACCACGTGGTCCGCCCATGCCAAAGCCACCGGGTGGGGGGCCCATGCCGAAGCCTCGGGGACCACCCATAGGACCGCGAGCCATGGGTCCTCCCATCGGCCCTCCCATCATTGGACCCCCCCCGCTCATTGGGCCCATGCCGTTCATCGGACCGCGCCCCTGTCATTTGGGTCAAGATCAGGGATTAGGGTCGGATTAGTGAGTGAGGCAAAATATTCCACAGTGTAAGAAACATACTCGCTTTCGGAAGTAGACAAAAAACAGACAAAACAAGCCAGGCAAGGGGGCTTACAAGCTGCAACTACTTTCATAATATCACTAATAATGGAATTGACATTAGATCAAGGGGGATGGGGTAAGATACTGCTGAAGTGCGACTCTGCGAGGCAACACAGACAACGTAACAACGTCACATGATAACTCAAGACCTCAAGAACTCAAGCACGTGTATGACCAGGGCAATACTAGCGCATGTCATTCAGTTCGAACACTGCCCTCACAAACGTAAGGCTATACCTGGTAGTACTGTAGTAAGTGCAAAACACGATCCAGAACTTTGGGGATATGTCGGGCCGAACACCACGGGATGGCTTAGCTCTCATCGTGACTTTCGACAACATTGATGAACTCGAAAAACAGCAACCCTACTCCCTATATTTGATGCACCCTGCTTTCCATCGCCTTCGTCACTTCGTTTCTTTCACATTCCAACAAGAAAAACCCTGCTGTAGGCTCTAGGTAGCTCAGCTCCAATACCTTCACCCATATACACCCCCGAGTGCAAACTATGGCTGTCGTGCACGAAGTACGGTCCTACTGTAAATATGAATAGCTGCCCATTTATCATCATGCGCACGCACCCCCATTCCTCCGCCACCAGGCATGAGCGAGTTGTTCATGGCACCCCTGCCCAAAGATCCTGAACCCATGGTCCTAGGGCCACCAGGGCCGGAGATCATGCCCTGGCCGCCGGAGCCCATGCCTTGGGGACCCATGTTCATCGGTCGCCCACCGCTGGGCACTGCTCCACTTCCCACTCCAGCACCTGCGTTCGCGTTTTTATTTGTCAGCCAGGGAAGCAGGCACAGGTTCGGTGCTTGGAAAGAGTGCAACGGTCTGAACAGTATTATGTCCGGGGTTACCTTAATCTCTGTTTCAAGACAACGAGCGTACGCCAGTCGTACGCAGGACAGCCAAGAAAATGCCTCCAGAGCGTGCGCCTCGCGTGGCTCAAAAACCGACGTCAGCACCAAAAGTGTAGCGGTTTCAGTTAATCGCGTTTCTTCATGCTAGTGCTTGTCCTGACATGAAAGCGCGATGCTGACTATTCTTCCACCTCTTCTGCGCCATTCCAAGTTGCGTGTATCCTGTGCACGTGACCACTCACCGCCATTAGCGGCCTGTTTCTTCATGAAATCATCCAAGAATTGTTTGTAGTGCAGCTTCACGTTATCGGTGTGCTTCCATCCTGCTTGAGGTGAAATTACACCACGTCAGCGTCGGGGGGAACGAGTGGGGGCCGAAACGTTGAATGTTGAGGGTCAAATATCAAAACATCGAAGAGATCGGCCCAGCAGATGAATGTGTAACTAACACCAGGTACCTGCGGTAAATTGGGACCACAGGTACTTGGTATCGCAAATCTGCTGTTGATAACGGTGTGTATCACAATCAGCAGAGACAAATGGTCAAAAGTTTGGACGCCGAACGAAGGAACGAATGCAGTCACGGTGTGACCCTTGAACCATTATACGCAGCCAAATGGAAAGCAACTCTGATTCCAGTACAGCAGTACGTAGTTTGTTCCCGAAACGCGACAGCAGCAACGATAGATACACAATGAGAACACAGAGCGCAGCTCAGCCACGGAGTTAACCGGGAGATATCAAGACCAAAAGTAGGCGAAGGCGATCTGCACTACAATAATATGCCACTATGCCGCGAATTGCGTATGGAATACTGTACCTGGAATTTTTTATATTTTTTAGAACACCTCGTATACGTGATACGTACGGTACCGGAGTACCAGGTACTGTACCTCGAATGCATCCTATTGCTATGAAACAAGCATAACGACACAGGTCGACGTAAAGTCAACTGTTTCGGTTTTTCGATCGCCTGCAACAAAAGCGCCACCAGATTCTCCGGTGGGGATTCAAAAAACAAAACAAAACAAACATACCGGTGGCATTTTTTACCACACCAAAATTAAATATACGGACATATGACTCATTTTGACTCCCCTGCTTGAATGACGCTCCCTCCACACGATATTTTACCCGGTAAAATGTACTGTACTCGTACCTTGGAAAGATCGTGGTATTAATATATATGGTATGTATCGTGGTTCATATCAACTACCATCACTTCGAGATACCGGCACGAGTGGGTCCATTCTGTGAGAGTACGTACACACCAGTATCACTTTTACTTTCCAGCCCACTCGTAGGAGGTTTTACCCTCGACGATCTTCTGGACAAGCCGTGGTCACAGGTGTCGTCCCTTCTCCCCCCCGGTACGTGCCTTTATTTTTTATCGCGCATAGGGTTCAGCATTCCCACTGCTCGTCGATTTTCATCGAATGTAGCCAACTCACGCTTTCGCGCTTTCCGCTTATCAATTTTTTATGCAAGAAAAAGTCCCTATGAGCATGCGCTCGGTGAGACTTGAACCCACGAAATTGATCTTGACAGGCACGCGGACCACCTATCAAGCCACCGGGGACGCCGATACTGGCTGATGCTGGATGCACTCGCATGCAAGTAAATATACCGGTGTACATATGATACCTGCTGTAGAGGTGGAGAAAGTTGGGGGTACGGAATAGGCTCCGCTCCCATACAGAGGATTGGTGTCTCGCTAACTCGCATGGTTCAGCGCACAAAGACGCCACACACAACACGCAGCCGTATGCGAGTCAATCATCCTAAAGGGTTCTACAGCAGCAGCATAGTTCATTGCACGCCGCTACCCTCAAAGGAATCCTTGTTGTTACTCGTACATCCACAGGCAGTGTAAGTGAGTGCTTTCGTGGGTACGGTGGGGTCTTTTACCTCGATTGTGTTGGCGTCGTCCTGGAGCGGAGTCGTGGGTAAGATAAGTGCCACAGTAGTCACAGTAGTAGCGCGGCATACCGTCGTATTTTTCAGATTGGGAATAACTCTTTCGTGCTCTATCGCAGGTTATCCGTCGTCCGCCGGGCCTTTGTCTCCTTGGCGCCTTGAGCTCCAATTCGACCAAAGGGTTTGATGGAGATTATGCGTGGGCGTGTGTGCTGTATTCGGCGGTTTCACCAAATCTCCGTTTTTTTGTTTTTTCGATCACACAATCGAAAATCGATCGAAAACTGAAAAAAAATGTTTTGTCCAAGAGCACGATCTTTTTAGATCTTGTGAGCTTGCTTCGAAAAAAAAACAAATCGATCAAGAAACTACGACAAATGGCATTTTTCGTCAAAATGTATGGCGTGATCTTGAGATCTGGTGCAAGGCCATGCTGAGCAGCATGAGACCAAGCACACCTTCGGCCTCCGAAGAGATACGTGCTCGTATTCAGCTCTGACTCGAAGGCACTACTACAGCAGTACAGCCAAGCATGAAGGACCCGGCCTTTTCGGTTTTGCTCATGGTGTCGTTCGGCGCCGTTCCTCTTCTTGTCATAGCACCCACGTAAGCTCGAATTAGTTGATGGTGCTGCTGTTGTGTTGCTGTGCTACTGCTGTGTGTTTTTTCTGCGTCTTGTTTCGGGTTACGAAGCTCCAAGCCATTGTTGATACCTGGTATTTATTAATAGTTGTTGTCGATGACCAGACGGGCAGAGGCTGTAAGTTAGTCGTTGTCGTGGATCGTGGGCAAGGGCGGTGCGTATCTCCAACAGCACTTTTTCGCCGCAGCGCGCTTGCTTCGTCTTTTTTTCGACCTCCCGAAAAATGCGATCGATTGCCTGTCTCTTCGTTCGCGCGCGCAAACGCGAAGAAAGGACCTCACCATCACCAACCACCTACTACGCACCTACCAGTACAATGTAATTCCTAATCACGTGTTTCGAAAATAAACGAACGTGATGGTGATGTGGTTAGTATCACCGGGTGTGTCATGCTATAGCCTAGTAGGTGGTGGTGGTGGTGTTGATGACATGACCTGGACTATGAGGGGTTGGTGAGTTGGCAATCGAGCAACACACATCATTCAGTCCGAATCCGCAGCTGCTAGCAGCAGTTTGTTAGTCGCAGGGTCGGGCGTGTCGGGCGTTCGTTATACACGTTCTTCCAAGATTCCAAGCACAACGGCACAATGCTGCAGCAGAGTGTATGTACGGATATCACAGGTGACTCCATTCGAGGCACTAAAAAGGGTGAATTTGTTCGCCCGTCTAAACGTACCGGTTGGCGTGCAGCAGCAGTTCAGCGGTGCAGCATACTGGTACAGCAGCAGCAGTGTACAGTAGTAGTAGCGCAAGTATTAATATTAAAACAATGCATATAGATACTTCGAAGTATATCCAAACCGAGCTGCCTGCCTTGCGAGAAAAGGTTTAACGGCATTTAATTTTCGTTAGATCTCACTCGGTATTACTTCATGTACTTTATTTAGTACCTTTGTAATATTTTGCCCTCCGACCAAGCTCCGACATAAATCGAATACCTGATATCGACTACCAGGTGTGTAATATCGCACAGTAAGTACAAGTCTCAGCCGCCAGAGATCGCCGACATGCACAACATTGATTTTGTCCTTTTCCTCTCCTGAAAAAGCGATACCGGTACTAAGTACCAGTATACGGTACGACATATAATTGTTGATTCTTGTTTGTTGTGTGTCTGTCCACCAACCATTTTGACCGACTGGCCGACCGATCAGGGTGGCGAAAAGCTTGGCCCTATGGTTGATCGTCTTCTTGCGGCGTCGCTATGTACAAAGGTAAGAACTGGTGAGCTTTAAAGCCTTCCTTTGGCAACAGAAACCCGAACATTGGACCTATCTAACCTCTGCAAGTCGTCTGAAAGTCTCTTAGTCGTAGCCAGCCGTATGTGAGGTATCCGTAGAGATTTTTTCTGTGATTCGCCTGTGAGCCGACGGCGTGTCAGTCAACCCTCTCTGTGTGATCTGTTAAGTGTGTCTTTATGATAGACTAAGCGCTTGATTCCGATGACCACACGACTAGCTTGGCGTTCGTTGTGAGATGGACCGCGTTGGGAGAGATGGGAGAGGATGTAGGTGCATGTTATTTATGCGCCGTATATATGTCATGACTTCATAATTATGACATTTATTTCCAAACCAAACACTTTTATTGTCATCACCACTAAGTCTTTTACTTTCGTTCCCTCAGCCGCCTTTTGGACTACCATAACAGAGTATTTAGTAACCTATATATAGCGATAGCCGTGGCCACGGGTGTCGTCCCTTCTCTCCCCCGATGCATGCTAGCCTTTATGTGAGAGTTCGTTCAACAAAATTCCTGTCGCTTGTTGATTTCTTGATGATTGCCAAGTTCTGCTCTCGCGCATTCGTCGACTTTAAGGCCCCCACTTTTGACTAATGAATGCCATTGGTCGGGGCGTCGTTGCAATGTTTTGTTTAGATATTGGAGTTTTAATTCAACATCATTTTGTTGCTCATTCGCCCCTTCACGGTAGCCCTCTTCTTTGCCTACAACTCTCTCTCGTCCTTATTTCTTCGTAGTTTCATTTTGTTGCGATTTTGGGAACGACGACGGATGCTTGAGACTTCAGAGGACCAGCCGAGCAGATCTCTCGTTGTCCGTCGTGACACTTTCTGCGCCGAATCGGGTGGTACACACATGGTGTTCCAGGACAGGAGCAGCCGGTAACTGACTGAGTGGTGCGCTTCTCGCCATGCTTCTCGCTGTTTGCGGTCGTCGTGTTTTGTGGTGTTTACAGGTGCATGGGGCCCCTGGTGGTTGAGGGCTTCCCCCCTACACGCCAGCAAGCCCGTGCGAGCTCGTGGTGGTGGGTGCCGCTGGTCGCTGGTCATGCGATTATCAGGTGCGCTCGTCAGTTCACGCCTTAGTCTACATTCGTGGTCCATCTAGATTTTGTTCGTCAAAGCTACGGCACAATTCGATATAATATCTAGCAACTGGTATCTGGTATGCTCGCTCTGTCCCGTACTAAAATGCTGTAGGTCCTTTTCTGGTTACGGGGCCTCAACCATCTCCGATTATTGTACACATTAATTATGTCAAAATCCAACATATTACTGTTTGAAATTGACGATCATTTTTTTCGCGGAATTTCTCAAAGTATACCCGTGCCTACACGCGGGGAGAGCCTGTTCATTGTAACCCAGAGGTTGCACAAGAAAAAAAAGCCTTAAAGACGTAGCTGAAAGAGCTGAGAGGCACTCCCTAACCCTATCCCTACCCCTGTGCCCCTAGCCCCCAATCATGCCCTCAGATATAGCGGCAGATATCGGCATATTGCAACGTTCAAAGTTGTGTATCAACCACTCAAGCGGTCAAACTCACACACAGCTGACGTGTTGAGTGAAGTCCAGAAATTATTACGCCCTAGACTATGCAGCTATCCGAGGGCGTGGCTGGGGTTAGGCATAGAGGCAGTGTGATATCTGAGCGTCCCGCTTGTGTCTCTGATGATTTAAGCAATTTCAGCCAGAGGTTAAAATTAATTAGGTGCAACCTGTGGGTTACAAATCGACGATTGTGCGATGATGCAAGGTGGAACACAGAGTGCCCCTTGGGCAGCTTTTCGTTACTATTGACGTGTGTTGATTGCTTACACCATGTACAATAGTCTAGATATTGAACAAGAGCTTTCACGCCACGAAGGAGACTGAAAGGCTCAGGGCTCATTGTGGTTTCCCATCTAGCGCACGCCTCCCAAGTACTACAAATACGATCCCAACACCTGTACCTGGCACAAATACCGGTATTTCCATATCATTGAAGGCCATATCATAACACGCTCCTCTACACCCGGCCCCCACATATAGTCACTCGACCAAAAACAAAAATTGAATGTTTTGTCCCCCCCCGCCCCCCCGAAAAACTACAACAACAGAACACCAGACCAGGGAAAAACGACGGATAACACACAAATGTGCTCATATCTATCTTTTTTTCACTCTCCGCTTGTAACTGGTATAAATACAGTGGGGAGGGGTCACAGTTCAAGAGCTGCCTGGCGTTGGTTTCAACGACAGTAATGTTCGGCCTGGCAAGACCATACTCAAAACTACTAGTATAAAGTATGTACATACCCATTCCGGTTTGCGAAAAGTGTCGTGAAGAGCCTTGAGTTCGCGCAGGAGTACGATCATTTTTTAGCGCTGTTGATAATTTTCTCGACAACGAACGGCTGTGTAAGGGTACTAAAGTCCAACATTAACTCTCCATTTTTTTGGAAGGCTTTCTACCAGATCTTTCCAAAAAAAATGTTGACACCCTTTTACTACTGCGGTTGTCGAGAAAACGAGCGCTGAAAAACGATCTCACCCCCCTACGAATTGAACCGTTTTCTTTAGAGCCCATCTTAACGGGGAACACTAAATTTCGTTCAATCAGATGTAAACTAAACTAGAAAAAAAAATATATATTAATAGTCTAATTGAAAGAACCGAAAGTCCTCGATAAGATGGGCCCTTAAATTAAATTAAAAAAAAAAATCAAATCAAATAGAAAGAGCCGAAAGTCCGCCCTTAACGTAACACAACCATCGTACGATATAAGAGATACGTCGAACTTCCTTGCTTGTTACCCGCCCGTCTTTTTAAACGTGACCCCCCCCAGGAGTGTACTGGGCATCTCTGTGCATGCGAAGCTGTTGTGTGTTAATACTGCAGTATGTAGGTGAACCGTTGCCCCCTCCGTCAATTCATGGCATGCCCCCAGGCTATGGATATACGTACGGTAGGTACGTCACTTTACATTGTTCGTTCCGAGCAAATGAGTTCAGCTCTGCTCAACCGCAGACGGTGTTTCGGGTGTGGTACGTGTAACAAGCGGCATACAATGTTTAACACAAGAAACGTGCTCAGCAGGCGGGGGGAATGAATGGGTCAAGCGGTTCCACGAATGATGTTATCGCAACGCACTCTGTTATCACGGCTGGCGCTGTGGAAAGGTTCAAATTGTACAATGCGCGATGGTCGCCCTACGCATGGCCCTCCGTGTGTTGATGAATTGTGTGCGTCTTCTCCCCCCTCTGCTTTCTTGCACAATCCGCCACTTCGGCCATACTCCTATTCAACTAAGGATGCTAGTACGCATGTGGAGCACGCAGCAGGTCGAGCCCTGCCAGAAGTCCATGGACGAGTGGGTGGTAAAAGCGGCACGCCAGCTGGGCGGAAACAGTGTCAACGCTTCTTCTTAGGTTCAGGCTCAGGTTCAGCCCAAAAGGGGGCAAGGAAATTGGCTCAGCGTCAGAAACTGCAGCAGCAGCGCCGGTGGCGGGGGGCGTTGCGCAAGCGGCAGCAACAGCGGCAGCAGCGCCAGCAGCAGCAGCAGCGCCAGCAGCAGCAACGCCAGCGGCAGCACCATCAGCAGCACCAGGAGCAGCAGCAGCAGCGCCGGTGGGGATGGCAGTGGCGGTGGCCCTGGCAGCAGCAGCAACAGCTGCAGCAACAGCAGCAGCAACAGCTGCAGCAACAGGTGCGATATCGTCGTAGTGCACAGACACGGGCCGCATAAATTCGCGTTTAGATATGGACGGTGACGGCACTACCTATAAAGTGGCGAACTAACGACATAACGGGAATAATGAAATAACGAAAGAACGATATGAACGATGGTTGTTGAGCAGTATTGAGCAGTACTCAACACAGTGAATGTAGCCGACGAACCGTTTCACCGGATCAGTAAACGCAATCACTAGTGCTGCTGTTGATATCGTTAAGTCGAATAGAGTCCGATACGATACCAATAAAGAATAAAACGATATGATATCGATATCGATATATGATATTGATAATGTACATCGAACTCGAAGCTTTCGTTCAGTAGTAGCCCTTTTGCGGCAAACTGCAATCAGTCCCGTTTGGGGGACAACAACACCAATTCTAACTAGTTTGTCGCAAAGAGGAGAATGCAGTACTAACAGGATCAACATTAAATAAGCCGGGGATGGATGTGAGGGGGTGGAGGACAAAGCACGTTCGACAATAGTACGATACATCGATAGTTGGATACATCAACACCTTCGATACGATATCCAACATTAATTAAACACAACTATAATGCCTCAGGCTTTTGCGTGGGAGTTGTGTGTACCTGGTACAGTGGTACTGGACGTATCAATTACGAGCGAATGATACTATGCTGTGAGTAATTTCGAATTTTGACGACGCCAGAAAATAGGGGCCCCGACAGAGGCACCCGGAAGAGTCTTTTTTCGACGCCTCGCGTAATAAAAGGTCAGAATGAAGAAAAAAGCAGAGCGCTGTGATCACAGGGCAATTTACGAAAAAAAAACTTTTATTTTATCTTCTTTCCAATTTCGGAGCACTGGGTTTTCCCCCACCTCCCCTCCCCCCTGTCTATGGGGAGGGGGGGTCTCTACAACCAGGTAATCCACGATTGGAAGAAAAAAAACATCGTAAATCATCCTGTGATCACAACGCTCCTGTTTATTTTCATTCTGACCTTTTTTGACCTTTTTGGTATGTGAGGCGTCGAAAAAAGTCTGTTCCGGGCGCCCCTGACCCGAAGCAGATATTGTGATATTATTACTTGATTGTAAAGGAATTTTCGGCCGAATTTATAACTTGATTTTGAAGGGATGAACCGCTGCTGGAACGCGCGAAAAATTGACGATAAAAAATATCCTGCTGTACTTGTTCCTTTATAGCGACAGCTACAATGAAAGTTACCTAATCCCATGGTAGTAGTGGATCTATTAGTTGACATGTTGTTATGACCGTTGAACTTATATTTTGGTAAGGATAGATAAAAAATCATCTCCTGCACTCTCAGACAATCCGCGACACCGCACACGAGGTATATCCAATCCAATACTCGTGCCAGGTAGGTGTCTTGGGGAGGATTTGAAAAGTTCTAACGTAAGTTTTAATGCGTACTTCGGTCTGTAAAGCCCGGAGGCATTATGATATCAGGCACCGCATGAGGCTCGTGTGCCTGCGTTGACTTGCTGTTGTTTGATTTTGCCGACTTGACGCAATGAGCAGGTGGCTGCGCTGGAGAGGCGTGTCTCTGGTCTAACGGTCCGGATCGGACAGGCTCAAGGCAAGGACTCAAGGACTAAGGACAGACGATTGTTGGGCTGATAATCCTATCCTGTTGTTCATAGTGCTAGTATTACTATTCTTGCCATCTGACAATGTGTACCGGTAGATGTGTAGCATGAACTTCAACGTTGATCACTCAAAAACACTCCGAAAGAAGACAACCACGGAAACAAAAGGAGCCTTAATTGTTTTGCGCTGGCCGTCCGACAGTGTGTAGCAGCATGAGCTTCAGCGTTGATCACCTCTAAAACAAACCTTCCCCGAAAAAAAAAAAGGAAGCCAACTTAAGGGGGAAAAAGAAAAAAAACTATGCACGAAGTCTATCTCCCTTCTGTACCAACTCCTGCTCAACATAACCTGTATCTAGTTCAATTGCTGTACTCACTCACAGTGCCTTCTACTCTTAATTCCTAAACCGCGTCCAGGCTTCATGCCCAAGCCATCGGCGTGGGTCTGTCACCCCCCCCCCCCCCCCCCCCCCCTCCCTCCCGCCTATTATATCCTGTTAAATTATCTAAATTCACCGTTGATATTTCAGAGGGAAACGCCTACCAGGTAGACAATACCCGGTATATCATACTCAAGTATCATATGCACGAAGCATGTCCATTACTGTTTTGTGGGCTGGACGCCGCTCTTGCTACTAGTAGACGGTTGATGGTTTTAAAACAAATGGCATCAAAATAACACGAGAGCTGTGAGATCGAGGATTTCGCAGTATCGCACTTGTGGTTCAATAGGTACTATTAACTACAGTGTTAATAGGTACTACCGTAATAATAGGTGTGACAGCAGTGTACCATACACAGCACCTATACTGGGGGGTCCGAAAAGGGTGATTATTAGTATTATTTCGGGGGGCCATAGTTAATAGGACCTATGGTGTACATAAAAACCTATATATTTACCTATTTTTACCAACAATATTTGATCATATTTACTATGGTCCCCCGTAATAGTATTGTATCAGTATTCAGGCATTCCTTTTTGGCTCACCTGGTACGGGATCATATCCGCAAGCGATCTTCATTCGGCTGTGCTTCATGTTTGGTATCGCTCCCCGCCTACACACTCTATTCGCTCCGTTCGGCAGACGCCCACCAACGAGATGTGCTTAGGCTGGAGGCTAGGGTGGAGCAGCTGCAGGTTCAGCGCCAGCGAGACGAGTCTGAGGCTACCTGGCGTGAGATCAACACTTCGTGCAGGCACAGGGAGCAACTGGCAGCCTTGCGCAGAGAGATCGACCACCTGCGCAGGACTGCGGGCCACCCACAGCAGTCGGTGCCGCAGGTAGGTCTGTTTGGGGTGGGGTGAGATGGGATGGGATGGAGCCGCCGCACGTCTTTTCCGCGTTTATTTCTTACCGTACCTAAAACAAAAAAAAAACTAATGGTGGCACACACGTCCAGCTGTTTGCCATGTTGATACGGGGTTCCTGAGTTGTCCTGCGGGGCTTGGTTTCTTTCGTCTGATGTCGTGGTGTCATTGCGGGTAGAATAGTACCCGTACCCATACCCGTACTCTACTAATATATGCCGATAAACCTCCTGAGAAGACAAATACCCTGTACGTTGCGCTGTATAGACGGGTGATGGGGGTATTGGCTGTGTTCCACGAGCGGCCGCAAGGTGGATGTCCTGAACTAAATGCACGAGGCACTTGCTTGCACGCCCGGTGCCTGTGCCTCGAAAATAAGAGATCAATATGTCATAGTCTGATGATTTGATCTTATCTCGCTTAGGTCATCGGTGGCAACGGCGTCTTCGCGACAGGGGAGCTCGGCGGGCCCAGCGGAGGCGAAGTTCGCCGCCGTCGGGGGGAGGAGGGGGGTGGGCAGGGGGGGGGGGGGGGGGGGGGGAGGTGGGGGAGGGGGGGGGGGGGGGGGGGGGGGGAGGTGAAGGGGGGGGAGAGGGGCGAGGAAGGGGAGGGCGAGGAGGAGGGGGAGGGGCAGACCCAAGCCTCACATTCAGGCGTGCGGACTTGGTCAACAACTCGATGCCGTCTCTTCCGACTGGTGAGTGGATGGATGGCACCCCTATTACTTGAGCGAAAGCGCGGTTCCTCATGCCAATACGGAACGCCACTCAGTAGGATACATTTGTGTTTAGTCTCGTGTAGAGTGCGCCAGTCCTTGACCAAATCACACGCGTGCGGTTTCGAGCAGGGCCGACTGCTACTGTAGTAGAGGCCGCCTGACCCGTATACTGCTTCGCTTTCAAGGCCAAGGCGCTGCTCTCTGAGAGTCGCAGTCGTTCGAATTTCGTAAACAAGTCCTGGCAGCGTCTTTCCAGACGCCATGTTTGTATCCATCGCTGTAGGATTTCGCGCCTACAGACGAACCCTCACCAACCATGTGTGTGCCCACTGCTTAAAACAGGGGCTCGCTCTACAACGGCGTCGCTCCCGTCGACAACGGCTTCAGCGGGTGTTGGTGTTGACGGGACGGCTAACCGCCTTGGTCGCCTCTCATGGCGTTCCATCCTGACCCCCCCCCCTCCCGAGGCAGCGATGCTTTCTTCGCTGCCAATCTCGCCAGCAGCTTCGCCAGGGAAAGACGAATCTGGGGTGATGGACGTTTTTGCTGGCGTGGCCGCCGACTCGGGCGCAGACGTTGAGCCTTCGGTCTCCGATGGAGTGGCACCCGTGGCTGATGCTGTCCTTCCGCGGCGTAGCGCGTTTGGTTCGGGGCAGGATCAACGATTGTTCTCCGCTTGCCCCGGCTGTAAAGTGCACGGCGAGCTTTGCTTCCGGTGCAAATATGCGAGGTGAAGGCGAATCGATGGTGCCTTTTGAGGGTTCTCCATTCTTGTTCGGGCCTGAGGAAGCGGATCCAGAGATGCATGGGAGGAGGAGGGGGGGGAAGAGGAGAAGCAGGAAGGGGAGGAAGACGAAGAGGAGGAGAAGGAGGAGGAGACATGAGAGGGGGAAGAAGGAGGAGGAGGAGGAAGTGAAGAAAGGGGAAGAGAAGGAGGAAGAGAAGGGCGAGACAGAGGAGGAGGAAGAGGAAGTGGAAGGCCTGGGACGTAGGATTCCGGCCAGATGAACCCGTGTGGGTTGTGGTTACAGAGAGGACTGAGAAACAATTAAAGGCGGGAGATTAATATCGCTGAGTCTACGTGTTCAACTTTGCCGTCTGTGTTGTTGCTGCAGTAGCCGTTCCTTTTGTGTCATCTACAAAAGTAGGTGCTTCAATACGATCAACCATGCAGCAGCTCAGTATGTCAGCACCATCATGTTCGTAGTCACAACAAGCGTTGGGGTGGGGCGTTGCTGGAGTAGAGCTCCTGCCAGCATTTTTTTTTTTTAAACCTGGCGACTGCTTAAGTGTCGTCTCGCCTGGTATTCTTGTCTTGCTGTGTAGGAATTACGTGGGAAGGACTCCGTACCGAGATTGTCGTATCTCGTTTTGATGCTGCTACGTACGTATTGTTTTGGTTGTTGTTGCTGCTGCTGCCTTCCTGTTGTCGTGGCCGCACGTCGTAGGAGTGTCGGTGTTGGTTGGAAGGGATAGTCTACTGATAAGAGCCTGTTCAGGCAACGCTGACTGGGTAGCTCTGTCAATAGTATACTGCGAAGTACAGTAGGCTATCCCTAGAGGGAGGACACTGTCGATACCATGGCGGGCTTGAAGTTGTGTTCGAGATCTGATAGAAGTATGGAACTAAACACACATGGAGAGAGGTTTGCAAGAGTGTGGGCGGTTTATCTGCTGTACAGCATGCACGAATAACGTTTTGCAAGGAGGAGTTTGGTGGGTGTTTGTGTTCTACTCCAACCCCCCTGTACACCAAATCAATAAATGGATGCGGTCATCCATATGCAAGAAAATCCGCCTCAAAAGCGGTTCTTAAT
Organism: Macrocystis pyrifera; assembly: GCA_031763025.1. Taxonomy (NCBI): domain Eukaryota; class Phaeophyceae; order Laminariales; family Laminariaceae; genus Macrocystis; species Macrocystis pyrifera. The sequence continues at coordinate 2,654,588 of JASSKH010000023.1, forward strand.
ATGATGCAGCTTACTCTTCATGCGACTCGCCCAACACCTCACGGCGCTTTGCGCTTGGTGCAAGCAATGTCTGCCTGGTCGGTGAAAATCCGGCGTGCTCTGTCCCGGCATTGTAGGGATGCAAGGGTCTGTGGTCAATCGACTACGGCCGTGTATGATAGTGAGTACCCCCCCCCTCCTACCCCCCCCTCCCCTCCGCCCCCTGCAGATATCGAGTATGTCCCCCCCTGCGGCTCGCTATCCTAGGAGATAGGTGGTGGCCACAGGAGGCCAAACAGGAAGGGGATAAGATTAGCAGAAAGTTCCTATGTAATTTATGGAAACAACGTAATGAGCGCCCAATTGTTGGAGGTGTCTCTATTAGGAGTAGGAACGGTGCTCCGTCTCGAAAGGGATGCGTGGTCGATGGTCAAATGACTAAGGCAAGCAACAAATGAGTACCCCCCCCCCCCCCCCCCCCCGCTGCGGCTCACCCTTTATGCGGCTCGCCCCCGGTTACGCTTCCCGCGCCAGGAGGGTTCGGTGTGTGCAGTAAAACGGATGCTGCTGCTTATTGTTGAGGCCATAGATCATTGCGCCCGGCAGTCACTCTGTCTACTGTAGTAGAGCGGATGGTGCTGCTTGTTGCCGAAATCATAGACCATCGCGGACAGCAGCCACTCTGTCTTGAGTCTTTTTTTTCTGTGTCAATAATTGTGTCGACGAAGGTGATTGTCTCACCCGGACGCTTGAGCCATGCTGGGCATGAGCTGAGCATGGTCATCCGCCTAACCATTATTTTCTTGCTTCTGTTGTTTCATTGTCCAGCAATGTTGTTCATTGGGAAACAACGCCTGGTATGTTGCATAGTCTACTTTAATACCAGGTAAGTTTCATTTCGTGTATGTCGACGTTTACGAGATTTGTGTACATGCACACGCGGTACATGAGGCGTATGCGACGCGCAGATGCAGAACAGGACACACAGTAGTACATGGAGGGGGGGAAGGGGGGGGTACTCATGTCATGTATGGCCGTAGTCGTATGACCATACACCCTCACATCCCTACAATGCCGGGACGGAGCAGGTCGGGTTTTCACCGACCGGGCAGACATTGCTTGCACGGGGGGGGGGGGGGGGGGGACGAAGCGAATCCCTTCGCAAGTGAGTTCAGGGACACCTCTATACTTTTTGCACTTCGAGTTGGATCTGGATAAGTTGTTTTACAACATAGCTGCGAAAGGGTTAGAGCTAAGCACTGACACTGACTTGCAGTAATATTATACTATTGTCGAACACTGGACCATTTCGTAAAGCAGGGTGTACCTAAAAGGCTAGTATGGTGTGTGCACAAGAGCAAGCGGTGCCGCGAAATCACTGCCACGCTTATGCGTTTCGCACTGGCTGCTCTTAGTACTGGTCGTACGAAGGAACAGTTCGTCACCAGAATGGATGGGTTGTTGTTACAAAGTCGTAGTATCGTGTTGTGTACTTCGGTTTATCGACCTGGTCGTGAGTCGAAAAGCCATGTACGAGGATGTTGAGGTATGGGCGGTGATCGATCGGATGGTGACAGCGCCGTGTTCACCAAACACGCTGCTACTATTAATATTGCTATTCTGAAGTACGCTGGGCACCTCTAACGCAACAAAAGTATCAACCGGAAAAACGTGATGTCACGATTGTAATGGCGGCGCAGCGCTTAACTACTACTACTGCTACTACTATAATGAATGAAAAAGAGATTGGGTTTGTTTCAATCCAGGATTTTCCGAGCCCCCCAATAACCCGGCACGCCATTGGTCGAGGGGGCCGCCTCGCCCGCCCTCACCCAATGGGGGGGCGCTTAACGAGCGACGGGAGTTGCCCCTCGGGGCAACGCCACGGGTCTGCCTCATCTGGAGAGGATTGGATCCCGTCGCCGGTTCAACATCCCTCCATACATCTACAACTCCAACTAATCAGGCAACATACCGGGAACGAAAACGGTGATCCACGGGTTGATACCGCCCCGTACGGTGTAGAAGCCCCAACTCCATTGGGTGATCGTTGATTGGCTGGGGTTCGTGAAGTCAGGGCCTCCCCAGGGAGGATAGCGTCCCATCTCCTGAACGTAAATCCTTCCGGGTCGATACCGCCCCGTCAGGTGCGAAAACCCCACACCCATTGGACAATCGCTAATTGACGGAGATTTTTGAAGCCAACGCCCCCCCTGGGAGGATAGGGTCCCATCCCCGGATCGTGAATAAGTTAATACATGTACAGCTCCAACAAAGCGGGGACGAAAACGGTGATCCCCCGGATCGACGCCGACACCGCTCCACACGGTGTGGAAATCCCAACCCCATTGGGTGATCGCTGATTGGCTGCGGATTATGAAACCAGCGGAACCCGGCGAGGAAAGGGTCCCATCCCCAGATCATAAACCCTTCCATACATCTACAACTCTAAAAAATGGGGACAAAAATAGTGACTCCCCGGGTCCATAACGCCACGTGCGGTGTCGAAACCCCAACCCAATTTGGCTGATTGCTGAGTGCTGATTGCTGGTTAACTGGGGTTCGTGAAGGCAGCGGTACCCGGGGAGGATAGGGTCTCATCCCCGGATCTTAAATACTTCCATACATCTACAATTCCAACAAACCGGGGACGAACAGGGTGTTCTCCCGGGTTGGCACCGCTCCGTACGGTGTGCAAACGCCAACCCCATTGGATGATCGCTGATTGGCTGGGGTTCGTGAAGCAGCGGTACCCGGGGAGGATAGGGTTCCATCCCCGGATCATAGATCCTTCCATACATCTACAACCCCAACGAGTCGGGGACGGGACGAAAACGGTGATCTCCTGGGACGACACCGCCCCGCACGGTCTTGAAACCCCAACTCCATTGGTTGATTGCCGATTGGCTGAGATTCGTTAAGCCAGCGGTATCCGCGGAAGATAACTGCCGATCCCCGGATTAAACATCCTTCCACACATCTGCAACTCCGACGCATTGGGGATGTAAACGATGATCGGTCGGATCGATACCGTCCCCCCACGGTGTGGAAACCCCAGCCTCATTGGCTGATTGCTGATTGGCTGGGGCTCGCGAAGCCAGTGGCACCCGGAGAATATATACGGCCCCATCCCCGGGTCGAAGGCCTTCCACATGTCTTCAACTCCGACGCATCGGCGACAAAAGCGGGTATCCCTCCGGACGATACCGCCCCGCACGGTGTGGAAAGCCCAAGTCCTGGTACACCGTTGTCGCGACTGGGGTTCGCCAAGCCGGCGGTCCCCACCCACCCAAAAGGGAGTAAGAAAGTTCAGCAACTTCATTGACCATAATGTAATAGTTTAAATACGTACCTAGCATAGTACGATGGTTTACTGTACGTAATAAGCACTACTACTGTCTTTCAGAGGCTCGCTGCGATGACGATTTTGACACTTACAAAGCATGCGTTTCTTTTTTCCCTATTTCGCAAAAAAACTTTATGTTGTAAAATGTGTAATCTCTTAGCGTTTTCAGTCGCTCGCTCGCCATGAAAATACCACGACATGCTGATATACTTACAACAGAATCACAGCAGGCAATTCCCCGCCAGGGTATATTATTTCATTCACGCTTCCCGAATGGCGGTCATAACCAAGCACTTTAGAAAGTTCAGTCAAACATGTCGTGGATTGCATGTTAAAGAGGTCATCCAAAAACGTCCTCTGTGCGATTTGTCTAGCCCACGATGCGTCTTCAGTCTGGTCCAAAAATTGCGATCTGAGGCATGCACAAAGATACTGGTATATCACGCATGAGTGAATTATCGAAATTTCAGTTATTAATTTCAAGGTTTTCTCACGTTCGTAAATAAAGTCAATCAAAAGCCTTCACCGCCATCACCAGGCCCTCACCGCCATCACCAGGCCCCCACAAAGTTAAGAGAGCCTCTACAGCAGGCCACATCCAACGGCTCTTACCGAACATCGACCAGGCATTCACTAAGATTAATAGCGGGTACCTGGGTACCTGCCCGAGAGTATGTGCTGTGGGGGTACCCAGGTACCTACTTGAGTATGTTCTCTAGAGGTACCCGGATTCCTGCCCGTGTACCTGATATGTTCTCTGGGGGTACCCGGGTACCTACGTGAGTACACATCCTCTGAGGGTACCCGAGTACCTACCCGAATACATCCTCTGGGGGTACCCGCGTACCTACCCGAATACGTTTTCTGGGGGTACCCAGGTACCTTACCGCGTATATATCCTGGGGGTACCCGGGTACCCGCCCGAGTATGACCAAACCAACCAGGTTTGGCACCCGGATGACCCAGAGTGTACACCCTACAATAGCACCCTAGAGGCTAATAGGCACTACCCCAGTTCCGCGCGGTCTCAACCCCCCAAGTTGGACCTTCTATGCTGCAGACTGGATGATATCGGCACACAACGCTTCCCTGCAAGAGGACAGAGGACAGCACAAACACGACACCAAATCGGACAGATCACAACGTAGATAATCTATTGATATTAGTAGTATTGATAGATCCCTCATCTGCCGTTCCGATATGTTCTGTAGGATCTGTAACGTACAGATCCAATCCAGGAAACACGTACTAAACAAAAAAAGCAGACCTTGACGGCTCCCACCCGGCAACATGAGCAATTACTAGGTGATACCGAATAAATCAGGAATCTATGCGCCCTGAAATATCTACTGCAGATCACGAAGTGAGGATCTGACCTATCTGATGATCTGATCCGATCTATCTGATCTGTCAGATGTGTGAACCATGAACACCTCCTACCAACGCGCAGCAGTTCTTCCCCGCCGTGCACCATTGAAGGCACAGCTGTCAGTACATAGAGCACAACCAGCCCTACTATTAATAGTAAGGCAGTGGCAGTGGCACCCCCCCCCCCAATGCTTCATTTTCCAAGCGCTTACTATAATACTATCATACTGCTATTGCACCTCTTTTGATTGCTCACAAAACAAACGCAGTCAACGAACCATCGGTACGCGGCGGCGGCGGCGGCGGCGGTGGCGACGCAGGCAGTTATTTCCTACGGCGGTGGCTGCACTATAGCAGTAGTAACCCATAAATTATCATTGCCGCGACTTTCCACCGGACAAAAAAACATAAAACGAAAGCGCAAAACCGCCCCCCCTCTCTCTCCCACCGCCCAACTATAATAGCTGTGCAGTACACAGCGGCCGAAAACAAAGGCGGAGACTAATAAGGCACTCCATGCCCGACGAAACTGTCAAAGGCAGGCAGGCGGCCACACCCACCCACGTACCCACACCTAAAAGCAACAGAAAACTCTTCACCTCGCCCCCCCCTACTCAGCGCTGCTCGTACACGAACACTAAGGTCGCAACGCTTTTCCTACAAGTACAGTACGCCAGCATCCAGCATGCCGCGCTCGCTGTCAGCATGGACACCACCAGAGCATGAGAGCATCAGAGGAACGGGCAATATAACGAGGCGCGCGATTGCTCCGACCTATGAACCAATGAATCAAGAGAACGACGAATCAACCACTTACGCAATCCATCCATCAAGCCACCAACCAATATATCAAGCAAGTAATAAATCAATCCTCGATCAATCAATCAATCACCGAATCGATCAATCAATCGAATAATCCATCGAACAATCAAATCAACCGAACAATCCATCCATCCATCAATCAATCAACCAATCAATTATATAACCCACCAACCAACCGAACAATCAAGCAATCCACCAATCCACCCATCAATTAAAGAAGTACTCGCTGTCCTTGACGTCCTCTAGCTTCAAGGAACCTCTCGCCGGAATGGGCGGAAACTCAATTGACGGATATCGCATCCGAATAGACTCGTGCAGGTTCTCGAGAACAGGCCCCGAGTAGAGGTCCACAAAACACTGCAAAGAGGGAGCATAACAGCGCGACATTTGCACGCGCGGGCAGATGTCGGAGGAGGGTATGAGGGGAGGACGGGATTGGAGGAAGATGGGGGAGTGGGGGGAGGACGGGATCGCAGGAGGATGGGGAGAGTGGCGAGGGGAGGAGGGGACAGGGGACAGGGTGGGGAGGGGACCGCGGGGGGGGGGGGGGGCAAGAAGGAAACGGGGAGGAGACCAGGGGGGGAGGGAGGAGGGGACAGGAGATAGTGAGGAGAGAGTACGGGAACGGAGGAGGAGCGAGGGAGGCAGTGTGGGAAAATAAGCGTCCATTGCCTCGCAAGAAAAGAGGCCCGGTTGCTTCGGCGTCGTGCCTAAGAAACACGCGAGCCAGAGGCCACCGCCCCATAAACGTTGAAACCGTGTGAACTCCTTTGGGACCCAGGTATTGAGCATGGCAACCAAACCAATAATGTGTTGAAAGCGCCGTCCACTAAACCCAATGTAAGCGCGCAGCAGTAATGTTGGCATCATCGTGCTGCTCGCGTGTCGTGCCAGTGATTGCGACAACGTAGTTCGGATAACATAATCGTAGACGCGTATCAACCCCAAACCAAGCAGAGCCCAGGCTACAATCTGGCCTCGCCGATACTGCAGTACATTTTTCTACCTGAATTAATAAGCACCCCAATGTTGGAGATGTCTCTACTAGGAGTAGGAACAGTGCTCCGTCTCGAAAGGGATGCGTGGTCAATGATCAAACGACTAAGGCAAGAAATAAATGAGAATATACGCCCCCGCCCGCCCCTCCCCCGGAAGTCCTAAAGGAGTTCAAGGAGAAAGGGTAGGGGCAACAACAACAGTGCCTTTCTCGCGCACTCTGTAATTACTTTGGCAGGAGCGGGGCCCTTAGTACATATATACATACACGGTGGCAACTTCACTTGCGATAAGCCGACGACGACCAACATGAATATGAATCGGTCTTGCAAGGCAAACGTAAAACACGCCGTATCGTTTCGTTCGAAGCAGCCGGTCCACCCGATGAGTGTGCCTTGCCACTTATTTGACAGCATGGCTGACACACACTGCGCACGATACGATAACGATTGACCCCAACCTCAAGCCAATCCACCAATGTGCAGGGCAGGGTAACTCATATTGGTCTCGTGCACAGTGTGCGTCACCCGCAGTGTCGAATAGGTGGTAAGCTCTACTGCACCCAATCGCTTTTGCACCCCGTCAACCCGACGAATACGCTTTGAACCCAAAGGTTACGCTTTGAACTCAACGGTTACGTTTTGAACCAACGGTTACGCTTCGAACTCAACGGTTACGCTTTGATCCCAACGGTTACGCCAGCTTCCTCCCTTTCCGCCCAACCCCGAAAACTCAGAACCCAATCCCCAACCCAAACAAACCCCTAACCCCAAAAACCCACAACCGAACCCTAGCCCTTAAACCTCAAAGTCAGTCCCTAACCCCGAGGCCAAAAAGCAACCCCGAAGCCCTCATCATCGCCCACCTGCCGCAGCTGACTGTTCATCTGATCGACGTGTCCGGCGTGTACCCAGTAGCTGTCGTGCACCGCAGCGAAGGGTACTCCTGCCTCGTCCATTTCGATGGCCGTGAGCAGCATGTGCGTCGAGTCCAAAGAGTGAACGAAGTTGGGGGGGAAGGCGGACGTCTGCCGCTTAACGGCGACCGGAAGAGTGTCCGCGTCTTCTCTGATGTGCACGCCCTGGAGCAGTGTCTGTACCTGCGTGGTCGTAACACATGCGGGAGCAGCGAGCACGCGCGCGAGGGCGCGACATCGACAACAGAAATAGCAACAGCAACAATACCACCGACAACGACAACAATAACAACAGTAGCAACTCTAACAGCAGCAGCAGCAGCACCAACAACAACACGGTACCACAGTACTCGCACGGCAGATGGCTTACCCAAAACGGATGGCGAGACAACGTTATCACCGTAATTGTGTTTCCTCGCAATGCCTGCTTGAGAGATACCAGCAATGCAAGACAACTCCGCACAAGCGTGCCGCTGAGCTGAGCTGAGCTGAGCTGAGCTGCACTGCACTGCGCGGCACCCGCACCTGGTACTTGTCTTTCCGTCGATAAGGCTGCAGCACGGGCAGTCCTAGAGGGGTAATCCACGTCATCGGCTGGCCCTCCTTGGCCACGAGCTTCGAGACCGCCATCAGCCACTCCATGATGTTCCTAGGGAACCAAAAACGCGACCCGGGACGATGTGGTCATTGATTGGTGATTGGTGATTGGTGATTGGTGCTTGATGATTTCGTGACCGATGATTTGTGATTGGTTGATATATGCTCAAGTGTTTGATGACCTTGTGATTGGTGTTGGATGATTTATGCCTGGTGCTTGATGATTTATACTTGGTGTTTGATGATTCAATGATTGGTGTATGGTGGGGCCGTGAGTTGGCTTAGTACCGACGGCTTAGTACCGACGTCACGGCTAGTCATTACTTGGGTGACGAATAAATTAGCCAAACGAACTGACTTTCCTCGTAGCCTTTTTTCAATAAGAACTGCGCGTCGAGCCACAAACGTGCCAACCAGATATTTGGAATCACCGCAGAACTCCGCACATTACCGCAGACAACCCAGCTGCGATACCTGGCCAAAGCAGAACTGAGTGGGCGACTTACAGTAAGCCAACCCACAACCCATACAAATAGTAAGCAACCCTATGTATTATACACACGCTCAAAAGGTTTGTTGACTGACTGACCTGGCCTCCGTGAAGAGCTCCTCGAGAACCTTCATCGTCAGCTTCGCCACGTATGCGGATGCCTTATAGACATCTGCCTCCGCCTCCGCACTCGGCACCTGTTATTGATTCATTGGTTTCAAGATAAGAAAAAAAAAGTTAAAGCAACAGACGGCGGCGCACCAAGCACCAAGCTTCTATTAGTGACAGACTGACCAATTAATATATACTTCGAGGTGCAATTAGACGCGAGTCGACGAGGGAAGAAAAGGCTGAAGTCGTCTCTTAACAACATGAGAATTAAAAAAAAAGAAAGGCACAAACCGCAGTGGGGAGGGAAGGGGGGGGGGGTGTACTCGATAGGAGAGATGTACTCGATCTCATGCATGGCCGTAGTCGTATGACCATAAACCCTCGCATCCCTACAATGCCGGGACGGAGCATGTCGGGTTTTCACCGACCAGGCAGACATTGCTTGCATCAAGCGCGAAGCGCCGTGAGGTGTCCGGCGAGTCGCATGAACGGTGAGCTGCATCCTACTAAGAACCGCCTGTGAGGCGGACTTGCATATGGATGACAGCTTCAATGAGTTAGTTTAATTTCCGGTGTGGCCACTTCCAGAGACAGCAATGGGAGTACTTACCTTGAACACTAGGTGATACGATCAATTCCCTTGTGCAGAGTAAAGGTTCTTTACTTCGCACAAATGTTCTACTGTAACTAGACGACCAGCTGTGGGCGACCGCCAAAAAACAAAAAAAAAAAAAAAAAAACGGTACCCTGGATGTCTAGCTCACGTAGTGCGCGGCATGTTTTACAGTGTCGTTGCCAACCAACGCCAACCCAACCCATACATAATATATATAATGGGAGGAGGGAAGGGGGGGGGGGGGGGGGGCTGCTATGCGACCCCGGACCTGAGCTACGACTATTAATAGGAGGCAGAGACAAGGAGGGCTTATATAATAAATGGGATCGAAAAACAAAACAAAACATACCTACCGACACACAGTACCTATTTACCGACGGAACGTACCTACCAACCAACCAACCTGCCTACCTACGTACGGACCGACACTTACCGACCTATCGCCGACCGACCTACCAAGTCCCGCCGCATACCCCCATCCCCTTGATGATCTTCCAAGCCAACCTACCGACGAACCGACCGACCGAAACAATCTCGCCGCTTACCGCCGTCCCCTTGATAATCTTCTCTTCGAGAACGTTCTGTATCTGCTTGCGGGCTCCCACAAAGGTTACGCCGTACACGCTGGTCATCACCGTCTGCTTCACCACCTGCACAACAACAGTGACGCAACAGCAACACAATGCCAATAAAATGGTAGATTAGCAATGCCACATCAACAGCGGCGGTAACAGCAAAACAATGGCAACCTAATGTCAATGCAATCGTATCGATGGAATAGCAACTAAGAAACAATAGTGAGAGAAAAAGCAATGCAATGGCAATGGAATAGCAACACACTAGAGCGTCGGGAGAGGTCGACACGGCGCGAAAAGAAAAAAAACATTCAGATGAAAGCCTGCAAACTTGTTGCATGCCTATAGTATTTATTACCTGCTACCAATGCAATAATACATACCATGGTACTTACTAAGAGAACGACGGTATAATATAAACACAATACACCAGTAGCTGTTGTTTACTGTTCTGTTTTTTTTTGCTCAGTTAGGCTAAAAAACTGCGTCGACTTTCTGCGGGGCAATCACACCTCATTCTGCACGACGCCTATAAAAAAAAGACAAGAGACAACCCACTTCTCAAGCGAGCAATTAACCAAGCAACTAACCAACCAATCGACGAACAAACCAACCAACCAACCAACCAACCAACGGAAAGGCACCCACGCGGTCAATGAAAGCGGTTATCGTTGGAGCTGGTCAACCCTTCTGTCGACGGGGTCAGATACGACGCTGGCTCTCCAAGCAACCAAGCAACCAAGCAATCAAGCAACGAAGCAGCCAGTCAACCAACTAATGAAAAGGCGTCCGCGCAGCCAATGAAGAGCGGTTTTCGTTGGAGCTAAGTAGCTCATCTTTCGGTCCACGGGGCGATGTACGATGTTGGTTCTTCAACAACCAAGCAAACGACCAACCAACCAACCAACCACCCAACCAACCAACCGATCAGCCAACAACCAAAAAACCAAAAAACCAAGCAACCAATCACCCAATCAACCGACCGACCAAACACCCAACCAGTCAACCAGTGAAAAGGCCGGCCAATGAAAGCGGTTTGAGCTGGAGCAATTGAAAGCGAACGTTTGTGTCTAGGAGGCCGCGTACGATGCCGTCTATCTAACCATCCAACCAAGGAATGAACGAACCAAGCAATGAAAAGATCAGACAAGAGTGAAAGGGGGTTGGGTGTTTTCTAACCTTTCTGTCGATGAGGCCGTGTACGAGGTTGGCTATCCGGTGCTGCTCCAGCTCAGCCTCTGATGCGTCGGGGGCAAGGGGGGTCCTGGCCTGGAGCTCGACCTGTCGAAAGAGCAATCAGCATGGAAACGGTGGCAGCACGACAATGTGATGAGATGACAGCATGACAAACAGCTGAGAGAAACACGTGACAATATCAAGGGCCTATCTACACTGCAAGACACAGGCACACTTCTTTATGAGGGGCGGCGTAGACACACTACAACACGCAGGCGCAGTTCTTTTCGAGGGGTGGCGTGCGAAGCAATCGTGAGCAAGGAACGGCGACAAGGGACTATAATTTTCCGTCTTCATCTACCCCCCCACATTGGGCAACAGCAAGCAGCCAAGGAAACCCTTTCCTCTCCACAAAGAGGCATGCACCGGCCGGGACGCGAGGGGGGGGGGGGGGGGGGGGGGGTAGTCCATGAAACATTAACGCCAAACATGGGGCGACAGCGCGGCACATTGGCGTAGCTAGCTATGAAACATACCAGGTAGCATCGTATAGCTGCGGCTAAGGCATCTCGCGTATGTATAACTGCCGTCACCTTGTGTGCGCTGGTTGATTCGTAGAACTCGGAAAATCTTGCGCAATGCACTCATCTACCTCGATCGGCGGTCGTACGTACGTAGATCCGGCTTCAGCCATCTCGAAAAGGGCCCCCGTTTTTCATGGCGCCGTCTACACTAGAAACTATGTCATATTACAAAAACAGTACCATCAGCTTCAGAAGCGCAAGAAGCGGCTTCGCTCACCTCTTTCTTGACCACGTCGCATACCCCCGTGTACACGTCCTGAGGCTTGGGGCAGGGGACGAGGTTCACCTGAGCCCCTCCCTTGGCGTCCAATCCGAGAGCCGCGTAGTGCTGTAGACCATTGCACGAGCCTGCCACGCGACGTGACAGACGTGGAGATAGGGGGGGGGGGGGGGGTATTCATTATCATGCATGGCCGTAGTCGTATGACCATAGACCCTCGCATTCCCACAATGCCGGGACGGAGCACGCCGGGTTTTCACCGACCAGGCAGACATTGCTTGCACCAAGCGCGAAGCGATACGTGAGGTGTTGGGCGAGTGGCATGAAGGGTGAGCTGCATCCTACTAAGAATCGCGTCTGAGGCGAATTTTCTTGCATATGGATGACAGCGTCAATGAAGTGATTTAATTTTTGGTGTGGCTAGCTTGAGAGGCAGCGATGGGTTTACTATGTAACTGCCTCGTGGGTGCCTCACCAAATACACACTACGTGATACGATCATCCCTTGTGCGGAGGGAAGATTCTCCCCGCACAAAAATGATCTAACTCGACCGCCACCCGAATTGACCGCAACAAAAAAAAAACGGTTCCCTGGGAGATGGGGGGGGGGGGGGGGCGTACTCATTTGTTGCTTGCCTTAGTCATTTGACCATTGACCACGCATCCCTTTCGAGACGGAGCACTGTTCCTACTCCTAATAGAGACACCTCCAACAATTGGGCGCTCATTACGTTGTTTCCATATATTACATAGAAACTTTTTGCTAATATTATCCCCTTCCTGTTTGGCCTCCTGTGGCCACCATCTATCTCCTAGGATAGCGATCGTTTTCTCGCTGCTATTCATTGTATCAAACTCCTCCATGTCACATTCGTCTATTTTCCTCATCTCCTCTTCTAACACATCCCGTTCCTCCTTGTATATTTCACATTCTCCTACTATGTGACTTCTACTCTCTATTGCTTTGCCACACGGGCACATCTGTGCGCCTACTTCCTCCTCTTCCCGGCTACTGGTGTACCTCTTTCTTCTTTCTGGCAGATCCAGGTCCCCTACACGAAATCGCAGTTTCAGCGTTTTCGCGAAGTCCATTGGGCCATGCAGATACGTTTTCATTCCTATTCCTTCCCTCAATCCCCCGTATATCTCTAAGTGTTTTTCCGATTCCACCTTGTTTCTTAGCGCTAGCCTTTCCCTTGTTTCTATCCTTTCTTCTACTTCTGCCTTGTACCTCCCAAACTTCCCGGCGGACATCATCTCTACTTGGTTTCCCCCCAGATCCTTCCATACTTTCTCAACTACGCCATCCCACCTTATTCCAGCTCGTCCTTTTGATACTTTCTCCCATACAGCTCTATCAACTATGGCTGGCAACCTCTTTTTTGGCATGTTCCTTACTTTATATTGCCAGTTCAACTTTCTCATGTCTCTATTTGTCTTGAGTGGGCGCATTCCCAGTTCTGCTCTTAATACTGTATTACTAGTCGTACTTGAGCATCTTAGGATTTTTTTAGCTGCTGTCATTTGTACTGTTTCCAACTGTTTTACGAGTTTCGCGTTCCCTTCCCATACTTCTCCTGCATATTCTAGCTTTGGTACTATCACATTCATCAAGATACATCTCTTGATCCTAGTGTCGAGGTTCGGGTCTGTTAGGATCGCATCCATCTTGCTTACTTGTGCCTTACCCTTTCCTATTACTTTTGCTATATGTGTATCCCAAGAGCAGTCTTTTGAAACATCTACGCCAAGATATGTATACTGGTCTACGATCGGCAATTCATCTTCTCCCCACTTCCAACTGAAATGGGGGGGGGGGGGAGGGCATAGGTAGTTAGAAAACATTTCCTCGCTCACCCTAAACCGATTTTTTGTCCGTACAGTAGTCGTGCGCTCTTCTCCACGCGAGTGGTTATTTTATTGTCGGTTTTTAGTTTGTCCCTTTTTTTTCGCTTCAAGAGTGCTCAAACCTGTTTTTGCAACTATCATAAATTTCGAAAAACGAACGATTGTGATGAGTTAATGTGAACACAACGACACCACAGAAACACCAACAACACCACAACGACCATCAACATCACCAGAACCCCCGCAAAAAAATAGCAAGTCTTAGGCTAGCCTCTGGTGGTCCTTCGCAAAAAACAACCCGCCACGAACAGACCGCACCAGGCGCGGCTAAAAAACGGCTAAATGGGCGGGGGTAAGAGAGAGCACAAGCAAAAGCAGCAGCAACAACAAAAAACAACATCATCATCAACAGCAATAGCAACGGCGGTACAACAGTAACAGCATAAACCAAGACAGAACGACGCGCGTCGCGGCAGCACAAATCGCGACGAAAGACAAGACCAAACAGACCTCGATTATTTCCCACCCCACCCCCTACCCCCGCCGCATAACCAACAAGTCACATATCACACAGATCTCATCTCCACTTCACGATCTAGCTCTTCTGGCGAAGATTCTCCCGAGTTGTACGATCTGCACGAGCTAGATCATCAATTTCACCGGGTGGGATCTGTAGGATCTGTGTAACATGGCTCTTGGATAACACATAGTTTGCAGGTGGGATCTGTATCATGCGGCTCACGCACAAACATCTCATAACGGCAAACTCAGCTTCTAGATGATCCATCTGATCTATCTGTAGATGAAATGTCCGATGTGTGCAAGCAACACCCCCCCCCCCCCCCCCCCCCCCCCCCCCCCCCCCCGCGCTTTCATAAAGGCCCCTTCCTATTCTCTGCCGAGCCGTAGGTCATTAATTCCTGACGAACGCAAAAAATCACGATTCGCCACCTCGTTTAAAATGAACCAAATCACGAACTGCTGTGTCACGCATCCGTGCGCCATCAGGTATTACGGGGGACCGTAGTAAATAGAACAAAATATTGCTGGTAAAAAATACGGAAATATATAGGTTTTCGTGTGTACCGTAGGTCCTATTTACTATGGACCCCCGTAATATCAATTTTTCTTCGACTTTGTTGAGGAAAAAAACTTTTTTTCATTCCCACGATTCGTCACAAGTATATTGTGACACATATCGCGATTCGTGGTGACAAAAAAATACCGATTCGCAAAAACGGCCACTTTCTTCTTCCTTCACCCAAGGAATCGTGACGATTTGTTTGCTCGCGATATAGATAGGAGGGATTGACCCTTACCGTCTTGATGCACCGGAAGGCACGACAGGTACTGGGAAGGGTCGGGCGAGTCGAGGGCCGCTGTGAGGTCCTTGCAGACGGCTAGGCATTGCCAAGGGCTGTCCGCTTCCATCCACCACCGGTCGCCATCCAGCGGTCGAAGGGCGCTGTCTCGAACCTGTCGCCAACGAATGGTCAGACGTGAAATGGTACAATATCACACGATAGGATCAGGTTGGATAGGGTAGAGGGTAGGGCACGGTAGGGCACGGTAGGGCACGGTACAGTAGGTAGAGAATTGTAGGATATGAAACGCAGGGAGAAAAAAAGTTAAGGGAAGGAACGGCAGGGTAGGTAGGGTCGAGGAGGTTAGAGTAGGGTAGGCCAGGGCCAGCGTTCGAGGAATCGCGCCTTACCGGTAGTGTGAAACGTGCTTTCAAGCTTCGCTTTTAGCGTTTAGTAGCATGAAGCGGTAGCTACGGCATTGTAGCTGTTCATAGACTCATTTTAATGCCGAATACAAGAAACGAATGGACTAAGCATCGTTCTTCTCTTCAAAATACCACGAACGCGCCCAATTTCGCTTGAATTGCACTACCCAATCTCGGCCTAACGAAAAAATGAGCAAAACCTATAACCGTTCATGGCTTTGAACATTATTCATATTTTCGCCCAAATATCCACGACAAAAATGGTCGCCCCTCCCCACCCACCCACCCACCTACCCACCCCACCCAACGTCGTGGGTCTCCTCCCCCCCCCCCCTCCCCCCCCTTCCCTCCCCAGCCTCCTTCTCTCCTTTCCTCCCTTTCCTGACCTTGTCGAGAGAATCTTCGACGAATGAAACGCGGTCGTCAAACGAAACCTTGTCCTCTCCGAACAGGTTGGCCAGGTGCACCTGGGGTCACGCGTCAATCAAGCACGTTGAAACGTTATTTAACACCATCGCTACTGCCCAATGTACAGAAAGCTAACTCCAACCCTAACCCAAAAGGAAGTGAGTGCATATGGCCCTATCCTAACAGTCCTCAAAAGCGGGTCCTAACAGTCGTGAGGGGGGGGGGGGTCTCTCTTAACACCTTGAGGTTAGGGTTAAACGCGCTACCGGACTCCGCAGTGAATAATACGACTTGGCTCAGCTTCGACAAAAAAAGGTCGATTTGATGCTCACGAGCAGTGTATGTACATTCGACTTTTCTCGCTACCTCTTCATGCCGAGAGACTTCCCATCCGCTCGGGGTTGTTGACGCCGCTAGGGCTAGGGCTAGGGTTAGGGTTAGGGCTAGGGCTACATAGAGAGTTACTACCGGTATTAGGGTTAGGGTCAAAAGTCATTCCCCCCCCCCCCAATTTTGTCGAAAGCTCGGCCAACGTCTAGACGATCCTCGCCGGAGTCGTCGACGGATGCGTGAGCGGAGAAGAACAAAAAAGGCAGATCCAATATATCATACCAAGTCCAGTAGTACGAGCATCTTGTCAGCTCTGACCCAGGAGAATAGCCTCGGGTCTCCTCCCCTCCATTCCTCATTCTCCTCTTTTTTTTCCCTCTCTCCTCCCTCCACGCACAGCACATCCCGCTGTGGTATACAAACCGTGCTATATACCAGATACCAGGCACTGCACATACCGGGCACCATGATACAACCATATCCACACCACTACTGTATTAAGGCATACAAGAATGATACACATACGCAAATGACCGAAGTTGAGGCCCCACATCAGTCCTAGACGGCCAAACCAAAGACGAAAGCACTGCCCACGGTCTACGCGCAAGAAACAGAAATGTGCAAGTAAATTTTGTGTGTGTATACGTCTATCCAAGGCCACGAACACCTACTAATATAACAAAACGTAACAAAAAAAATGAACTGAAACCATGAAATTCCAACCTACCAGGGCATGTATCGTATGCCATACCAGGGCGTGCCATAAAATGTACCATCCTAGCCGGAAATATATAAAAAAAAACTTCAAGACATTAACATGAAGATAAAAATGTTCCTATATTTCCGTCCAGAGTGGTTGGTATATACTGCCTGCCTGCCGTACGTGCATCGATCAGGAAGTCAATGCCTCGATCTCACCTTGAGCCAATAGAGGCCTCTCTCGCCCAGCGGCCTTGCCTCGTCGAACAACAGCACCCCCCTCGAGAAGTCCGAGCCCAGGATGTTGAGATTGGGGGGAATAGGGTACGTTCGGCCGCGGAAGTCCATGTTGTAGGGAAAGTACATGACGTGATCGCGAAACTCCTCGGCAATGTCCACCTGACCAAACAAACAAACAGGCAAGCAAAAATTAAATGCTGTAAACGAGCACACACTTCGGAGGCAAATACATTATGAAAAAAGCACACGGGCGAACAAGCAAAACAAGCAAACAAGCAAACAGGCAGGCAGTGAAACACGCGCAAAGCCGGGGACACTCGTACAGAGAGAGCAAGAGAGAGCAAGAGACGAGCAGACAGACAGGTCAAGAGACAGAAAGACAGACAGATACAGCAGCGGACGTACGCAGAAGAGATACGCATAAAAGAGCAGACGTATACACGAAAAAACACATGTACAGTAAGTAGGTCGTACATACCAGCATAGAGGTACGGCAGATAGACCGACGTGCAGTTGCAGACAATGCAAAAATAGAGAGCGATGCGTTGCACCCCTGCGTCTCCGCGCCCCTACTCGTTCCACGCTCCTCGCCCGTCTCGCCCTGTCTATCGCCGCTTCAACGCCCTGCACCACAAACCTGGGAAGAGGCACCACAAACGCCTTTCCACCTACAACCTGTCGCCAATTCTACGCTACCCTACCGTACCCTGCCTAACCCTACCCTGCCCCGAACCCTACCCCGCCTAACCCTACTCCACCCAACTCCACCGGAATGCGCGACTCGCGACACGCACCACATTGAGCGTTGAAACAACAAAAAGTACGAGGTACGTCTGACAGGTCTGACCTTAATCTGCATGTCGCAGCGTAGGGAGTGCATATTGGCATTCTTCGTCTTGATCTAAGTAAGCCAGATATCAAGCAAACAAATAGAAAAAGGTGAGGGTAGGGGTAGGGGTAGGTAGGTAATTAGGTAGGTAGGGGGGGAGGGAGGGAGGGAGAGTTTACGGAGAGTTGAGCGCATAGGAGACACACGATACATTTTTGCAAGGGTGGAGAGAAAGGAAGCAGCGTTGCAGCATGGTGAAAAAACAACTTGCGGAAGCACCAGGAGGCGGTAGTGGGCCGGTGCAGTACGAGTAAAAGCTGCAAGGACAGGGCGATCGGCCAATCTTGTCCAAATCTATCCAATAGTCAGTCGATCTTGTCCAAATCTGTCCATCAACCACATCGATCCTGTCCAAAATATAACAGTCAATCAATCAATCTTGTCCAAATCTGTTCAATAAGGCTGTGTCCTATGCGGTTCAATTCCGAGCTTCAGATTTGTATTTTTCGATCCCAAAAATGAAAGCATCTGCTTATGCAGTCCGAATATGCAAAATCTGACCGGAGTTTTTCGATTGGAGAATCCGACGGCCCAAGTCGTCAGATTTTGGCCTAAAATCCGACGACTTGGGTCTATCAAATTTTTCTCATCGAAAAATGGCATGGTCTCTAAATCCAAGATGCTATCCACAACAGCAAGCAGCAGCAGAACGATCGATGAGTTACATGATCACACAGCTGTATAGCGACGTTGCTTCGCGACCGACGCGCGGCCGGTGCATCCCTCCGTGGCCAGACTACAGTCAGCTGGCGCGGGCTCGGGCCTAGAGATGAAGAGAAGCGCACTCGGCGCGCACCTCTCCGTGGATACGTACTCGTAGACTACAGCCGCAGCAGCAGCAGTCAGTCACATTGTGAAATACAAAATATCAAGACAGGCTTACACTATTACGGGGGACCATAGCAAAAAGGACCTATGGTACACACAAAAACCTATATATTTCGCTATCCTATTTACTATGGTCCCCCGTAATAGCGCAGTTGGCACGTCTTCTCGCCGCCAGACCAAAGGCAGTCAGCTTTGACTCGGACGCTTGGGTCCTACGCGCAGTGCAGCGCACCCAGCGCGTCTCTTCGCGGCGCCAGATCACAACAACAGCAGTTGGTCTCGGCGTTCGCTCGAATCTCTGCACACACAACAAATCCGGTTTTTCCGCATAGGACGACTCATTCGATCTACGAAGTTCAAAAGCTGAAAAAGCGATCGGGCCAAAATCTGAAGCTCAAAATCTCAACCGCATAGGAAACAAGCAGCCTAAGAAAAAGGGCCACCGATCGATCACGGTCGGTCAATTATGGACGGAATCAACTCAGCCATGAGATATGTACTGAGCCCACCCCGTGAAGCGTAACCCTAACCCGATTCACGGGGGCGATCGATCATAAAAGAAAACCGAAAACTAGACAATAACCAAACCCATGAAACGGTAAAAAACGCCTGCCGGTATCGCCTGGGTTACGGTTAGGGTTAGGTTTCCTCCCTCCCCTCCCGTCCCCTTCCCTTAATCACCGACAACGCCGAAAAGACAACCACCACGTTACGCCCAAAAGCGACGACCAGAAAAAAAAATACTGAAGAAACAAACTGCACTCCTGTTTAGACCAAGCGAAATTACATTTAGGTAATTTTTGCAGCATCAAATGGATGCAGGCACATAGCCCCCCCCCCGTCCCGGCATTATTATAAATATTATACATGGGTTGGGTTGGCGTCGGTTGGCAACGACACCGTAAAACATGCCGCTCACTACGTGAGCTAGACATCCAGGGTACCGTTTTTTTTTCTTTTTCTTCATATTTTTTGGCGGTCGCCCACAGCTGGTCGTCGAGTTAGATCATTTGTGCGAGGTAAAGAACCTTTACTCTGCACAAGGGAATTGATCGTATCACGTAGTGTTCAAGGTAAGGCACCCAAGAGGCAGTTACATAGTAACTCCCATTGCTGTCTCTGGAAGTGGCCACACCGGAAATTAAACTAACTCATTGAAGCTGCCATCCATATGCAAGTCCGCCTCACAAGCGGTTCTTAGTAGGATGCAGCTCACCCTTCATGCGACTCGCCGGACACCTCACGGCGCTTCGTGCTTGTTGCAAGCAATGTCTGCCTGGTCGATGAAAACCCGACATGCTCCGTCCCGGCATTGTAGGGATGCGAGGGTCTATGGTCACACGACTACGGCCATGCATGAGATCGAGTACATCTCTCTTACCGAGTACACCCCCCCTCCCCCTGCCGCCCCGGCATCGTAGGGACGTGAAGTTCTATGGTAATACGACTACGGCTATGCATGATATCGAGTACACCCTCCCCCCCCCCCTGCCCCGCATCCACCTACACCGGGACGACAAACACCCCAGTAAGCATCCACTACCACAGCGACGCGACAAAAAAAAATGCGTGGCAAAAGCACACCGCAAACAAACAATCCCCCCTCCCCCACACTCCTCCCTCCCACCGTCCCAGCGTTGTAGGGATGCGAGGGTCTAAGCTCAAACAATTCCGGCCACGCGTAGTATCGAGAGTACCCCCCCCCCCCCCCCCCCCCCCCCCCCCCACCCCCTCCCTCTCCGTCTAGAAAGGGATGCGTGGTGAATGGTCAAATGACTTAGGCAGGCAAGAAGGGAATACCCCCCCCCCCTCCCCCTTCCCCCTTTTCCCCGTTTCCCCATCCCAACCATCAAACCAATTACCTTGTCGACCATTCGCTTGTAGTCATAGTGCTTCTGCCGCTTTTTCTTGCGCGCCTCTTCCTCCTCCTTGCTCTCGCTCTCACTCCCGACCTCCTTCGGCAGCGGCACGAGCTTGCCCTCCTCGTTCACCTCCACTCCCTCCGGCACCGGAGGCAGCGGCAGGTCCTTGCCGACGGGGAGGTCGCCCACCGCTATCTTATCGGTGAGGCAGGTTAGCACGGTATCTAATACGGTATTGTTGATGCGCCAGCGGACCTGTATCGATTACGGGGGGGGGGGGGAGGGAGGGAGGGAGTGTTGGCGGGGGGGTTACTCGATATCATGCATGGCTGTCGCCGTATGACCAAAGACCCTCGCATCCCTACAATGCTGAGAGGGGGCGGGAGGGGGGGTGTACTCGATGTCGTGCATGGTCGTAGCCGAATGATCATAGACCTTCGCACCCCTATATACAATGCCGGGACGGAGCACGTAGGGTTTTCACTGACCAGGCAGACATTTGCTTGCACCAAGCGCGAAGCGCCGTGAGGTGTTCGGCAAGTCGCGTGAAGGGTGAGCTGCATCGTACAAAGAACCGCTCGTGAGGCGGAGCGCATGGATGACAGCGTCAATGAATTAATGTATTTTCCATTGTGGTAAACTAAAAAGACTATTTGAAATACGTCAGCTGTGAGCTCATTCGGCCGGTTGAGAGGTTTGACGGTCAGCTTTGCAAGCTACCAGTAAGCGATAAGTCGGCCACGCGTGCTCTCTGCACCAAAGAATAAACACCATCGACTTTAACATGTGTGTGTTCCTTCACATTAAACCGTTCTTTCTGCCCGTCGACATCCAGCACACCCAGTGTCCGTGCCGATTCTTCCATCCTAGAGAGATACAAGTGATGTGGTCACAAAACTACGCCACAGAGATGCTAGATTGTTACGTAAGAAGTAAGCAGAGTAGACAGTGCAATGCCATATCATCATACTAGATATGACAGGCACGACATACATATGCTACGAGTAGCGATCCGGACACGTCGAAAGAGGGAAGAACGAGAAAAAGAAAGAAAGGAAGTCTCGTGCTCCCCCGGAGGAGATGCGACAGACAAAACACAAAACAAACGATACAACACCCCATACAAGGTTGTTTACGGGTTGGGTCCAACCTCACGGGTAGGGTCGGGTCGGGTCGGGTCGGGTTGGGTAAGGGCGACCCGTGAGAGTTGGGAAACCTAAACCTCTTGACCGACCCAACCCGACCCAACCCGCGGGTCCGGTCAAAACCCGTGAAAATCCTTTACTTAAAAAATCGATGTAGCACTTGACACATCGGACAGACATATCATGTACAGATCAATGACAGATCATCTACAGATCATGATCTGGCTCTTTCGGGGCATGCACACTCCTGATCTGTATGGTCTAGCTCGTGTTGCCGCCTGGGAGACAACAGTAAAATAACCTGCATGATCTACAGCACGATAGGTTTCCTGCGTTGGATCTGTACTTGCACAGATCCTGCACAGCACCTCAGAACGGCAGGTCATGATCTAAATGATCTATCTGTAGATGATCTGTACGACGCGTGCTCTATGGCAGGTGATACCACTCTGTCCCTAAATATAAGGAACGTTTGTATACGAACATTCAATAAAGATATCTTTATATTCAGGGAGAGTGATAGTCAGTTTTGCAAGCCCTGTGGTAGAGGTGCCAAGTCGCGCGTGTTCTACATTCGTTCCTTGTGCAGGGTACACGTCGGCGACTCCCGTCAAAAGCTGCCACAGCAAACAGGACGATTTTACAAGGGCGACATACGATTAGCGTCGGATACCGAAGGATTTTTTTTAATCATCATGTTCGAGACGATATCGATAAAATAAAATAAAAAAATCGTAATCGATACGGTTTCGACATTTCAAGCCTTCGCTAAAAAAAAGTGCATAAAAAACACGGGGATGGATGCCAGGGAATGGAGGGCAAAACACATTTGATATGATCTGTCGAAAAACTTCTTGATACGATGTTCAACACTATTATACGATATATATATATACGAGCGGTCGCGTCCGGCGGAGGCGGGCCAATCACTACCGTACCAAAGGATACCGTATCAAGGTCGCGTGGCGAGAGACCGTTATGATATACGTTTTACAATCGAGCGGAGGCGGGCGAATCGTTGCCGTATCAAAGTCGCGTGGGGTAAACCGCTACACCGATACGTTGAGCGGAAGCGGGGAAAGCGTTACCGTATCAAAATCGCGTGGGGTAGACTGGTCCTTTACACCTTTTTTACATCGAGCGGAGGTGGGCGAGCCGTCACCGAATCAAACCAGCGCGGGGGAATAAACACCGCTACACCGTTACGTCGAGCGGAGGCGGGGGAATCATTGCCGTATCAAAAGCGCGTGGAGTAGAGCGTTACACCGTTACACCGCTACGATAGCGGGGGGTACTCCTATGTTCACTACCGCGGTTAGGCCGCTCGCGACAGTGGCTCCGTGGCTGTTATACCGTAGGAGTCGAGCGGAGGCGGGCGAATCGTTACCGTGTCAAAGTCGAGTGGGGTAGGCCGTTACAACCGCGACGTCGAGCGGGGGCGGGTGAATCGTTGCCGTATCAAAGTCGCGTCGGGTAGACCGTCACACCGCTACGTGGAGCGGGGGCGGGCGAATCACTTCCGTGCCAAGAGCCGCATGAGGTACAGTAGACGTTATACCGTTACACGGTTACACCCCTACGTCGAGCAAATACTATCGACATCGTGTTCAAAAGCCGCATGAGCATGAGCATGAGCATGAGCATGAGCGTGAGCATGAGCAGGGCAGCTACCTTTCCGAGGCAGTTCAGCCCCTGGTAGACCTTCGTCAAGTCGGCCCTCCTTAGCGCTTGCTTCTGCACCGCCTCGCCCCTCGTGCGCATGATCTGCGTGTGCAGCTTCAAGAAGCCTCCCCGGTCCGGCTGCGTCCAGTCGCGGGGCTGCACCAGCATCGGCACGTACCGAGGCGCGGCCAGCCTGCTGATGTCCTCGTCAACCATCTGTTCGAAAGCATAGCATGGCGTGGCGTTGAATTCATTGCATCGCATCGGTACATGAAAAAGGTCAAGGCAACGGTAAAACCAACGGAAAAATACAAAGGTGTACGGTAATGGTAAATATAACGATGAAGCGCAGGGTAAAATCAATGGAAAATACAACGGTGTCGGTAACGGTTAAGATAACGGCAAAAGGTTACGGGAAAATCAACGGAAAAAACGAGGTGTTGGAAACGGTCAAGAAAACGGTAAAGGGAACGGTAAAATCAACGGTAAACACAACGGTATTGACAGCGGTAAAAATCAACGGAACATACAACGGTGTTCGCAGCGGAAAAAGTCAACACGATATTGGTAACGGTAAACGCCCCCATAAACCCGACTGAAATCCATTGCACTGGCAACGGTCATCAAGGGCGACCGCATTGGTACCGTTAAAAAGGCGACGATATTGGTATGGCCACTGCAGCGGAAAAATCAAAGGTCTTGGTAACGGTGAAGGTAGCGACATCGGTATTGGGTGTGACCGCAAAAACAACGCAAAAAAGGCAGCGGTGGACGCAACGGCAACGGAAATTTGGTCGCGAAAACCGCATCGTACGCCGCCCAATCAACGCAGAGCGGTGTCTTAGGGGAGAGGCGCATACACCTTGATACAACGAGAAAAATCCGACCCACGCGGCCAATCAACTATTGGAGCCACTGAGATACCGCGGTGCTTACGGCCGACGTTGCGCTTTGCACAAGCACAAGGCGCAAGCAAAAAAACGCAGACACAGGAAACTACACAAACGAAAATATTTACCACGAGGCGCCATGGATCCATCCACCCTGTGGCATCAGATTGCCGTAAAAAAGACCCATTCTTGATTTTTTTTCTCGGCGAAAAAACAAGACACGCACCATTGCATTAATTACACCTTGCACGTGCTATCTCACAAGCCACCATCGCCCCCATCCCCCCCCTCCCCTCCACGCCGAGCCCTCCCCCTCCCCCCCTTCGTCTCGAAAGGGATGCGTGGTCAAAGGTCAAATGACTTAAGGCATGCAACAAATGGGTTCCCCCCGCCTCTCCACTGACCTTAGCGTATACCTCGGGGGCCAGCGAAAGGGACCCCTGCTGCTGCTTGTGCTTGCACATGACAACTTGGTGGATAAACGCTGCTTGCGGCACGCTCGCAGAACCCCTTCTCCCTCCCCCTTCCCCTGTCCCCTGTGCGGAGACGCCTCCTTGGCTATCGTCGTGCGCCCAGGTCGTCGTCTCTATGAGCAATTTTATCAACGCCGCTCCGAGCTTAACTTGGGCCCCGATCGGCCATGAGGTGTGATCGAGCATGTCGAGGGCCTCCTGCGCTCTTTTGTTCACCTGGCGAGGGTAAAGACAACAAATCGAACGAGAAAGGAAAATGGTATTAAACAGGAGCGAAAGTTACACGGAAAGGATTGAAGCAAATAGGATACGAACGCGTGGGTGGACATACGCTACCCGTACAGCAGTAGTAGTAGTAGCAGCAGTATCAATAGTGCCTGGTAGTATTGGTCTAGTACGGTAGCAGCTATAGTACCAGCAGCGCAGCACTAGCAGCAGCAGCAGTAGTAGCATACCCGGCATACATATCTTCAACATAACCTGATAAATACTAAAGCAGCAGCAGAAACAGTGGTAGTAGTAGTAGTAGGCAGTAGCAGAAACAGTAGGGGTAGCAGCAGTAGCAGCAGCAATAGAAGTAGCAGTAGCAGTAGCAGTAGCAGTAGCAGTAGCAGTAGCAGCAGTAGCACGATGGAGGATGCGGGATATCGAACAGGGGAGGGAGCGATCGTTGTTCACCGCTCGGTTTTGTGGCCAATATAGGGTAATAAGAGCGCTAAAGTCGAACATTATATTTTCCGGATGGTTCCCGACCAGATATTTTTCATATTTTCCGAAAACCCCTTGTTCGGTGTTGGCGACCTTCCCGGTCTCGAAAAAACGAGCGCACACACACACCCTGTTCGATAACCCGCAACCTCACCACAGTATAAACAGTAGCAATAGCAGCAGTAGCAGTACCTATAAAAGAAAACAAGCCGACCACTTAGCGCCGCCAGCAGCAAACAGCGCACGCAACACGCACGCACGCATGCACAGCCGAACCATACCTCTCGTACGTGTCTTCGACCGCTGACAGGGGGCGGCGCTTTTGCCTTCTTTCCCTTCTTCTTCATGTTCATCAGATTCACCTTGGTCACCGACCGGGGCGACACAATTTCCAACACAATCACCAACAAGGGAGCAACAGGAGCAAAAGGCATCAGGTATGTAACGCTACGCGCGGTGCATCCCCTGAGTATTTTTGCACATTATTTTTTTCATTTCGAAACATTCGAAAAAAAAAATTACCAGGTGCAGCAGTGGTGTGGTCCCTTAGCCTTTTTGGGAACAAACTACCGAGCAAAAACGGCACCAGGTCTACAGAGTATTAATCACGTACGACGGTACACCAGTACCAATGAGGAAACACAACATGACCAGCTACACTATGTCTGTACAGCAATCCTGCTTTGAGCAGTTCCGAAAGGCGAAGAAATCGATCCTCACCTCCGCCTGTACCAGCTCAGCGACGCGTCTGCACGCCTTCACCGTGGAAACCCCCCTGTTTCCGTCCGCCAGGATAAGGTTCACCACCTCGTGCATGACCTTCGAAATTCACCGCAGAGTCACGTGGTTGCCGGAACAAGCGGACGATAATGGGTTGACTGACTGATTGGTGGAATAGTCACTACCGTACAGTACAGTACATCTATCTTTGGGGAATCGAGGTGATTTGGTTGGTCAGCGCATAGAAATCGCGATGCAATGATTGGTCTACTACGCATGGGAATTGCGGGTACGTACCTGATCTGGGCATGGCAATCAGGATATACAATCGGTGTGCAGTGATTGACTTGCGCATTGGAATCGCGGTGACGTGCTTGGTCAGCGCATGGGAATGGAGGTGAGGTTTTTGGTCTACACGTCAAAATCTCGGCGGAATGGTTGGTCCGGTCATCATAATTGTGGAGAAGTGATACAAGTAGGTCTCACGCAAAAGTTTTCAAGCGAGCAAGCAAATCATGCAGAGCAAGCAAAGTAAGCCAAGCAAGCCAAGCAAGAAAAGCAAGAAAAGCAAGCAAAGCGGGCAAAGCAGGCATAGCAGGCAAAGCAGGCAAAGCAGGCAAATCAAGCAGACACGCAACGCACAAACCCAAGCGAAGCGTCCACAGACAATCCAAGGCACACCGAACCCTAAAGCAATGCCCAGACAGAAGGCCCAGCCGACGCACCCCCCCCCCCCCCCCTTCCCTCCGTCTCCTGCCCCACCCGCGTCCCCAGGGGGCTTCTCTCACACCAACGCCCGTCGTCGACACTCCTACGCCATCCTATTCACCGTATTGCGCCAACATTCGGCGCCAACTGCTCTCTTCAACAACGACGACCTACACGTTGATGCCTGGTACACGGCCAACACGAGCGGTACATAGCGTTACGACTGTTAATACATCAATACTACCTGACTGCCGGTATACTGCCGGCCATTAATTACGCTTTTGCCATGACGAGAAAAAAACTACCAATCATTCAAGTACCCCTGTGCTATTGGTTCCAGGTATATCATATACCACAAAACAAAACAATGAAACACTCATGATTCCACCCCCCCCCCCCCCCGCCCCCCCCCTTCCCCGCCCGAAAATGACTCAACCATCTATCCTGACCTATCCCACCTGCCATAGCGAAAAAATTATGGTCGCTAGTTACTCCTACGGTATACCTTGATACATTCTACCACAAAACAAATAAAATGGAACGTCTATGCCCCCCGCCACCCCCCCCATCTCGCCAAAGCAACCTATATCCAGTGCACTATCACAGGAAAAACGCCGGTCGTTAGTTGCCCCTGTGCTATATATATACATACATATATACATCACACCGCACCGCAAAAAAAAAAAAACGAAACGCATATGCCCCCCTCCAAACCCGCCACAACGTCCTATCTCATGTGCCATCACAGAAGAAAAAAAAAAGTCGTAAGGTACCCTCGCGTTATGTACATATCGCAAACCAAACAAGTGAAGCGCCTATATGTGATCCTCCCCCCCCCTCCAACCCGCGCAACAACCTATCCTGTGAGCCATCACAAAAAAATCGCAGGACAGCACGGAACAAAACAACTATAATACCCCCCCCCCCCCCCCCCCCTCCCTCCCCTTATATTATATATGGGTTGGGTTGGCGTCGGTTGGCAACGACACCGTAAAACATGCCGCTCACTACGTGAGCTAGACATCCGTTTTTTTTTTTTTTTTTTTTTTTTTTTGGCGGTCGCCCACAGCTGGTCGTCTAGTTAGATCATTTGCGCGAAGTAAAGAACCTTTACTCTGCACAAGGGAATTGATCGTATCACGTAGTGTTCAAGGTAAGGCACCCAAGAGGCAGTTACATAGTACTCCCATTGCTGTCTCTGGAAGTGGCCACACCGGAAATTAAACCAACTCATTGAAGCTGTCATCCATATGCAAGTCCGCCTCACCAGCGGTTCTTAGTAGGATGCAGCTCACCCTTCATGCGACTCGCCGAACACCTCACGGCGCTTCGCGCTTGGTGCAAGCAAGCAATGTCTGCCTGGTCGGTGAAAACCCGACATGCTCCGTCCCGGCATTGTAGGGATGCGAGGGTCTATGGTCATACGACTACGGCCATGCATAAGATCGAGTACATTTCTCCTATCGAGTACACCCCCCCCCCCGGGCCCCCGGGCCCCCGGTGGGATGTGCTAGAGGAGGAAATTAGGAAAATAGACTGAAGTGACACGGAGAAGTTTGGTACACTAAATAGTAGCGAGAAAACGATCGATATCCTAGGAGATAGATGGTGGCGACAGGCGGCGAAACAGGAAGGGGAGAAGACAAGCAAAGACGTTTCTACGTGATTACATGGGACAAAAACGTAACGAGCGCCCAATTGCTGGAGGTGTCTCTATTAGGAGTAGAAACCGTGCTCCGTCTCGAAAGGGACGCGTGGCCAATGGGTCACAAGACTAGAGGCAAGCAGCAGATAAGTACGTTCCCCCCTCCCTCGTCGCCATCCAGGCCAGGACTGTCTGTCGCCTCACCAAGACGGCCTGCTTCTCCGCCTTGAGCATGACGAGCAGGGGGCCGTACGTGTTGCGCCCCCCGAAAGCGCCCTTAATATGTACGTTTTTTTTGTCTCCGTCCTCAAGGTGTGCCCACACCGCCGCTTGCTCCGCCTCGATGCTCGCTTTCAACGCGGGATACCTTTCAGAGTTATGGGGCCGGGAAGAGCACGTGGTGGAGGCGTGAGGGCACCGGGGGGGGGGGGGGGGGGCGTACTCACTTACTGCTTGCCTTAGCGATTTGACCATTGACCACGCATCCCTTTCGAGACGGAGCCAGTGGGGTGTACGCATGATGATGCATGGCCGTAGTCCTATGACCCTAAACAGGCTGGGGGGGGGGGGGGGGTAGGGGTGCTGATGGGGGGTGTACTCGTTACCAGGTATCATGCATGGCCGTGGTCGTATGCCCCCTCGCATCTCTATAATGCCGGGACGGGCCACGTCGGGTTTTTGCCCCAGCCATTTGAATATTGACACGCATCCCTTTCGAGGCGGTGGGGGGGGGGGGGGGGGGGGGTAAGGGTGGGCGGGGTGAGAGCGGAGCTGGGGGGTGGGGGTGGCGGCGAGGTGAGGGGTGGGAGTGGGAGTGAGCTGGGGGGGGGGGGGGGTACAGACGGCGTGTGTTCGTTGTGGAGGGTCGAGCCATCAACACAACAAAGAGGCAGGCCATGTTTGCCGACTGCGAGAGAAGAGACACCGCCCTGGCTCATGAGGGGGAACGAGAGGAAACAAAGACACGTGGTAAGGAGGTGCTTCGATGAGCACTTCAGTCCCCTCGCCTCCATACTGAAATAAAAGCCGCCTGCGGTGCGTGTCCGTTTGCGCATTCTTCGAAAAACTCGGAAACAGCAGTAGCGGCAAGCGAGACCAACAAGCTGCTGAACAAATATTGCTGACATGACAGCGTTCGCATACCCACATTCTTACGTCCAGGGCTAGGCCAACTTGGGGTTTCACTATAGCAGTACGCACAACAACGCAAACTCTGGCGCATCACCGATTCCACCCAACCGTTCCTCTTCAAGCGGCGGGACAGGCACGCACCAGCAGCAAGCAACGCCTGGCCGAGCAGCAGCATCGGATTGACTACACCACCACACACCGCGTCAAAGTTCACGTGCCTGACCCCCCCCCCCCCCAACCGACCTCACGGCGCTTCGCGCTTGTTGCAAGCAATGCCTGCCTGGTCCGTGCAAACCCGACGTGCTTCATCTCGGCATTGTAGGTATGCTAGGGTTTGTGGTCATACGACTACTACGGCCATTCATGACATGAGTACACTCCCCCCCTACAGGAAGTAATCCGCGCATGTATTCATGTAATCCGCTCGCGTATGATACGTAGGCCGTGGAAAAAGGAGGGGGGGGGGGGGAGGAACAATGGTGACACACGCACCACGAAGTGAGGAGCTTCTCGATCGGCTTCATCTGCGTGCCCTTCCCCATGGTCATCATGTCCTTCAGCATCTTGCGAGAGAGCAACAAAAAACAAGGGAGTTCGGAGGGTTTTTTTTTCGGAGGCGGCCGCGTGGGAAAGGGGGTGGGGGATAGGGGACATATGATAAAGGAGGTTAGCTACGCTCGGGACCGTTAGCGAAGGTCGTGGGTGCGCCGGTGCCCCGGGACAAGTCTTCGAAGCGTAGTCGTTGTTTAATACCTGGTAAAGCCTTAAGGACTGCACTCCCGTTGTGAGGACGAAACCGGTGGGAATATACTCAGATGGAGGTTTCAGCACAGTGCAGTGGCAAGAGGGGTAACAGGTACATCACAATCTGGCATACAGGTGTATAGGTATAGAGGTATAGAGCTTCTGACACAACTCGTAGCGAGTCGAAAAGAGAACAAAGTTATCAACCATTCTCGCGACAAGAAATGCAGAGCGCGTACCGCTGTGGGGGGGGGTGGGAGCTTGGTATGGGACTCCGGGTCTGACTCAAGACCCTTAATAGGGATGGAACAGGAGAAATAAGGCCGAAGAAAATAGAAGGGATGGAAAACAAATAACTAAAACAAAAAAATGAGAGTGGCCCTCCTACTGCTGCAGGATGGCTTAGCTCGAAATTAGAGAATTGGAGCAGACGATAATGTGTTCGTGCCCTTTCATGTTTTAATGTTTAGTACCTTGGAATACTTGTCGCACGCTTCTTGGTGACTCTGCTCTTCCCGTTCCAGCTGCATCTCCCACAGAGTGCTGTAAGTCAACGGCTCTTTCTCCGTCCCCTGGTCCCCCTCTCCCTCCGCCTCCTGGTCCAGTATCAACGCCTCCCAGTCATCCTCTTCCGCCACATCCGCGGCAGAAGAAAAGGCCTGACGTGGTCTTCGTTGAGATGCTTGGTCGGTAAAGTGATCGTTAGTGTGGCCATTGCTGCGGCCGTCTCTATAGCCGTTGACATGCCCGTTGAGATGGTCGTCTACGTGTTGCCGCTGTTGGGTTACAATGCCGCGCGGGGTCAGATTCAGACAACAAGATTCGCGGGGGGATCGACTACTTGTGCAGGAGAAGGGGGGCGGAGAGGATTGAGGCGATGCGAAACAAACAAAAAGGCTACAACCGCGGCTAGGCTAGGCTACGGCAGTACCGATCGAAGCAACGACAACGAGAGAAGACGATGCCACAATAAAAACATGCCTGTTCGCGGCTACGTATAGTACGTACGTATACGACGTATGTATAGCAGCAGCAACATTCATCCAGGCGGCTATATGCTATATGCACTCCCGCTGAATATGATTTCGGCGGTTCTACTAGTATGGCAGACGGGAAGGAACCTCCCCAAAAAAAAAAAATCGGAGCCGCTCCCACTAGAGGGAGCGGGGTGACGAGGAAGGGCCGAAGGTTTCCCGTTAATCTTTGCGATAGTAAAAGTGCACTACGAGTACTGCCACTACTAAACTGTACAGCACACGTAGTGCAGCAGGATATCGGCACCAGCCTGGCGCAACATCTAGCGCTTGGTCCAGAGGAAAGCCTGGAAGGATCGTTGCATTCTAGCCAGCACCTCTGACGATGCAGGGCCATGCTCCTCACCAATCCACAATCCATCTAACACTGTTTTTCGTATTCTAACCAAAATATCATCTTATTAGCAGTAATAACCCCTGTAGGACCCCTTGTAAGAGATATATAGCCTTGTGAGGGATAGCCCTGTGGGGGATAGCCTTGTGAGGGATAGCCTTGTGAGGGATAGCCTTGTAAGGGATAGCAACCGAAACAATGGTTGGGTAAATTTGGTGTTATCAGCTGTCTGCGCGCAGTGTGAGCCTAGTGAGCGCCCAGCATTGCGGGTAGTATCATGCTGCGCCCGTGTCGTACGACTCCTTGTCTTCAACCATTGTAACTCGCACACCATGTTGTAGAACATCAGTCCCCAATCATGCATTGGTCGTTGCTGAAATAGCCACCTCTTCCCGTCGTTTTTTCCCCTTTGAAGTCCCGAGAGAGTTAGTAGTTAAATAGTCGAACGGAAGCTGCGTGTTGTTCCACAGTGCGCCGCTCATCTCTTTTTAAAGGGGTGGTACCCGTGATTTCCCATGCTTTCAGCAACAGTACAATACTGTGTGTCCCGAGAGAGACGAAGGCACTAAAATACGATCTCTAAATAATATACCAGGCAATCGTTACCAGGTACCAGGAACGAATTCCCGTTCTTCCGGACCCAAGGATTGTAAACTCGCCTGCTGCCCTTCGTCCGACGACACTTCCTCCACCTCCTCCTCCTGCAAAAGCGAAGCACCGCCATGCAACCTCTCCGCGCCGCTCAGGCTCTCCGCTCGTCGACCTCTATCCGTTTGCCACCCGAGCGTCCGGCGGTTAGCCTCCAAGTGCCTGGCAGCAGCAGCAGCATCGTCTGCGGTCTTGCTTGCGGCATCCTTCGCGGTATCTCCTGCGGCATCGAGCGCGCTACCGAGCGCACCGCCACCACCAGCAGCAGCAGCACTCGGCTCGAACGCTAACGACGACGACAACGGAGACGAAGACGATGACAGGCCTTCATCGTGAAAAACGCGGGGAAGCACCGCACCACCACCACCGGCCCCACAACCCATTCCCCCCCTAGCAGCTGCGCCCACCGGCGCTCTCCCCGAACCCACTTTTCCGTAACCGATGTCAGAGTCAGTCAACGACCCGCCCTCGCCCGGCAGCGAGTCAATCAGGAGTCTGCGAAGCGCGTCCTCGGCAAACCCCGGCGCGGGCCCGTTCAAGACCCGAGGAAAATCGGCGTCCGTGATCGCTGCCGCCCTTGGGTTCTCGTGGGTAGAGCTTTGTCTGGTAACGGTAGTCGCGCTACTAGCCGCA
The DNA here is from genome assembly GCA_031763025.1 of Macrocystis pyrifera. Taxonomy (NCBI): domain Eukaryota; class Phaeophyceae; order Laminariales; family Laminariaceae; genus Macrocystis; species Macrocystis pyrifera. The sequence goes on from JASSKH010000023.1 coordinate 2,687,692, forward strand.
CCGACACAGCCTGATCGATTTCGGCGGCGGGGTCTGGGCGGGAGGGATCGGGCGGCCGGCCTGCGCAAGACGGGGCAATTTTGACGGTATAAGGCGTTTGGTAGGAGGGGCGTGGGGATGTGGGGGAGAGGGGCGGGGGGTACTCATTTGTTGCTTGCGTTAATCGTGTCACCATTGGCCGTATTCCTTTCGAGACGCAGCACCGTTTCTACTCCTGATAAAGGCACCTTCAACATTTGGGGCGCTCATTACGTTTTCCCCATATATTGCATGAACATTTTTGGAGGGGGGGTGGCGTATTCATTTGTTGCTTGCCTTAGTGATTTGACCATTGACCACGCATCACTTTCGACAACGAGCACCGCTCCTACTCCTCATAGAGACACCTCCAACAGTTCGGCGCTAACTACGTTGTTTCCATACTTGAAACGTTTCGCTAGTCTTATCCCCTTCTTGTTGCACCGGTAGGGGGGGGTGGGTTATGGGGACGGCACGGTTGTGAGAGCGCCACACGGATACAGAAACGGTGACAGGTTGCTCCGCCGAGCTTGGGTATGCTGCGTGTCGCAGGGTGGCATGCTTCAGAGGTTATCCAAATCCATAGACTACAACGTGGCAGGCCACAGCAGCGGAAGAAACTCGATCGCCACCACCACCACCACCACCACCTCTTGCTCTGTGAAATGTAAATGTTGCTTTTCTGTGGCTTCTATAGAATGCTGAGCAGCAGCACCCATACACTGAGAGAGACGGTGCTCTGAGAGCAACACCGACATCAAATATAGTACTGCATTAGTAGCAATCGGCCTCAGCGTGGCAGGGCACAGCAGCGTTCAGAAACCCTGACCACCACCACCACCTCGTCCTCTTGCTCCGTAAAATGCAGATTTTCTGTAACCCCTACGAGTGTAGCATGCTCAGCAGCAGCAATCATGCCATTGGGCGCACACTACTATATAGTAGGTGCAAAAACCAGTACTGGTACCATTTTCGAAGTATATATACAAAGCAACACTAGGTGCAAGTATTGGCTGTGTTGCACGCAGAGCCTATATGAGACGAGCAGCGGAGTTAGTCTACCCGCGATTACCAGTACAAGCTACCAGTACTACTGTAGGCAGCGAGCGAGATGAGAAATAGGGGGGCTTCAGTTCGGAAGAAACCCTTCTCGTGCACCGCAACAGAACCCCTCTCACCAGTACTGTATATATGTGCATACGAGGAATTAATAGTACTCTGAAACGCCACCGCTGCGGTGCGGGTTGCAGGTGTCGCGGCATTTGACACTTTTCCACATTCGCTCTGTTGGATGACTCAGCAAAGACATTGCGGTACAGAGTCCAGACCTTGGCCCAGCTTCGACAAAATGGTTGAAATACACTTCATTTTAAAGACTACCTACAGTATTATAACCAGGGCTATTCACGGGTCGGGTCAAATCTCGCGGGTCGGGTCGGGTCGGGTCGGGTAAGGGTCCGACCCGATTCGACCTGTAAGAGTTTGAAAAGTTCCTTACCCGACCCGACCCGACCCGACCCGCGATCCGGGTCATGACCCGTGAAAAGCTGATTGTAACCCAAACGCAACCCCGACACCACCTGGGAAATTGATTGGAATCGAGATGTTTGATGTCACGAAGAGTTAGTTGGTCCGGACTATCAACAACTTTATCGAAGCCATCCTTATATCTTTATAGGCCAAGTTATCGACTCACTACTGGACACTGGACTCAAACTGCGTGAAAATTGCACTTGGAAAGTCTAAAGTTGCAACAAGGAACAGGCTGTATTATTGCTGTTATTATTACACCAATCTGGCCGGAAATGTAAAGAACTTTTATTAATAGTCATCAACATGGACAACCAAACGGTCCGTACATTTCCGACCAAAGCGGTATGTGATAGCACACTGACCGGAAATATAAGTATCGTTTAGACATTATTATGAATACCAACCTGTCCTTATATTTCCGCCCAAAGTGGTATCAAGGGTTAAGGCCTTGTATTTCCTCTGATGGCATCGATGTCACTTTCCACTCTCCAAAATCTCACGCAGCAGGCGTTTCCTGAGTAGCAGTGGTGCGACACCGGTGATCAGTAAGCAACCGCGCTGTTGGTCACTGATGCTATCACACGTGATTATGGTGATTGGTCATCCCTCGTCTGTACGGAGAGGTTGAGACATCGACGCGCACTGACTTTGACCTGCCGGGAGCCAGGAATGCAGGAGAACCTCCAGTTGATGTTGTTGTTGTTGTCGATCAGGTAATTACCAACGAGTATAATTTAGCCCGTGGCCATGTGGTCACCCTGTCATGTACGAAGTAGAGGCTGGATTGAAACCGCTCCTGCTACTCGTATGTACTCGTAACCTTGTTCTCGGTTGGTGTCTTTGGTGTTTTTGCTCTCGTTGCAGTTGTTCGTTGTAAAATATTAATATTTACGAGGGACCATACGTAGTAAATAGGACCTACGGTACAGACAAAAACCTATACATTTACCTATTGTTACTAACAATATTTGGTCCTATTTACTATGGTCCCCCGTAAATAGTGTGAATGTTGTTTCATCGTTGTGCATACTTGTCGAGAGCTATTTTGTGTACCTTTCGCTAGGGTCTAACACTATTGTTTTCTGCTACGTATACTCGTACAGGGTTGGGGTGGCCATGTATGTGGATGCTCGTAGAGACGTTTGAGCGCTCTCACGACGTCACCACCCCTTAGACCGATTTCAGTCGAACATGAGCCGAAGACACCCGCTCCCTCCTTGCCCATTTCGCAGTGAGGAGCCCTGTCGACATTCACGCTCAGCATTTCCAGCTCACATCATCGCGGCATCACGCTCTGCAACTCCACCTCACATCATCGCAATGAGGAGCCGTCTCGACATTCACGCTCCACAATTCCAGCTCACATCATGTATCATACGACAGCAACGGGAGCTGGGAGAACGAGAAGTACAGGAGTACCGGTACTCGTATTATGTCGGCGATGGTACATGGGACAGAGCCTTCAAATCAACAGGCATTAGTGGTGTGGGAACAACCAGCGGCAACTAACTTGCCCCAGTCTGTGAGGCAACACCAAGCAAAAATCCCAGCGCTCACCTATCTTCCAACAAGCAGAAGCAACGCCGTCGCACTCTGACCCTCTGGCCTGTCGAGGACAGCGCTGCCCGGGCTCGCAGCCGGGCTCCAACCGTGTGCATCGTGCACCTTTCACTGCCCCAAAACCAAAAGCACCAAGTAGATGCGTCCGAAGTCACGTTCTCCTTTCCTGACGTGCTCTCGGGGTACAGGCGCTTTGACGTTCGGAGGTGTGAGCACGGCACCACGAGAACGCACGGGCATGTAGGGTAAGCTCAGGCAAGGGTAAAGCTGTGCGTTTGTGCCAACGCAGCCACAGGCTACAGCAGTACTTCAAAGGTCTGGTTAGTTGACTGGAACAGGTGAGGTTGTCATAAAATATTTGTTGGCGTTTTGATTTCGTAGATTTACCATTTTTTGGAGATTCGAGAGATTGCAACACGCAGACAGACAGGGCAACCGACGAATAAAACTGACCACACAGCCACACTCACAACACACTGCACACCATCACACATCATACAGCTGAACAGCACTATCACAAATATCACTAATTCGGCCAAGCTCAACTACTATGTATTGGTGCTGTTATTATCACACAGTGCTGAACGCGATGTGGGTTGGATCGAATACAAAACGTGAGAGGGTTGGATCCAAACGGTAAACGACGCTTGATGTTGTTGTCTTCACATCAAATCGTCCTTTCTACCCAGCTTCATAAGTACACCCGGTGTCCGTCCTGGTTCCTTATTACTAATATTATTATTGTGCTTGCCATCAGACAATGTGCAGCATGAGCTTGAACGTTGATCACTCAAAACATTCCTGAAAGAAGAAATCCCCGGAAACAAAGGAAACCTATGCACAAGGTCTATCTGCCTTCTATGTCTACTTTCTCCTATGCTTTATCCACGATACTCTGTTTGTTGTCTTTGCTCCTTCCTCTATCTCAATATGTACTCTTTACGTTCTGTTCTTAAATCCTTTGCCGCATCCAAGCTCCATCCCACGCCATCGGTGTGGGTCTGTCATCCTCCCCCCCCCTACAGTACTCCTTGATTCCTGTCGACCCCTACGCTGGAGTTTGAATCGCGACACCCTCCTCGAGATGGCGACTGTGTGTAGTTACCGAGACGAGTTGGAGTAGGCGTTCCTTCACCACTCCTTTCCTTCCCATCGACCTACCGTCCCTCCCCCCCACGACACTAGCTGCCAGCTGGTTGATGAACTTACTGCCCTCTACCCCGAGACGTCCAAAGCTTTGCACTGCTAAAATGCCGAGTTTGTGACTCCGTTCGTCAAAGGACACATGTCCCGGACGAGCGTAGCGTTGGCGCTTGTGCGCCTCGGAGGTAGAGGCAGCTGATCCATCGTGATTAGTACTTCATCCTCGCAGGTGTATCTGCGCTTGAGCGTCAGCATGGGTGACGTCCGTCCAGCAGGATGGAGTTCTCCCTATATTCCCTGCTAGGAGCGTCCCGTGGACCTCCTCTCCTGACGACAATGTCCATCGGCGGATTTCGGTCTGCGGTGAACGGTTCGCCGCTCTCCACTTGGTGTTGAATTCCCAGCCGCTTCATTCACTGCGATGGTCTACAGTAGTTAGAGAAAATTCGTAAGACGACTCATCAAGCACTGACTACAATTTTGCACTCGACTTTTTTTGGGACACAGGCGGGCCGTGTCGCTCGGAGCTGTTTCCAAGACGGAATTTGTGTGGTAATGGCGCCGTTCGGTCTACCAGCAGAAGGGCATCATCCGATACTATCCCAGACCACAGGTGTGTTTGTATGGAGTGACTCAAGTATCAGTTATTTGAATTGACACTAGCGTAACCACAATGCTCCACCACGAGCTGGGGATGCCTTGCGCCGCCCCTCCCCCCCTCTCCTCTATCCGTCTAACCCTCGAGTACGAATGACCCACGACTACTTCTGCGCGGCGCCTTCATAATTTAAGAAGTATCAAGATCGATTTATACGCATGTTGACTGTCGTAACTGGCAGGGACGAACTCGGCTCTCCTGGACGGCCCCGTGTGGGAGGGGATTGCTGCAAGCGATGCATGTGTGACCATATCTTACCAGGGGCTGATGTCAATGCTCGGCTTGGTTCATGAGGAAAGGACACGGGTTGTCCAGGGAAACTCAGGAGGATGACAACCGTGGGTTCCATTGGAGATCGAGTGACGATATCGGCCGATTGTCGAACATGCGGCGCGTTTTTGGGAGGACTCAGGGTAGATGCGCCTACTCCCGTGGACGTTGCGCTGGGAATCCTGCTGGCGGGGAGAACACATGACAAGTACGCAGCGTGCAACGCCCTAGCCAATGTCGATTGGCTTCCCGAGAAGACTTTATACGCAAAGCTTCCCGGAGTCGTTGAAGTAGTCGATGATTACTTCAACGACATAATGGCACTGCGCGTGGACAGTATACGCAAGGAAGCAGGGCGCAAGCTCGTTGAGATCGACCCTGAAAAAACACTCTTTTATCTCGAACTGGGCGGCGATACAAGATCGGATGCGAGGAGATATGGGACTCCAGGTGATCCGCACAGACGTAGCTAGACGCCTGTAATTTCCGCCCCTTAGCGCTCTGTATCACGTTTTAATAAAAATTGGTTCGAGGTAGAAAAAAAAGGATCATTTCCCGAGACTGACTATTAATAGAGACAACATGGCAGGGAAAAAAAGTAGCATTACAAACCTCTCGTGCTAGATCCAAAATGGATGAAATTTGATTGAAGCCGATCCCCGCCCCTAAGCAAGAAGGCAGGACAGATAGCCTCACCATAATGGACATGGCTTCTGGTTTCGTGAAATCGATGAAGGAGAAGGGGGAGTCGCCCGGTTGGATCGAGAAGGACGGCATATACTACGGTTTCGATGGAGAGGTATGCCAATTCACTCGATGTACACTAGAGTTTTCGTGCGTTCGTTCAACGTGTGGTAACATGGGGCTGGGCACGTTACCATTGTAGAACTTCGTCTGTTGCTCCTATTCGTACCAAAACACAACGATGATGACTTGTGGCGGCTGCTGCTTACCCAAACCTAGAGAGCTTGGTATGTGTCAGGTTATCAAAACCTACACGAGGTTGGCATATCTCACGTTGATGGAGGACGTGACAGTCAAGATACAATACCGTCAATGCCACTTTCGCCCACGCCCCACCCCACCACTCCTCGTCCCTCTCCTACGACACCATTGGACTACTATAGATCGCCGTTACTAATAGTAGGAACCATACATCACAGGCTATCAATGTGGTTTCGTCCATCGAACTAATGGAGCCTAACGAAAAGGGGCGCACGACGGTATTTTTTGCTCCCTGGTCACGTTGTCACGCCGATTGACCAGCAGAGAGCCCTTGGCACCAGTCTGTACGCTTAGCCGCAACGGGGGGGAAATGCTTTGTGCACGGAAAAGCGGAGGACTGGAAGGAAGGAGTTTCCTCTAAGCAAGACAAGCAGAAGGCTGAGAGATTGATCAACGCCAACTGCTACTCGGCTTCCGGCGTCAAGTGTACTCTGAGCGCTGTCGCAGCCGAGCTCATTACCGTGCGACTGGCGATCCTGAAGATCCTTCTGGCTGGCTTCTTTCCCTCAGAAGCAACGCATGGCTGTGACTCTGGGGTCGGGGCCATCCTGCGCGAGACCGCAGCTGCGAGGGAGTGCATCGATTATGCGCATGTCCAGGTGAGTTGTTGTGGTTTTGTTTTGGCGCAATTACACACACATACTGTAGAGGGTAAAGCATATCGCTCACTGGAAAAATACCTTCAACGCCTAAAAAATTGCTGGAGTGGGGGAGTCAACTGTCCTCTCTAATGTAAGGCGTACAGCCCGATATTACGTAACGCTCACGCGGGCGGACGTTGTAAACTGCTATCAACATGGTTGGGTGTATTTTGGACAATCAAGAGACACGTATATATGGTTTCCTGTCGACGTAAATACCTTGCCCGTTGTGTATGCTTGCCAGAAAAACTTCGGGAATAAGTCCATCAGGATAGCATCCGGTATGGGAGAACGAGCAGTGCGCAACTTCGCACACACATTCAAAGACTCTCGGGAGTTGACTAAGACGGAAGCATCCAATGGGGCGAATCGTTTGGCGAGCACTTCATGCACTTCGTGGCCCACCTGCAAGGTGCATATAGATTTGCTTTTTGGGTGATCAATGCGTACGACTATTATTTTTTGGCTTGTGCACTATCACCAAACATATTAGTTTGATCCGCTCGCTCGATGCATTAGTTTGATCCCCTCGCTCGATGACCAACACGCGTCTTGCCTCTTACACTTGTACTGCATTCTTGATCTTGATCATAGATGTTCACGAGTACTGCACGGATACGTGCAGTGGTCGCGACGACGTCGTGGTCGAGCATGAAGAACGCCCCGCTGCGCGCTTCGTGCAGCCCGATATGTTCGACTTGCCTCACCTGCACGATGGCACGAGTGCTAGCGAACACGACAAGGCGAGCGACGGGCGCCGTCGTCCGCCTCCGCTAGTTTCCCCGCGAGTAGAGACCCAATCTGGGTTAGTTCAACCCTCAGGAGTGGGGCAGGGGCGGGAGGCAGGCATAGGTTCATCATCGGGGAGGGCCGCATTAGAGCGAGCGAACCCAAAACGAAAGGCACCGCTACGAAGAAGGCGTTGTCTCCAAGCGAGGGATCTTCATTCACCCAGGCTAGCGTCGAGCGGAACCTGGACGAAACAGGCCGCCTCGGAAAGGCGAAGTATGACCTTTGGAAAAGGGTTTCGGAGCTTCTGTACCAGGAGGGGATCACGGGGGCAAGCCCTGCTGATGGCCGGAATGCTCTCGACGCGCTCAAACAATGCGTGGATGACTCGTTCGACCCTGCCCCGCGGGTATGTAGGGCGCAAGAGGGTGGAGGTCAATCCGTAATGGGCTGCTTGTGCGAGTTGACGTGTGGTGAGTGCGATACGTATGCTGCGAAATCCACAGGACATACACCGCAACAAGGATTTGGCGAATTCAACGGCATGTCCATTCTTAACGCAGGTTTGTTGACACCGTTACGTCTTAATTAGAGGCGTACATATGTCAAAAACGTGGTCCGGGTGTTATATTCCATTCGCGTCGCTTGCATTCGACCTTCTTGTGGTCAGTTCGCCGATTTCTCTGCCATTTCCTCCACCTTTCCCGTGACCACCGCCACAGCCGCCGCCGCCGGCGTACATAGCATGGCCTGCGTGGCCAGCGCTGGACCCCTTCTTCCTGTTTCCAGAAAGTCGGTGATGCCTCCCCCACAGTCCGTAGCGAATGTAGAGCGTCCTCTAATACAACGACTATAAAGAATCACGCCTCATAGACATCACCTTCAGACACGTGGAAGAAGAAGGAGATATCCTTGGATGGGATCGAGGGTCCTTGGATCAAGCCCGTAATTAGCCGAGCGTGGGATTGTGACGGGCCGGCGAAGCTGGTCGTTATTCCTTCGGTGCTAGTTAGTCGACGACGAATGGGTCAAATTTGATATTTATGCTTGCTGAAACAGTCCATGTTGCATCGCAAACCCCGTTAGTTCACAGTGTACATACAATAGTAAATAACTAAAGGGTGTTATTGACGGCAGGTAGCGTCGTTAGGAATTATACTTCGTAATTTTACACAAGATGATGCACTGTCTCGTTTCTTAACCATGCAGGACGCCAAGCGGGAGTATATCAAGAAAGACCTGCCGGCGACTACGAGAAGCAGAAGCGGAGTGTCAACGGATCACAGGAAACGTCGTTTCCGTGCTGGTCACTGGGGCAGCACAGCACAGGATCGAATGTAAGGTCTTTATCAGTTTCGAGCTTTGGATTTTGTTCCGGTGGGATAGAACGGGGACGCGCAAGTAGAACTCAATTTTCAAGACGCTACATCAATGTGCCCAGCTCAAACCAGCCTGGGAATATCTCGTACATATCCCTCGTGGCAGCAACTGTGTACCGTACTTGCGTTTTATACTATTGCGGAGGACCACAGTAAATAGGACCTACGGTACACACAAAAATCTATATATTTCCGTATTTTTACTACCAATATTTGGCCCCATGTAGTATGCCCCACCGTACTACGTGCAATCTCCCCGAACACGCGACAGGAGCACGGTCCGGCACCAGGCGTGATTGGGCTTTCTTTACGCACTTCTGCAACGCGCGGGGGGAAATCAGAGGAAATACAAGGTCTGTGCTTCGTGCGACATGATGAATCTCGTTCTCACGGCGTACATCCGAGGTCCCTCGTTCTGCACGAAGCTAGGGATCGACATATTCGAGAGCATCAACGGGAGCGTAGCGGCCAATGCCCCCAATATGAGTGACTTCAGCCTCACCCACCACCCCAGGGCGCAGATGGCTATACTGGAGATTGTTGGTGGGCACGTGGCTGTCGCAAATGCACTGCGGTCGAAGCTCAATCTTCCTCCTCTTTCCCGCGGATCCGCCAAGCACGCATCCGACAAAGAGAGGAAAGGGGGAGATATTCCAGAAGGCAACGAAGTGTGGAGCACCGACGAGGTGAAGGAGATGTCAGCGCGCAAGAGGAAGAGGAAGAACGAGACTCAGGTCCAGGCGACGTGAACCGTAGAAATATTGCGTGTATGTGCGGTTCCGAACCGAACCGATCCCAGCGGTGAAATTTCCCGCTCTTGGAATGCAGCAGTAGTTCCGGACACCTACCATAGTACTAAGAAAAAGAGCAAACAGAGGGCATGCTGAGATTTACAGGAAAACAAGAGGTCCAGGACTCGTTATCTTGAAGTCGGTGTAGAAAGCACCCGTGCTCAAATAAGGAATCCAGCATGAACTACAACAGCTTCTCTGTTTCTTATGAGCTATCCACCTGCGTCCTTGGAAGGGTCATACCTCGTTCGTCAGACCTGCCCCCGTACTGCATGCTCTAGATGGTTGCGAGTACAGACACGTTGTTTGAAGTTTTGCAGCGCGCTACAGCTCAGCAGTCCAATAGCACGCAGCAGGATCAGCGACAATTACATTCGGTGTTTGGTGACACTTTTGTTCCTTTGTTGAGGGCGAGCAACTACCGTAGTAAAACAAAGCAAAAAACATTCTACTACGGGGGTCCATAGTTAATAGGACCTATGGCATACACAAAAACCTATATATTTACCTATTTTTACTAACAATTTTTGGTACTATTTACTATGGCCCCCCGTAATAGTTACCGTCGTTCTACTGTACGGTAGTGTTACCAACGACGTTACGTCGGCGGCTGACTTCCGAGTACTGCGGTGGCTTTCCCCCGAAACGTCATTTTTTCGGTGGTTTTTTTGTGGGTGCAGCCGTCGTGACGATATAGGGCTCTTCGTCAGTTCATCAGCCCGTCTCTTTCTTCCCGCTCTTACTCTTGAAGCTGTGCTCACCCTGCCACCCAGCAACAGACTAGACGCCTTGCTCAGGTGACACACCTTTTTATCACGTAAGCTCTCTCGCAGACCTTGAGGATGCTCGCCACCGCTCTGAGCAAGGGGAGAGAAGCGGGGTGTGGTGGTGGTGGTGGGGGTACATGGTGGTGCCGGGGGGGGGCGAAGTATGAGATATCCCGGAAACTCTTCCTCCATCTTAGAAAGCCTCTCATCCTATGGAGGGCGGGGTACATGGTTGTGAGAGGGGGTGAAGGTTGAAACACCCGGGGAAAAAAAAATGTAGATATATTTGAGTCCCTCGCCTCGAAAGGGGCGGCGGAGCTGGGCTCCGCCAGGGGGGCTCGGCTTGTGGGGTGGGGCGGGGCGTGCGGTGTTCACAAGGTCTTTGGACGGTGTACAAGGAAGGGGCGGGGGGGGGGGGGCGGTTTGAGGAGCATTGAGTGCTCTCGTAGCGGGAGGCGCGCCGCACAGGAGCATGGGAGCAAGGTGTGCTGGGATTGGCCTCGGCGTAGGGCGTCGGCGGGAGCGCCGGAGCCAACAACTGGAGCGAGATCGCTTCCGGAACTTCCCACGATTATGTTTTGTAGCTCATGATCGAGGTTATTCCTGTAGCATGTGAGGGGGGTGTCGGGAGCTCTCTTTCGAGATAGATGGCATTATGTGGAGCAATGCCACGGTGATAGGGGTACCACTCTCTTTTTGCCTTCTGAGGCAACATGTTTTGACCGACTGTGCTCAAGTGAGCAATTATTAGTATAGGCGGCTTCCGCAATGAAGCGTTATTTGCTGGGGAAACGCGGACAATTCGCAAAAAAAAGACAAAAAAAAACAGGGGAAACGATGGGAAACGTCGTTTTCACAGGATAGAAAACGTGCGCAAAAAAAGGAAACTTCCCGACGACCACACAGTTCCTGAAAAACTTGAAAAAAAAAAATATAAGGCATCGCTCCGTGTCGGATATAATTTTTTATACCATGAACATGGTATGCAGGATGCCGCGGTTTGCTTGCCTTTGTTGACGAGCGTTAAAGGCATGCGTATTGTCCTGCCCGTTGGGGATCCAACAGCAAGCAATCAAACTCTCGCCCTTCGCTGTCATCGGCGCCGTCACGAGCACAGGTATCATACGAGCGGCTGCAGGTATGCGTTGCCGTATCGTCAAGACGAGAGGAACTGAATGGCTTGTACACCCCCACGTCCTCCACGATTCTCAACCACATCTGAACGTCTCATCATAGTTCATAACCCATCATGAGGCTTCTTTCTTGACTCAACGAGCGCCTCTTTCAACCCAAACATGCAGCATATTCTACGTATGCATGTACCATGGTATATATGGTCAGTGGTGCTCGAGTTCGTCTAACAACGACTCAGCGCAAGCCTCTGACCGACACGTGTCACCCACCAACAGAGTATGTAATCATCATCACACCTTTTACAATAAGTATGTTGCTACAAGCAGGCGGGTGATGAAACTCTTCGACGACGTGTCGGTCGAATCTGCTGGTGCGCATACATTCGTGGAGGTTACGGGGGGCGTGAGGTAGTCGGTCAGCTCTTGCGGGCATTGGTTTCAACGCCGGCCATCACCGTCGATGGTAACATGCTAACGCAGGCGCGCAGAACATAACCACGGGATCGAGAGTATGCGTTGTACACATCATACATACGTACATATGCACGCCTGTTACAAACCAAATCGCAAGGAGATAAATCTACGTCTCAAGTACCGAATTTCCTCCCAGATGGGCAGAAATGTTAGAACCTCCAGAAACAACTTGAAAGAAGAAAAAGGGATCATGTACGCCCGGGGGTATAGACCTAACAAGAAACTCGGTTGCCCGGTGGCTATATTTTTTTTCTTCATACATATCAAGACTTTTTTTTCATGTTCTTCGTTCTTGTCCGGTGGCCACGTACGAGTAGGTAGCCGGTACGAGGAAACGACGCCTGCTGTGTTCGTGTCTTCTCTCTCCCTTTTCACCTTGAGACACCCCCGGCATTTCAAGTCAACCACAGTTTCCGAAGGGGAACCTTGTACCTACCGTCACTACAGATCCGAACCGAACCGAACCTAACCGTACCGAACCGACCTAACCCGCAGGAGAGTGCAAGGAGAAAGAACCGAACCACGGTGCCGTTCGGTACAGTGAAGAAAAGTCCTGGTGGAATAGATTAAGTAGGTTAATAATTTCGTCAGATTCACCCGTGGTATACGTATTCATACTTGGAAGTACATACCACAGCCCTTTCTTTTAATAACTACCAAGACTTGAACGTTCTGAGCGCCACGCATATAGCATCTGGCCGGAACGAACACAAGCCTCCGCATGCGTGAAACCGCCCGAAGGACCAGGGCGCCTGGACACGAGTTGCCTATCATCTATATCCACAACACCAACAACTACAAATAATCAATCGCACCGCTGGAGTCTGCAGCCTGCCACATCTACCTGTATCAGACAAAAAGGTTGTGGCCATCCCGTCACCACTGCGCCCGAATTTCGGCAACAAAACAAATTGGAAACAGAGGATAATTCCGTTATTTAACAATACCTTGTGCGTACGTAGCGAAAGGGTCCCCACTCAAGCGACAAAACGCTACACGGCTTCGCGACACGCCAGGACTGATTAACCGCACACTGCCGGGAAGTCAGTAATCCATGTACATATGTTCCCGACATACGCAAGCGGCCCGCGTTGTGAGACGACCATGCGCGAGACGACTCCGGCCGTTCGAGCACGCGAGGCGTGTGAGGGTACGACTACAACAAGGGTGAGGCTACATGCGCACAAGCACGCCAGCCTTGGGGAGGTCAAACACGCGCCCCTACGAATATCATACTACTGCAGCTGTAACTCCAACAGCACGAGAACAATAATCTGTCGAAAAAAAAATCGGCTGTATACCCCCGCGATCGATTATGTTATTGTATGTGTAATATGAGGCTAACAAAATGCAATGTCAGCGCGCAGACAGACTCTATTCACACACAACACCACGAATATAGCTGCATTATGACGGCAGACAACAAAAGCGTTTGCAGAGAAACAGCCACCATCTACAACCTACCCAAGACCTTATAGGCCCACCCTTTACGTGGAGCGAGCGTTTTAGCAACAAGGCGTACCAGAGGGAACCAATCGTCTCAGCAGTACGTAGCGCGAGCGAAGACGCCTCAGCCCTTTGCAGTACGCGGGGAGCCCGGGGGGGGGGGGAGGAGGAAGATGCCCCCCTCCCCCCCCCGCCCCCCTCCTCGATACACTACGTACCCTACATATGTGCAACGCTAAGCGCAACCCTTGAAGCTATTCCCGAAGCTAATCCGATCCCGGATCAGCAAGCTTTTCCAGTCGATACTCAAGCAAGTGTTGTTCGAGAGTCTGTGTGAGGAATGGTACGGACGGGGCCGCCAAAAAAACAAGAAAAAAAAACAAGCGGCACGCGCAACACAGGGGCGGGTGGCGGGCGGTCAATGAGGTAAGATAGGGTAGCTCTCGTTGGGAGCTCGTGCTGGTGAGAGGCACGCAATTCGACGCGGGTCGATGACGGAAGAAGGGCTGTGGTCTGGTGCTCGCGACAAAAGCGCACGGGACAGAACCGAAGTGGGGAGGGGGGAGAAGAGCAGACCCCGGATGATCTGAGCAGCTACGACTATATAGGGGGGGGGGAGAGAAAAGAAGGGCGAAGAGACTAAAGGGACGGAAAAACAACTAAACAAATCAACAACAAATCAACAACAAAATAAACAAAAAACGGAGGTTTTCCGTTGCGGACATCGCGGAGACCCAGCTACACCAGCTTCAATTAGATTTTTTGCAGAACCTCCACCTTCGCCCAGCTCCTACGGTAGAGGGGCCACCTGTACTCCAGGCCTATTGCGGGGGACCGTGCGTGCATATTACACTAGTACCGCTGTAACTTGGACCACAACGCACGTGTGACGACTTTAAGGGGAAACGTCGTTCTTGGGTCCATCATGGGTTCGGAATATTGTCCCCCCCCCCGTGGTATTACGGGGGGCGATAGTAAATAGGACCAAATATTGTTAGTAAAGAAAGCGAAATATAAAGGTTTTGTGTGTACCGTAGGTCCTATTTAATACGGTCCCCCGCAATAGTACACACAAGCAAATCTACAGCAGTGTTCCACAGACATTTCAACCCCTTGATCTTTCTGTAATATTACGGGGGACCATACCGTAGTTAATAGGACCTACCGTACACCCAAAAAACTGTATATTTCCCTACTTCTACTAACAATATTTGGTCCTATTTACTATGGCCCCCCGTAATAGTATAATAGGAATGGAGTCCCGCGTTAGGGACACACCACTCAAATTTGAAGTAGTTTGTCCCTCAAGCCGGGACTGCGATCCTAAAAGGGTTCACAACCGCACCCGCCTCTTCGGGGGACAATAAACTACTCACACATCGAACAGCTCATGATCTACAGGTCACCTACAGATCATATATTGCCGCCATATGCGATGTAGGGCAAGACGCGTATCATGCAGATCCCACCCGGCAAAAAGAGGCGCGGCAAGAGATGTACGTACGTACGTGCGCGTTACACAAACTCCCCCCAGACGAAACGCGATGGTCGCTACTGCTGGATGTAGCTCGTCGTGCAGAAAATATAATTCAGAGGATTCCATCTGTCCCGCAGTTGAAAAATTATGAGTTTCGACGAAACGGAAGCTTCGACCTCACCGCAGCTGATGTTTTTTTCGTTTTTCCATGATCTCTATAAATATCTACTGTCGATCATGAAATGGTTATCTAGTCACAAGCCTGATGTGTGCACTGCTTGGCATTAGAGCAGGGTCATGTTTGCAGTAGGAAAACGGCAATATGCCCGCCAACACCATACACCTACGGTAGTGCCGGTCCGTCTACAGTGCCGGTATGGTATGGTATGGCATGCGCCAGCCAATCAACAACACTGGCACTATAGCGGCAACCGGCACTAATTACTCCGCGCACCTGCAGCACTGGTTGATCCCGTTCGTGACAATCCATTTCACAGGTACCGCCCATAGCGGACAGCCGGCACTGCTCAACCGGCACTATAGCCGGACCACTACTGTAGTTTGAGCAACGCCTGAAACCTTAACCTTACACCCCTCGGACCCTCACCTGCCATTGTGAGAGGTTGGGCATGAGCTGTAGAGTACAGATCCTCTAACCTAGGAAAAACATCATGGCTACTGTAGCTCGTGCAGAATATACGGCTCCCACCCTGCAACAGTAGCTAGATCATTCCGATCAGGGATCTATCTCCTCTGAAAGATCTAGATCACGAGTGGGAATGAATGATCTATCTGATCTCCGACGCGTGAAACCATACTTTGGCCCCAACCTTGAGCAACCTTGCTTAGGCTACACTATAGGATTAACCGCGACGCTTGCCGCTGAGCACGCTATGCTCTATTTTCCAAATTTCTTTACTGCAGCGTCCCCCCCAAAGGTAAGCCTTACGTGCATACGTACTTGTAAGGCTCGTTCGTCTTCGTGGGCCTCAAAACATATAGAAAATATTTGCTCACCTCCTCCGATATGTGCAGCAGGAGCGCATGCTCGACCATCTGCCCCGCACGGATGGACTCGCACAGGGACCCCTGCGACGCCTCTTCAAACGTTGCCCCCGCGATGCCCCTGCCGGTGCCGTCTCGTCTGAGACCGAACAGGTGCGCTCGAGGGAATTTGGTGACCTTCAGGATGCTCTCCATGTCGCCAGGCTGCCAATTGGGGGCGCGCAAAGACAAAGAGATACCGTCAAGCCGACAAGCTTAGGGAAACCGCAAACTCCACGCTTAACCCGTTCATGACTTGATTACACTTGATTTTAGTTCAGATAGAAAAGCATGCCAACACAACGACAGTAAACCAGGGCCGACCCGCGGGGGTCGGTTCAGGAGGTTTTCAACATCTCACCGGTCAGGAGGTCTTCAAAATATCATGCGTCGGGTGAGGGTTGCCGACCACGTATTCGAGAAAATGGTTGACACACACTACACTGTGTGCAACAAGACGAAGAGCAGCTAACCCTACTAATCCTATTCCTAAGCCAATCAAAGAAACCCTAACCCTAATCCTGAGCCAACTAGACCGAATCTCGAACAAGTGGTGAGCTCTACTGCGTCGAGTCGGGGTCGGATTAGGTGACCCGACCCGTGACTTTTGACCCGACCCTCAACAGCCCTGGACTGGTCCGATGGTCGTACAGCAACACGGCCGCACGAAGAAGCCCAGGGTGCTGGGTTTCGTCAAAGGCATCCGAACTACAGCAGTAGAACGGCAAAACGAGCTGTGCGTACGTACGACAAGCTCGGAGCAAACCTTTCACACCTCAAGACAGATGATCGATTCCTACTTCATGATCTACTTACTAACTGGAGATCTTCCAAGGCAGATAGATGATCTATTCCCGACCTTGTATGATATGATCTGCAGTAGCTCATGTTGCAGGGTGAAACCCGTATAATATGCATCATCTACTAATAGCACATATTTGCTGGGTTGGATCTGTACTATAAGGCAGATCCTACAAAAACCAATCACAACGGCAGGCGAGGAACTAGATCATCTACAGTAGCCAGATCAGATAGATCATCACCTCTATCCGAGGTGTGAAG
This sequence comes from Macrocystis pyrifera, assembly GCA_031763025.1. Lineage (NCBI taxonomy): Eukaryota > Phaeophyceae > Laminariales > Laminariaceae > Macrocystis > Macrocystis pyrifera. The sequence continues at coordinate 2,704,822 of JASSKH010000023.1, forward strand.
CATTGTACTCTGCTGCTGCGCGCTGACACTACTGCCACGAGGGAACACATCAATTAACAGTAATCGGAAGACACACAAAGGGGGGGGGGTATTGCCACGTGCGGCACACTGCTCCGATCGTTCCCAAAAAACGTCGACGAGCGTGTCCGGCCGGCCTCCCTCTGCCGACCTCCTCATGGGCGTTTCGTCTAAAAGTGCTTAGGAAAAGATACGTGGAACCCCCCCCCCCCCGACAATTTGACAAAGCATACTATACATACTACTGGACAAAGTGACAAAGCATACCATACACACTAATTGACAAAGTGACAAAGCATACTATACGTACTAATTGACAAAGCGACAAAGCATACCATACATAATAATTGACAAAGTGACAAAGCACACTATACATACTAGTTGACAAAGTGACAAAGCATACTATACATACTATTCGACAGCATACTATACGAAGTATAGCATAGAGTCCATCGCGGGTTATGCTTGTTGTGCTCCCAGTAATAGGTGGCACACGCACTCACACACCAAATTGAGTCTTGCTAAAGAAACAAGAATATACCAGGTACCTAAAGGTACGTGAAGTGTATTTTTCTTTCAGGTACGGATCATCTAAGGTGTAAGTTTTGGATTGGAAGAGGCCTCCTGCGCCGGCCGGCACCGCCGGAGGCAGCCACCGACGACGAGCGCGTCCGCGACTTAACAGTCAGTACTGCTGCGACCTCTTCTTTTACAGGAGCTGCTTGCTGCACGAGTGGTCGTACTTGATGAAAGTTATCAAGTAAATACTACCAGGTATCAAAGGTGTGCTTCCAACCTTTGGTTCAAAGTTGAAGTCTGGATCCATCACGTAAGATGGCGATCTTACCTACTTATACTTATATACCAGGTGCTAGTAGTGTCGTGTGGCGTACTATTACGAGTAATATCACTGTAATACTGCTGTGCCGCAAACGTAGCGGCGCGTTTGTTTGCTTTATTTTCGTTTTTGCATCTCCGCTGGAGATCTGGCGGTTCTGCTTGTTGCGGGCGGGCGACCGGCGGAAAAAAACAATTATTAAACCTTCAGTTAGTTGACTTCACGTCGGCGACTGTTTACCCTACCAATCAAATATTATTATTCCGTATGACTCTAATTCGAACTACAGCATTAGTTTCCCCCCAAAATGCGGGTATAACAGTGCTGGTAGCTATTATACCCGACACGCCGCAAAAAACCTACAAGCGCGCGAACGTACCTCGAGCAGAGGCCTCATTTCCAAGAGCACCCCAAGAGAGAGCTTGAACATGAGCGGCCACCCTTCCACCATGAGCATGTCCAATATCTGAACCGTCCCCCCCCGAGAAAAATACAGCAAGATAGCAATGGAGTTATTACGGGGGTCCATAGTTAACGGGACCAAATTTTGTTAGTAAAAAAAGGAAAATATATAGGTTTTTATGTACACCATAGGTCCTATTAACTATGGACCCCCGTAATAGTCAGTGCACAAAATCGCAAGTTACGTCTGCACTACAGAGTAGAATGTAGGCAACAACAGCGTGGTGCGCACGAGCAGTAACAGAGTAGAGCATCACACCAGAAATTACAGAGTGTACAAGCAATAACACAGCAGCAGTAGCATGTGAGCAGCAACAGAGTATGTTATACCAGTAGACTATACGAGAAACGAATGTAGTGCCACCTCGTCCAATTTACCGTGTATTCGTCCCTGCTTGCTCTATATACCGGTATATAGCAAATTTAATACACATACGCAAAATACAAAGCTCTTTCCGTATGTTACCATCAAAGATAGGACGGCCAACCACCTTGCAAGATTTCTCTGCGTCTTACTATTATAAATAAGGAATGTCAGGATTGGGTTGCTTTTAATATTTTTAATAATGAAGTGCACACTAACCGAGACCATCTCGACACTCGATAGAATGAACGAAGCATTCGTTCAACATCTACACGTACAGAAAAAACTCGGGGGATGCGAGGAAATGTAGGGCAAAACACTTTCGAGCTTTTGATGTGTCGATAGTTCGAAAAAATCGATAGGATATCCAACACAAGTTACTACATACCAACAATAGGACGGACCAAATCACCTTGCGAGAGATGCCGCGGCCGAACACATCGGTCGAGGTAAACAGAGTCACAAACCATCGGCTCGTGAACATGCTGAGCTCCACGCCCTCGTCTGCAAGATGCTGCCTCAGCGACGGACAGTGCCGCCTCAGCAGCTTGTCCAGCGAGAAAAAACACAGGTCCAGCCGCTCCAAACCCTGGCACCACAACCCCTGCGCACAAGAAAGTTAAGTGAACCATTTTAGTACTGCACTGTACATAAACATTATCTCCGAGTAAAATTCCAAGTAATTCGTCCCCAAAACGGGAGTGGGGTTCTAAACGGGTTAAAGTAAGGGGGCTTAAACCGGTCGCAGGTCTTGGGTGGCAAAAAAAAAATGGAGAGACTATGTATAAGGTGGAAAAACGGCTCCTGTGAAAATGGGGTTACGAAAAAAAAGTGGCGAGTCTCCAAAGGCGGGGGAAAGCGGCTCCTGTGGAAAAGGTGCATGGAGGCTCCTGTGAAAATGGGGTCATGCAAAAAAAAAAGGTGGTGAGTCTCCAGGGCGGGAAAACGGCTCCTGTGAAAATGGTGCATGGATAGCACGAACACTCGCGCCACAGAATAGCTAGGATGGGGGGTGGGGGTTAAGGTGAAAAAAATACTTGCATCGTAGTACGAGTGCGACTTTGGTGCATGAATACCTGCGCCATACAATGTGTGCACATATCGCACAGATCACACAGAGGTCATTCCCAGTTCATGATCTAGATCCTTCAGGGCGGATAGATCCCTGATCTGTACGATCTAGCTCATGTTGCCGGGTTGAAGCCGTACAATCTGCATGATCTAAGAGAGGTTTTCTGCGTTGGATCTGTACAATACAAACTTCGGCAGCACAACTCAAAAACGGCAGGTGAGGATCTAAATGAGCTACTTGTACAGTGGGCAGATTTTTCGTGATCTGTCCGGCGTGTTAATGGGTGGGTGCGTAGGATGGCGGGGGTTTCCACTTTCGCGGCTATCCCTGCCACGCATGTAACGGGGGTGGGGGGGGGAAACGGCGCGCCTTGCCGGTAACCCCTGCGTAGCTACGCCACTCCGACTGCGGGATAGAGCCGACAGCGGGTCGAACCTCGTGGGCCAGGTCGGGTCGGGTCGGGTAAGGCTGACCCGACCCGACCCAACCCGTGAGACTTTGAAAACTTCCTGACCAGACCCCGGCCCGATCCGACCCGCCCCGTCATGTTTCAAAAACTTGCTGACCCCGACCAGCGGGCCGGATGATGACCCGTGAAGAGCCCGACATGTTTTCATTCGGACCTATCTTTCACACGGACCACACCCCCCCCCGTAGAGTTCCACTACCGATATCTAAGGAGCGTTTGTATTCACATATTCATATACAAAAGGTCCAAGTATTTCGAGACAGAGCCGTATATACCACATGGCCCAGCTTCGACACACTGGTTCACACTACAGCAGCAACGCCTCCTTACCTCTTACCTCTTCATTCCGGTAACAAACCATCCCGGTATACTTTCCCAAGCGGTTGGGGGAAAAGGTGAGGGCCATACAGGTTTACAAACCCATTGCTTCAGTACACACTCGCATTTAGTCTAGGATTGAAACTCAAGCACCACAGAAGGCCAAACGGGAGCATAATCACCGCGCTTGATATTCACGCCAGTCCAGGGTACTACAGTATATTATACGTCGCCTGAAAAGGCTAAAGCGGTACGTTTCAACATGTTTTTCTTGTCGAAACTGGGAAATCTACATTCTACGGGGGTGAAAAAATAATAAAATAATAAAGTTGAGCGTATTTTCAACCGTTCGTAGACGGCCGTCAAGGTCTACTACAGCCCTCGCTCGCTACCCCCCGCACACATGCTGGGCGTTGAGGGCTGCCTGCGCGGCGATAGGGGCCCCCACCTCCAAGTCGAGGAAGTCGCACATCCCCGCCAGAATCCAGAAGGCGTTCTCATCGTCTCCGGAGGATGCTTCCAGCAGTGACAGCGCCACGAAGTTCATCCCCTGAAAAAAAAAAGCGCGCAACAACAAGAAAAAAATTGCGAAACAACACGCACGCGACAGGATGATGAGAAGGTTAGAGCGCATGCAATATGTGCAACATCTACCGAAAAAAAAAACGCAATAACGAGAAAATAAATCCAAATTAACACGCACGCGATAGGATGACGGGAAATTTTTTTTTAAGAGCGTAGTCAATATGTGCAACATTTCACACATCAGGCAGGCCATGATCTACAGTACACCAAATCATTTATTTACGTAGAACATCTATTACGGGGGACCATAGTAGACAGGACCAAATACTGTTGGAAAAATAGGTAAGTATATAGGTTTTTATGTATACCATAGGTCCTATTAACTATGGACCCCCGTAATAGATTATATTTTTCCGTCATGAGATGACGTGAAAGAAAGAGCCTTGTCAAACATATTGGTTGATCATCGCTTTTAGTTTTCAGCTTAACTCGTAGGAGGTTTTACCCTCAGCGACCTTCTGGGCAAGCCGTGGCCACAGGTGTCGTCCCTTCCCCCCGGTCCGTGCCTTCATTTTTATCGCTCATGGGGTCCAGCGCTCCCACTGCTCGTCGATTTTCATCGAATGTTGCCAACTCACGCCCGCCCGCTTTCCGCTAATCATTTTTTTGCAAGAAAAAGTTCCTACGAGTATGCACTCGGTGAGACTCGAACCAACAAAGTTAATCTTAGCAGGCACGCGGGCCACCTACCACGCCACAGGGGACACCGGCTACGCGAAGAAAAACATGTGCACAAGAGCCGTCCGTGCCATACACATTGCACAGATCCCATCCGCATTGAACGTCATAAAGATCTTGCAGACAACATTTGACATTACATCAGAACTTCATCTGCCCCCGAAACATCTGGATATTGAAATGGGGATCTGATGATCTGGTCTACCTGATGATCTGACCTGTCGGATGCGTGGCAGCATAGAATGCCCTCAGCAGCATGCAAACCCAAGGATTGAGGATGGTCATAAAGCCGTGTTCACAGTAGTTTTTTTTCCCCAATTTTCCAATTTTCCAAATTCTCCTACGCACACTATTTCCTAAATGTACTTTATACCCATGGTCGTGGAGTTTAGTGTTCATCTACAACCAACATACAGCCCTTGTCAGTAAATTTGTAATGGTAAATTAGTAAATTTACAATTTTTGCACTTTTGAATAAAAAAAAAAATTGTGAACAGGGCTAGAAGCCAAGGGAAAACGAGGTCGGGTACAGGGTATATACGGAGTACAGCGGTGGGGCGGGGTGGACTGCAAGCCCCAACACAGGACCATGCCTCTACAGGGCGGTGGAGGGGGGTTTACTGATACTTCTTGCATTTTTGGGACCACGTATTTCACACATCGCACAGATAGATCATCTATAGATAGATCATGTACCTATAGATCATATCCTGCCGTTATATGATACGTGATGCTGAATTTGTGTAGTAAATGTATTACATATCCACCCCTAGCAAACACGTGCTACGTATTAGGTCATGCACAATATCCAGCCCCCACCGTGCAACAACACGAGTTAGATCCCACAGATCAGGGATCTATCTACCTACCCTGAAAGATCTAGACCATCAATAATCTATCTGATCTGTGCGATGCGTGAAATCTTTAGGACTGACGGGGGGCTTCCTCAACTGAGAAAATGACCCAACACCTTTGCAGTCCAATTGCAACACCTTTCCCATCTCATCGCAGCACCAATGCGATTCCATTGCTAATACCTTGGCATTAAAAGGTACCTTGTGATATGCCTAACCTTGTGATATGCCTACCCAATGGATATTCATGTCATCGGGTTGGGCATACACCTTTCTCTCAATATACGTTTGGGAGAGAGGCATACAGCTCCTCTCATCTGAGTACGTAGCCTGACAAAAAACGATGTACAGCACCCTCCTTACAGCAGCGTAGCATGGCATGGCTTAATGGCTCACAGGGTGTAAGGTTGATCAAATGCGTACCCCGGGGATTGGGCTGGCCTTCCTACTGCGGATCAAAGCTATCTACTCGCTCTCGGACACATCCGTGAACGCACCGCCGAGCCACTACTCTACGGTGAAGCGGGGGGAGACTTTTGTGCCAAAAGGCTCAAGAGCACAAATCCGCTCGTCAAATCACACACAAAACCGTTCGCCATTTAACATACCGAAGCCGCCAAGCACGAAACAGAGAACAACACCATTGCGGCTGACTGCTCCAACCATCCCCTTACCGTAACGCAGCACCGCACCAGCAGCAGCAGCAGCAGCGCTCGGGCCTCACCTGGCAGTACGACACGCGGCGATTGTACACCGCGAACGCCCGCAGCACTCTCCGCAGCTTCTCGCGCGTCCCACCGCCGGCCACACTGAATCTCCTGCTTACCACCTCTTCCCCCCCGCCCTCCCAAAACGCCTCCGGTATGTTGCCGTTCCCCTCGACCCCCCCCGCTGCCGCCTCCGCCTCCCCCGACCCCGCCTGTGCCTCCACAGCCGCCCCTACTCTCCCCTCCCCCGCTGAACCTACAGTCTCTTTTGCCGGTCCGATGCCTACGCTACTATCACGCGGTGTCTGCTGCGTCGCCTTTCGCCTTTCGCCGCGCGCGGACGACTTGCTTCCGCCACCGCCACTAACGCCGCCACCGCGACCCCCACCACCAGCGCCACCGCCACGGTCATTTCGAGAGATATCCGGTCCGAACAGATTACCCCTGAGAGCGATCGAAGAACGAAATTTTCTAGGACCACCCTGGGAACCTGGGGAACCACCACCGGAGCCGCCAGAACCGGAACGGCTTGAACCGTTATTTTTTATCGGGGATGTGCTGGGTGTCCTTCTGGGGGAGGAGTCGCGATCTGTGATCGTCGAGGTCGAATTGCGCCAGATTATTCCGTCGAATTCGCCGACCGCGTCGGCTGGGCAGGTGCGGAGAACGTCTGTCTCGATCTCCTTGAGCCATTTGTAGGACCTTGGGGCAGATGACGGTTCAACGTTGTCGCGACCCGCTCTTCCCGAGCGTAACGCGGAGCTGGGCTCGTGCGAAGGGCCGTCCGCGCTCAACAGCGGTGTGTAGCCGTCTTCTTTCATGTCTTCTGCAATCATTTGAAGCTTTTCCGAAGTCTGAATTGGCGCCGGCGCGCCGGTTGGAATAGAAACGCGTAGCATCAAACGTGAGATAGCGCGTATCACAGGAAAAACATGAGGGCGGAGGGAAAGGGAGAGGGCAATAGGAGGAGGGCAAGAGAAGCGGAGATAATTTTCTACCCAGATACAATGAAAGCAAAACGACGGGACGGTGATGGCATCTCCAACCTTCCCATGGACCGGACGGACTTCTTTACTCGCTCAAAAGTCGAGACAGACAGCACTCACCGTCATCGACAACTCCTCCTCCGCGTCCGCCTTCTTCAGGCACTCTTCGTACACTCCCGGGCGGGGCCGAACCCGAGACGACGACCGGTGTGCCTGAGAGGTTCCGTTGCGCGAGAAAACCATTCGGGCAGTGCCATTGAAAAACCAACTTGACAACGAAAAAAAACGAAAAATGAGTTTCGACGGATTTTTTTCGATCTCCAAGCTGAGGTGTCTTATTCATACATGTAACAAAAAACGTAACAAAAAACGACCAGTGGCGCGACGAAGACCTCGCCCCGCACGTTGGAGCGCCACGATTCTACTAGAGGCGGACCAGCGGTAGAGGGCCAATCATGACCAGCCCCGCTTAGCAGAGGTTGCTAGCAGAGGCTGCTTTCCTCGTCCTCGTGTGCGCGAGCGCAGGAACTAGGCACGGACTCTCGGCGGCGAATGCTCCAGCCGTCTTCGAGCGAGCAAAGCCGCGCCCGCCCGTGCAGCAGTGTTCACGAAACAGTCGGAACGGGGACGGCTTCTTTCTCTGCTTGCTCGCGACAGTAAATAAGACAACGAGGAAACCGTTCGACTCCATTTACATCAGCCATGAAGACTGAAACATCAATCATCAATGACCATTAGTCCGTCATCCCACCATGAACCATGAACCAACAGCCTGTCCAGTCCGCATCCCACTTTCGCTTGGAGTGGCCGTGGAAGTAAAACCAAACGAAAGTCAAACTCTGCCCCCGCAACAACAGCAAGAGCGTCAACAGCTGCAGCAGCATCACCTAACATCGACAACAACGACACCGTTGACATCAACACCACCACCACCACCACCACCAACAGCGATCATCACCTTCGGCACCCACGACGGCTGATCATACAGCACGTGCAAGTAGAACCCCGCTCTGCACCCTTCTGGCACGCCGTCCGCTAGCCTCACGCAGCGTACCCACTCCCGCGCCCCCCGCCTCCCCACCAAGCCGCTTCCCCCACGAACGACAAACCCCCGTCGCGCGGGCCAGCCCCGCAACGTCCAGAAACCTACACGCCGCCTCCAGCGGCCTCGTCTCAGCGTTCACCAGCGTGTCCGCCGACAGCCACGGGTTGCCCAGCCGCCCCGCACGGCGCAATCGATCCCTCGTCCGCCTCTCAGCAGCCACCGCCGCGGCCGCTGCCGCGGCCTCCACTCCGTTCCCCCGTAGCGTTTTCCCTGCACCACCGCCGCGGTCAACGACGGCCGGCGCAGGCGTGTCGCCACCGCTAAAAGCCGGGGCGAATTCGCCGCCGGGCCGCGCGCGCGCGCGCCGCCTCCTCCCCGCCAGCCGCGGCGCCCGCCAGCGCCGCCGCGACCGAGCTCCCCGCGACGGTGGCATCATCGTCACCGTCGCCCCCGGCGGTGGACATGGGGGGCGGCGGCTGATGCCTGTCGCTCGCGCGGGCCCACCAGCTCATTCTCCACGCACGCGGGGATTCCTTGCTGCTGGCCTCCGATATCGCGGGCGACGAGTTAGGCTTCGGAGGCGAGAACAGCGACCGCCTCTCCGATGACACGTTCGGAAGGGGAGAGTTGAGCACGGCGTCCGGTAAGGACGGTGGGGGGACCGGGGAGTGGGGCGCCGGCGGTCCCATCGAGTGGGCGGCGGAAGCCCGCGGCGACATTGGAGTCACTATTACCGGGGGGCTTAAGAGACGCGCACTTTGGGCTTTTTCGGCGGCGGCGCTTCCGCCGTTAGAAAATTTCCTGTCGCCGCTATCAAATTTCCTGCTATCGCTAACGCCATATCCTCCTTTGCTCTTGCCGCCGCTCTCACCCCCATCGCTATCCCTCCCACCCTCATCGCCATCATCAATGCCAGCTTCACCGCGCTTTCCACCGTTCCTCGGTGGGCTCCCGACCTCTACCTCAAGCGCCGCCGCGGGGGCAGCACCCTCTACCACCTCGCCTGCAAATCCCGACCCACCGTTCTCAATCCCGGCCAGATGTCGCTCAAGCGGCGCCTTCGCTGCCCCCGTCTCGCCGCCCTCCGGCACTACCCCATCCGCTGTCCCTCCCACCGCGTTAATCGGCGCCGCGTCGCCCAGCACCCCCGCTACCGCGCCGGTTCGTTCACTTCCACCCCCCGCATCAGAGGGACCGTCATCTCCTTCGACGGCCCAGTTTCCACGCCCTCCATCACCCCCTTCACGGCCCAGCAACCCCGTCGCCCTACCCCCTTCCCACAAGTCGCCGGCGTCGTCGGAGCCGAAACCTTCCGTCGTGTAACTGCCGGTCTCGTCGTCCGATTCTTCCTCGTCCGTCTCCATCCTGCCCCCGCCCCGTCCACTGACCAATGTCCCCACTCCTCCTCCCCCGCCGTTTCCGCCGCTCTCCTCACCAAGTCCTGCCACCTGCTCCGTGACAGCTTCCGGCCCTACCGCGACCGGGCCAACGTATCCCCCTCCCACCCCTCGTGGACCCGAGCCATTTGATTGGCCCGATCGTTCCGACGATTGCGCCGATGACGACCGTCCCGATGATTGTTCCGACGACGATCGTTCCGAAGATCGTTCCGAAGACTGTTCCAACGACTGTTTCTCCGACGGTGGAGTGTCTTCCTGCGGCACGCAATCGGGCGCAAACAGCGACCTTTCCTCCGACGTCGTCGCGGACGAAACCGCCGTCGTCGGCGCCGTCGGCGAAGAAACCACCCCCGCTGCCACCGCCGCCGCTTTCGTGGACAAAATCGGCGCCGTGCTTACTATCCTCCCCGGCGGCGGCGGCGGCGCCCTTGAACCCCCCCGCGCGCTGTCTTCAGCGTCGGAGTCGTCGCCGTAGCTGACCACCTCCGGCAGCGGCGACTCCGCCCTCTCCAGCAACTCGTCGCTCGCAGACCTCTCCCGGTTGGACTGGAACGACGAGGTCAACCGCCTGAACCACCCGCTGCTCCGGCGCCGCTTCATCTCGCTCTGCATCCGCCCGTGATCGTCGAGGGCGTCGCCGTCTCCCGTTTTTCTCCCCTTCCCCGTGAAAACCGGGCGGCCGTTGATCCCGGTGCTTCCCGCGTTGAACGAGATGCTCCTCGTGGCAACCGCCTTTCCGGAGCGCCCCTCCGAGTCTTCGATTCCTTCGTCCGCATTCCTAACCGCCGCCACCACCGCTGCCAGCGGCACCCTGCTGCTAGGGGGGGGGGTCGGCGAACCGCACGGCGAGGGTATATGCGAGGGTATCTCGGCACCAGCTGTCGGTGTCAATTTCGTGTCTTCCACCCTTGCCGGAATCATTTTCTGGGATTTTTGCCAGGGAAGGAAGGGAGGGAGGAAGGAAGGCAAGGAAAGGGGGTATGTTGAACGTGCTTGACGTTCAATGGTCGAGGTGACGAGCTCGTCGTTGCTCTCGCGCAGAATTGAAGTCGGCTTGAGACAGCCACAGCACATAGCTTGGAAGCCGAGTCGCTGCTAACTACTATACCTGATAGGTTATCACCCTAGCCAAGAACATGCGGGAGCCAAAAGGGCGAGCTGAGGTACTGACGCGATGGGGGGAAGTCGCGTCCACCACCGCCGCTCCTTGCTGGTGCAAAAGAGCGCGCGCTTCATTTTCAACTGCCAGCTCTCCGTGAAATCAGCCGTGCTACCGCACCCGTACCATACCGTGCCGTAACCGGACTGTACTGCACCGCACCGTCACCATGCCGTAACTGTACCGTAACCGTGCCGTTGTGTACCGCTCTCATGCCGCACCGGACCGAATCGTAGCAGCCGTGCTATCGCATCATCGCAACCGTATCATGCCGGAACCTCACCATACCGAACTGTGCCGAAATCGTCCCGCAAACATTCCGTACCATACCGCAACATACCGTCCCGTACCGCACCGTGCCATATTGTACCCGAATCGTTCTGTGCTGCTATCATACAACACCGTACCGTTCCGAAACCGTGCTATCTCACTGCGTCGTATCGTTTCGTACAACAACCACCGATACCACAGCCACATAAGTTTCGAGGTACAATACACCGCGTCCCTGGCGAAGAGAAGCACCGGCCCGTCGCCATTTCTACAACGACCACGGCGACAAGGGCCAGCACATTCAATATCTTCCCGTGGCACACAACCAACAAAACTATCGCCAATAGTAGCCCACCCAACACAATCAAAAGCTTCTACATACCTACGCTTCGCACGATGCACTCAACCTCTTGATCGTATGGGTTCACATGGATGCAATCAACCTGTTCCACGTACGGTTCGCACGGATGTAATCAGGTCGCATCGTCCATACCTTTGTATCGTCCATCGCACGGGACAGGACCTCGTCTGCCGATTCCCAGCCCACCGACGAAGACACGCAGCGACTGGCGCGAACAAAAAAACCCGCTTGCGCCGCCTTTAGCTGCGAGGCAATGGTGGGGCAATGGCAGGCCGCGGGCGGGCATGCGTCACAAGATCGTATCGCACACCACATTTTACTAATAGCGCATGGACGACGCAACTATGATACGCAGAAAAAAGAAGCGAAGGAAAACTTGGACGTTGACATGGAACCTTCGCAGAGACTGTAATATAAAAACGAAACACAGGCTGAACTGGTCTTTATACTGTCCCTCCAAGGGCAAGTTCAGTAGGGGTCACTTTGTACGAGCAAATGTACGTTTTTTTTCCTTTTTTTCCTTGTTTTTCCATCCCACCTACTATTTTTGCCCTTCTTCTCCCCCCCCCTTCCGTTAAACTTAGTTCCGGGTCACATAGCGGGCACTCCTCCCGTCTCCACCACGGTATGTATCCTCTGTGGTACCTGGGTTGGGTACCGAACATAGTTGTTCGGGTCATGTTCGGGGTACCGCAAGGGTACATACCCTGGTATGCACATAGAACTACTTGCAGATATATCACTCTTTGAGCGTGCTCGGTTGGTACATCCCTGGCCTCTCAGAGCTCCCACTTGGGAATCGCCTCCTTTAATTGCTTGCCGGACCTTTCCAGAGGTTCTTTGTTTTCTCCATTTCTCTTGGCACTTGCAGTCCTTTTTTCCCTTTTTTCTTCTTCCGTTTCGTGTGCGTGCGTGTACTTGGAGCACGGCACCTCTGGCGAGCCCGGCGCCGTCGCGGGTGTCAGCGGGTGCTGGCGGGTAGAGGGGGGATTGCAAGGAGCGCGGTCGCCATTTTCGTGGCTAGGCGTTGCGCGTGCTTCGAGACACGAGGGGAGCATGAATGGGCTATGTCTGGCCTCTATTTGTGGTGTTTGATAGAGTATTTATGAGCTTATAAGGGTCGTTCGGGATTGCAAGAAAACATTCAAGCGGTGCTTATTTTTGCAACCGGGCTTGGCTAAAAGAGAGAGGTACAGTCTGAGCACCAACTTTGTCGAGCTGGCGAACGACGGCCACGGCGAGCGCCGGGCTTCACACGAGGCGGGCGACGGGGCTCACTGTGGCAGAGAGTGAGGAAAGCTTTACCCGGACCGAATCGGTGGCGAAGTAGTCGCGAGAGGGGCGGGTGGCGTACGAGGCTGAGAGAGAAGCTCTGCTATTGGATTTTTTTCTTTTTTGACCGGTGCTAGGTGTTCCAATCAGGCAGAAAATTGTTACATGAGAGGGGACGGGATTTTTTTTTGTTTCCGAAATTTCGGTTTCGTTTTTGCGGTGTTGCTGCTGTGTCGTGCTGTGCTTTCTCTTTCGTACATACAGCAGCTACTCAAAATAAGTGAATAAGTACCCTACGCACCTACCAGGGGTACGTACGTACGTATGGCATGTGAGCGAACCGCCCCCGACGCGAAGCGTACGTGGCGTCCGAGCTATTTTCTCCTGAAACATGGCGGCGGGACTCTTGGCATTATCAAGTCGCCAGTTTGCAACTACGACAAATAATTTTAAAAAAAACTATTTTCAATCATGGACCTCTGTCCGTTTCGCATAATTTGATGTACTTTTCCTTCCTGAGCGAGCGTAGCTGGCGGCGTAGGCCGCCCGCGGAGAGAAGCGCCTTGTACCCCCTACCAAACACACTCCATGCATCCCTCCGTTCAAACAACATGCCCAATACACCAACCACGAGACACCCTATACACTCTCCCCTCACCGATGACGCGGCCTCTCGCAGGCACTCTCCCCGCTCTTCCAGCAAGCTCGACAGCGCCTCCTCTGCCAGACCGTGCGCCTGGGCAAACGCGTCGGACTCCCTCACCACGACATCCCCCGCCTGAACCACGTCCAGCGGCGGGCCCCCGTGGAGGACGTCGACCGACGTCTGGCACCGAGAGACCGCCCGAGCGTAGTCGCTGTGCGCCGCGCAGAGGTTTTCGGCGGCCCGCGTTCGTCCGCGGATGGCGACCTGTTTAGTAACGGAGCACGGCAAAATATAAATTCAAGGCTATATGGCCACTAAACTACGATGGCAGAGACAAGTATGCATCGCGAACAAAACAAGGTTTGTAGAGAGAAAATTATATGTGAGAAAACATACGGAATACGACCGTGGTGCTATCAACAATAACCTTTTTTACAACTGGTAGAAATCATCCCACTCAATTTTCAAGTACTGTAGTTTGTCGGCAAACATCGGGGGTGGGGTGGGGTTTTTAAAGCGTTTAGTTCACCCCTTTAGGACTGCACACCCGTTTTGGGGACAAATTACTTGGAAGTAGAGCCAAATATATGCTACAGCTACAGTCAAGTACGGTAATAAAAGGGTTAAAGGGGGCGGATGCGCAGGCAGTTGGCGCGATGATTTTCGCAATGCGATGCACTCAATGCGGCGGTCGGCCACAAAGAACACGCACGCACAGCACGACCATCGGAGCGCCGTGTTTACGACATGGTTCTACTTCGATCAAAAACAGGTTGAGACAGACTTTTAACTAAAAACACATGACCCTATAACCTCAACCCCGATCGCCCAGGAAATGTATTGGAAAATGAGGCAGTATGAAGAGTTACTGCGTGCCAGGTATATATACTGTTACTATCCACCATTATATCGAACCTGGGCCACGCGGAACAGGAGTACAGTACTACCATGCGTCGCTGCCGCGCAGCCAGCTGCGCAAGAGCGCGAGCAGCAGCGCGCGGGGGTGTGCTTTTGCTTTCTTGCACTCCTGGATTGCCGTGACAACGGCGGCGTTCAACGAACCTACGGAGGCATCGTCAGCTCATGGAAGCACCGCGCACTGTCAGCCGGCGATGGTAGCTTTGTTCCAGTGGGTCCGTCTGGCTGACAAGACGATTTGTCGTTGCCCCCGTGCTCGGCGGTTTTATCCGTCGCACTCTTGGTCCCGCCTTGTAAAACCTACAACCAGCTTGGGCAAGGAGGCACAGCGGAAAATTCTCCGAGGCCCTCAGAGGCTCTTCCAAGCTCTCCAAGAGCCTCTACATATCCTAGAAGGCTCCCAGAATGTGACAACATCAGGCAGAATATTGTATTGTCCAACCCCCCCCTCCCTGCCCCCGTTGACTGCCAAGTCCAAGCCAAGCCGACGTACCTGAACGTCGTTGCGGCTTGCCCCCATCCGCTCTAAAGGCTGCACCACCTGTCGAGCCGACACAGATGATACAGCGCCGAAGCAGCAGCAGCAATGTTCCCAGAAAAGTTACAGCACAGTGGTTTCGTGAGCGGTTTACGACGACAAACCCGGAACCCCCTGCCCCGGCAGAAAAGCGGAGGTCTGTCAAGAAGTCGAGTGCACTGTCTGTGCATTTCGCGCCCTACGCTACTCTACGTTACACTGTGCTACAGTACGCTACAGTACATGAGACTACAGACTACAGCACACTAGACGACACTGCACGATGCTACACGACAAAACACTGATATACACTGCATTACACGACACTACACGACGCTTCACGACAGTGCACTGAACTACACTGGATATCACTGCGCTGCACTACAAGGGAGGCTACCGTGAAAAAAAAAAGTATTATTAATAGTACAGGTACACACCTGAACCAGCAAGTGTTCCTCCATTTCGCTCGCGCACTCATTCAGCTGCAACGCCAGCAGCTCCGCGCGCGCAGGCTCCCTGCTCCCAAGGCTCCCAGACCTTCTCCTCTTCGCCGCCGCAGCGGCCACAGCCGCCGCCGCCGCCGCCGCAGCCGCCGCGGCAGCTTGGACATCGTCCTCACTCGAGCCTTCATCGGCTACTAGCGCTGCCGCAGCCGGCTTCGGAGGTTCGATTTTTATTGTGGAATCGACTTGGAGGGCAATTCCGAAGCCCTTTGCTGCGTTACCGGCACTGCCACACATCTGCAGAAAACAAGAAATGTCGCGGGAGAGTGGGGGTTTGGGGGGGGGGGGGTAAGTATCACTTGTAGTATAAAATCAAACCCTTCGAAGGTCGTCGCATATTCAAGTACCTCTGTATCTGGTGAACTATACTACCAGCATTGCCAGTATCTCGCCAGTACCCTTAAGAGTACATCACAGCATTTATGTATGCACCTGGCACCTCAGGGGACGTTAAGCCCATAATACTGAACGTGCCCCGGTACCTCACGTAGTACCTGGTACGCCATGGCCAAACATAACGACTGCTTGTACTCACTGGTATTGTACTATTGTAACTGCTGTGACGGCACTCGCGAGAGACCCTCCCATAGCAATGCGGCAGAATATATCCAACTCAGATTACAACTAGCTGGTTTGTCCCCGAAACGTGGCTGCGGCTGAAAAGGGTCCACACATCGAACAGATCATCTAGATCGTATCATCAGACATATCGTATCTCTACTTCGTGATCTAGATCTTTCAAGGCAGATAGATAAATTCCTGATCTGTACGATTTATTACAAAAGCTTATACTGTCGGGTGGGAGCCGTACAATCTGCATGATCTCGTATTAATAGGACATGTTGGTTGCGTTGGATCTGTACTGCACACAAACTCTGCACAGCATATCATAACGGCAGGTTAGGATCTACAGAAGCAGATGGTTTATCTGTAGATGATCTATCTGTAGATGGTATGTCCGACGCGTGAAAGGCTTACGGGACACACAAAAAAGCTACAAAAATAACGAATTCGAGGGCCATAGTTGGTGATATACAGCAATCAGAACCCACGATGGACCCAAAAGCCAGGTATCCCCCTACAGTAGTACAAGTATGTTTACACACCAACATTTGGTCCTGATTACTATTACGGGGGTCCATAGTAAAAAGGACCAAATATTGTTCGTAAAAATAGGTAAATATATAGGTTTCTGTGTGTACCGTAGGTCCTATTAACTATGGTCCCCCGTAATATTACAGTACCTATGTACTGGGATGTTCCACCGTAATAGAGCGAACGCGCAGCAGCAGCAGCAGCAGCAGCAGTACGGGTAGCATCATCATCATGCTGCGCTCGTCCTACAGTACAACAATGTACTATAATATCAATACTGTCTTCGGGCGCTATTGATACATACATGTCATAATAGATCAACTCCGCAGCTCGGGCCGTTTCGTTTGTGGCCGTGCTGTATTCATCGTATATACAAGTACCAGTACATACAGCTCCCACACATTTTCCCTCTCGACGTCTCAAAAAGCAACAGCTTCTCGACCAAGCATCGTCCACAGCAGTCCTATAAAACTTGCATGTCTGTTCTCATGCCACGTGCTGCAGTAGTACAGCAGAACCAGAGCCGGTTTTTCAGGCGGAAGTCGTGCAACCGATGATAATCGGAAAAAAAACGGCCCAAGGCCGCTGTGAAAACAGGGCGAACGGCGACCACTAGGTAACGCGTGCTCAGCCAATGCCAACGACAGGTATTAATAGGAGGTATTCGTGGGTGTCCAAGTGTCTACCCGATCGTGGAAGGCGCAACCGAGTTTCCGGGACAAACTACTTGGAAATAAAGAGGTTACCCATTGCATTATAAATAAAACAAGAAACACGATTTTCGTCTTGCACCAACGAACAAACGGTGCGAAAATGAACGGGGAAAATGTTATTGTGCGCCGGTATGAAAGTCAGCAAAGTGTGGTTCACTTCGAAGAAGAAAGGAATTGGGGGTGGCGGGTGGGACTGCGGAAGTCCTTTTCGAGGCGTTTCCCGCTCCTGCGGTGCCCCCACGCTTGGCGCGGGCGGTCACAGCAACAGCAGACCCACCATATACATCACAGAAGGGTTTTAATCTGCTGAAAAGGCGCAGCAGAAACCATCTGGAAGACTCCGTTCACTTATATTACGGCTTACTGGGTTTGATACCGGGGGGGGGGGCGGTATGCGGGCGGGGAGGGCGGGGCGGCACCGCTGGGCGGCATAATATGAAGCCCAAGGGCACCTCCGCAACAAATGGGGACAGCAGTGGCTCACACGGGATCGACCGAGTTCACTGGAAACCAAATCCGTTACATGGCTTTTACCAATGAAGCTTGTGAACAGAGTAAAAATACGCACTGCTGCGGCTTGTCTTCTTGAAAATAGGCTCCTTCGGCTCCCCTACTCGTATATACCTACCAGGTACCAGTATATACTATCAACATATGCTGCACGCAGAAAACTACAGTAAAACCATATTCGACCCGGCGCCGCGCGCGGGGTGACATAATTAATGAACATTTGAAGGTACGTACAATATGAAAACACCCCCGCATCAATTTCTATGCTTTATCTCTTCTGATACTCCTGTGGTGCAATCGGTAAGTTAATTTAACATCCGCAAGTACTGAGAAACACCACCCGGAAAAATCATGGTACGTACAGCAGCAGTACCTACATACGGTACTATTTACGGGGGTCCACAGTTAACGGGACCAAATTTTGTTAGTAAAAATAGGTAAATATATAGTTTTTTATGTAGACCATAGGTCCTGTTAACTATGGACTCCCGTAATACAAGTACATTAACTTACTAATACGTCCGTACGTGTAAGACGCAAGATAACACGACATAACACACAACACACACCCCTGTCGAAAGTCCAAGCTGGTTATCTCGAAAACATGGGAGAGTGCAAACGACCAGCAATGCTTTCGTGGAAAGGTCTCGACGAGATTTCTCCACAGCCACCATTTTCGTTGTGCGCGGCCCCTTATTGTCTTACGGTCGAGAAAATAGCCTCGGAAATTCTACCCTAGCGGACTGCTGTAACTTGTTTGTTACTTGGTACCTTGGTACCTCTGGTAAAGTATACTATTAATACGAGGTATTCTGGTAAAGTGTAATACTATGAATACGAGGTAACATGTAGTGCCAGGTATGTGTGTTCAGGATATATATCAGCACAATACTGAATAGTGTCCGTGCCGATTCTTCAATCCTATACGTACGTACAGATACAAGCTCTGGTCACAAAACTACAACACACAGATACTATTAGTACTACTGTATACATTGTTATCTACATACATATCTTGCTTATTATACATGTATACCAAAATATATCTGGTATATGAGTACGTCAAGACCTGACGAAAAACAATCTCGCCGCCAACCAGTCAACATCCCAGAAAAGTGCGACGTAAGCAAATATGGAAGTAATCATAGCCGATTGTCGATCGTACCGCCCCTGGCTGACGGCTGGAGCAAATGTTTTCGCTCGCGAAGCCCCGGCAACTCGGCAACCAGCACATATTACAGCAGACACGCAGACCGCAGACCCCGCCTTTAGGTCGCGGGTACAGCTGCAGTACGTAGTAGTGCTGTAGTACGAGTATAATATTATTAGTGCAGCAGTGCAGCAGCGGTAGGCGAACGAACCTATATTATGCACGCCTTCTTCTCGGACACAGCAGCAGCAGCAACAACAGCTGGCGTACATGTTGAGTTGTTGGGGTCCTCGCGTGACCTCATTACGGCCGCAAAAGTAGAAAGTTCTGGGCGCACACGAAAACTCACTCCCGTCATTCCGGTACAACAATAAAAAAATACGTACGTACGACCAGAGGCAACGAGAACGAGTTTCACCAATCTGCAATACTGGTATAGAGTATGAGACATTCTCGGAACTCGGAACACATCGTACATATCATCCGTATTTGGTACCAGGTATCAACAGTCAAACCATTGCGTACACACCAGAACTACAGCAGTCAGTAGAGTCTTGTCTCCCATCCTGCATCATCCCTGAGCGACGAACGCAGCGTGGTATGTCGGGTCTATCAATGTAGAGCTCAGTCCGCTGTCCGGTCACACGTTCTGTGCCTCTTGCTTTGTCATATTACTCTGAAAGTAAAGCACGGCTGCTGCACAAATATGTACCTGAGGAAATTTCACAAGTACTGCTGTAAACGTGATACCTGGTACATACAAATAATGTATACGTATCTCCTGCGGAAGAAGCACACTCGACGGAATAGAACCGAACCTACTACAGCAGAATTAATATGTATTAGTAAAATTACTCGATTATAGTATGGAACGCACGGAAAAGACGAAGGACAGCAAAGACTACAGCGGTATGAAATATGAATCGGGTACCGTACTCCGTAATCCATGGAGTCATTCGTTCAAGGTTTATATGTTGTCTGATCCAGCAGCCGTGCAGCACTCGATGCTTCTCCCGCACACACACCGCGCGCCCCACGCTCCCTTGGGGGTAATATACCTCCGCTATGTCCTGCTGCAAGAGCACTGCACCTCTCGAGTGGCCTTCGTGAAAGCTTCCACCTGCCCCGCAAGACCCTCGAGGGACTTCTGGCTGTCCTCAAGTTGTTGCTCAAGACGACGGAGTCGCTCATCCAGTAGGTCAGATACCGCGGACCCAGCTTCAGACATGAGAACGTTCGGCGGGAGCGAGGGTTGTCGAGGTGACGGAGTGCATCAGGGAATGGCCCGAGCAACACAGGTTCGAATCCACGCAGGCGCGCCGATCTCCGATGTCGAGCAGGAGAGAGACCACAGGATGACGAAAAAAAAAAAAACGAACCGGAATAAAATGATACAAAGCTCGAGAGAGATTGCTTCTTATGCTCAACAATACCAGAGGGAGTACAAACGACTTCCATCTCGAAACAAGCGATAATATCAGGTCGCTCGCTGATGAGCGAGCAAACACAGAGCAACTGGGCGTAACGCGACAACAACACCGAGCCAATCCCGCAGGAGGGTTCACCTTCTGTTTTTAGAAAGAAAGGCATCGCGCCCTTCCACGCGTGAGATCCAAGCGCGATAGAATGCGAAGCAAACGATGGCCGAAGGTCGGGTTGATTTTCTGAGGGTTTCGATATCCTGCTAAGCCTTTTAACGCTCACCCAACCTTGAAAACGTCCCCGGAGACCTGAGGTATCTTCACCGTTAGGCACGGCCATGCTTGTAGCAGCGGCTGTTAGCAGGCACGAGGCACGAGGCACGTGCGGGTGGCGCGGCGGGCGCACAAATGAGGCCCGATACAAAGCTCAAGGTCGCACGACGCAAGCACACGGTGGAGCTTTTGCGTTGGCTGTACTCTCGGCGAGACGCAAAGGTGGACGGCCCGAGGCTCTCTCTCAACCACCGAGAACGCCAAGAGGGTGGCGTCTCGGACAGCCGATCGCTCACCTACGGAGAGGTCAGAGCTCAACCTGTGTGTCTGTCCGTATCCGTTCGTTCCTGAGCTCCCGAAAGACTCATCACACTAAGCTTCCGCCGCTTCTGCTACGAGTACGTAGCGCTCGAACAAGCATGACTTCTTGAGAGCCGATCCTGATGGAGAGGCGAGTCTTTCAAATCAGAAATGTTCGAGTACAGAAAATGCGAATCGAAGCAAGTACGTACCACTATAATGTGGTATTATCCTCGGGTATACACCAGTTCAGTAGAACCATTGGTACCAGGTACCGTGCTTGGCATCGTAGGTCATGGACCGCTGCTTTCATTGCAGTATACCAAGTGGTATACGTTTTTGTCGACTGTCGACAATTCGGTGGAGGGAGACTCCTGATGTCCTGATACGTGGCGCAGAGACGTCCAAGCCATCCGGGCAGTTGAGATACGTGAAGCTACACTGCTGCTGTACTGTACTCTGTAGTTCGAGTACTGCTCTTTTTAGCTTTTGTGTTGCCACGTCTGCTGCTGCTTCTGTATAATACTGATACGCATGTTACACCACAGGCACCAGGTACGTACCTGATACATGCAATATCCGTAGCCAGGCCGTTCAACCGTTCATCGTAAATTCCGTAACGTAGGGTTCGAGCGCCGGATTGCAATTGTAGGTTGAAGTACGCTACTCGTACGGCTTCGTGCTGTTGTGTTTTACGGAACGTTAGCCTAGCCGCGGTGTTGTGCACTGCGAAGGCTTTGCCAGCACGCGAACACCTGGAGCACGTACAGCAGAAAGGGTGAGCCTCGTCGGCCATAGCCCCCACCAACACGGCATCAACCCGGACGACCGTTTCCTGCCTCGGCAGGTTGACGTACCCGACTTCTTGGCCATCCTGGACATAGCCAAGCCAAGGGAAGGAGAAGTGTTTGTCGACCTCGGCTCGGGCACGGGCAAGGCCGTGTTGGCGTCGTCATGCGGCTTCCCGGAGTTCTCGAAGGTATTTTACTATTTATACACCGGTATGATCATGATACTTCGCCAGCAACTCGTACAGAAGAATTGTGGAAAGGCCTTCTCCTTCCATGCCCTGGTCCCTGTCGATGTCAGGGTGAATGGTTTCGTCGCCCGGTTACTCACCCGTCCGTCCTTGACAACAGTACACAGTCGTATCAGTTCTAGACCCATGGCGTTCGTTCGTATAATATCATCCCGCCGGTGTCGACGATACCTCTATAATACCTACCGCCGCTCACTCGCTGATCTCTTCCCTCCTAAGCATACCTAGTTTAGGTCATCACCTATATCAACTGAGCGTCTTTCAGCGATGCAGCCCCACGAGGACCCACGAACATTTCCGTAAAAGTACATCCCAGGTATAATATTCACCAATACAAGAACCATGATAGGTGATAGGTAGGGCTTTCGACAACAGAGTATACCTGTATCAGTATCTGGTATACCTGGTAAGTACGAATGAATGTACATAAATAGGAATAGTGTGCTCGAATGCACACTAATCATGTCAAGCCTAATTTTCATGTATCCCATCTCGTTCGACCCTTACCCTCCCTTCCAACAACGTTGCGCGTTACTTACGTACAACTAACAGTGCCTAGGCATAGAGCTTGTTCAAGGATTGGTCGAGGCAGCCGCCGACCACCTCCAAACCGCGAAGACCTTCCTCTCCGAACCCCGACCAACCTCCTACGGCATCGCTTCTTCTGCACAAGGTAACGCCGACAACACGCTGTCCACCAAAGGCATCGCAGCCAAGACAGGGGTATCGCCCGTTTCGAGTTTAGCGTCTCACCGTATCGAGAGACTCCACAGTGGCAGAGGTGGAGGCGGGAGCAAGGGCGGGGTTAGGGGCTGGGGCAAGGGTGGGGGCGGTGGGAATGGGAAGGCGCCTGGCAGCAAGGCGGCGAGCAGTCGCGGCTTGAGCGCGGTGAACCTAGAGGGGCTCGTGGCAGACTTGCTGAGCCGACAGCCGCGCCCACTGCCGCCGCCACGACCACCGCAGCCGCTGGAAGTGACGGGGGCAGGGGCGGGTGGCGATGCTACTGCGAGAGTTGAACCGGAGGCCACGGCGGAGGAGGTTGCTTCTTGGCTCGTGCGCGAGTTGGGACACCGGCGGCAAGTGGACGATGATGATTAGCGGACTGCGATCGCATGTAAACAGGAGTGTTTTTGCACGTCAGTATGGTCATATGTGGACGATGATGGTTGGCGAACTGCGATCGCACGTAACAGGGGTGTTTTGCGTGCTTGCACAGCAGTAGGGGCATATCATCCGTGTTTTGGGGCGTCAGCCACGGCCCGCTCAGCGAGTGTGCGAGCCGCAGCGCGCGACTTTCTTCCCTTGTCGTCGGAATGGCGTCGATTGTGCTAAAAATACTGGTTTATCAGAAGCCTGGCTTATAAGATTGTAGCAAGCCGCCGCCCTTGCAGCAATCGCGACGCATGGCACAAGCACGTCATTTGGAAGGTACACTTACGGCCGGTTCTTGCTTTTGGGCAAATTCGCGGTGGGGATTATTTATTATGCCGTTTCTGTTAGCACGTTAAAAGCGAAAAAATAAACAGCCGTTCGCGAGCTCAACCTTTTTTCTCTTGTCTCGCGATTTATTCTGACAGGTATAAGGACAGCTTGCGCGGGTACGGTGGCCTCCAGAAGTTTCTCGTCGCCAGGAGGAAGAATATCGACGGTGGAGCGCCGAGTCGTTTAACGATCGCGGAAGACGGCTCCAAGGTTACCGCTGCCCCCGCGGAGATTCCCCCTGCCCCGGCAGTCTTAGACTTATCGCGGGATGGAGGCGTAGCAGTTGACGGAAGCGAGGGGGCCGACGGGGGGGGGGGGGCGTGTTGTGGTTTTACCGCAGGGGAGGGCTGCGTAGCTCCTCGCTTTTGCGCCGAAGTGAAGGACGCCGCCAGGGCCACTGATGCTTCTGCCTTCACGACTACTGAAGCCGCCGCTGCTACTGCTGCTGCTGGTGCTGCTGCTTCTTCGGTCGCTACCGATTCGGTGACTTCTGCTGTTAGTTCAGCGTCGAGCGAAAGGGAGACGTTGTCCGGCAGCGCTTTTACTTCGTCGCGCGTTCGAAAAGAAGTATCGACCGCAGCCTCGACATCAAAATCCACGTCTCCCTCGTCCTCGATGAGCTCTTCCTGCGTTAGTAGTCCCGCCGCCCCCGAAAAGGCAGCGGGGGCTATGTCGGCCACACTTGAAGTGATAGCGAGAGCACCCGATGATGGTGGCAGTGGCAGTCGTAACAACCGTAAGGGCGGAAGTGCGAACGGGACGGAGAGGAGGCGTTTGCCGGCGGAGGGACCGCTGACCTGCGAGTCCCTGTCCGGAGTGGAAATGGTGTGCGGGGATATTTTCAAGGAGGACTGGTGAGAACACACCTACAGTACTACGTAGCTGGTACCAGTAGATGGTACAGCAGGTCCAGCATCGAAAATGTGGTGTTCGTTAGATTAAAGTACTTCGGTCACTTGACTGTTCATAACCCTCAAGAGACCTCCCAGAACCAAACAACTTTTGTCTGGCTCACAAGGACTTACTGGTACAACCTAAGAGCGAACAGTGGTCCATACTTCTCGTGCGCGGGTGCTATGTTTTGTGTTGGCTGTTGACGTGCATGTCTGCGTGGTATTCCTGCGTTCATTTCATGCCTTTTTTTTGTCTGTTTTTTTCTTTTAGTGACTTGTCGGCGTTCGGCGCCCGCGCGGCGTCTCAGAACTCTGTTATGTCGCACAACGTGATTTCAACTATTTGCGGCCCATACGGTAATGCACTACTAATTGTAGTGCGGTTTGCTGTTCTCTCGGCCTCGTGACATCTCGACTGCTATGCTTCAAAGTGTTTCTGCTTATAATTCAAAGTAATTCTATACACAAGGTGTCGCTCACAAGGTATATCGTCTCTTGTATCATTTTAACTGCTACCAGGTATTAATAAATTTGTACTCAATTACTATACAAGTATACATATAGCCGTTCCTCATTACTAGTATTAGTTATCATGAGGCATTGACCGCCTGGCTCCCACTAGATCAAACCATGCACAGCGCTGCAGAAATCACGCCATCCCCTCCAGCATGCGCAGCCTAACCGACCACGAGAAACATCTAACGCTGCCGACTCTTGTCCTTGTCCCTGCTGCTGAACCGTGGTACTTTTCAACTGTTGTTCCCCAGGAGCGATGCGGGAGTTGTCTACGTACCTCCCTACTCTTCGACGACGGCATGATGGTCCGCCTCAGCAAGGCCGCGGAGAGGCTCCGGCAAGGGGCCAGGGTAATATCGCTCCGAAAAATCCCCACCCTTACTGAGGACGGGGAGGTACCCGGCCAATCGGAAAATAGGGTCCCCGCTCCTGCAGAGGGAGGGGGGATACTCAACCAATTAGAACGAGGGGCCCCCGCTCCTACAGAGGGTGGGGAGGTACTCAGCCAATCAGAACGAGTGGTAGAGGGCGGGGAGCTTCCCAACCAGTCCGAACGAGTGTCACCCGCTCCTATTGAAGGCGTAGAGATACCTAGCCAATCGGAACGTGGAAATGGCGGTGGGTTGCAGGGCAACAGTGGTAGCGGAGGGGCGCCTGTACGACAATCGGCGCTTCGTCTCTTGCACGAGGGTGTTTTTAGGATGAGCTGGCAGATGGCTCGCGTGTACATTTATGTGCGGACGTGACCGACCGGGAGGGGAACGTTGATGGTGTTGTGGTGTGGTGTGGTGTGCGTGCGTTGTATGGGAGGGGTGGCGCCGGGTGCATGGCAAGCGATCGAATGTCCGTCGTGATATGTAAATTTCGTTGCCGGCGCATACATACACGGACACTATTTAATAACGGAACTCTCAACAGATTGTTTTCAGTGCCATATTATATTTCCTCGTTTGGCTACTAATAGCTGTAGTGCTACGTAAGCAACCCAGTTAGAGAACAGTATTATTTCAAGCTTTGAAGCTTCGGTCGCTTCGCCCCCTCGGGCTCAAAATCCTCATGATATTCTTCTGCTGCAATGCTACAATAGAGCCGCGTGGGAGCGTTTCGCGCATTAAAATTCGCTCACTCGCTCGTCACTGCAGAAGCAAAGACCACTATTCATAGTACCGGCAGGAACACCAAGCGTGTCGTTTCGTTGTTCAGCCGTCTCCAGGTGTTGGTTCCATCTGAGAGGTTCTCCATCAGCACTGCATTGACGGACGTCCTATATTGTACGAGTATAAACGTAGCAAAGCATCAACCCAGCCGCGCGACACTTGAGAAACAAAGAGCAACGCGTATACTGCTGTCTTGGGTTCACAAAAACAGCACTATATTAACAAATTTCTGGCCAAAACCGCTAAGAAGGTCGAAGCGACCAATACCGGCAGCAACAGCAACAGCCCCGCCGACTGCCCCCCATATGTACGGCCTGCTGACAGACAGCGGGTAGGGTACTGAGCAGAGTACGGAGAAGCCAAAGCACGCCTCTCTAACTCCCCCCCCCTCCATCCTGGTCCCGGCATTTTAGAGATGCGAGGGTCTATGGTCATACGACTACGGCCATGCATGATATCGAGTACACCCCGCCTCTCCATCCTCCATCCTGTCACTTTTGGATAAAGCGAATGCTGCGCGTTGCTATAAATAAAAAGGGACCCCCCCCCCCCCTCCACACCACGCGCGTGGTTCTCTTCCCGCGCAGTCAAGCGCTTCAGCGTGTTTGCATAACTATGGAGCATCACTATGGAAGAAGGACAGCATCAGCCGCCGACATAGAGTCAACAAAAGCTTAAGATGTTTCGCAAGTATGTCCTGGGCACAAACAGCTACGCTCTGTATTTAGTGTTATTCCTCAAGCAAGAGCATCAACATTACGAACACATAACAGCGAAACGTTTCATTCAGCGCATTCAGCATGCAGCTGGACCATTACTACCATGGCTGCTTACGGGTCACGCCAAATCTCGCGGGTCGGGTCGGAACAGGGTGACCTGACATCCCCGCCCGTTAGATTGTGAAAACCTCCTGATCCGACCCACCCCAACCCTATCCGTGATGTTTTGAAGACCCCCTGAACCCGACCCGCCGGTCGGGTCATGCTCCGTGAAGAGCCCTAAAACAATACGGTTTGCGGGAGCAGCGAGCAAGCCTCGCGACGCCGCTTCGCAGCAGCCTGGACGGTCACTAGAAGAGACGACGGCAAAAACTATCGCGCACGTGGTCCTTGAATCCGTGTCTTCACGCGCACGCCGTTCATTGTGGACGTTTCCTCCAGAGCTTGCGGCTCTTCAGAGGGGTGTCACCCAGGGTGTTGGCTGAACCAGTACTACAGACATGGAGGCGGTGTTGCGGTAACCGTCGCGGCATCGAACCTCCTTGGCCTCGGTCCGCCCGTGTCATGCATCCATGTCGATCTGCGAGCAGGAAAAGCAGAAAAAAAAACAACAACAACGACACAGCAGCAATGGTAAATGCGAAAATGAAGGCAGAAAAGTTGGCCAGACACAGGTCAACGCCGCAAGATTTTCGTGAATAGCG
Organism: Macrocystis pyrifera; assembly: GCA_031763025.1. Classification (NCBI taxonomy): domain Eukaryota; class Phaeophyceae; order Laminariales; family Laminariaceae; genus Macrocystis; species Macrocystis pyrifera. Next base: position 2,732,236 of record JASSKH010000023.1, read on the forward strand.
AGTTTTGTCAAACATGCACGCATAGTGGTTCCGACTGAAGCCATCGCGATCTGCTAGCAGAAACACAACAGCAACAACAGCGATGGCAAAATCAAACAAAGCGCCCAAGGTCGGCGAACACACGTCAACGTTGTAATGTTTTCGACGATAGCGGTTCGTCAAACATTAACGCGATGAGTTTTCGACCGAATCCATCTCGATCTGCGAGTAGGAACACAGCAACACCAACGATAGCAAAAATCAAACAGAGCGCCCACGGTTGGCAGACACACGTCAACGTCGCGTGCCCTTCGATAAGAATGGCGGATCGTGACACATGCGCGCCTAAATTAGCACATGCGCCTCTCGATTGAGGCATTCCTATGCAGTACCTGGAAAACACATACAAAAGACTCGTGGTAGCGGCGATGGCTCGCCCTGGCCAACTACGGCGCACGAAATACTAGGGAAAGCTTTTGGGAAGGATACTGGAACAACGCGGGGTGTTGCGCCGTTATCAGGGCGAACTGCTGTAGCGGGCTACTGTAGTCTCGCCTTTCTCGAGATGTTTCCTCATCCCCAGAGTACAAAACGACCGCAACACTGTATGCTGTATGATACTTGGATCACGTTCCGGCGGCAGCAGCAAACATGTGTCACCACATGTGGCCCAGCGTCGTCGAGTTAAGAGAAGCTGGCGGGCGTCGAAATCAAACTATTCGCTGAAGTACGACAATAACAAAACACAAACCCAACAAAAATGCTCCAAAGGTGACATGAAACAAAACGAACAAAACGATTTATCAATGCCCATCGGTCAGACAAAGCGTATGACGCCCACGTGCCACAGCGCATCCGTTTCCGGAAAACCTGATTAACTACCGCATCGCATGTGGCACTACAACAGCACACAAAACGTGGGCGTGTGTACATATTAATAGTACAAGGTCTCCCTTCGGAGGCATTCGGACGTGGGGGTGACGCAAGGTAAAACCCGACGACGTTTTGTGCAGCTGAAAAAACTGAAAAGGCCCACCAGCCGTAGAATTTTGAAGTATATGTACTCCACTCTGTACCTAAATATAAGGACCTTTTTCATACTAATATTCAGTCAAAACGTTCCTTACATTTGGGGGGCAGAGCAGCATATTAATTTTATTTCCCAAATATAGACGTACCCACTCCTTGAATTCTGCAGCTTCAGATTTGCCTCACTCCTATACAGACTGTACTTCCTGCATGAGACCCAATAAAACCCGTGGTACGCGCGATCGAAGTATCACCAGTATCACTAGTATCACACACACCTCGAGCCTGCAAAGATGAGTTTAGTTTCGACCCAATCCTCGATCTCATAGCCGTTTTTTTTAATATAAATATACTGGTATACTATATGCACTGCCCAAAAAACGAAAGGCATAACGGCCAGCGAAAGGAAATCGGTATACTGCTGTAGCTATATCAGGTATCTACTTCGTATATACAGTACCAGGTCGTGTATACCCTGAACCGAATTTTCATTACACGCCCCCTGCCCCCAACGAAGACGGCAATTTGTACTTGCGTGCCATATTTACGGTTCTCACATCGTCTTTGGGCTGCTTTGGTTCCAGGTCCTCGCCGTACTGCACGATGTAGTCGGCGTGGTTTAGCACTAGAGCGATGTCCTCCTCGTCGCGGATGTCGAGCGGCAAAAAGTTCACCTGGGTTAAGTATGTAAGAATACAGTAACGGAAGAAAAGCATGAGGAAGTGCCATCAAAGTTACTTCTGATTAAGAGGCAATGCTATCAGTTGCCTGCATCATGAGGTGATCCTTATCACAGTTACCTGCAGCATGAGCTAACGCTATCACAGTTACCCGCATGGCATAAATATTTCACCTCTAGTGTCGTAACGAAGGCAGCACCATGAGAAGGTAACATGATCATGAGTAGTTACCTGCATGACCTCAGTGTGTACTTCACTTGGGAGTACTCGCGGAAATGCAAGCAGAGCATGATGCAATAGTACCACAGCAGTGGTCTGCATAACCTCAATAGTCCACCTGGACCTCGTCAACGCAAGCAGCATCATGAGGATAACACGACCGTAGCTACCTGCTGGGGCCTCATGTTGCATTTGCTTTACTTGAAGTAAACAAACAAGTACGATAACTTTTCACAGAATGCTCACTTAAAAGGAGATGACCAAGGGGGATCGAGAACCGAGCCAACAGCAATCCGCGGTTTGTTGGGATACGTACATACCGTATTAATGGGAGTTAAACGCCTCCCCCACGGTAAACGCCCCGGGGCGCTATTTTTAGCGAAAACGGGTAAAATCCGGAGTAAACGCCCCCTGTCAAAACAAAAATGCGAAAAATGCCCCGGCCTCACAATAAATGCCCCCCCTATCATTTTATTGGGTAAACGCCCCGGGGCCGAGCTGGCAAGTCTTTTGAGTGTGGGAGATGGAGCTGTTTCCGACGCAGGCAAAGGCGTGCTTTTCATAGGACACTTCATGCCTGGGATGTGGATTGGTCATGTTTTGCGAAACAACAGCAAAACAGACAAAGTCAGACGCGGACACAGCCCCTGTCCCAGCCCGGTCGCCGCTCCACGGTTTCGCAGAAGGCCGGAGGCGGGTATAGTCGATCAACCTGAGCTTCGTCGCTGTCTAGTAGGAGTGCCGCCCCTTCGGCCCTAATGAACGCTCCAGTTAAAATGTCGGAGGGGTAAACGCAAGGGACTGGTCCGCGCTATACCACCTGAGCAACAGGCGCGGGAACTGGGGACGGCGTGCCTTCCCCCGTGGGTGCCGCTTCACCAGGACGACGAAAGCTTCCCCAAGAGTTTGATTGATTGTCAACGCTTTTGTCGGTGATGGGTGCCTTGTCGGTGCTGCTGGGTTGGGACATGATCAACAACACCTGCTGCTGCCTTGCTGTTGCTGTGTGCGTGTGAGAGGTGTGTGCTTCTTTTCTTGTTTTTTCATAAAACGCCGCGGGGCGTGTTTTTACGAACACCTGTAAAATCGTAGTGCCCTGGGGGCGTTTACTCGCATTATTACGGCAATTAGGCGTGTTGGTTCTTGCTTTGGGTATAAACAAGTAATCGTCCTCGGCAACGGCAACGTGACATTGTTTGACACCACGGACAGATAATCGATTCCCACGTCACGATCTACAGTAGGTCTTTCAGGGAAGTCGTATTGATCTGTATGATCTGTATGATCTAGCTCATGCTGCCGGGTGGGAGCAGAATAACCTGCACGATCTAGAGCACGTTTCCTGGGTTGGATCTGCCCTATAAGGCAGATCTAAGGCAGATCCTGAACAACGTATCATAACGGCCGGTTAACATCTAGACGATCTACCACTACAGTATATCGTGATATCTCCGACGCGTGCATTGTCCACCTTATCGCGTGAGTGGCAAACACCAAGTGGGTACAGCACGGAACGACCTGCAAAACACGCGAAAATAACAGTGCTGCTTGGTACAGTAGCAACTGCTATATAACGAGGCCTCTCAGTCACGGGCTGAGTTTTCACCCATACTTCTACCACAGTTTTTGTCTCCGCACTATGAATAGTATTGCCGCCGTTGTGTGTGGGGGGGGGGGTCCACACGGCCTTCGTGATACCCCCATTGTCCGTTACGCCACCGGCAACGGAGAAGAAGAGCGACACTCGCGCCATCAATCCAATCCTCGACACCGAATTTTTCTCTGCTTCGCTGCTCCAGTTGAAAAGCCTTCACCAACCAAGCTCCTTCTCACCATGGTGTAATCATCCAGAACGCCCGATATCGCCTCGGTTAATCGCGCAAGCCTCGGCAGCGCCCCCCTTCGCCTCCCCTCCCTTCCCCCCGGAGCGCCGATGACATCTAAACGTCCTCGTGGCCGCAACTCTGCGACCAGGGCGGAAAACCAAGTGGCGGCAGGGGGTGCACGTGAGCACCGGAAAATTGACCATCATCAAGGCGGGGTGTGTTTGAATCGGCGCAGTCGACGAAACATTTCGATGCTGTTCCTCGCAGCAGCAACACCACCACCACCACCACCACCACCACCACCACCAGCAACATATCCTGGCCACCACCACAACACTAACATCTCCTCGCCACCACCACAACAAGACAAACATATCTTCGCCACCAACACAACAACAACACGAACGAAACCAACATCACCATCAACATCACCATCACCATCACCAACGCCAACAACACCAGCAACAATACTGCCAACAACAACACCAATACAAACATCAGCAACAGCAACAGCAGCAACAGCAGCAACAGCACACCAACACCAACACCAACGACGCCAATAGCAACAAGGCGTCCCACGACCGCCCCACAGAAGCTCAAGAGCTCGGCAAGGAGCACCTCAAAAAGCCCACCGCACAGACAACTAACCCAACGCCTGACATTTGTTCTACACAGCAAAGCGACAGCAGACAAGCCACTGTCCATGTAAACCCTCTCACCCGCAGAACCTCCCGCCCCGGACACTTCTGCGACCAGCTCCTGCGCCCCAGCATCGGGATTTCCGGTATCTCCCGACCCCGGACCCTCCTCCCCTAGTCCCTCCAGAAAGTCCTCCTGTCCCTCCTCCTGTTGCTTTCCCTCGTTCACGCCCCTGCCGAACGGCGCCGTCCCGAAGTGGACCTCTCGTTGCGCTTGAGGGTAGTGCATAGAGATTAACGCGGCATTCTCAGTGTCCAAGAATCGCTCGACCTTGTCAACACGCGAGCGGCGGGGAGGGGGGTATTCGTGTCATGCATGGCCGTAGTCGTATGGCCATATACCCTCGCATCCCTACAATGCCGGGACGGAGCACGTCGGGTTTTCATCAACCAGGCCGACATTGCTTGCACCAAGCGCGAAGCACCGTGAGGTGTTCGGCGAGTCGCACGAAGGGTGAGCTTGCACCCTACCAAGAATCGTTTTGTGAGGCGGACTTGCAATGGATGACAGCGTCGAATGAGGGGGGGATGCTGAAATTCGGGGGGCCTTGGTACCGCCGGTGGAGGCGGGGTGTGGCGGCTGTGGTGGTGCGCAACGGTACGTGCTGATGGCGGATATTTCAGACCGCTCTATACGGTGGTGGTGAGAGGGGAAAAAACTAGAATTTGACAAAGGTGAACGCCAGCACCGCCTTCGGAGGTCAAGGGAAACGTTTTGGGCGACGAGGGACTTCCAACTGGTGTTGTGCCGCATGAGCTTGTCTAAATGTAACGGTACTGCTCTGATTACCGTATTGACACCAGAACACCCGCCCACGCACCGTCTTGGGGGAAAAAAAACAGCGTCACGGGCAAGGGGCGTACTGAAACCTGCCGAGTCAACCAGGCGGCGTTGGATATACACGCTTCGGACAGTCGTAGCATGCGTCCGGTCTACTGTACGCTGCTGCTACAGCCCCATCGATGTGCTTACCTCGCTTCTGTCCGCGAGATCGCACTTCGTCAATACGTTCAGGTGTGGCAGCTCGAGCTGCACCATGGCGCTGAGGCTCAGGAGCGCCCCGCTTACGAACTTGGCAGGGTCGGTGATGAAAGTAGCGTCCAGCAGAAAAATAGCGCAGACGTTGTAGTTCCACATCTTCGGCGGGTTTTTCGCAGCACCGGGGTTGATACAGCCGCACAACCGAGGCGTGGTGGGGGCGGGAGGCAGGGGAGTTTAAGAGCGACTACCCTGGGTTAACCCTGTTCCACCACACTGCAAAAAATATCCCCCACTAATTCTAAGTAGTTTATCCCCAAAAAGCGGATGCAGCTCTGAAGGTGTTTACCCTTTTACCACGGCAACCATTACGCCGAACGAATTCCAAGTGTCAATAGTTCATCACACAACGAGTGGTTGAAGCTCGAGAGGGGCTGTACAGCGTCACGGCCACATGCAGTTAAGAAGAGCAGAAGCACTGGCTGGTGCTGTGTATGTAACGTGAGGAAAAGCCGTGCTGACTAGCGGGGAATGGGGGCAATGGTGGTCCCAACACCCCTCCCTCCCCGTTTGATTTTACTCTTCTCCTCCTACAACTATAGGTCGTCCTCACTAAGTTGTTGCAGCTCTGATTGGGGTGTAACTAGGGCTGGGCACTGGCTGACTCAGTCAGTAGCGATTATACTGTTGTCAAATACTATCAGAATACTGGATTGGGACAGTGTACTGTCTTTCCTCTCTACTCTCCCCTCCCGAGGGTTTCCGTACTACCATATGGCGCGTTTCTTGGGCGTACGTCACATAAAAACTACTGGCGAATATACTGGCCAGGTGAACCAGTAGATTGCTACTGCCAGTAGATTGCCACTGCCAATACATAATGTACCAGTGCCCAGCAGTTTAACCCTTTTCCTACTGCAAAAAAAACATACTATTCCAAGTAATTTTCCCCAAAACGTAGGTGCAATTGTATATTGTACCTGTTAAATCGTTAAAGAGCTGAAGAAAATCACGCGACATTTCAGCCAATAATGCCGGCGCCAGTCATTCGTGCAACGCGATGCCCAACGGTGCCATGTCAAAACGGCTGGCAGGTTGTTGTCGACGACCAACCGACAGTCGCGCTTACCTTAAGTTGGTCCAGGACGTTGCGCATGACGGGCACATGGCTGTACAGCTCCACCTTTTTGCGTTCAACGATGCCAAAAGGGGGAGAGAAAAAGATGGAGAGAAAGAGAGAAAAATCAACGCCCGCCTAAAGACGCCATCAGCGCCCGAAAGGGATTTGTACACGTTACGCGGGTGTACCATACCCGTCATGCGGTGGTGCGCGAGTGCCCCCTTTCACGTTGCGACGCGAGCAGCCGACGTCGCCAGCGACTCAACGTGTGCCATCCACGAGCGCAGTGAACCGACCACCGGTTGTCACCGGGTCATGCCTCCCGCCTCACAGGTGTCTGGGCAACGCCACCCACCACCACCACAAACCTACCGTGGCGTCGTGCGTTGGTGTTTACGACTTGGCCGAGGTTCGACAACATGGATATATAGTCCAGACTAACTCTTAAGTACAAGAACATTCCAAGAAATTTCCCAGGTGGTCGGATTTGGGGTTAGGGCTGGGGTCAGGGTAGAAAAGTATTTTACAATCGATTTGGGCGTAGCTGGGCCAAGGTAAAAATAGAGCCCTTGTGCCGTGACTACCGTTGTCTCCCGCCGTTTCAACAGCAAAACCACACCTGTCCTGGACAGTCGAAGATTATGTACTCGTCATCATCGAACTTGTCGAGTTCGTCTTTGAGCCAGTCCATGTTGTCCAGGAGGTACTCCATGCAGTACACCAGGCCTCCGTTAGGACCAAGCTCAAGCTCCTCCATGGCGTCCTCAAGCGATATCAGATCTGCGCCCAACAGCGGCGCAACAGCACCATCGCGCCGTCAGGAGCCGACCCACGCGACTTCGCCGACGTAGAGCATGGTCGACCAACACAAGAAACTATTGCTCTACTCTGCAGACACCGCTTACTATGCCGATGGCTGAGATGGCGACCAATGAAACGAAAAAAAACCCCATCAACCGCGACGAGTACATAGGTTGAGAGCGCAGCAAATACAAGAAATATTATACCATCATACTACGCCCGTGTCAGGCGACTCATTGCGTTGTTTCTGTAATTGACAACCAAATTTACCGTCACCCATCCAAACAGTGGCCGGCGCTGTATTCGACCATTTTTTTGCGTAATGTGTTCCCTCTGAAGCTCCGTAATGGATGAGGCTGCACTTTCAAGGCGCTGCTATTAGAGGGCGTGTGGTGTACGAGGTACGCGCCTGAGTGAGTGTGCACAGCCACCTGCTGTTGCCGCGTGTCTGAAACTACTATACCTGTCTCACGTATTAAACGCTTTAGGTGCATACTGCAGTGGAGGCAGGGCGAGGCGTTCCTTGTTGGCATTCTCGTCTGGCCAAACCACCACCTTGCCTCCCGCAAACGAAAGGCTGCTCGCTCCTGTCTGCATTTGAAAATATCAACTATACCTGGAGTTACTCATAGATAGGATTAGTACAGGACCAACAGCTACGATACTGCAGTAAGGTAGCTCTTGCCTCGGATGTCGAAAGCGACCTCGTACTCGAAAGCCTCAGCGGCGGGGTCGAGGTTGACGACGTGCACTGACCGCCTAGAGTTCTGGCAGTGCTCCTGCATCACCTTGCAGTAGGTCGACTTGCCCGTGCCCGCAGGCCCCATTACCATCTGTAGGGGTGGCAGTCGCGTTACGCCAAGACAAGGTAAGACGAGGTAAGGTAAGGCAAGGCAAGGCAAGGCAAAGGTACGCGGTTTCCGTGGTTCACGGGAGATCTGTCGTCGTGGGATTAGTCGCGCGTGGTGAACGAATCGCGTGCGTATAGAGATGGAGGCAGGCGTCGTGTTGCGTATCTTCGGATCATTTTTTCAGTCAACGCATGCGGTCCACTCGCAGACATGATTCACTACAGTGAGAGAGCTACAGCAGTACCTGGTGCCTGGTATACACACGAACTACTCGTACAGTACGTAGCCGTTCGTGGCGTGACGCCGAAAACACATTGCCATGAAACGTAAAGCTACCTGCAGTCCAGCAGAGTGCCAGAGTACCAGGTAAAGCGGGTACAGCAATACCTACTCGTATCCGATTTGGTCATGCATCAACAGTCTACCAGGTACGTACCACGCTGCGATGGTACGCAAAACTGTGTGCATGATACCTCCCGAGACTGCCCGTTATGCAGGGAGTGAGTGGGTGAGCGGGTCCTTTATCGACTGCCGTGAAACACGTGCTACAGCAGTGGTAGATGTCGGCAACGAAAATCGTCACCGAGGTGTTGATGCTGTCGTCATCGTGCTGCGCTTTGCGTGTACCTTGGGTGCTCTCTGCGTGCTTTGTTGCTGTGTGCCGTGTGCTCTGTGTCGCTGGTCGCAAATCAGCTTGTCTAGATAGTTCAACCCGCAGTTCTACGAGAACGTCATGACACGCTATTCTGGTGTATGCACAGCAGCAGCGCTATGATACTCTGACAATAACCGCCCCAGCGGCGGTCAACCCCACAGCCGCGCACTGAACTGTCCATGCTGCCGCACTCTTGCTGCGCGGCACCTATAATCGGGTAGGGAACTGCAAGAGACCGTTCGCGATGAAAAACAAGCATCAGCAGGTGTTTCGAAGTTGTTTTACGTACGTGCTAGTGATCCCCTGCCTACAGCAATGCTATTGCTGAGTGTTTGCCGAGCTCACGTCCTCCTGCCAACGGAGCATTCGGTAGAGAGCTACATACGGGGCCAGCCTTTCCGGCAACTTGCACGAGGAATAGCTTGACATCCGACCTGACAGGTCCACATGGATTGTTGAACAACAATATACTACAAGACAGCCACTAGACAGCTTGGTGTCCGCCACAGGCTGCTGATACGAATGCTACGGATCTGCCAAGGCAATCATCCTGGATTGTCGGCTTCCAATACACAACAACGGCAAAACGAAGGTCTACGGTGTGATTCCGACGCACCTGGCAACACTTCCCCATGATTCACAGGTGCAAGACGCCGATGGCAGGTGGTTTGTTGCAATTTTTGTTGTCATGGTTTGGGGTGGAGTTCCAACTGGAACTTATTTGCTTTGTTGATTAAGGGGACAGGGGATTGTTCAAGATCCACAATATTTACGAGTATTTGATTGGCTCTCCTATATCTATCTTCAGATCTTCAGTTTGTTTCCTGTTATCGCTCGAACATCGTACATACATACAGAGATACAGAGCGCTCCTTGCTTTCTGCATCTCCAAATAGCATGACCCCAAGGCCTACGATGGATGCCGACAACGCATCGTATCGGGTGATACAGTACAGAATTCCTGCAGATGAAACGCTTTTACTGCTGCTGTAATACGCATAAACACTACTGCTGTAAAACAAAAGATCTGTGAACTCGTACATACCGGTATAGTACGCGAGAGGGTGCGTGGTATATTGCTGCAGCAAAATGTGTTGGTGTCCTGGTGCATTCACATCTGATAGCATCCAGTACAAGTGGCAGGACATGTAAAGTCGAAGGTTGCTGGTAATATATATATGCATGTCATTGTTCTGCAGCTTTCTGAAACGTTTTTTTTGTCCAGGGGGCAGAGTAGACCGCGCCATTCGGCTAAAGATGGACAAAACAAACAGGCAACTTGAACGAACGCGCCTGTTCTCCAACCGTTTTGCGTCCTGTGCACATTGATCAGGAGTGAGACGGCATCGAAAATGTGTACCAGGTATGTACGCAATCGAACGAGAGGATTTATACTACTACAGTAAGTAATACTACAAAGTAGAGCAGCTGCAGCGTATCATGCGGTGCCATGGTTGGCAGGGTGGGGTGTAGTTTCGCTCGGGTGGCGGTGTTGGTATACCACACACACCTTGTCCAGGGTAACTACCGGTGACGGACACTATTTATTTTATTTTTTTATTTTTTTTATTATTTGCCTTCTGACAATGTGCAGGGCGTTATTCATTCAAGATGAAAAAACTAACATAATTCGTCGAACACCCTCAATTTTATCCAACCTTTTCTCCTTCCTTGCGTATACTCAATTGAATACGCACTACCTTTTACCGATATATTTTCACTGACTATGTATCTATACGCCCTGCGTCCTACTCCGTATTGTGAATAGAACTACTTACAGATATATCACTCTCTGAGCGTGCTCGGTTGGTACATCCATGTGTTAAGATCCCGAGTTGCGGGACACTTTGTATCCCTGGACAGGTCTGCCTTTTAAGTCGGTAAACATTGCACTCACATGTGTTGTTTGCTTAGCTATAGAAGAAGAGCAGTTTTATTCCTTTCGTGCACGCGGAGACTGAGACCAAGCTCGTGCTCCTCTGGAAAACCCCTGGTTTTCCATCTAAGATACGTCTTCCAAGTACTACAAATACGTTCCCCGTGACTAAACCCAGGTAGTTACCGGGCTTTCAATCTCATACAAGACTACATCTTAACACTAGCCCACTCTGATGAGCCGTATATGCAGAATTATGGGAAATTCGTGGAAACCCCGATTCCACGAACTAAAACATGAGTCGAAGATGCGGCTCCTCAAAACCCACTCCCACACCTCTGAACGGCGAGGCAACGAAGCCGGCAAAGTACGTAAAAAAAATGAATAAAGGGAAGACCTAGCCTTGAGGGGCAGGAAGAAATCGTCGATGAAAGCATCGCCATACCGCCCGCACGGGGGGGGGCGAGGAAGGTGCACGGAAAAGCGAAAAGTGCGTACGGGAACAAAAAGAAAAATAACACGGAGGGCGACAAGAACCACCTATACCCAGTCCACCACTCTGGAAGCGCGTCCCAACACCGAGCGGGGGGCGGCAGGACAGAATACGCAAAAACACATCCCCGACCCAGTTCAAATATATATATTAAAAAAAAAAAAAAAACACACCAGAAACATATCGGGCAGACAAAAATTCATCCCCCAAGGCCCAGGAAGACGACAAAAAATAACTAAATAACGAGTGCAGTCAAAAAGCGAAATTCAGCTATCCACGGCGGCACCTCGAGATTCATCTACGTTACGCTGGACCCCCCGTGTAAACGCGCTAGCCAAGTGAATTTGCAGACACCAAGAACCTCGTACAGCTCTCGTCGAAGTCGTGTAGCGCGCCGGAGAAAGGGGAAGCTTGATGGGTCCCGGGTCGTCCAAAAATCGAACCAAATATACTCCATCCGTCGGTGTAGTTGCGCTGATTGGCCTCTCAGAGCTCCCACTTGGGAATCGCCTCCTTTTATTATTATTAATAGTACTTGCCGGACCTTTCCAGCGGTTCTTTGTTTTATCAATTTCTCTTGGCACTCTCCGTCCTTTTTTCCTATTTCTTCTTTCGTTTCGTGTGCGTGCGTGCACTCGGAGCGCGGCACCACAGGCGAGCCCGGCGCCGTCGCGGGTGTCAGCGGGTGCTGACGGGTAGATGGGGTGGTGCAAGGAGCGCGGTCGCCGTTTTCGTGGCTAGGCGTTGTGTGTGCCTCGAGACACGAGGGAAGCATGAATGGGCTCTGTCTGGCCTCCATTTGTGATTTTGGATAGAGTATGTACGAGTTTATAAGGATCGTTCGGGATTGCAAGATAACATTCAAGCGGTGCTTATTTTTGCGACCGGACTGAAGCTCAAAGAAAGAGCTACGCAGTCTGAGCACCAACATTGTCGAGCTGGCGAACGACGACCACCGTGAGCACCGGGCTTCACGCGAGGCGGGCGACGGTGCTCACTGTGGCAGAGAGTGGGGAAAGCTTTACCCGAACCGAATCGGTCGCGAGGTGGTCGCGAGAAGGGCGGGCGGCGTACGAAGCTGAGAGAGCTCTGCTGTTCTATTTTTTTCTTTTTTGACCGGTGCAAGGTGTTCCAAACAGGCAGAAAATTATTACATGAAGGGACGGGGATTCTTTTTTCTTTCCAATTTTTTCGGTTTCATTTTCATTGTTTTTGCGGTGTTGCTGCTCCGTGCTGTGCTTTCTCTTTCGTACATACAGCAAACATATCAAAAGAAAAGGGATTACCCTACCTGGGGTATGTACGTACGTACGGCATGTGAGCGAGCGTAGCAGGCGGAACCGCCGCGACGCGAAGCGTATGTGGCGTCCGAGCTGTTTTCTTGCTGCAGCATGGCGGCGGGACTCTTGGCAATATCAAGTTGCCAGTTTGCAACTACAATCATAAAAAGCTATATTCAATCATGGACCTCTGTCCGCTTCGCATAACTTGATGTAGTTTTCCTTCCTGAGCGTAGCGGGCGGCGTAGGCCCCCCGCGGAGGGAAGCGCCTTGTACTACGTACGAAATAGAAAATAGGTAAAACATGAAAAAAAAAAAAATCCTCACCGGGTGTGAGGTGGTGGTGGTGATGGTGGGGGAGCACGAAGGCGCTCAGAGAAGGGCCCTACGGGTGCCCACGAATTACACCTTCTTCGTTTGATTTTACTCACAGGGGGGGGGTTGGTATCTCTGTTTGCAATACCCACAGTATTCTGAGGTGGTCAGTCGGTTACCTCAAGAGCTGCTGACACGACAAAATATGGTTTGCCCCTTCCATTCTATCCTTCCCACCGCTGAATACCCCCCCCCCCCACCCTCCCTGCCGTTAACCGCTTCCCTTCTTCTTGCCCCCTCCGGGCTCCGACCACGTGGCTTCGGCAGGAACGCACACGACCCTTCGTCCCGGCAAAACGACAGCCGTCAACGACCGCCCGTACACGCAGCCGGTATCTAAACCCGTCGCAAATGCCTCTTTCTGAAACCCTCGCTTCGCGTCGTGCCCGAAGTAGACATGTTCTGGCCCCTTCCACGCTTTAGCCCATGCAACACCTAGGCGCCCGACAAGTATTAGTCCGCACGCGCGCGTGCGGGGGGGACATAGAGGGAAGTAAGTGTCGACGATGGCTGAATCAGACATGAATACGTATTGCACGCCAAGTCCCAGAGAAAGGTATCGAAACATATTGCTTTTGAACTTGCATTGGAACAAACACAACCTAAAATCATCAATCAAACCCCCTCGCCTAGAGCCGAGCCTCGGAGATGCCGTATTTAGACGACCAATATTTTACAGCCCGTATTTAGACGATCAACCTTCTACCGCAGCACCAAAGATACACAACAAGCACGTTGTTATATACCATGGTACCTGGTATGCACTATAACCACTGAGGTATAAGTCAGCGCTGACATAATGCGTAGTTCAGTGGCCATGTTGCATACCAGGTACCAGGTATATAACAAAAGCGCAATCCGAGGTCGACTGGCGTAGCGGAACCACATTTCAACAAAATCGTATCGCGTCCGACGGCCGGGTACCTTCGGTGGTGTAACTTCGGGCCTCGTATCCGCCGTCAGCCCCCACCTCCACGACGTTTCGCATGGACGACATCGCCTCGGCATCTTGACTCTCCAGCGGCACTCCCGGCACGAGCCCCGCGTGCACGACCATGCAGCCCATCGAGGGGAACCTCAAGGTGTACGGCAGGGCGCTCAACCACTGGAGGTCATCGCTGTATCGCGGGGTGTTCACGGCACGAGGGGGAAACGCACCGAATGGGCGGAGCGCACGTGTGAGGGGAAATCGTGAATTGAAGGTGAGGGCGATCGGCGGTGACGACCTGAGAGAAAAAAACCACAAGAGCCTAATGGCCGTCTTTCAAAAGAGGCATGAGCTTTTACCAAAGTGCTTAATACACAGCACAGCACAGCGAAGCACAGCAGAGTAGAAAAATAAAAAGGGTGAAAGAGAAAAAAGCGTGCCCATAAAAAACAGGGTCACCACGACGAACCCTGCATCGTGGAAGCATGGTGCTGACGAGCAGTTTAGTGCATGCAACGCATGTCCCCGATACCGCGGCTGAGACTCACAGAGTGACAGGAACATGCGCTCCCTTTCCGGCCCATGGCATTACCCTCCCCCCCCCTTTTTTTCTGGTCCATGACAGCAACTACCCCCTTCCTACCCCCCTTTCGGATCATGGCAGTACCTACGCCGCCAATTTACACCACTCCCACATCATTGTTTATCGGCCAATCTGATGACCTCAAATCAAAAGTTGGACCTGTAGGAAACCTGCGGGCACGAAAGTTCACCTCGAAAGTTCTTGCACCCATGGCGGGCTCTTCGCCACGCCCTTCCCCCCGTCCGATGCCAAGCTCTCCGAAAACCTGCCGACCCGGGATGCCGCCGCCAGGACAAAGTTGTCGTGGTTGCCACGCACCGCAAGGAAACCTTCTTCTCTGGCTGTTCGCACCACTTCGGCATTCCTCGGTCCCTGGCGAGGAAAAAGATGAGGCATATCGTAGGCTTAGGCTTTTCGGTGAAACGCGGCAAAGAGTATTTTGTGAGCATGGTGGGAGCGGCGGTGTTCGGGGGAGTGTCGGATGTTCCGTGTGGGGTGGTGGGATGTGATTGGGAAGTAGGCGGGCTGTTCGGCAATGTTTCAACAGCTAGTATAACGCTTGTATTTGTTCGGTTTCGAGGGGCGACACCAAGCGCTATAACTTTTATATATGTTTTATACTCGCGTCGTCAACAAGAGAAAGCGACGGGCGGATTGTGAGAGGTCAATGCATGTACGAGCGTGGCCATCGTGTGCGAAGGCAACGAATCGCCACCCACCCACACACCCACCCACCCACCAACCCATCCCATCAGAGCGGGCAAGGATGACATCGAAGAGAGTCTTGGTCTTTGGATGGGCTGTTGGTGTTGCTTGTGTGGTCACCCAGCTCGAAAAACCTTTGTGGTACCGGCACTGCTATTTCTTCTAAAGAGTAGATAGTATCAGCGCAAGTGATGTGGTTGTCCCACTGCTTCGAAACAAAAGGAGGAAAAGACACCACGCACCGACGTGTAAGCATTTCTCGGTCTTAGGCTCGGCTTGACGCTTTGAATTCGTTGCAAAGTATTCCGGTATCTATCCAATAACAACAGGCTCCGTGTCAGGCGTCAGGAGGCAACAAATATAGCTTGACAGGCAGCGTCACCCACCGTTTTTTACGCTGTTGTCCGTTGAAACAGCAAATATACTTCAACTCCTACACACCTCTACAACGTCTGGCGAAAGCTTGCCAGCGTTCAACGAAGCGTAACATTCTCATTGCGGTACTCTACGTTTTGGTGTATTTAGCCGTTGGGACCATCCATCCAACACCATTAAGTATACGATAAATGAGCAAAACATGATGCGCGCGAAATGGGGCGGTATTCTATGCACAGACCGTATCCCTTAGGTCTTCGATATAGAGTTCAACCCCGGACACGTTGACCCTAACCCCAACCCTTTTTGCTCTATTTTTTAACTGAGGTATTCTCCCACTCCAGAGTTATTGGAGCCTGTCCTTTAACCAAGGACTCCATGTTGGCGATGACCTGATGTAAGAACAACAGCAACAACTTTAGGATAGCATACGGCATACCTCGTACCTTGTTGACGAGGTCCCCTGCCAGCACGACCGAGAAGCGCTCTCTGTCCTCTCGGTTTCCCAACCTGTAGCCGCACCGCTCCAGCAGCGTCACCATTTCACCGCAGCAGCCGTGCACATCTCCCACCACTATCAATTCCGACTACGACGCGTGTACAGATATTAAAACGAGCAGTGGACAGTACGTGGTGATATTCGAATTTTCAAGTCGTCGAAGAGGAACGCGAGGGACGAGAGACGAGAGACGAGAGAAGGTGTTTTCGTGAGAACTTATCATACGGTATGAAATTGTAGTACGATGATTTCATACTCGGGTCATATGTGGTGGTGGTGGAAAGGACATACCAAGTACCTGGTACCAGGTGTTGGATACCGGTACGTAGTTGGACCTGGAAAGCCTACTGTTTCTGCTGAAAACCTTGTTCCTGGTCCAGTACTCCTACGTCGACAGTGAGAAGTGTCGTAACTTTTACTCACAGAGATGTATTGCCTGGCAACATGGCAGTAACTGCAGCGCCTTGTGTTGTTTCGACTTCGGATGATAGGCATCACGTCGACTTGGATTTACGTCCACATGTGTGCCGCAGACCGTAGACAGCAGTAAAGAAGGTATCTTGTACTTCGTTGTGCTGTCCTCGTTGGGAAAAGAGAAGAAAAACAAAACATTTTACGAGTATACGTACCCGGTATACACCTGTGTGCAGCAACTCAGTACGACTCAGCACTCCATATCAGGGTACCAGCTGCTCAGTATCATACCCTCTCACCTCTCACCTCCTGACATTACACCTGGTCCTCTCTGGCACGCACGATTTTTACAAGTTACAGCAGTAGTACTACCTGTACTATTACAGGGGAGCATTGTAATCAGGATCATCTTACGCACAAAAACCAGTATTTCAGTAAGCTTACTACTGCTGCTGTAAGTCCCCCCCGTACGCCGTAATAATGTTGCGGGGGATCATAGTAAATAGGACCAAATATTTTCGTGAAAATAGGTAAATAAAGAGGCTTTTGTGTGCCGGGTTAATAATAGTACTAAGGCCGTTTCCTATGCGGTTCGATTTTTGAGCTTCAGATTTTGACCCGAGGGCGTTTTCAGATATGAGCTTGACAAATCGAAAGGGCCTTCCTATGCGGAAAAATCAGATTTATTGTGCGTGTAGAGATTCGAGCAAACCCCGAGACCAACTGCTGTTTTAGTGATTTGGCGCCGCGAAGAGACGCGCTGGGTGCGCTGCCCTGCGCGTAGGACCCAAGCGTCCGAGCCCACGCTGACTGCCTCTAGTCTGGTGGCGAAGAGATGTGGCGAGTGCGCTAGAGTCAACCTGTCTTGGTATTTTGTGTTTGATTTTGTGACTTGACTGCTGCTGCCGCTGTACAGCTGAGCTGCGGTGTAGTCTACGAGTACGTATCCACGGAGAGGCGCGTGGAGTGCTCTTCTCTTGGTCTCTAGGCCCGAGCCCGCACCAGCCGACTCTAGTCTGGCCACGGAGGGACGCGCCGTCCGCGCGTCGGGCGCGAAGCAACGTCGCTATACAGCTGTATCACCATCCAACTCATCGATCGTTCCGCTGCTGTTTGCTGTCGTGGATAATATCTTGAATTTAGAGAGCATGCCATTTTTCGATTTGAAAATCTGATGACCCAGGTCGTCGGATTTTGGCGCCCAAAATCCGACGACTTGGGTCATCGGATTCTCAAATCGAAAAAATTCCGGTCGGATTTTGCATATTTGGACTGCATACGCAGGGTCATTCGTTTTTGAAATCGAAAAATACAAATCTGAAGCTCGAAATCGAATTCGATTTCGTTCGATTTCGAGCTTCAGATTTGTATTTTTCGATTTCGAGCTTCAGATTTGTATTTTTCGATTTCAAAAACGAATGTCAAAGGCTGTTTCCCGGTTCGATTTCGAGCTTCAGATTTGTATTTTTCGATTTCAAAAACGAATGTCAAAGGCTGTTTCCTATGCGGTTCGATTTCGAGCTTCAGATTTGTATTTTTCGATCTCAAAAACGAATGACCCTGCGTATGCAGTCCAAATATGCAAAATCCGACCGGAATTTTTTCGATTTGAGAATCCGATGACCCAAGTCGTCGGATTTTCGGATTTTGGCCCAAAATCCGACGACCTGGGTCATCGGATTTTCAAATCGAAAAATGGCATGCTCTCTAAATTCAGTATGTTATCCACGACAGCAAACAGCAGCAGAACGATCGATGAGTTGGATGGTGATACAGCCGTATAGCGACGTTGCTTCGCGCCCGACGCGCGGACGGCGCGTCCCTCCGTGGCCAGACCAGAGTCGGCTGGCGCGGGCTCGGGCCTAGAGACCAAGAGAAGAGCACTCGGCACGCGCCTCTCCGTGGATACGTACTCGTAGACTACACCGCAGCTCAGCTGTACAGCAGCCGCAGCAAAGTTACAAAATGAAACACAATACCAAGACAGGTCGACTCTAGCGCACTCGCCACGTCTCTTCGCCACCAGACCAGAGGCAGTCAGCGTGGGCTCGGACGCTTGAATCCTACGCGCAGGGCAGCGCACCCAGCGCGTCTCTTCGCGGCGCAAAATCACAAAAACTGCAGTTGGTCTCGGCGTTTGCTCGAATCTCTACACACACAAAAAATCTGCGTTTTCCGCATAGGAAGACCCGTTCGATTTGTCAAGCTCATATTTTAAAAATTTTGAAAAACGTCAGCTGTGAGTTCGACTGATTAAATAGTTGATACTCAACTTTGCAAGCTGCGTAATACTTCTCGTCCATATTCCATTTTTACCGATTTTTACAAGTATTGTGATAAACCGAACGCGCGTATTCTATATGTAATTCCTCGTCAAAGATATAGGCCAGCGGCGCCCCTGGATGCTGCCCGGGTCAACAGGACAATTTTAAATAATCATTCTGCGCACTGATACTATATAACCCGAACAAGGGATAATGATATGATGTTGCAACATGTTGAAACCTTTTCATTTCACAAATATTTATAGATTGATCGAGTGTTATTGATTTTTTAGGATGGTATGGTTCTAAGTGTTAAGACCTATGCCAATGGCAACGCGAAGTTCAAAAGTTTTCTTTCAAAAATATTGCTTTAAAAAAACAGCCGAAAATGTCCTCGTACCGCCGCTGTGGGAAAAGAGGGAAAAAGTGTTTGATTTTTCCTTTTTTTTTCTAACGGCTGCAGGCGGCGCAATGTGTATTCCCTCGTTGCAAATTGTCAACATGCTGATAAAAATCAGCTCGTGCGACGATAGATGCTCGATCTCGATATAGACTCAGCCCACGGCCAACCCGCTTGGTGTCGGGCAAGGCCAACGAGTATAGATGACGGCATCGAAGATAGCAAATGGATCAATGCTCTAGGGGGCGAGAGCTTGCCGGCGGCGTCCTGCGGTATCCTCCCAAACCTGAAAAAAAGCCTGTTTTTTGCCATTCGAGGCGGATCGAGAAATTTGTCTTTTGTTTGGTACACACCAGCGGCTAATTGTTTTTTTGTCGTACGCCTGGCCAGCGCCCGCCACACGTCACTGGCCATTGTGTGAAGACGGTGACCCAAGGGTGGGTCGGAGCCCCTAACGAGCGCACTCCGTTCAGAATTCATGACGCAATCGTTGGTTTTGTCGATCGATGTCTGTCGAGGACTCGGAATCTCGCCGCTTCGAACCAAAGATTGGCCGAGTTTTTCTCAAGCCGATCTTGGCCCAACATCGGCCCCAGATTTGCTTTTTTTCGGGCTTTTCCAAAAGTCGGGAACTTTTTTTTTTCTAAACGTGCCCATAGGAGGCGTGTTCTATTTTTTTTTGGCGGGAATCTTTGGAATTCAAACTTTTTTTTTATACTTCGCGTTCCCATTGGCATAGGTCTAACTAAGGCCAGATCTTATGCAATATTTTTTGAGTGATTGAAAAACGCAGGAAGTCGGATTTTCCTGCGGCAAAAAGCCACACCAGATCGGTGCGCCATGTGCCGTCTTATGGTGTTTTTGGTTTTATTTCATGGGAGAATAAAAAAAAAAAGAACAGAACCGAGATCTTGAAGTTTCCTTGACTCTACGTACGTGGACCACGACACGAACGAGTCGTTCACGCCGGGTTGGGCGATCAACCTTCACTACCATCTCCTCCAAGGAAGGAACGGAACGTGGAACCTCCTGGGGAGCTGCGTAAGGGGTCGCTGGACCAGCAAGGAGCTCTCGCTCTCCCGGAGC
Organism: Macrocystis pyrifera; assembly: GCA_031763025.1. NCBI lineage: Eukaryota > Phaeophyceae > Laminariales > Laminariaceae > Macrocystis > Macrocystis pyrifera. The sequence continues at coordinate 2,752,351 of JASSKH010000023.1, forward strand.
ATGAGCTGCTTGCGGCCGTCGTAGTCAGAAAAGAAGAACGTTAGATTGTTTTGATACTGCTGTGTAGTCTCGTCCTATTCGTCTCCAAAGTTGTTTTGCCTAGAGCAGCTGCAGTTGGGCGGCCGCAAGGGACGCAATGGTGGCCAAGGTATTGATGCCCTCTCTCTCCGTAGTGGCCGATGCACAAGTGCTGGAGCCCAGCTGTGTACAAGAGTAACCAAGCATGTAGCGTCGTGACCCATCATGAGCCCTGTCTGTAACCTATACAAGATTGTACAATGCCTCCGAGGTCTTGTGCAAAAGCAAATTTTATCACTTTCAGAGTTGATCAGAAAAGGCTGTCAAAAAAAAATCACTTCCTGGAAATTCATGAGTGATAAAATCTCGGAGGAACATTTTTTCCACCAAACAGGCCCCATAAGACGTGATTTTGATAAAATCTGATCAGAAACCGGACCAGATACCCCGAAGCCTCCGTAAACAGCCATATAATCACCTAAAAAAAAATTGCATAAGATCTGGCCTAAGTGTGAATAATTTAAAAAAAAAAATGAGCTGCTGCTGTTCTTGCTGCTGCTGTTTTTGCTACTTCTGTTGTTTTAATGTCTAGATATTATTTTATATGGCTTTTTGTGTAGATTCGAAAGTAGTGTATACCAGGTACGAGATATGTACTTGTATGTATGTGAAAATGCCATCGGGTCAAAATCTGAAGCTCAAAAATCGAACCGCATAGGAAATAGGAAACGGCCTAACTGATGTAGTAGGTACTCGGGTACGGCATGAGGCGCAACAAATATCGCTTTTAGCGCCAAGCGAGACATGTCGAGGTGTCGAGCGATCACTCGTTTCCCCGCTGTCTCTGCTAACTTCCAGCCGTCCTTACCTTCAGCTCGTCGCCACCGACGACTCTATGCATTACATTCGGAAGGACTGTCCCCTCAGGCCCAGCAACTCGCGCTTGCACAGCAGCTTCACCAGCAGCAGCAGTGCTGCTGCTGCTTGTTGTGCATAGACTGCCTTTTGCCTTGCAGGCTCGGCGAGGCAACAGCGGCAAGTCTCGCAACGCGCCGCTCCGACGTAGCAGCGAAAGAAGAGCGATCGACATGATAGTCAGGGACACCGCAGTTCGAGGCTCCATCGGCCGGAGGCTCATTGGGGCAGAGCTTCAACGTAGCACCCCGCGAACGTGAACGTGTGGTGTGGTCTCGTACGGTGTTCTGGAAACGGGAGTTCACGATTCATTTGGAAGCGTTTTGCACACAGGGTGCGAGTTATTTCAAGAACAACGTAAAAGGAGCTTGGAAACCACTGTCGAAATAATCACTCTCAAGCTCGCAGCGAGTTGCTCGTTAAGTTTGGTCAAGGTGTGGTACGCTTGAGCCTGTGACTGTCGAGGTTCAGGGTCAAAGCACCCCCGACATCGACGACACCACCTAATTTCCTTCGGACAACTTTTACACATTTTTGAAAGATCTGCACCACACAACAACTACCGCTGAGGGCATGAGTGCCGCTACACTGCTCCCCCGACACCACGACGAGTTCCGCTCCAAAGAGTATTGGGACACGTTCTTCCAGCAGAGGACCGATGCGTTTGAGTGGTGAGCCAATAGCGACACGATTTTACTTTCTCGGGACAGCGGGGAGCAGCACAGCAGGGTAGGCTAGTTTTGGCACGAGTACGTGCCATATTCCGCCGCATATTTTCCTGCGCCCTCTGCCCTCTGACAGTTCATTGCTCGATAAGCAGGGGCACTCCGTCGGCAGGGCATGAGCACTGCCTGTAGCTTTAGAGGATGTGCGTGCATGCTCACACGGCGAGTATCGTCGTGCCATGGCGTGCCATGATCTACAGTACCTGCTACCTGCGCAGCAGGGTAGGCTAGTCTTGGCACGAGTACGTACCTTATTCCGCCGCATATTTCCTGACCCTTCTGACAGTTCATTTCTCGATAAACAGGTGGGCACTCCGGTGGCAGGGCATAGGGCATGTGTACTGCTTGTAGCTTTTAGAGGGCGTGCGTGCATGCTCACACGGCGATTATCGTCGTGCCATATGGCGTGCCATGATCTACAGTAGTACCTGCTACCTGCGCGGCGGCAACAGCAGTAGCAGTGCAATGGTCTTATTCGTGTTTGGGGAAGCTCTGCTTTTGTACGACTTCGAGTCAGCAGGTAGTCGTCGTCTGTTATTTTGGTATGTTGATGTTCGATGAGTACCCCAGACAGCTGCATACGTAGATTGCTGCTGCTGCTGCTGCTGCTGCTGCTGCTGCTGCTGCTGTGACTGCTTCTGTTGCGAGTGCTGCGGCTGCATCGTTGCGTCCTCGCACCACAGAGCTAGATACGCATCACTACAAGTATATACCAGGTACCTACTATTGTGGCAATAGATGCACTATTAATAGCAGTACGAGTAGCGTTACTGTAAAATATACCAGGCACATTCCCTATTAGATGACATACAGCAAGTCTACCTGGCAGGTCTGAAAATGGCCAGGTCCCAGGAGAGTTGAAGGGCTACGGCAGTGAAGCCAACCAGGTACATGGCAGATGGCAGTCATCGTCTTCAAGATGCGATGTCGGCAAGATGGCAGCTCGAAGCGAGCATGCGGCGTGATCTATTGATGGCGGCAATACGGCAGTTCGGTATTACGGTATTCCCATCTTCGTTGACCATCGCACCAGCGCCATGCCGCGGACATCCACGAGCGCGCCGGCATGCCACGTACCTGGTACAACATACCGCATACCAGGTACTGCTGTACTGTACCGCATACCGCATGCCGCACACGGCACCGCATGCCTGGTACCTCAAGCTATATCTGGTACTGCATACGAGGTACTGGATACCTCGTATCGCATACCGCATACTGGTACCGCGTACCGCACTACTACTGTTGTAGGTAATATACAACCACTGGCTGTATACAACACCGGACAGCACAATACCTGTGGTACCACACTGTGCATTGCCTACTCGTACTATACTACACCAGTACAAGTATACCGGGTACTTCCGAGTACACGGATACTTTGCTATTTACTTTGCAACCGCGTGTACATAAATGACTACTTGAGCGCCTAGTATGATACGAACCCATGTTACCGTGTAATTGGTATCTATCGTCTATGAAAATGCAGAGTGTCCATCAGGGCATTCATTAGCTGTTGCGCTGGCACAACGTTTGGGCCGGAATTGCGGTTTTGCGCAACAGGCGCCGGAAGCGCGCAACATGAGTTTCGGGGCGCGCAACAGCCGCAGGCGAAAAAAATGTTGCGCGTGCGAGAAAAAAAAGAGGCACCTTTTTTCGTTCGCCGTAGGCGAAAAGAACATTTCTAGGCGTCTAAACGTACTTTGTCAAGAGGTTTTCGGGCATACATCCATGCATATATCGGATATATTTCAACACGCCTTCCGGCTCCTGGTGCGCTTCGCGCAACAGACGCCGGAGCCTTAATTAGTGCCGTGGTGTCCATGTATACTAGGCATTGTGTTCTGTCAGTAAGGCGACCTCGCCGCAAGCAATCCACTCAAAAACACCTCCCGTTCGCGCCGTGCTCCAACGCCGTAGGTATGGCGAGTATCAGGACCTGCGCAAACTGGTGTGCCGGACGCTGAGGAGAACAGACCGCGTCCTCGTCATCGGCTGCGGCAACTCCAACTTCAGCGCCGAGTTGTACGACGACGGTTTTGAAGAGGTAAGAGATTGATGGTGGCATGATGATGTAACCTCGGGTTAGATTTCAAGGGAATGATCTAATGCGACAGCATCATCGCCTCATCATCAGCAGCAGCCTCATCATCATAACCATCTGACACAACGATGCCATTTCCAATGCCCTCAAAACCAGATGAAAGAGGATGCGATGGTTGACGGCACTCTTGCCCCTTTACGGACAGCCAACAAGGAACTCCCCACACTAAAACTGTGATATTGAGTCTAAAAAGGCGTTGGCGAGTAAAAACTACTGTCTGTAGTCCGTTCACCGAGATATTTGAACCTTAACATGAGAATGAACAGGCGTAACGCCTCGGGCGCGCATATAACTCACCATATACGCCGCGGCGGGTGTCCCGTTCCGTGAGAGACCGCGAAGGCAAAGCGCTCTCCATATATACCTGCCTAGTAAGCAGTAGTGTGTGTTGTTGTTATAGACTACGTACAGACACCAGTGGTGTCCGTGGCATTCGGCCTCTAAACCTTAGACCCTTTTGACTGACATCGATGGATGGCAAATGTTTGAGCGCCGAAGGCTGGATGAGTGGTCAAGTGCCCCCCACTGCAATCTCTTTATGATCGTAGCAGGTGCGTACTGAATCCAGCCTATCAGCAAGGGGAGTGCCTACGGCCGAGGGGGCCGGGGGGCGCTTGCAACAGCGATATATTTTATGCGGTAACTTCTTGTGTGTGGCAGGATATAAATGCTGTTACTGTTTACGTAATTCGGCAGATTGCGTGGTTCGCGCCTCGAGTTCGCGAGCTGAGAGCCGCCTATCTCGCAAACCAAAACGTGCAGCAGTGAATGTAAATCGAGACCGCACCTACAGCAGTGCGTACTGCCATTACTATTTGTAACAAGTACTTTGTATCGTGGGTGATCGTTTGTAGAATGTGGTAGCACCTCTCTCCCTCTCCCTCTCCCCCACTCTTCCTCTTACCCTCTCGCTCTCTCCCTTTTCACCTTCCCGCCCCCGCCGATCTCTCTCCTTCCCCCTCCCTATTTCTGTCTCTCTGGTTACCTCTTTCTCTCTGTCGATATGTATATATATAATATATCGACCACTTCTTACGCGCTGGTCCGTTATTTTTTTTGGGCGTTTCTTATAGCGCTCGGTACACCTCCTCGAACACTTGACCCCCCGTTCTTGCTGACAGGTCGAAAACATAGACTTCAGCCAGCCGGTGGTCGCCGAGATGTGCCGTGCTCACGCCAAAGCACGACCTCGAATGACGTGGCGAGTCATGGACGTCACCGACATGACCGGGTAGGCACCACTGTTGTAATTTTTTTATTCCCTATTTTTTTCTTGCTATTTCAAGGTTTCACACCTCGGACAGATCATCTATTCCCACTTAGTAACCTACTCCAGATAAATCAAGGCTTATCCGTCCCCGGTCCCCGGTTTTGTATGTGGGATCTGGCTCATATTGCCGGGTGGGACCCATGTAATGTGATGATCCAGCACGTGTTTCCTGGGTTTGAGTCTCTGCTTGCAGACCCTGCACAATCTCTCACAGTGGCGGGTGAGAAGCTAGATCATCTACAGTAGATAGATAGATAGATCATGATCTATCTGTTCGAGGTGTGCAAGGTTTTGGTCTCTCTCTGAAAGCAAGAAAGTTGCCTATCAAGCTGGTGCGTGGTATTATAGATGGTAGACCGACCTCCTCGAGGAGGCTGCTGACCGCTCGAGTGCCTTCCACGTTTTACGCGGTAGGTGGTAGACCGACCTCCTCGTTGAGGTTGCTGTTCGCCCGAGTTCCTTGTGTTTTTGTGCAAGGTGCAAGGGTTGCGTGTGCACGTGCACCTATACGTACGTACTTCTGTGAGTTTTAGGCGAGGTTGCTCGATGGTTTGTAGAGGAAATGGCAGTGTCATACCGCCAAGGCCCACTGCCTTCGAACGCCGACAGCCAAACTTGCTGGCACCACCAACACCAACTTACTATACGGGTCAGCGCTGCTCTCGGCAGGGATGGTCGGCCTCGAAACCGCCTCGGACTGTACTGTACTGTACTGTACTGTACTGTGCTGCAGTGTACTGTACGGTGCTGTGCTGTACTGTGCTGGATTGTACTGTACGGTGCTGTGCTGTACAGGCAGTACTGCACAGTACTGCACTGTGCTGCTGCAGTGGAGTTCGTATATATTTTAGAATAATAATATCAGAGGTAGTGATTGATGATTTTATTTTTTGCTTGCACGGATAGATTATCTCAATTTCTCAATCTATCGGTCCGTCGGTTTGTCTGTTATTAATAGTATGTCTGTATTTCTGTTGTCCCGTCGGTTTGCATGTCTGTCTTTCGTTCCATCGATATGCATGTCGGTCGGTATGTCTATCTACCTGGCAGGTACGAAGACGGCTCGTTCGACGCCGTGGTCGACAAGGGCACCCTGGACGCCCTCATGTCCGAGGACACCGCGGGCGTCAGGGAGAGCGGCGAGGCAATGCTCAGGGAGGTGGCCAGAGTCCTCAAGCCCGGCGGAAGGTGCAAACAGGAATAATAAGCCAAGGGAAGGAGGGAAGGAGGAAGGAAGAAACGGTACCTGCCGCTGCTTGTCCGTCGCTTTGTCCCGCCTTCTGTTCCGCGCTCCGTCCTGCGCCAACAGTCCCCCTTTAAAAGAGCTAAGGGTCACATACAACGCAACTTTTTTTTTCGGAAATCGGGAAGAAATAGACTACAGATTGCGTCCTCGGTACGCTCCTGCTCCGAACAGTTTACGTATACGTGAACTATATACGTCGCAGAACTCGATATTTCGACTGATGGGAACACGTGAAATACGGGGGGAGGGGTGGGCGATACATATGTGAAACGACTCTTAAGGCAAGCTTGCTCTCAGTGCTGCTCCCGCTGTTCCGGCTAACTTTTTGGGGGGTGGTGGAGTCGCCGAGGGACGACGACGCCTGCGCGAATCATGTACTGCTCAGTGCGACCTTCTTTTCGTTTCAATTTTTATTCGTTTAACACTTCAGCCTTTTTTTTGCTTTGTTTACTTAATTGTCAAAGTGCGGGGCGCCTTAACCACCGGGCTGTACCGCATCCCTCGGCGTGACCCATTGGTATGAGTCGTGTGCATGGTTGCAAAACGTAGCGCGAATACTGCCGCCACCGCCGGCGCCGCCGCGTGCCTACCAACCCTTGCCCCTGATTTCGTTCTCAGTAGCGGACTACCTGTTGGACCACAGATGGTTAGCGCTGACTATCTCGCCTATGACGGTAGTTGTGGACGATCCGTCGCCACATTGAGACTTTCGAATAAATGTCGGGGTGAGTGAGACCTTTTCTCGTTTCGGCCATATTTCGCTGGGGGGGGTAATTTAAGGCCATCAAAGAGATTTTGTCTTGTCTATTGAGACTTTCAACAGAGTTCTCGGGGCAATTGAGACGTTCGGACAGAGTTTTATCTCGACAGAAGTTGCGGCGTTTGATCAGAGTTCATCGGGAAAATTGAGGCTTTCGACCCAGAATTTTATCGGAGCAGAAACGAGGCTTTCGTCCAGAGCTTATCGAAGCGCACAGTTGTAAACACGACAAAACGCATTCCAACAACTCCCATCCCTGCGTATTGTGCCGTGTCGCAAACGTAACTCCGACAACAGGTACATGTGCGTGACGCTCTGGCAGGACTTCATCGGCTCCACTTTCCTCTCTTCCTTGTCCTCAGCCCCCGCGAACACCGCCAACACCAATGCCAACAGCGGCAGCGATGGAGAAGAAGGGGGTTGGACCCTAGACCTCCACTCCGTCGCCGCGTCCTCGAAGCCTTCTCCTTACCTCCCCGTCTGCGTCGTCGCAACCAGGGCTTCAGAAGGACGCGAGCTGGAGGTCATAGGACAGGCGCAGTCCGGCAATGTGGCAGGGGGGGAAGTGGAAGGCGCTCGCGTGGCGGCATGGTGTGACAGGACGGGGAGACCGCTTGCACCCGGAACAGAACCGTCAGTGCTCAGGGGGGAGCAAGAAGTGGGTAGTAGTGGGGTTGGGAGGGAGGGGAGGGGTGGGCCCGCGGGGGTGGCTTTTTTTTGCGCGGAATGTTTTGTCATCGGCATGGCGCTGCGTGCCGAGTTTCGGCGCGATGCGGTTGCCCATCTTCCGTCTGCTCGTCCATCCGTCCTTTGCGCTCTGTGTTTGCGCAGGGGTTTGAGCCCGCTGCAAGAATGGAAGCGTCGGAAGCAAAAAAATGATTTCGAGTTATTGCTGCAACCTGCCTTCGCTTTCCAGCGTTACCGGGGTGCAGGGGGTGTGTTTTGAGTTATTTGGTTGCTTGCTTTAAATCCGCGCTCCGTCTCTTTGATGAAACAAATATTGTCCCGTTACAGCAACACGATCCAACCCATCGGCGATTCGCCGCAAAGGCCGGCGCCAAGGCTGTTACCCCCGGCCGTTTGTGACAGGGACTGTCTTAGCTGTAGGCCACCCCCTCCCTCCCCTCGTTTCTCTGGCCTCTTGCTGGACTCATGTTCACGTTCCACTACCCCTTCCCCTCCCTCCCTCCCTCCCTCCCTCCCTCCCTCCCTCCCTCCCTCCCTCCCTCCCCCCCCCCCTGTGCGACTGGCGACAGGTGCTAACGCATGTGCGAGAGGCGCAGCGGATGCATCGCCGCCGCTACGATCTCAGGGAAATCCGCCCTGGCCGTTTCGAGCAGGTGATACATAATCCTGTCGCGTCTGTTGCCCTGCCGCTTTTTTTTTTTTTTTTTTCGTTTGTGCGCGCTCACTGCAGTCACCACCTTCTGTTTTTCAGGGCACGGAGTGTAGTTGTAGGACACGTATGACGGCACGGGGGGTTGGCAGCTTGAACGCGATGAAGCTTTGGAGAGGCCGATTTCTTTTTTTTTTGTCGCCGTGATGGTTTTTACTCCCCCCCCCCCCCCCAAGATATTGTATCTGTCGTGTGTACGATCAGGCGTCTTCCCGTTACGAGTTTGCAATTGTGGGTGCACTGGTCGATACTATTTTTTTTTGACAACGAGACAGTGTGGAGATTCACCCGTCTATCTACATATGCAGGCCCCAAAAAGCTGATGAACAACCTTTTGTGCCGCAGCCTCCGCCTTCGCTGCCCCTAGCTTGAGTGTATGGTGTTGACATCATGGTGGCATACTCCAGGCCTTGACAAACCCCGCGCCGAGTGCACTATCATCACTGAAGAAACTGCATCGGCATGCCCGTGTGCACCGCCCGTATGAGCTGTGTCTCGTCCGTCAAGCCTTCTTCGCCTCTGCTGATAATCGATTACTCAACACGCACGAGCAGGGTTTCGCTGACAATGGTACTGCTCGAGGAGAAAATGCAGCACAAAGGATAAAGATGGTATTACGGGGGTCCATACTTAATAGGACCTATGGTATACATAAATACCTATATATTTACCTATTTTTACTAACAAAATTTGGTCCCGTTAACTATGGACCCCCGTAATAGTCGGGTTACCTGGTGTGAGATGTTGGTGCACAGTAGGGCCTCCAGAATGTCGTTGCCACAGCCATATACGTAGCCGTAACGATATACTTCGTCTGTCGATTTTCCTTCATTTTCTGCCCTGACGTTATGCTATGTAGTACATATGCTGCTGTACATCGTCTCGTACAACAACCACAGCTACGGTAATAGCCATATTCGTAACGTTGGCCCGCATGTACTATTTTCCTCGTCCATCAAGCCTTCTCCGATGCTCCTGACAACAGTTGTCTTTATTTGTATAGATATGTCCCTGTACAGTATCTCTATTATACCGCAGTCAATAACCATTGCCACAGCAATAGCCGATGTGTCCGCTGCTCTGTACGCATCATCCGTAAAGCCTTCAAAATTCGTCTGCTGACAGAGTTGTGTCTCCTGTTATCTCGGACGTTGCTCTACACCGCCTCCATACTATCGTAGCCGCACCAGGTGGCCCAGCTTTAAGAAAAATGATTTTCTCTTGATCGGCATTTTCGCAACCATTTTTAGTCATAACAGCCAAAACAGCCGTACTCCCTTAGAGGCTTCACTGCATTGCAAACCCAAAGCAAGAAGTATATATATTAATGTTAATAGCTATATTCGTGATTTTTTTGTACTTTTTCGAACGTATCTCTTCCTACGAGCGCTTTTGGGCAATAAATATACCTGGTATAAGTATATATATATATATATATATTATATATGTCCGTTTTCCCTCCCTCCGAACAGCGGCCGACCACAACACGCTCACCTTCCACCTCCCAATAATCCCACAATCCCACACCTCCCAGTCCCACGGTCCCACATAGCCCGTCGTGACGCTCTGCTCTTGGATGACCTGTCTAACAAAAATCATGCAGCTGATTGTTTGTGGTCGCGTGAGCATGCGCTCGGATGCCCGAAAAACCCGCTCACCCCCGGTACCGACGGCAGGGCAGATGTTGTTTTAGAGCGTTTTATTCAAAGTTACATGGTATTAGGGGGGTCCATAGTTAACAGGACCTATGGTGTACATAAAAAACTATATATTTGCCCATTTTTACTAACAAAATTTGGTCCCGTTAACTATGGACCCCTGTAATAGTGATATTTTGCCACCCCGGTGCCTTGATGTCATCGAGACATCAAATCCCGTCTCCCGCACCCCACAACCGGCGTCCCCGGTGGCTTGGTAGGTGGCCCGCGTGCCTATCAAACATCAATTTCGTGGGTTCGAGTCTCACCGAGTGCGAGCGCGTTCGTAGGGACTTTTGTCTTGCATAAAAATTGGTTAGCGGAAAGCGCGAGAGCGTGACTTAGCTACATCCGATAAAAAAACGACGAGCAGTGGGAATGCTGAACCCTATGCGCGACAAAATAATAAAGGCACGTACGGGGGGGAAAAGGGACGACACCTGTGACCACGGCTTGCCCGGAAGATCGCTGAGGGTAAAACCTCGTACGAGTTAGGCTGAAAAGTAAAAAGTGATGATTAAAATAATTTAAAAAAAATGGTAAATGGTATTTTGCCACACCGGTTCCTTAATGTCATCGAGACAAAAAAATTCCCGTCTCCCGCACCCCACATCGCCACAACCCACATGCCGCCGTCGCGCTTATATTCTGCCTGCCCTATAGTGCTGTTTGCCACACCGGTGTCGCCGTATCACAAACCACATGGCAACAATTCCCATCTCCTACACCCCAACAATCCCACATGCGGCTGGTCACCTTTTTTTTTTCTCTGCCTGGCAGGAGGACCTATGGGGAAATGCAGACGAGGGGCGCGAGTCTCCTCGGTTCACGCTGCTCATCTTGGACGTCGAGGAGCAGAGAGGGGAGGGGGGCGGGCAGCAGGGGGCGGTTGCTGTGCCTTGCGCGGTGGTGATCATCCCCCGAGGCAGAGACCGAGACTTCACGTTTTCGAGCCGCGAGGGGCTGGAGCAGGTGACACCGGTGACTCTGTGTACGCGTCTGAGGAGTGTCTACGTCGCATCATCTATCTGTCTGTCTGTCTGTGTGTTGGTAGCTGTCGACCAAAACGAAGGGGGGTTGTCGTCGTTCACCTGGCGAGTTTTGTTCGAGTGATCGTGATGCGTCTTCATTCATGGTGGAGGACAGACTCCGATTCGTTTGTTTTTGTTGTTGTTGCCTCTCCCCTTCCCGAGACCTCTATTGCGACTGCAGTAGTAGCGGTGTTCCGTCTCGAGCGTCTCGAAAGGGGTGTGTGGCCAATGGTGAAATCGCTATACAAGGAAAGCAACAAATGAGTAGGCCGCCCCCATGCATGACGTGAGTACAAATGAATAGATGGTGGGCGCAGGCGGCGAAACAGGAAGGAAGATGGCAAAAAGTTTCTATGTAATAGATGGAAAACACGAAATGAGCGAAGGTCTCTGTCAGGATTAGGAACGGTGCCCCGTCTCGAAGGGGATGCATGATCAATGGTCGAATGAATTGGGTAAGCAACAAATGAGTATGCCCCCCCTCCCCCGATCACGCAGTGGGTATATGGCAAGGCACCCACGAGGCAGTTACATAGTAAACCCATTGCTGTCTCTGGAAGTGGCCGCACCAGAAATTAAATTAATTAATTGTTGCTGTCATCCATATGCAAGAAAAAACGCCTCTAAAGCGGTTCTTAGTAGGATGCAGCTCACCCTTCATGCGACTCGTCCAACACCTCACGGCGCTTCGCGCTTGGTGCAGGCAACGTCTGCCTGGTCGGTGAAAACCCGACGCGCTCCGTCCCAGCATTGTAGGGATGCGAGGGTCTATGGTCATACGACTACGGCCATGCATGATAGTGAGAACACCCCCCCCACACCCGCTGGTGACTTTTCCTATAAGTAATCACTCACATATTCTATTGTAGCCAGAAGGCGCCCGGCGACGATGACATGCCATCTGTGGTCCCTTCGGTTCCTCAAACAGTATCCAGCCTTGAAAGCGAGTTGCTATTAGTACGGCAGCCTAAAATAATGGGCACGCCTTATAGGGGATATGCCTTAATTTTGAGGCTCTGGGTGGAAGACGCCGGAGGTCCCAATAGAACAACTGAAGCAATTGGAGATCTTCGCCGTCCGACCTAAAATCTCCGAAAACATGTATATTTTTACATGAGCAGTGCCCTCTGTATTCCGCCACACAAATTTGACGACAGCTTACGAATACTGACCGGCGCGAGTGAGTTCCTAGCGAGAAACCTACGAGACCTTTTTTTTTTCAACGTTATCTGAACCCCGAAACGTAACCCGAGCTCTCCAAGGCCCTAGTCTCGTCCGTTTCGTGTGGCATCCCCTTTATATCCCCTATACCGTCTACCGCTTGTATCCTCGTACCACCCCCCTGCGTGTGAAAACGTTTCCAGGTTGCCCGAAGCGCGAGCGCTCGACGTTTGATCGCTGTCCGCCTTAATCGTGGGCACACCTTCTCCAGCGGGGTGGAGGGGGTCAAGACGGAGATATCCCCCGTTGTCTCGGAGTTCGCCCCCGACGCTTCGGCTGCAGACACGGGTGGGCCCGGCATCCCCATCATGGCCGTGAGTTTTCCAGCACCGCTGTACGTTTTTTTTTTTTTTTTTCCCTTTTTTTTTCCGGCGGGAGGAGGGGGGGGGAGATCATGGCTTCTGAGGATTTCCACCATGTCTTCTTTTGGTTGCTGTTTGCGGAGGGCAGGGGACGGGGGGGGGGCTCGGGCAAGTTCGCCTTTCTACTCGAGTTGCACGTGCGTGGTGATTCGCCGGAGCTAAGCCGCAAATGTCTAAACACCGGTCGTGTGTTGTGCTATTGTATTGTCTGATCGCAAGTTTCTGGAGAGGCAAAAGAAGGGTGGGCGGGGGGGGGGGGGGAGGGGGGAGCTGACCTATAATGCAAGCGCATGCTTCGCCAAAGACGAGCCTTTATGTGGAAGACCTACCATAGTAAATAGGACCAAATATGGTTAGTAAAAATAGGTAAATATGTAGGTTTTTGTGTGTACCGTAGGTCCTATTTACTATGGTCCCCCGTAATATGAATGGTGTATTGTCTATTAAACACCGTGCCTCGTACTGTTAATATTCTCTGTCAGCCTATCCACACGCTTCTGACGTTGAACCGTGTGTGTCTTTTTTTGGGGGGTGTTGGTGCTTTCTTTTTTTTTTTTTCCGCGCGTCCCCAGGTAAGCGACGAACTGGGCGTGGAGGGGAAGGTAGTGGCGGAGGGGCGGCTGGAATGCAGCGGCGACTTCGTGGTCGAGGTAGGTGGAAGCATCCCTACGTCACCGTGGCTGGTTGGTTGGGTTGGGTTGAGTTGAGTTGAGTTGGCATGGCTTGGGTTGGCTTGGGTTGGCTTGGCTTGGGATAGGATTGGGTTAGTTCGGGTTGGGTTGAGTTGGGTTGGGTTCAAATCTACCTGGCTCTTTTCCATTCCATCCGGTTGGGTTCGGGTTTAGTTCGGTTCCATTCCGTCCAGTCCGGTTCGGTTCGGTTCGGTTCGGTTCGGTTCGGTTCGGTTCGGTTCGGTTCGGTTCGGTTCGACGCATGATCGCGTGGGCGAATGAGAAGCCAATCGAGGAACGAATGTTGGTGAAATAAATACATGGTCCAATGGGTGAGTGAAGGAACGAATATTGAAGAGAGAATGAAACGAATGGTTGGATACATTACTGAATGGACGAATGAAGGAATTGACGAAATACTTGACAATGATTGACTTCTGAATGCCATCAGGAAGAGGAGGAGGACGACGATGACGACGAGGGTCGACCCGCCGGGGTGTACAGGCGCCTGATTTTCCTCGCGAACGAAGGCGTGGTGCAGACGGAGGTGAGGAGACGCAACGGCAAAATAGAACTCCACGCCAAATGCCACCGTGACCAATCAAGCGGTCCTCATAGTGAGGGTCAGTTGCGCGGCGTTTTGAATGGGGGGGGAGGGGTAGAGGCAAGCAAGAGCCAGGGTAGGGGCATCAAACGAGGCGTTCTTGGGGAGGGAGGAGAGAGGGCTACGCGAGCAGTCTGGGATATGTGTCTGGTCTTTTGAGTTTCGGACAACCAAACTATCCCTTCCACACGCTGCAGGTTGTCGAATCGTTTTTTATTCGAGTGTGTTCGTGTCTATGTGTTTAGTTGGTTTTTATCCTGCTGTGTTGTTTTACGTTCTGTGTGGTTTTTTGTGCGTTTAGGTGTCTGTGTTTGTAAGCGTGTCCTCTGTGCGTGTGCACTACTGTGTTTGTTTGCCGTCTGCTCCGGTCGGCGCGTCCTCGTCTCTGCTCGCATTGTCCTGGAGACAGGTGCGCATGCTGGGTGAAGACGAGGACGACGGGACACGAAAGGCTTCTTCCAAGAGGGGGGCGGGAGGAGGAGGAGGAGGCGGAGGGGGGAAGAAAGGGAAAGGCAAGGGCAAAGGAGGTAAAGGCAAGAAATCGTCCTCCGCGGCTTCGTCTGCCGCGGCCACTCAGGGAGCGCTACAAGGGGCGGCGGCCGGGGCAGGGGGTGGCGATGGCACGGGGGGGGCTAGGGTTGACTTCGGCCATCTTTGCTTCGAGTATCACAGGTGAGCGATAGCCGTTTCACCGTACTCTTGTCCTCTGACGGGTGCTGCAAATAGAGGTACGGGTATCACTTTCGTATCTCACGATAACCCATGGCATTGCTCGTCGGGCCATCAGCGTACCATTTTTCTCAGGGTCAGTGTTTGGGCGAGAGGCATGTCGTTTTTTTTTGTTAACCGTTTCAGGGCAAACTGCAGTCAGTCTCGTCTTGGGGACAAACCACCTAAGCTCTAAGAGATTTGTCCCCATACAGGGACTGACTGCAGTTTGCCCTGAAACGCTTATTCAAGTGAGGAGCCCCCCACCGCAGTATTCGTCCTCCTCTGTACGTTCGACACCCCGTGCTGTGCGGTTGTGGCGGTGGTGTATTCATAGTACCCAGCCGAACCGTCCGGTTTGTGTCTCATTCTGAAGGCTGGAGAAAACTGTGGGTTGGGGACGGAGGGGGTTGGGGACGAACTCAACCAGGCCGCGAGTGCCAGGGCCCGGTCCGGTCCGGCCCGGTGCGATGCGATGCGGTGCAGTGCAGCGCGGTGCGTTGCGTGCGTGTGCGGCTCTCGAACGTAACCTATCCTGACCTGAGCGTAAGGTCACAGATGTAAAGAGACAGGCCGCTCCCTTCCCAACCGGCAAGAAACACGTATCGTATCGTATATATGTATACTAAGCGTGCCTGGTACAAACCTTGTAGCAAAAAAAAATGGTTGCTGGTTGCTCAACTCGCGCGCACATCAAGCACAAAACGCAGCAGTATCATAGTCAGCCAACAAAAAGAGAAGAGGGACGGATTATATGCCCCCGACACCCCCCGCCCTTTACACTTCCCCCCCCGCCTTAGGTGCATGGTCGCCGGCGCGGCTTTGGCCGACCTTCGCGCCATCAACGCCCAAAAAGGCGGAGGTGGGGGCGGCGGAGGCGGCCGCGCCCCGACCGCTCTAGTGATCGGTCTGGGCGGCGGCGCCCTCCCGATGGCCCTGCGCAGGATGTACCCCGGCGTGAAGGTAGTGGCTGTCGAGCTGGACCCCGAAATCGCGGGCGTCGCCAAGAAGCACTTTGGGCTGAGGGAATCGGATGGTCTCAAGGTGCGTCGCTGGGCTTGAAACGGGGGGCTTGGAGAAGGGCGTGGGTGGAAGTGGGAGTGAGGGTGCAGGTGTTACATGCAGGCTGTCCGTCCTGAATGTCGAAGTGTTAGGATAGTGGGTTGTTGAAGGGGGGGATGTCCTTGTAAAGTTTCCTTTTTATTTTCCTTGCTTTATTTTTCAGTTAAATCGTTGTCTTCGGTCGTTATCACTACAGTTATCCTGACAATATGTGTTCTTTCCCTTCTCCTTGTCCTTATGCCTGTCCTTAGTATTTCCCTTATGTTATCCTCACTCTCTGTTTCCACTTCTTATTCAGTATCCCTGTCGTTTTCCGTACCCTTACCCTTGCCCCATCCCTTACCCTCACCCGTGCCCTTGCCTGTATCCGTACTTTTACCCTTACCCTTACCCTTGCCCTTAACCATAGCCTTACCCTTACCCGTACCCTTGCCACTGCCCGTACCCTTACCGTTACCCTTACCCTTACCCTTACCCTTGACCTTAACCCCACCCTTACCCTTACCCATACCCGTGCCCTCACCGTTACCCATACCCTTACCCTCACCCTTACCCCTACCTCTACCTTGCCCTTGCCCCGACCCTTACCTGATTCTTCCCCTTCCCCTTCCCCTTACCCTTACCCTTAACCATACCCTTACCCTTACCCTCACCCCATCCCTACCAAGGTCGTCGTGGAGGACGGTCTCGCCTTCGTCAACGCTGCCGCTGCTGCTGCTGCTGCTGCCGCTGCCGCTGCCGCTGCCGCCGCCACACCACAAAACACTGTCGACTCCAAAGCAACAACCTCACCAACACCGACATCGCAACCAGCGCCACCCCAATCTACAACAGCGACGGCGGCTGGAGGCAATGGAAACGCTACCGCGGTACCGCCGCCACCCCCCGAAGTTTTTCTCACGCGGCGGAGACAGGGTGGGGTGAGGCTTTCGGGCCCCCGTACTCGGTGATATTCGTGGACGTGGACAGCAAGGACACCTCGGTAGGGATGAGCTGCCCCCCGGCCGCTTTTCTCGAACCCGCCTTCCTGGCCAGCTTGAAGACCCTTCTTCACGGTGGTGGCAGCGGCAGCAGTGGTGGTGATGGTGGTAGGAAGGATGCAGCGAGAGGAGGAAGCGGTGGTGGAGGAGGGGGAGGGGGCGGGGGGGGGGGGGCTGGCGTGTTGGCGATCAACGTGGCGGCGCGGTCTGAGATGATGTTTCGCGGCGCCGTGGACGCCATACGCGGAGCCTTTGTCGGAGGAGAGGTACGTACGAACAGCGTTTTTGCCTTGTGCCGATTCTCATCGAAACCATCATTTTTTTTATCTACGTCTTAGTAAACCTTGCCCTCAGATTGTTCCACATATTCGGGGTTGTCGAAATACCACCCCCCTCCACCCCCCTCTCCGCTACAGCAGTACGTGCCCTTGTTTTCTTGTCGCGCAGTTCTGGTCCCTTTTGTCATCATCGCCTCAGGTCGAACTGGCCCCCACTTGCGCCAGAATAGACCGAACAGACGTTTTCCGTTCTCGGCAGGCAGGCAGGCAGGCAGGCAGGCAGGTAGGCAGAAGAGCCCACACAGACGTTACACTCCCCCATTCGCATCGACATGCATATTTTCAGTACGAGTAGGCAATACACGCGTGCGGGGAGTGCATGTGTATGTCCCCTCCCTCTCCTCCCTCCCCCAGATGATGCATGCTAGGACAGAGGTGCACGTTCGTTTTTTTTTTAGGCTCCTGACTTGAGGTCTACACCCCCCACCCCAAACCTGACCTTACTGACCGCGAAGGTGCAACCCAATGAACAATGCCGTGACCTATGTAGGTATATCTCGAAAAATGCCATGGTCTAATGTAAAACCCAACATGACGTTCCAGCGACATTGGGTGTAGTTCCTCGGTTGCAATGGTTGAGGAGCCCCCCCCCCCCGTCACTCACAAATAATTTTGGCCTAAAAAAAGGTACGAGTACCCCTATATCGTACCTGGTACGTGGCAAGCGTCCACCAATCATCATCGCCTAGCAGCTTCTCTTCCGGGGGGTAGTGGGTACTCGCCGTCGACCCCGTCGTATCGCTGGAACGATCTCACCGTCGCGTGCGGGGTCCGTCCGTTTCAGGTGCACAAACTGCGGGCAGGCGAAGACGATGTGAACTCGGTGCTGCTGGCGATGCCTCGACCGAGGGGACGCGCGCGATCGGGACCCCTGGTCACCGTGGCGGAACACGCGCTTGCCTCCGCGACGGTGTCCCGAAAGTGAGTGTTCCTTAGTTTCGAGGGAACATTCAGCCTGTAGTACTCAAGAGCCGAAGATAGTTAGTAAAAACATTGGGAGCTTTTTTCGATGCCGGAAGTTTTTTTCGGGGGGTGTCTCAACCTCGAATTCCCGTTATCACCCTCCACACCCTTGCGGTGAAAGGGTTTCTGAAATGTGGGAAGGCTTTTTTTCGAGTGTGTTATCCTCCACCGCCGCCACCACGACCCCCCCCCCCCCCCCCCCCCCCCCCCCCCCCCGGTTTCGGGGAAAGGATTTCGAAAACACCGAAAGGCTTTTTCGGAGCGTCTCATCTTTCACCTTCGTTCAACAGGTAGCCCCCCCCCCCCCCCCCCCCCCCACCCTTACGATGAGAGGGCTTCGAAAACGCGAGCTGGCTTTTTTTTCCGGGTTGTCTCACCCCCCCCGCGCGCGCCACCACGTACCCCCCCCCCCCCCCCCCCCCCCCCCCCGTTTCTCTTCCCGTTGCTTAAGGGCCGTGGCGAGCATCGTCGAGGTCTGCGAGAGAGCTGAGTTGATAGATGTGGCCCAGTCGGGCAAGGCATCTGCAGGGGTGCAGGCCAAGCAGGGCTTCAAGAGCGGGAAGCGAAGGACAGGCTGATGAACTCCTTCGCCGTTACAGCTGCAACGACACACCGCTCGAAACGACGTTTCGGGGGGAAGCAACTTAGCAATAGACTTGGTTCATTTTGGCAGCAAGTGCAGGAGCAGTTGTAGCGGGGCTGACTAGCAAGCAGTCAAAAAAAAGCTGTTCTTCTGCTTGTTTGTGTTGTTTCGCCGGTATGTCCTGTTTTGTGGGGGCTGCTTTATAGTCCTTGGTCCATTTGCGACAAAACGGTTGATGCATACCTGATATTTGACTTTAATAATCTGCCTTTTGGATACGATAGATAAAATGGCGGCACAGCACCGAGAGAATAGTGGAAGCGCAAAGTTCCGTAAGGGGAGAGGAATCGCGGAGACGTGATCTCTACCCACGGCCCTAATTTAGCACGTCTCGAATTGTTGGCCTTGAAACAGGGAGTCTTTCTGTTAGCAGGCGGCGTAGTGTGCGCATGGCATTCGTATGCACCGCACACTGTTTTCGAAAGGGTGGGCTGCAGGCATACAGGTGTTTATGCCTCGGTTCACAACTTAACTACGTGCCAGGTACTCTCTTCTACTCCCGATACATAATGACGCCATCAGCCACCAGTGACACGAAGATAAGTGTGCTGGCACCGTGACTTATAGAGCTCTGTTTCGCAGAACTGGCCAACACATATTCGGGCTGCACGAATTATTGAGCTAAACCGCAAACCGCAACTCTTCCTGGTTGTGCACAGGTCGCCGCTCCCCCTCCCCCTGCATAATATGAGGGTAAAAACGTCCTTGTGGAGACATGGGATAATGTAGCCCACCATAAGGTGCGCCGAATTGAGAGGTTGTGGACACATGGTGGGCTTTGCTACATTGTTTGCTGTCTCCACAAGGGTTTTTTTTTTCACGCCCACGTTGTGCAAGGGGGGGGTTCCCGGCCACCTGTGCGTCTACGCTTCGTTTGCAAGCGAGGGTGCGCCGAATGTCCCCATTGATAACATAAATGGCGCCGGATATTATTCCCAGTCTACGAAAAAGTGGCTGTATTTTCAAAGCGTATTGCAGGACACTGCTGCCGTGATTATCACGAGTGTACACGTTCGAGCAAGTAAGCGACGCGTTCAAGCTCCAAACACGAGCAAGTAAGCGACGCGTTCAAGCTAGCGGAAACACTGGAAGCAGCAGCCACCCTCAAGGCACCTACAGCTTTACGTGATCGGCGGCCCACACACGTACAATCCGTTTGATGTCCTTGGAAACGCCACCCGCTGACGACTTGACGACTTCACTGGGGTAACAGCACAATCAATCCTACAGTATCACAGTAATGGTCCTTGTGTAGTGCGGGTTGAGCAGTTCCGGCTGCCCGCTATAGTGCGCGTGAAATCGCTTGGCACATATGAGATTAACCAGACAGTGTAACAGTGTGCGGGGTAATTAGTGCCGGTTGCCGCTATAGTTCCGATGTGGTTGGCTGGCGCATGCCATACCGGCATTATGGGGGGGGGGGGGGCATTACCACCGTACTTTTTAACAGCTACCGGGTACCTATCAAAAGTGCCTGCTACGATGAGCGGGGTGTACAGCACTTTTTGTACGAAAATATTTGTGACTGACGGAGATCCTCAACGACCGTGAAATTGCCCAACAACGCTGGGAAACAAGTAATGTTTTGCTCTATTTCTCGATATATACATGGATACATCTAGGCCATTGCGTTGTTGGTTGGAGTGCCCGTTTTTGTCGTATCGTAAGATCAGGCAGGGTATGATTGGTGGGAGCCATAGAGCTCTCCAAGTCAGGAGGAAATATGAGGTGTTCCCCTGTCATCGTGGCATGCACTCCCGTGGCTTTTTGGCGTGTGTATGGCACGTGAGGTTGTACATGCCGTACGACATGCGTACCCAAAACGATCACAGCTGCTACGAAAGAGTCGGTAAAACATCGAACATACAACAAACGTGCAGAGTTTGACTCGCTTGGGAACGCCACCCACCGACGACATGAAACGTGCATCGGGGCAAATTAACACAACTATAGCCAACATTTTACGCATTGCTTACCTAGCAAAGCCCGCGAGGTAGCCTATTTACAGACGACACTGTAGTAGTAGATACTGTAGATAGTCCGATCCCTTTCGCTGGTTGTTGCGCCTCCCGTTTTTTGGGTTGTACATACACTGTAGTATGTATACCTGGTAGTATATATACGCTTCAAAATTTCAACGGCTGGTGAGCCTTTCGTTTTTTTCAAGTTTCAGCTGCACGAAACGTCATCGGATTTTACCTTGCGTCACCGCACGTCCAAATGCCTCTGCAGGGAAACCTTGTACTACTGTATTTACACCGTTTTGGCGTGGACACGTGGGGCTCCACATAACAGCACGCGTACCCAGAGCGCCAAATACTATGACGGGGGTACATAGTTAATAGGACCAATGGTATACATAAAAACCTATGTATTTACCTATTTTTACTAACAAAATTTGGTCCCGTTAACTATGGACCCCCGTAAAAATAGAGTAGTCAGCAAAACCACGGGCCAACAAATAGCATATTTCGACAGAAGTGGCGGGTACAATCTCGTTCGAAAAAGACATTAATAAACGTCACTACTCACAAAAGGGATATCGTATGTCATGCTGATTGGTGTGCCTGGTATGCCCAAAAGTACCCGCTGCGCCACCATCAAATTCGTCGTGTCCTCGCGTTTGTCCGGTTGTTGCTTTAGTTGCGTTAAATGTGACATGCGTACTTTAGAATACTCGTAGTAGCGGTGAGTTTCGTGAACACGGCGCTGTCACCACCCGATCGATCACCGTCCGTCCATACCCCAACGTCCTTGTACATGGCGTTTCGACTGACGACCAGGTCGACAAACCGAAGAGCAACACAATACTACAGTACGTACGACTTCGTAACAACAAACCATGCGTTCTGGCGATGGGTGATTTATTCGTGTGATTATGAATATGAGCAGCCAGGACGAAACGCACTACCTGGTATGTACTTTAGCGCGGTAGTGATTGCGCGGCACCAGTTGTTCTTGTACGCACACACCGCTTGGCAATTCTAGCCGTTTCGGTACACCCTGCCTTACGCAATGGTGCTCCATTGTTCGACAATAATAGTGTCAAGACATTCGCAACTGCTGCAAAACAAAAGATCCATATCCAACTCGGATTGCAAGATTCGACGCGCGTCGACTAGTAAGGAAGAACATATTTCTTGTTGTGATAGAGGGTAGGGTGGACACCTTAGTAGGGGGGGGGGGGGGGGGGGGGGGGGGGGGGGGGGGGGGGGGGGGGGGGGGGGGGGGGGGGGGGGGGGGGGGGGGGGGGGGGGGGGGGGGGTGGGGGGGGGGGGGGGGGGGGGGGGGGGGGGGGGGGGGGGGGGGGGGGGGGGGGGGGGGGGGGGGTACTCATTTGTTGCTTGCCTTAGTCATTTGACCATTGATCACGCATCCCTTTCGAGACGGAGCACCGTTCCTACTCCTAATAGAGACACCTCCAACAATTGGGCGCTCATAACGTTGTTTCCATATATTACATAGAAACTTTTTGCTAATCTTATCCCCTTCCTGTTTGGCCTCCTGTGGCCACCATCTATCTCCTAGGATAGCGATCTTTTTCTCGCTGCTATTCATTGTATCAAACTCCTCCATGTCACATTCGTCTATTTTCCTCATCTCCTCTTCTAACACATCCCGTTCCTCCTTGTATATTTCACATTCTCCTACTATGTGAATTCTACTCTCTATTGCTTTGCCACACGGGCACATCTGTGCGTCTACTTCCTCCCTTCCCGGCTACTGGTGTACCTCTTTCTTCAATCTGGCAGGTCCAGGTCCCCTACACGAAAGCGCAGTTTCAGCGTTTTCGCGAAGCCCATTGGGCCATGCAGATACGTTTTCATTCCTATTCCTTCCCTCAATCCCCCGTATATCTCTTAAGTGTTTTTCCGATTCCACCTTGTTTCTTAGCGCTAGCCTTTCCCTTCTTTCTATCATTTCTTCTAGTTCTGCCTTGCACCTCCCAAACTTCCCGGCGGACATCATCTCTACTTGGTTTCCCCCTAGATCCTTCCATACTTTCTCAACTACGCCATCCCACCTTATTCCAGCTCGTCCTTTTGATACTTTCTCCCATACAGTAGGCGGGGGGGGGGGGGGGGGTCGTGTACTCGATAGGAGGGGCGTATTCGATATCATGCATGGCCGTAGTCATTTGACCATAGACCCTCGCATCCCTACAATGCCGGGACGGAGCATGCCGGGTTTTCACCGATCAGGCAGACATTGCTTGCATCAAGCGCGAAGCGCCGTGAGGTGTCCGGCGAGTCGCATGAAGGGTGAGCTGCATCCTACTAAGAACCGCTTGTGAGGCGGACTTGCATATGGATGACAGTTTCAATGAGTTAATTTGACTTCCGGTGTAGCCACTTCCAGAGACAGCAATGGAAGTACTGCGTAACTGCCTCTTGGGTGCCTTACCATAAAACACTACGTGATACGATCATCCCCCTTGTTCGGAGTAAAGATTCTTCACCTCGCACAAATGATTTAACTCGACCACCGGCTGTGACCGACCGCCAAAAAAAAAAAGAAAATAAAGCGTTGTCCTGGTTGTCTAGCTCATGTAGTGAGCGGCATGTTTTACAGCAGTGTCGTTGCCAACCGACGACAACCCATCTTATGCCTGGTATATAACAGGGGGGGGGTAGAGGGAGAAATGCCTGCTGTGTGACCTCGGGTCAGAGATACAAAAGGGAGGGAGCCGGAAAATAATTAGGGCGAAGAAAATGACTTGTTACCAAAAGGGGAGTCGGGTTCTATTAATACGAGAGGGGGAGGTGGCACTTTTCGGCCGAAACACAGTTCTGACTGATGATGGGGCTTCTCGCCTGCTGAACCACTCGTACTCGATACCTGGCATCGTTTTGGTTTTGACGTAAGAAGTCGATACAGAGACCTAGGCCCTGGGATATCGCCCATCGGCTTAAGGGACATCGCCCCTCGGATTGAATGCGTGCTCTTTGTCTTTCATCCGTTTTCGGGTGCAAATCGTGATATTTTCGAAGCCCTCCAAGCGACAAGCTGATAAGCCTCAGGAAATAGCAGGTGCACCGCTGCAGTAGCGTGCGTCGGGATGGGGAGAAAAAAAAGAGAGGAAATACTGCCGGAAAAATACCTATCACGGTAATGAATCAGGACCAAATATGCTGAGTAAAAATACAGGAATATGGAGTTTTTTTGGTACCAGGACCAAATATGCTGAGTAAAAATACAGGAATGTATAGTTTTTTTGGCGTATATGTTGGGCCTTGACTACTACGGTCCCGCGTAGTATGACACACACAAGCCGTCGCGGGTGAAAAATTGCCGAGGTACGGCATCAACAGCACAAAAGATAACGCTACAAGATCCAATGCCGCGAAACTGCACCCCCCCCCCCGCTATCACCGGCGCAAGCTGTGCACGCCTCGAAATCAACAGAAACCCAACGCCAACCGTCAGTCCCCGACTTGTTGACTGACTACGTACTGAAACCCCAACCTCGTGGTAGTGCCAACTTGCAACTGCCAACACGAGCAAATACTGAAGGCCTCGAAGCTTCACGTGGAGACCATTGATTCGTTTCTGTCGGGGGGGAGGGAGGGGGGGAGGAGCACCCTGTACCATGTGAACGCCGGAATATCTTGTTCAAATGTTCGCCACATAACGCCCTCCTTTCCACTGAAACCCTCTGAAAAACAAGCTAAAAACAAAATCAACACCAATTCAAACACCCCCTCGCGTACGCTTGTCAGCAAAACTGCAGTTCTACAGCTACAAGAGTAATTATATAAACCAGTTTAGAAGTGCACTCGTGAATCGGGGGAAAACTACTTGGGATGAGATATGGACCACTTTTGCAGCAGCAGCAGCAGCAGCAGCAGCAGCTGCAGCAGCAAGAGGGTCGACGCGAAACGCCAACGCGCAACGCGAACGGTTTCCTCTAGTGCCTAAGAGCACCAGCCAGTCCGAGATGATATTTTGTTGCGACGATCAGGCCGTTTCAGGCGCACTCTCGGGTGTACTGGGGGACGAGGGCGGCGTGAGACAGGACACAAAGTCCTCCATCCTCTTGTTGTTTGTTGTCGTTGTTGTTATTGTTGTTTTTTATATTGTTGTTGGCGCTGTTGACATTTGTCGTAGTTGTCGCCGCATTGTACCCTAAAAATTCGACGGAATTAAACCGATATGCGGAACGTCTACTACGCACCACGGTCCGATGACATGCCATGCTCCTCGAACAAAGCGAGGGCAGTGCTAACGTTGATGCTGCTGCTACTACTGCTGCTGCCGCTGCTGCTGCTGCTTCTGCAGCTTCTGCTCCTTTCGATTCTTCAAGCGGCACCGGTGCTCTCCTGCTTCTGCGCACGATCGAAGCCCTCCAAGCACTCAACCATCTGCCAAATATATGCAGCGGCCAGCCAAACAAACAGTTATAATAAGGCGAAGACGAGGCTGGAGATAGGGACACAACTATTGCAGTCAAGAACAACAAACACACTAAAGACATTTTTTCCCTGCAGTCAAGAGCAACAAACACACAAAACACCTTGTTTTATCCTCAGAATGCAAGCTTGACGACGACTACGACGACAACGACGAGGAGGAGCAGGAGGGGCGGGCGGGCTCATTTGTTGCTTGCCTTAGTAATTTGACCATTGATCACGCATCCCTTTCGAGACCGAACAGGAGGAGGAGGGGGAGTGATAGTCACGACAAAGTAGGCGAGGATTAAATCGCGACTGCTGGGGCATTCAAGAGCCATCCTCGGGTTTTTAGGCCTCGCGTTTCGCAATTTTCCCGCCGCATCCATCCTTCCAGCACACCAGCCAACTTCCACAGACCAACGTGCAACGACAGCGAAGTCGTGATTCAAACCTCGCCTACGTAGTCGTGATTATCAGTTTCCGGGGAAGAGTAGGATGAAAATGAACACAAACACACAAAACACTCTTTTTATTTTACACTTCAAACTTGAATCACGGCCATTTTACGAGGGGAAGGAAGGAGGGGAAAGAAACTTGAAGATAAACAATGAACGACAGCAGCGGGATTTCTTCGTATGCCGTGAGTCACAATCCCTACCCAATGGTAGATTCGAACTCGCGACCCAAAAAAACAACAACAGTAGCAACCAACGAACGCACCAGGCAAGTGCTGCGGATGAAAGGAGCGGAACGAGGGCCCACCCCAAACGCCCGCGCCTTTCACAGAACCACGCGACTCACGACTCGAAGCGCAAAAGCGAACAAACTACCGTTGACCGACTGATCTAAGGATGCAGAACAAAAATAAAAATCGACCAACCGACCAAGAGACCGATCGATCCACTGACTGACCGACCGTACCGGCCAACGAAGACAGAACCAAGGAGAAAAACACAAGAGTTACATTACAGGATGTAGAAATGCTCAGAACGCGCTTACCCTTGGGGGCCACCTGAGTTGGTCCTTCAGGTAGGACTCCTTGAGGTACGTCTGCTGGTCGACGACGTTGATGCCCCTCCATGCCTTCTCGGCCTCTTTCATCTCGCCACGTCCGAACTGAACGGACGTTAAGGCGGCTTGGACCTTCGGAGGAACAAAAAACGAAAACACAGCGGAAAATGAAAAATAGGAATAAATGCACGGCAAAAAAACGTTACCAGGCAAGAGGCAATTCGACTTCTTTAGGGTTCAAGAGGCGAAAAAAAAAAAACTGTCGAAACTAGATGACAATTACAGTTTCGACCACACAAACCAGAGTCCGAGCTGATGGGTAGGGAGGGGTGGGTGTCCGGATTGCAATGTCAGGATCTGCACCGCACGCGCACATCATGACGATACGTGTGCCGCTGCTTATGCACGCTCTTCCGAACACGGGGGACCTATACTAATCAGCACCCACGATTGGACCCAAAAAGCATGCATCCCCTACTAGGACTGGGCACTGCCTGACTCAGTCAATAGCGATTATACTGTCGTCAACATCAATCAGTATACTGGATTCCAGCAGTAATTGTTGTCTCTTCCTCTCTCCACTCTCCTCCCCGAACGCGTTTGGTGGGTTTCTGTACTATAATATGGCGTGTTCCTTGGAGGTACGTAAGATAGAAACTACTGGCGAATATACTGACCGGATCCATCAGTAGAAAAATACTGCCAGTAGACTACTACTGCCAGCACACACTATGCCAGTGCCCAGCCCTATGTATCCCCCCCTGTTTAGACTGCACGTTATGGTACCACTTTGTGGCTGTTTCATCTTGATCTCAGAAACATGGTGCCAAAGAAAGTGGGTGTACACCTCGTATGGACACCAATGTTGGTCCACAAAGTTCCCAAGATGTGAAAATCCAACAAAAAAGGGCCTCATGCCAGTATCTCACCCCTGAGATAGTGGTGAGTACAATACGCCACTGTCTTTTTGGCGCGTCTTTTTGTTCCGCAAATATTTACGATAGTACATGCCCTGGTGCTATATACGAGAACGTTACGTAAAATTTGTGCGTATGACGTATACCTCGCGCTACATATGAGATTGATACGTGAAGTACTTGAAATATGTACGGGTACTGCAGATTTTTACCATACGCACTACTGCTGTACTGTTCCACAGCCTATATACTTTGGGTGACGAAATAAATATCAGGAAGATGAGAGAGCCACGAAGTGGTACGATAACGTGCGGTAATACACACGATATTTGGTTCTCATTACTATGAATAGTCGCATGATACGATCGCACTCGTCGTTTTTAGTTGTTTTGGACGCTGTACTATAATCAAGCCAAAACGGTTAATGTTTGTTTCGGTTCACGGAGGAGTGCACAGCAGCAGTTGCTCCTACAATAGTATGCCACCTGCAAATGCGTTCGTCTGCGGCGCTGTGCTGGCGTTAGGAGGAACTAGCCGTCGGGAGGAATTTGCCGTTGGGATTAACTAGCCGTTGGAAGGAAGTAGCCGTCAGAAAGAAGTGGCCGTTGGAATTAGCCGTTGGGAGGAATTAGCCGCCAGGAAGAAGTGGCCGTTGGGGCTACGTAGTTTTGAGTGCGGAGCGATGCTAGCCCTGGGGTCCTTCTTGCTCATACGAAGTACTTGGTTAAAAATTATCTCAGGATAAACACCGCGAACAAACGAAATGCAAGTTGTACATTTATTTTGGTATGGCTACATAAGTGTACCAGGGTATCTATGAATGTCTTCTCTTTTTCGTCTATGATATAGGTAGAGCAGTACAGCAGCACAGCAAGAAAAATCACACACACGCAAGCGAAGCAGTCAAGTCAGTCAGTCAGTCAGTCAGTCAGTCAGTCAGTCAGCACGCGCGCACCTCGGCCACGCCCTCAAACTTGGACTGGAGCCGCCGGAGACATGCGAGGCTGTCGAAGTCCCTCCCTTCTTGGAAGAGCACGAGCGAGTAGCGGATCCACCACGGCTGGACGTTCCCAGGCTGCACGTTGATTGCCCCTGCAGAGTGGCATTGGAAAGCGCGGGAGACACGTACAGCACATATGGCACGTACATCAAAGTGTTGAGGGGCCCGCCTTAATGTTGTATTTCGTCTGATTCTGCATATTCGCTTTCATCTTCGTATTTTTATTTTGGTCTGTTTTTATTTTTTTTAATTCCATCATTTTTTGTTGATTTTACTACATGCTATTGTTTGTTGTTGCTGTTGTCGTACGGCGAATATGTGCTGTTTCTTTCTATGCGCTGTCTCGGAACGACCTAGTACCTCGTGTGTACGACACACAGCTCCTTCGTGACTTGTTGGCAGGTGGGCAGTGCTAAATAACCATCATCATGACTCCTTTCAGAATGTTTGGGGCCTGTGTTTTACCCACGGACTAGATGATAGCGATGAGATATTGTGGGAGTACAACAACGAACACCGTCAGCAACAACAGCACCAACAACTACAAGAACGACAACAGCAACAACAACATCAACATCAACAGCTACAGCTACACCAACAACATATACAAAAAGCCTTCTCACCCTCGTAGTCAACCAAGGCTTTAGACCATTCCCCTTTCCTCTCGAACGCCTGGGCGCGATTCGCCTGCAAGATGCAGAAGATACCATGGCAGAAAAAGAGGACAGATTCCAGACACGGAAGGGTTAATATATCAATCCGTCAAATCCAACGGGCGTATAAGCGCTCAAATCCAACGGGTCTAAAAGCGGTCCAAATCCAACGGGTCTTTTTTTTTCTTTTTTTAAATCATCACTTTCACTTTCCAGCTTAACTCGTAGGAGGTTTTTCCTCAGCTGTCTTCTTCTCAACAAGCCGTGGTCACAGGTGTCGTCCCTTCCCCCCCCCGGTACGTGTATTTATTTTTTTATCGCGCATAGGGTTGAGCATTCCCACTGCTCGTCGATCTTCATCGAATGTAGCTAACTCACGCTTCGCGCTTTCCGCTTATCAATTTGTATGCAAGAAAAGTCCTTACGAGTATGCACTCGGTGATACTTGAACCCACGAAATTGATCTTAGTAGGCACGCGGACCACCTACCAAGCCACCGGGGACGCCGGCAATCTATAAGCGCTTAAATCCAACGGGTCTTTCGACGCCTTCGAACGGAATATTAAAATATTCCCGTGAATGGCATGACAAGAGAGAAAGATGCTTCGAATAAAATGGTTGATACAGTCAGCTCAAATGGTCGACGAATTCAGCAAACGGGGGGGAAGGGGAGGGCGGTACATAGCGCATCCCGCCTCCGTGGCACCATAGATCCTCAGCGTGAGCGGAACCTACGACGCAGGAACCCCCCCCTCACCCCCCTTCTCCCCCAACTCCTCCCGGGGAGTTGGATCACACACGGTTCGCGGCGATAGACTGAGCCAAACACAGTACGTGTTGACGATTTTTTTCTGTCGATAATTCGCACATGTTTCATCCAGGAGTCGAAATCGAGCATCCGTCGCCAGAACTACCATTCGCGCTTCGAATCATACGGGAGGTAACTTCGTCAAAACATTACAGGGTGGGACGGTAGTCGCGGCGAGGGTTACCGGTACTGTATATTCTACCACGATAGCCACAGCTGTGGGCAAACAGGAGATGGCACTCGCCCCCCTTGACAGACAGCAAATTCGCCGTAAATTTCCGTGACTGGCACCAAAACCATTACCGTAGAATTTAGTTCTCCCTTACCTGGCATGTCTCCCGACATATTAGGCTGTGGGGGGGGGGGGACGGGGGGGAGGGGGTGTACTCATGTCATGCATGGCCGTAGTCGGTATGTATTATTACGGGGGACCATAGTAAATAGGACCTACGGTACACACAAAAACGTATATATTTACCTATTTTCACTAACAATATTTGGTCCTATTTACTATCGCCCCCCGTAATAGCAGAGACCCTCGCACCGCTAGGTACAATAACGGGACGGAGCACGTCGGGTGATCACCGACCGGGCCGACATTGCTTGCACCAAAGCGCGAAGCGCCCTGGCGTGTTCGGCGAGCCGTATGAAGGGTGAACTGCATCCTGCTAAGAAACGCTTTGGAGGCGGATTTTCTTGCATCGGGGGGGGGGGGGGGGGTTCACCAAAGCAATCCCTATATAGCTCGACAAAGTTCTTAACTAACAAAACCTGTGAAAGTTTCTACCGATGCAAAGCAGTTGAGACGATTTGCTTCGGCATGTGCCGCACAACGGGCGAACACAAGAACACACGTACACACACACGACGCCGACTGGGTCTGCTACAGATTCGGACGCCGACCAACCGTTCTACTACGCGCTCTGGCAAGCGAAAAAAGAACGCACCAAGGTGTAGAGATCCTTCTGGTTGTTGAGCTTGGCCGCCTGGTTCAGGTCCGACAGCGCTAGCTCGTCCTCTCCCAAGGCTAGCAGGGTGGTGCCTCTGAGGGTCGCAAAAAAATCGCAAAAAAGTATAAAAACCCCCCCGGCGAAATGCCCCCGCGTGTTATCATATCAGTTCCGCTCTCATGTTCTCTAACCGTCTTTCTCGCTCTCCCTTTCCCCAACGATGAGAGAGAGAGAAAGAGAGAGCGAGAAACAAGCATAGGGAGGTATATATATATGCATAGATGGAAAGTGATTGACAGAGGAAGAGAAGAGAGAGAGAGAGAGAGAGAGAGAGAGAGAGAGAGAGAGGAGAGAGAAGAGTGAACGTGTAAAAGCGCAAGCATGAGTGATACATTCTCAGAGAGCGGCAGCCGGGGTGGAGTGTGAGCGGTCGGGGTTCGGTGGAAAAAAAGGAGGCGCTGCTCTGGTATGGGCCATGGCCGGCGCGTCATCCCAAACGAGGGGCAACAATAAAAGTCGTCCTTCTCTTCATCAAGGATCTACTGTATAAAAAATCCAGAATACCGACCGCGCTCCCGACCCCGCTGTCGAGGTATCGGCGGAAAGGCCTCACCGGTTGAGGAAGATGACCCACTTGTCCGGCATGTTGAGACCGTCGGCCAGCTCCAGCGCCTTGTTGTAGTCAGCCACGGCCCCCTTGAGGTCGCCATCCGCGATAAGCACGTTGGCTCGGTTGCTCCACCCGTACACGTAGCCGGGAGCATACTTGATCATGAAAAAAGCGACCCGATCGGTGTTGCATTTATTTTTTAGCGCAGCAGAGAGAGCGGGAGAAAGAGATAAGAAGAGATAAGAAGAGACAGAGACAGACACAGGGACAGAGAGAGACATAGACAAGGAGAGAGAGACAAACAGAGAGAGCGAGAGAAAGAGAGAGAGAGGGGGGGTGGGGGGGACTCATGTCATGCACGTCCGTTTTCGTATGACCATAGACCCTTGGGGGGGGGGGGGGGGGGGGCGTACTCATTTTTTGCTTGCCTTAGTCATTTGACCATTGACCACGCATCCCTTTCGAGACGAAGCACCGTTCCTACTCCTGATAGCGACATCTCCAACATTTCGGCGCTCATTACGTTGTTTCCATATATTACATACAAACTTTTTTGCTAAACTTCTCCACTTCCTGTTTGGTCGCCTGTGGCCACCATCTATCTCCTAGGATAGCGATCGCTTTCTCGCTGCTATCTAGTGTATCAAAGTCCTCCATGTCACATTCGTCTTTTCCCCTCATCTCCTCTTGTAACACATCCCATTCCTTCTTGAACATCTCGCATTTTCCTACTATGTGAGTTCTACTCACTATTGCTTTGCCACACGGGCACATCTGTTCGTCGACTTCCTCCTCCTCCCGGCTACTGGTTATACCTCTTTTTTCTTTCTGGCAGGTCCAGGTCACCTACACGAAATCGCAGTTTCAGCGTTTTCGCGAAGTCCATTGGGCCGTGTAAATACGTTTTCATTCCTATTCCTTCCCTCAACCCCCCGTATATCTTTAGGTGTTTTTCCGATTCCACCTTGTTTGTTAGCGCTAGCCTTTCCCTTCATTATATCCTTTCCTCTACTTCTGCCTTGTACCTCCCAAGCTTCCCGGCGGACATCATCTTCCCCCTGTATCCTTCCATACTTTCTCAACTACGCCATCCCACCTTATTCCAGCTCGCCCTTTTGTTACTTTCTCCCATACAGCTCTGTCAACTGTGGCTGGCAACTTCTTTTTGGACATATTCCTTACTTTATATTGCCATTTCAACTTTCTCATGTCTCTATTTGTCTTGAGTGGGCGCATTCCCAGTTCTGCTCTTATTACTGTAATACTAGTCGTACTTGAGCATCTTGGGATTTTTTTAGCTGCTGTCATTTGTACTGTTTCCAACTGTTTTACGAGTTTCGTGTTCCTTACCCATACTTCTCCTGCATATTCTAGCTTTGGTACTATCACATTCATCAGGACACATCTCTTAACCCTAGCGTCAAGGTGTGAGTCTGTTAGGATCGTATCCATCTCGTCTACGTGTGCTTTACCCTTTCCTATTACTTTTTCTATATGGGTATCCCAAGAGCAATATTTTGAGATCTCTATGGCCGTCGGGGGGGGGGGGGGTGTACTCAATGTCATGCATGGCCGTAGTCGTATGACCATAGACCCTCGCATCCCTACATGCCTGGACGGAGCGCGTCGGGTTTTCACCGACCAGGCAGACATTGCTTGCACCAAATGCGAAGCGCCGTGAGGTGTTGGGCGAGTCGCACGAAGGGTGAGCTGCATCCTACTAAGAACCGCTTGTGGGGCGGACTTGCATATGGATGACAGCTTCAATGAGTTAGTTTAATTTCCGGTGTGGCCACTTCCAGAGACAGCAATGGGAGTACTATGTAACTGCCTCTTGGGTGCCGTACCTTGAACACTACGTGATACGATCAATTCCCTTGTGCAGAGTAAAGGTTCTTTACCTCGCACAAATGATCTAACGAGACGACCAGCTGTGGGCGACCGCCAAAAAAAAAAACAAAAAAAAGACGGTACCCTGGATGTCTAGCTCACGTAGTGAGCGGCATGTTTTACAGTGTCGTTGCCAACCGACGCCAACCCAACCCATATATAATATATGGGGGGAGGGGGGTGTGGAGCCAACGCACCAAAACACACCGCAGAAGAATACCGCCCGTTTCGCAAAACGGTACCCACGACACTAGCGAGAGACTGCTCGGGAGTTTTCTCGCCCCTCGCTCGTCTCGTGGACGGCGCGAATACCTGCTGCCTCTAGGAAATCGACGAACAAGAGCGCTCCTTCTTCAAAAATGTTTTTTGACACTCCGATAATATCCGCTTGGCGACCACACTTCCAAAACAAAGGCAGGAGGTGGACCGTAGGTCTCTTACAACTTGTACGTGGCAAGTGGAGTGCCCCGGGGATCCATGCCGATACCAAAATCGAACCCCGAAAAGCATACAGTTTATTGTTCAGAATGGACGGATAACTCACCATGACTAGTACATGGACTAATGACAGTAGCAGTAACACCAGAGGCGACGAGAAACATACCTGGTATGCACGCTATGTAACACCAGAGGTACCTTGGTAGCACACATACCTGGTATGTACCAGGTACACCACAGGCGAACCAAGCCTACCGGTGTACACGCAGTGGGTTTTCCCTTTGGGCCAATGGGGTGCACAGGGTGAACGGGCGTTTGCCAATGGTGTTACACCACATGGTAGCCTCGATTTGACGCAGAGAGTGACCTCGCGAACTGCCCCCCCCCCCCCCCCCCCCCCCCCCCCCCCCCCCCCCCCCCGTTACTACTGAAGTAGCTATCCGACTGTAAATTCCAAGCGCTGAATAAATCGCCGAAACGAGGCTGCAGTTCTGAAACGGATAAAGGGTACAGTAGCCTGCTGCTGTAAACGCGACGGTGGTCTTTTCTCTCATTTTTTCATCTGCTTTGCTCGAAAAGTGGTCACCGCTGTCGTACGAGTACAAACGCTGCTTCTTGGCTTTTTTTACCCATCCCATCCATCTGGTATTATTTTCGCACTGCTTTCTCCAACTCCTTCGCTTTCGCAAAGCTCAAACCCGAGGAAACATAGCAGGCATTCCTCCCCCCATCCCCACTACCACGACTCACCTGGTTGTAGAGCTTCTTGGCTTTATCGAACTGCTGGACGCTTCCCGCCGCTTGCGCCTGGACAGCAAAATAAACAATCAATCAAGAACGGAAAACCCGGCGACGGTGTCGACGGTGTATTCGGCGTGGCGGTGGTGGCGATATGGGCATCAAAATAGGGACACGCGGACGAGCATGTCACGCACTCGACCGACGAATTTCTACGGACGAAAATCTACCGACGAACTCACTACCGACAAACTTATGCCGCGGTTGCCTCTTGCTCTCTCCGAGACCGAGCTTTTGAGACCTGATGCTTCCTCGCGATCCTTGTCTCTTGCTGCTGTTACGATTATGCAACTTTGTTTCTAGAAACGAACTCACCAAACAGTGTTATCTCGACAGAATCGTCTGGAATTGCGCCTCGAGATTGGTGAACAGTATGGCAGGTGAGGAACGACTGACGCACTCTGAAAACCGACCCCATCAATCTAAAAGTCGTGCAACCTGCATGCCCAAAACTGGATCTAAAATAAGGCACCGGCAGCTCTTTATAGTACCAGCTCCAGGTCTGCAGGCGTACTGTTAATACTCGTACAGCGTAGGCTTCTCCCGATTTCACCAGTATGGCATCGCATTCGATTTCGGGTCTCTCCTTTATCCGCGATGCATGCAAATGATCTGTCTCATTTATAGCTTGATGCCACGGAATTCGTATCACCTTTCTACTAGTGCACCGTGCCAGAAACGGACCCCGGGGGTGCGCTTGATGTCGCTGTGTAGAAAAACATGATGGATTAATGTCAAAGACGCCACGCACTTTTACCGGCATACAGAAGTGCACAAGTATACAGCAAAGCACACACTTCGAAGCATGAACGAATGACCAAATCGGTAAAACTCACAACTACTGAGGTATACAATACACCACTTAAGATACGTATATGTGCATACATAGTTTTTTTGTTGGTTTAGAGTGATGGAAGAGCGACTACAGTACTGTACCATACCACTACTGTGAACATTCGATTCAAGTCGGACTGAAACATGTGCGATAAATTGTCGGAGGAAAAAACAAGAAGCAAGCAAATAATACAGCCTTGTAGATCTGCAGCGTAGTTACTGTACAAGTACTCTGTACCCTTTTCCTTGCCTTACCTTCTGGAACTGCGCCGCTAGCTCCCCCTCGAGCTTCGCGGTTGCCACCACCGCCACCGGCGTTTCGTCGACCGCGCTCTGAAGAGACGCAGCCGCCGAAGATGATGAAGCCGTCGACGGTAACGATCCCGCCTCCGCTAGCGTCGCTGCAGGTTCGGAGGCAAGCTGGACAACGGCAAGGCAGCACGACGCGTCGCATCATGTCACTTCGTGTCAAGCGAGGTATTGTCCCGTCACATCATGTCATGTCACGTCATGTTAATGCGCGTAACGTCATGTCACATGACGTCATTTTACGCCACGTCACGTCCCGTCACTTCGCGTCACGTCATGTCGCATCAAGCCATTTCATGACACGTCACGCCCCCGTCACTTCATAGAACGTCATGCCACCTCATGTCATTGCATGCTACGTCACTTCCTGTCACTTTATGCCTCATCCTGTCACATCACGTCCTTTCATGACGCGTCACGTCCCGTCACTCATGTCACATCATGTCACATCACGTAATTCCATGACACGTCACGTCTCGTCCCGTTACTTCATGTTACGTCATGTCACATCACGTAATTTCATGTCTAGTCACGTCCCGCCACTTTCTGTCTCGTCATGTCACACCACGTCCTTTCATTACGCGTCACGACCCTTCACTCCACATCACGTCATGTCATGCCCCGTCACTTCGTGTCCCATCACGTCATTTCATGCCACGTCACGTCCCGTCACTTCGTGTCACGTCATGTCACACCAAGTCATGTCATGTCCCGTCACTTCGTGTCCCGTCACTTCCTGTGAGTCACATCACGTCAGTTTTTGCCAAGGCAAGGTCTTATAGCGCCACTTCATATATATATCACGCCATGAAACGTGCACGCGTGTCGTACATCTCCCTGCGCCACAGCAGTGCCGGTCCCCCTATAGTGCCGATATGTGCCAGCCAACAATACCGGCACTAGTATAGCACCAACCGGCACTAATTACTCCGCACGCTGCCACACTGGTTAATCCCATCTGTACCAAGCGAAGTCACCTGCACTATATATACAGGGCAGACGGCACTACTCGAACCTGCACTGAAAAGGGGCCGCTACAGTATTGTCATGTGTTTTCGACACCCTTTCCCTTTGACGTACGCCTCAGCGGGGATAGCTTCGACACGCTTTGCCTCTGACGTCTCAAAGGGGGGGGTGTGTTCGTATTTTCGACGCACTTCTCTGGCGCCTCAAAAAAGGGATGAGGGCCGATATTACCGAAGAACTTTTTGTCCTAAAATTTCCAAATTTTCCTGATTTTTTTTTCGCGCAATTTGGTTTCTTCCAGACTTTCCAGCCATTTTTTTCCATGCATGTGAATGCAAGTGTTCCTGTTATTTTGCCATCTGTTAAATTTCACAAACTGTGACAGAACGCCGCCGTAGCTTGATACAGAATTCACAAATTGAGAATACCTGGAAAATCTTGAGAGAAAAACGCTCTCCGATAAGAATGGCTCGAATAAAGACATTTTGGCTCTCGACTATTGTGCGACCCATGAGAAAACATTTTTCAGTCCAGACAACAGTGAAAGACAATAGTGTAAAACACAGCTCTGCCTCACATTTCAGCACGAGTCTTATCACCCAAACTGAAGAGTCTTTTTTAAGTGGTATGTATAAATACTTCAAAAGCGAAGATATTCTAAAATTCAACGAAAAAAAAAGGAAAAGTCTCGCCGGCAGGTAATAATGTAATACCTCGAAGTAGACACAGGCGTTGTTCAAGTGGGAGCTCTGGGAGAGGCCAGAGAGGTGTCAACGGAGCCCGCTGAGGCACAAAGGCCTAAAGTAATGAGGTCCATGTATCGCGTACTGCCTACTCCTCCAGTACTTGCTCGCCCTGCCACGGCCGGAGGGACTCCCTGATCTCTCTCAAGTTCGTAACATCGTTGGGGGGTCGCGGTTTAAGAGCTATCACTATGTCCGTAAATATAAGTAACGTTTTTATTGGATATTAGAATACAAACGGTCCTTCTAGTTAGGGACAGGCTGATTTAGTTAACCCTCATTGGGAGTTCAGAGGGCGAAAGTGGACGACGACACAAAAAGACGATTTCAGCAACGGTTTCTGCGTGATTGGGGGATGATATTCTTCAACATGGTGTCCAAATATCACCGCCAGGAGTCGTACCGCACGGGCGCCACTATGATCCTACACCTGCTGCTGGCTGCTGCGTGCTCACTAGGCTCACGCTTCTCGAAGCCGGTTGATATCACAAAAGTTATCATTGCTTAGATTGCTATCTCGGCGTCTCAAAGGGGTCAAGAGGGGTCAAAATGGCTTGGCACGGGCATACTGAAAGCTGTTTGATACCCATTTTTTTTTCCGGTTTTGAAGGAAAGTTCGGGTTTTTAAGACACAGATTAAACAGGCCTGAACATACTACCCCCTCTAATACGCCGTGACACCCCCCCAATGCGTGATACCAATAAACCGCCTTTAGGGTATGATTGCACCCCTAACCTGGCGAACAATCCCGAGGGGTATATATACACACTACGAGTGTATGGCAGGCGATGTCACACGTAACGAACCAAGTCGTACAATACAAAAACGATCTGCAAATATGTTAGCTAGTTCCTCAGTGCCCTTAAGCAGCTCCGTCAGTCAGAAACAGTGAGGAGATGACTCCCCCGGGTGACTATCTCTACCGCACCTGCCCCTGTCGGGGGTGAGGTCAGACCGGGTGGGTCAACATACTTACGCGCCCCGCGGTACACAGCAGCAGCGGCAGCAGCAGCGGCAGCAGCAGCAGCAGCAGCAGCCGGTTCTGCTGCTGCAACGGGAGAGACGGGTTAAGTTGGCACACGACACGTACTTTACAGGAGTATGGTGAGCTTAACCTTGAGACCCAACCAATCCGCCGGAGGATTGGAAAAAAAGAAACACAAAAAGTTAGGCCCAAAGTGCCCCGCCTACGGTACCGCGGCAAGGTAGAGCAGTACACGGTACGTATGACACTATTAATATCACACTAGGGTGATAAGATAACACACCCTCTTCGACGAATTTCAGAGCTTCTTTTCTCGACAACGGGGAGAGTGCAAAAAACGTCGAGCAACGCGTCTATATATGGAAATATCTCGACGAGATAATCCCCCCCGCCAAAAAAAAACGCCGTTTTCGTCGGGTGTCCCCCCCCTCATTTAGGTAAAAAATTGGCTCTGAAAATTCAGTTCCGGAGTGCGTGTTATCTTGCGAGTTACCGCTCTGGGCGAACTATAATATATAAGGACCGTTTATGGATAAATCTGAAAACCAAGCGGTCCTTATACTCACGTCCAGAGTACAAAAACTACAACTAAATACGTTGTACACCTCGAACAGATCATCTATTACAGTAATATCACTTCCCACTTCCACATTTCCAGATATTTCAGGGCAGGTAGGTATACATGAATATATTTATGTTCTGCATGATCTGCAGCAGCTCATGTTTGCCGGGTGGAGGTCGTACATATCTGCGTAGTCCATTCCAGCCCATGTGTTTCGGGTTGGATCTGTACTACACAGATCCTTCACAACGTCTCATAAACGGCAGGTTAGGATCTAGAAGATCTATCTGTAGATGATCTGTCCGATGTGTGCTACCACTCTGGGCGTATATACTAGGACCGTTTACACGTTAATATGAAGACCAAGCGGTCCTTATATTTACGGTCAGAGTGTATGCGATATCGACGAGCAGTATCAGTGAATCACACGTTGGACAGGTTCACGATCTACTGCTGTAGGTCCATCTAAGTCCTTACGTGCCGTTGTGAGTTTTTTTTTTGTGCATCATCTGTACAGATAGTACACATCACCCCAACCCAGGAAATACGTCCTAGACCATGCAGATTATTCGGGCCCCACCCGGCAACAGTAGAACATGAGCTAGATCCTCCTACAGATCAGGACTCGACGATCTACCTGATATATCCGCCCTGAAATATCTGGATCATAACAGTAGGATTCGATTATCTGCGCGATGTGTGCGACGTATCAACACGCAACATGAAATTATCAACACCAAAAAATAGCGACGGACGTCGAGTTAGGCAGTCGCAGGAAATCGTATCACGTATTACGGCGGTGGTGGTTTTGACTGCTCTAATACGGGAGACCATAGTAAATAGGATCAAATATTGTTAGAAAAAATAGCGAAATATATAGGATTCTTGTGTACCGTAGGTCCTATTTAATATGGTCCCCTGTAATAGCACAGGCGGCAGATCGTGTATCATACGCACGGAATCTTGTTCATTTTGGACGGAAAGCACTGATAAAGCGTCGTCCTTCGTCACAGCAAATCTCAAGCGGAGCTTCCAGCGAAACTCCAGAATGAAGCACTCAAGACTCCTGATACCATGCATCACCCCGAACGACATTTCATACGTCGGACAAATAATGGATTTCCACTTGATGATCTAGATATTTCAAGGCAGATATATCATCTATTCGTGATCTGTAGGATCTAGCTCATGTTGCCGGGTGGGAGTCGAACAATCTGAATGATCTAACACATGTTTTCTGGGTTGGATCTGCCCTATAAGGCAGATCCTTCACAACCTCTCACAACGGTAGGTGAGGAACGAGATGATCTACAGTAGACAGATCAGATAGATCATGATCTATCTGAGGTGTGCAACATTGCCAACTGCTGTCTGCTTGGCCTGCTGTTGTCTATTGCCGGCATGCCTCTACGTGTACGTACGGCAACCTCGCGTTTGAAGAAGGTGAGACAATTTAACACGCGCGATCGAAGTACGATAGTGCCGGTCTCTCTTTTGTGCCGGTATGCACCAGTCAACAATATCGGCAATATATCGGCAACCGGTACCACTCCGCACACTACCACACTGGTGAATCCCATCTGTACCAAGCGATTCCACAGGCACAAGCTATAGCGGGCAATCAGCACTACTGAACCGGCACTATAGAGGGATCATAACACTATGGTAACCACACGCAGCTTGCCAACATGACTTCGGACGAATTTCTCCGTCTCACAGCTGGCTAGTTGGAGGCCAAGTCACTAGGTACAGATATCGTATGAAAAGAGAGAACACGAAAGACTTACCACAAGCGCCGCGGCCAAGAAGCCTGAGACGATCCCCTTGAGCCCTGGCGACGGCGGGCCGGTCACCTCAATACCGCTGCTGGTGTCCGGTCGGGTGGCGCTCGATTGCAACGTATACCTGCTGCTGCTGCTGCCGTCTACGGCGGTTACGCTACGCGTTGGTCCTCTCAAACCTGGCGGGATAATCTGCAAGAACGTAAACACCAACAGCAGTGCCAGATACCAGATATTACGAATTACAGCAGTTGTTGTTGATGTTGGTATCACATCTTCTCGTACGTAGGTCATTGCCATAATTTAGCTTGTCACGTCGGCACGAAGAGGTACAAACCAAACAAAAACAGGGTACCTTATACTCGTACGTACGTATGCACGAGCTCTGTAGTAGGTGAAGGCTTGATGACTGCATTATCTCTGACGACACCGGCGTCTGTGTTAATATCTACGTAGCGAGTACCAGGTACCTGGTACGTCATATTTATTCAAGACATCAAAGAGTTTCCACTTTCAACGCACACCATAGTCAGCATTCTTTTTTTCCATCCTATTTAGCATCTTCGCCCTTAGTTCCTCTCTCCCTCCTATAGTCGTAACTCAAATCAGGTTCTTCTCCCCCCTCCCCACCACGGTTCGTGCCTTGCATTTTTATCGCAAAAACGCTTCAGCCCTTAATATTATCATCATCAGTGATATTATTACTATTATTACTGCGCAAAACCCATAGGAACGACTCTACTGACTCCTAACCGACGTTTCACCAATCAAATATGAAAGGGTGACATTTACTTTTGCCTAACCTACCTATAAAATCTGACTGAGTGACGAAGTCAACCAAATTATGCTCCCTCTCATGAGAAGACCGATACACTCACGAACATAAAGATGCTTCGCAACCACCGGCCCACAACATCCCCAAATCCTCAAACTCATTTCCTTCCCCACTCCAGGCAGAATACCTCCAATCCTTCACTAACCTTCTTCCGTCCAACTCTTATAATTCTCTATCCAGCATCTATGTGCCAACCCCACGCCATTGTCAGCAGCCCCCTCTCCCATTCCCTCCCCCCTCAAGTCGCTTGACGGTCCCGTA
Source organism: Macrocystis pyrifera (assembly GCA_031763025.1). Lineage (NCBI taxonomy): Eukaryota > Phaeophyceae > Laminariales > Laminariaceae > Macrocystis > Macrocystis pyrifera. Next base: position 2,793,809 of record JASSKH010000023.1, read on the forward strand.
ATGCGAGCTTGTGCCGGTGGCGTGAGATCGTAACCTGAGAGGTGACTGAAACTATCTGTAGAAGGCGTTCCTTGCAGGTGTCTTTCTTGGCCATTACCCCCCCATCCCTTCCGCCGACTACACTCGTCGCCAGCTGATCGATGATTTCGCTTCATTCCCGTCCGGTACACCGAAAGCTGCCCACCGCAATGGTGCCAAGATTATGGCTGCGCTTGTCGAAGGACACATGTCCAGGGCGGGCGTAGTGGTTGCGTTTCCCCGGCTCAAAAGTGGAAGCAGCTGCTCCATCTTGGTCAGCGCTTCCGGCACGCCAGGCGAATCCCCGTTCGGGGGTCCGCGGAGGTGACGTCCATGAGTATGCTTTTGTGTCGGAACTCCGATGCCAACGCGTCTCGGAGGCCTCCCCTCTCGATGTCGATGCCCATACGTCGGTCCCTGTCGGCGTTGAAGGGCGCACCGGTTTCCACTTGGTGGCCGACGGACATCCGCAGGAGGTCGCGTGGACCAGCGGCTAGTGTTGGTTCACCCGCGCGCCTGCGCAGTGGCACAAACGTGCATGTCACGTGTTGGCGTCCGCTGCACCACAGGCGGGGCACATCGCCGCCAAGTGCTCCTCGGTCCCCAGATGTCGCCGCCCTGCGTACAGGAACTCCTGCGCTGGTATGGTCCGTTGAGCGCCCATCATCCTCGCTCTTAACCACGCGGCAGCTCATGGTCCTGACTGGCTCCGTCGCCTGGCTTTTGCGCATTCGCGGGTCTCGCTGTCCCCGAAAGGGCCGACGGCGGTCACGCATGGATGCGGAGTCTGTCCAGATATGTGACGTACTGGAGGTAGCGCACCCGGTTGACCTGCTTTCCGAGTTTGTTTCCGGGCGTCGTGGGAGTTGATGGTCTCAGTGTCGTGTGCTGCCAATACCTCTCCATCCGAACTCTCGGATGCGCTTACCTCCTCAGGGCGGAATGCCCTGTCTCTCCAGTTCCTCGGCACTACTTCGCCCATCTCTTCTTCAGTGACCCCGTCATCATCTCGGAGGCTTCGCACTCCCTCCCAAATACTGGTCACCAGTTCTGAATCGGGTAGGTTCCTCGGCACTTATTCCCCAGACTACCAGCGAGTTCAGCCAGGACTGCGAGCAGCCACCAAACTCCCTACCGACGCGCACATCCTTCTCACTTCTGCCGACGACATTCCAAACCCTCCGGCCCCCGTTCACAAGCTAGCCTGCACTCGTTGGTGGGGTAGCAGCGTAAGCCGCTCAGCCATGCACCTCTTTTAAAAAGGAACGACGATTCTTCCGCCGTTTCGGGAAGCTCTAATTTTTTTCAAGCATCCACATTGGGCGATTATGTGGCCGTCGACAAGCTGACAGGGACAGATTTGGGTCCATCACCCCATCGACATACGCCGTTCGCTGTACCATAGAGTTTGTGGCTATGAGGTTGGCCACTTGTTTATCCGACATTCGTGGCAGCATCCGCGCGAGTTGTTCCGCCCCTTCATCTCGCACGATCCCTATGGCGTTCCCTATCGCGAAACTCGTCAGTGCCTACGGGTACTCCAACCACCTGTATCCCTCCCTCGTCCCCGATGCGGACACCGACTCCTGCCAATAGCGATGTATTTCGTGTCCCTTCGGGGCCAAGGAAACCGCCTTACTCGGGTCGAGGTGGATGCCCCTCGCTATCAAACTCTCGCTCGAGGAAAGGTATCACTCCCACCGTTCCGGGTGAAATCTCGTGGGCAGCGACAGTGATTTCGTCGAGGTACGCACAGGCTTCTACTCTCTGCGACTCGTATTTCTACCCAACCGTCGTGAGCACCGGCCGCAGCGGCAGGCGGAACAAAGTCGGTCACATAGCGTCTCCTTGTTGCCCCCTCACGGGAGCATTCGAGCTTCGTCCTTTCTCCCGAGCCCACCAGGAAGAATAATCACACCACAACACTTGGCTACAAACCCCGCAAGGGCTGGCATGCAAGCGCCCACTTGCTCGAGCACGGACTTCCGTAGGACCGAGTCGAACGCGTTACACGAGTCTGTCTGGATGATCCACTTTTCTGCCTCATGCTATATTCGGGCACGCAACGCTACATGCTCCACCCCTCCCGACACTCCAGTCCCATGCTGCCTTGCTTCGAGATTCAGCTCCTCCGTACTCGGTCTCCACTCTCTCATAGTCCCTGCTGCAGAAAGGCGCCTTCACGCCATACCCACACAAAGCCGGCAGCATTTCCCGCCGCAGGGCCGTGGGGTTCGACTGCAGAAAGAGCTCCCAAAACTCCGGCGGGAAAGCGTCAGGTTCATCTACCATCCTCCTCCAGAAGGCTTTGATGCCGGCGCCCGTTTTTTTTTCTACCAAATTGGATCCTGGTGGTGGACCGCAGATACAGAAAGCTCAAACCGTCACTCCCCGCTCCTGATAGTGCATTGGGAGAGTTGACGACAAATTGATGACCTCGGAAGCCACCTGAGGGCCAAACTTTTCTTCTGGGCGTCATGTGGGCTGCCTGCGTTTTTCTGGTTCGGTCACACTTGCAACCCTAGTTGCCTTCGCTGCTTCCTAGACGGAGTTTCGGTCTTCTTCAGGGAATTTCGCCTTCACTAATGTCCATGTAGCCTCTTGCCGGGCGCGTGCGGTTCCGCTAGAAGAATATGTGCTGCTCCTGTTATCCGCCCTTTGTGCCGGTATGCTGACGTGACCCTCTCGAACTTGGTCGCATCCGTTGCTTCGCGTGCCGCCCCCGGAGACGTGTCGCCGTGCCTTCGGTGTGCTCCATATACGATGGGAGTTCGAGATCAGGTCCCCGCGTTCGGCAGACGTGAAGCTCGCCGTCCGACTCATTCGCCCACGCTGAGAGTGCGGCAAGGCTAGGAGGGTGCACCACAGCTTGAGCACACGCAACAGGGGGTTCGGTGGGTTCGGGCTCCCGCTCGGTCGGTGAGTTCCCGAAAGCGTGGTTGATGAAACCGAGCGACTGGGTGATACCTTTAGCGTGAGTAGTTGCCAGATTCCGCTGCGCTTTGACGACGGCGATGAACCGCATCTGGAGGTCGTTATAAGGACACTCTGTCTAAGGGAGACCTGCCACCCTCGAACTATCTTGGTCCCAGGGGTAGTAGAGTCCTTGGCGGTGTCCCTCGTCGTCCTCTTCGGGCCTCCCCCTTAGGGTAGCGGCTGCATCTCGAAGACCGAGGTCGGCCTGTACAGCGGCATCAAGGGCCTTCCGTCTCCCATGGCGGGCCCCGCACCCACACTCGCTGCAGACGGGCGGCGCCGGCGTCCCCCTTCACACCCCACCGCTCCTAACTGCCACCAGCACGCATCTCGCATGGATGACGTGGTTTCCTTCCCCGCAAGGTAGCCTTACCACGCGGTGTCCCTGGCTAACCGCTGCGGTGCAGACTCCGTGCGTTATGCGTTCATGATCGTCGCCCAGGGAGGCGCGCAGCCCCGCGCTTCCCCCTTGAAGTCAATGCAACTCCACTACGTCCACCTGGTGGCTCCCCCTCCCTGCGGTTAGGCCCGTTGCCCTCCCCTAAGGGAGCTCTCCCTCCGCGTGCTCGCCTCTGCGGACCCCGGTTACCGGTTGTTGGGAGTGGGGCGATACCCTCCCCCTGCCGCACTTCCTTCTCCGCCCCTGCGTCCGACACTGGCTGCTCGTGCCCCTCGTCCTCGTCCCGGGGGTCTACCTCGACTTCCCCTCCCAGTCACCCACCCCTCCCCTTCCCCATCTGACGCAAAAGTCATGGTTTCCGGTGCTGCCGGCGAGGTCCCTAGTCGCGCCAAGGTAACCCCTGCGCTCCGTAGCTGCAACTGCGCATTCCCTCTCCCGCGGCTTGACTGCCGCCCGTGCTTCCCCTTGTCGTTTCTCCTTGGTCCCGAGGGCCTTACCCCACCAGGTTGCTGCTCAACTCGAGGGGCCCCTCTTCCTGCCGGGCAGGTTCAACGACTGGGAACCGAAGAAGTGCCCTCCTTCCGCTTGGCGCTTCTCGTAAGTCGATACACCATCTCGTCAAATGCTCATCCCAAACAGGGCCCAGGTGTACAAGGAACTGGCCGATATAGAGCTGTCTTCCCTGAAGGCGAAAAGAAACGTCGTGGGCACGGATGCTGTATGTACGGATCAGTTGGCGGTAGCGGTCAACGACTTGTGTCCAGACTAGTGGGTGAGGGCACTCAATGCAAGTCTCTGAAGGAAGGCCGAAGGTATCACAAAACAGGGACCACAGGACGATGCCGTTCCGCAGTGTCCCTGGGATCGCAACATGTCCTCGAACGTGTTGTATACACAGGTGCTTTGGTACTCGGTCTGGTCCAGCTGCGAGAGTTCCCGACCGACTATCGTCGAGAACCGTAGGGTCTCAAACGTCCTCGGCCACCTCTCGTCTTTTCCTTCCTCGATTCCGGGTATTTCTCGGGCAAGTTCCGCTGAGTGGGGAGGTCGTCGTCCAAACGGCCATTCCATTTGGCACGCGAGGCAAGGCGACGGTCTGCGTTCCCGAGTGCAATACGATTGCGCGTTCCACCATGCAATGGTCGTGTACCCGCCCTCCATGGTCGCACGGTACCTGCACCGGTGCGTTCATGCCCCCCAGACCTCCAATTTGGTCATTCAGGGTGCGTCCGAAGAAAGAGCATGTCTCGTCCCCCACCTCTATTACCGGTCTGCCTTGAAATCGCTATCCCCCATCTCGTTCGTTCCCCTCGTCACCTGCCCCCGAGGGCACGTCCTTCCAAAGCCGCGCTATGCGGGGCTGTTGGTCGCGCTCCGACTGGCAGCGCCGTCAATCCTCATGTGGAACCGCGGTAGGTAGTCCACCAAGCGCCCCGCCTGGGCCGTCCGGCCTCCCCAATCACACCAATCCCGAGCCTGTCCTCGCCCGCATCACCCGCCCCCCGAGCAAAGTTCAGCGCGTAATTTGGATGGACGGCCCAGCCCGCGAAGGCGAACCCGTCAGGTATCTCCAATTTCTCGGGATACGTGACAGGTTCGCCTTCTCGGGCTGTGCCGTCCATCCAAGGGTCGCGTTAAACACTGCCCAAGGAGCGAGTGATGCGGGCGAGGACAGGCTCGGGATTGATGTGACTGGGGAGGCAGGACGGCCAAGGCGGGGCGCATCTCACTCGGTGGACTTCCTACCGCGGCTCCACATGAGGATTAATGGCACTTCCAGTGGGGGCGGCGGCCAACAGCTCCGTATAGCGCGCTTTGGGAGGATGTGCCACCGGGGTCAGGTGGCGAGGGGAACGAACGAGACGGGGGATGGCGATTTCAAGGCAGAACAGAAATAGAGGTGGGGGACGAGACATGCTCTTTCTGCGGACGCTCCCTTATTCAGTATAAAGTAGTTAAAAAAAAAATCAGCTTTCCTGCTACAGCAGTCTTCCAGCCCCAACGGAACGGGATAAGAAGCATCACTCATGAATCACGATCGACTCCTCAACTCAGGAAATCCATAAACTTGAGAAACCCAGCACGGGTATAGTGTAACACTATATGGCCCCCCTGATGCCCGTACTTGGCATTGCAAACAGCAGGGGGAGCGGGGGGGGCGGGGTAGGTACTCGATGTCATGCATGGTCACTCTTCTATCATGACTATAGGCTCTCGCATCGCTACAATGCCGGGACGGAGCACGCCGGATTGTTACCGATGACATACGCATAAAACAACTCCGTACTGCCGCCTGTTGCTGCGGCCGTGTATGTACGTATCAGTATCATAAGCTAAAAAACAGTATTCCAGAAATGACGCATTCAGCTATCAACTGCTGTCATGTCATCAACCATTAATCTACAGGTAAATCACTTGAATAGAACGACCCGTAATGCGCTCGTATGTTACCACAAATGACTTGGTTTAGTGCTATAGATCCTAATTTCGAGGATCGTCAAATAGGGATCAAGCACACTAAACCAAGTCATTTGTGGTAACTTACGAGTTCATATATCAGAAAATAGTACCAAGAACAACAGCTGCTCAAAACCCGAAAAAAAAAATAATAAATCCGGAGAAAAATAAAAATCAACTCCTCAAATATCAGCAACATAAAAATCCAATCCTTGCATCATTTAGTACTGCACGCTGCAGTCAACTCTCCATCTCAACCAAACACCGATCCGATGTAGCCTCGCTACAGGGGACACACTCGTAAATCCAGTCAAACGGCAACGAGAACCCAGACTTTCGTCCCTGAATTACACACAAAAACCTATACATTTCCCAAATTTTACTATTACGGGGGTTCATAGTTAATAGGACCTATGGTGGCATAAAAACCTATATATTTACCTATTTTTACTAGAAATATTTGGTCCCGTTAACTATGGACCCCCGTAATAACAGTATTTGGTCCCATTAATTATGGTCCCCCGTAATAGTACCACAGCTCTGCTTGACACAGCAGCAGTGTACTTCTTACTCTGTACTGGTGCCTCATATCATAAAATACCGGTTCTGCTGTCTTCACAAAAGGCATGAGGGCTTCAAGGTGGCCGAGTAGGGATTCCAGGAGTATGGCTGTCGCACTGCCAAACCCACACTCTATATACCCCTAGCGCAACATGTAGCGCACGAGCTTTCTACGCACTGCACGCTTCTGCTAACGTGGCAGTAAGTCGTGCTCGCTTCCTGTGCACCATTGCACAGCAGGCAGTCCGAGTAGGGAAACATGACAGTCCTGTCTGCGGGCGCTGGGACGACGATCGTATTTGTGTAGTGCTCAAGTGGGTATCACTACGTACTGTACCTGAAATGACCACCCTGGCCGAAAGCAAAGAAGCATCGTCCATGTCACAGATCGCATTGCGCCCTCACTGTAGGTGGTACACGTGTATACAGCAGTAGCACAGCACACAGAGTACCAGTCGCAACAACACAAAGAACATGAGTGAGGAGGTAATTACAAAAACGCCGCAAATATATGGAACTCCTTCGAAACAGAACGCTGATTGGCCCATCCGTTTCGAAACCGCCACCATCGACGACTACCCGCCAAACGAACTCGCGATAGAGCAACGGCGTCGTATCGAGGCACCCGGAACCAACTCGCCTTGTGGGTACCCTGAACAGCACCACGACCATCATGCGATCACCCTATGTACAGCCCTCAATCAACTGTGCTCTTGTTGACTGCAGAATTTTGGCCTTCCGCGACGGGGTCGACAATTTAAGAGCGGCAGGCCACGGGCAGCTTGCTCCAGGAGTGCCACGAAATGCCAGGCCGAGCGCCGACAGAGATCCTTCCAAACACCGAACGAGCGTGTCATGCACGTAGCCGCGTTGCGTTTCCTATCCCGTCGTCTTGGGGAGCGTTTTTTGCGCGATAAAACATCTCAAACACATCTCGAAATATCTCATCGGGCGCTGTTTTCGGGCGCGCGCGCAAGAGCCGTACCCCCGAGTAGCCCCAAGGGTACTTGTGCGGGAAATTTGAAGTCGACTACTGCTGCTGCGGACGCCATCCTTATCGTATACATTTTGTGCCAGAGTAGAGGCTTATATTTTGAAGGGTTAGATATATACCAGGCATACATTTCTAAGGGCCGTGTCGGCCTAACAGTTCGTCTGCGATGAAGGCAGACGAACACAAACATCGAGCGAGCGCGCTATTATATATCAATAGTGAACATCCTGATACTGCTTTAATAATAGTCTATTTACGATACGTCAGCTGTGAGTACGACTGATGGAGTGGTTGAAAATGAACTTTGTAAGCTGCGTGATACGCCAGACACGCTCGTTGGGCGTGCTTGTTCTCATGTTCCATTTATAACAAGGTGTTTGTGGATTAAACCTACGATATAGTAGTTGATACTCAGTTCTGTGATGTGTTGTTCTTGGGGGCGCGTGCAATATCTACTGTATCATGGACACATTAACTTTGACTCGAGCCAGAAGCTTCCCGTTGCGTGTGTTTTTTTTTTTTCATCACTTTCACTTTCCAGCTTAACTCGTAGGAGGTTTTACCCTCAGCGGCCTTCTTCTGGACAAGCCGTCGCGCTTAGGATTCAGCATTCCCACTGCTCGTCGATTTTCATCGAATGTGGCTAACTCACGCTTTCGCGCTTTCCGCAAATATTTTTTTTATGTAAGAAAAAGTCCTTGCGGGTATGCACTCGGTGAGACTTGAACCCACGAAATTGATCTTAGTAGGCACGCGGACCACCTACTAAGCCACCGGGGACGTCGGCTTGTGTACTGTTGTAAATTAAATCGTATTGCACTCTTTATTTATTTCTTTATTTGCCAGCGCTGTACTTCGAGTACTACTCACCACGTACTGTACAGCTACTTGCTGAGTATGGCAACACACACATTGAAGTGTGCCAGCAAATTATACACATACATGCATATTAGTACTCGTAAAAGGATCAAACCTCGTACGTAAACTCAACAAAAAGAGTCACCATACTGCCAGAGTTCCACGAGATCGCCACGAGCAGTCGAAAATGCTATATACAAAGAACAAAAACGAAACGTCGCTTGATGTTGGCAAATGACCACCAGCCCAACCGGCAGGCCCGTTTGTTTGCATGCACAAAGGACAGCAGCAGCATGACAAGTGGTGCCGCAAGACCAACCCACAGCTGGAACTCAAGCACCCGTAATAACAAATCGGCTCCAGAGCATCTCTATCTCGCGAAGCGCGTCGGTCTCGCTTCGATCATTACAAAACCAGCATTTCCCGGCCCACCGGTATCCGTCCATCGGTGTATGGTCCACCACCACGCACGACGGCTGCCTGCCGAAACAAAACGAGATCACTATTGGCACGAGTACTATCAATGAGTGCAGCGTGCAACTTGCATGTGAGTTGTGCCCCCCCGGTAGTCGATCGCCACGTACAACGGATGTCCGCCGTAAAATACGAAAGCACTATTAACACGAGCACGTCCAATGAGTGCAACGCGTGCGACCTATATGCAAGCCGTGTCGCGAGTTGTGTCGGGTTCCGCCTTCGCGACCCTGAGCGGGCAAAACGGTACGACGGCGCCGACGGTTCAAAAGGAGCGGATGAGTGGAAAGGAGGGGGGGGTGTACTCATTTTCATGCATGGCCGTAGTCGTATGACCATAGACCCTCGCATCCCTACAATGCCGGGACGGGAATGGCGAAGGTTACGTCACGTGCCCGCATGTTCTTTTGCGAAGCATGAAGCGAGCGGGGTAGGTAAGGGCTAGGGTTATCTGATGTAGATTGCCTCGTCCAGATTCCAGGTGCGGGAGGGGTGTACTCATGTCATGCATGGCCGTAGTAGTCATATGACCGTAGACCCTCGCATCCCTACAATGCTGGGACGGAGCACGCCGGGTTTTCACCGACCAGGCAGGCATTGCTTGCACCAAGAGCAAAGCGCCGTCAGGTGTTCGGCGAGTCATATGGAGGGTGAGCTGCATCAAGCCAAGTACCGCTTGTGAGTCGAATTTCGGTACCTTGTGTATATTTTCTTGCGTATGGACGACTTGGTCGAGATAATAGATTTTTTTTGTTTCTGGTGCGTGGCCACTTCCAGAGAATGCAAGGGTATACTACGTAACTATCTTATGAGTGCCTTACCATACACCATACACCAGGTACACACTACGTGATACAATCATTCTCCTTGCGCGGAGTTAAGGTTCTTCACTCTTCACAAATGTCTAACTCGACCCCGCAAGCCACGTTGACTGCCGAAAATATAATAAAGCAGAATAAAAACAATACCCTGGTTGTCTAGCTCATGCAGTGATTGTAGGGGGGGGTAAAATGGTGAGGTCAGTACAGGGCCGTGTGGTGACGGGGGATGATAGTGACACGTATGACAAAATATTTGGGGCGAGAGAGGGAATCAACGTCGCCAACAACTAATTCGCTTTTGCGTGAAGGGAGGGGGGATGGGGAACGACAACACGACACGAACTATCGAAGCAGGTTCTACGGGTCATCTACCAAGACGAACGAATCTCACGCTACAGCAGGGCGAAGTCGGGTTTACACCTCTTCGTTTTTTCATTTCATTTTCCGTGACGTGTCCTTTCGGTTGCACGCTTTTCTTCTTGATGACGACACGCTATACCTGCCGAGCTGACGGACCTCATAGATGTGAGGGTGGAGGGGGTCTCACAGGTACATGGTGGCTATATAGGGACGGAGAACTGATGGGTCCTCTTACCACCAAGGCAGGTCCCAATACAAAAAAATACCACAGTTCGAGCCTGCCTATTCAGAAATGCACCTAACGCTTCTTATGCAACGCAGTTGGTCCCTGGAACCCGCTTTACATACTCGGGATGCGGGGTACGGAATTCCATTAGACGCTTACTGTGGGGGGGGGGGGGGGGGGGGGGTAGCGCTTACAATATCTTAATAAAATATCTCCTTGCTCCCGGAACGGATTTAGTGGTAGGCTGCCTGCACGTCATTATCTGACGACCACCGCTGTGCCCCTTGCCTTCGAAAAAACGCAAGATAAAAACCAGAGAGGCTAGCGAACACAACTACCGTAAAAGACGCAATATAACATACATAACATACCCTGTGGGAACAATTTCCCGAGACGATTCTCTCGGACACAATGGGGGAGGGACACACAACGAAAACGGTAGACTTGGAAGAATCTCGTCGAGATCCTATTTCCATAATAGGCGCATCGCTCGGCGTCTGCCCCCCCCCCCCCGTTGACGAGAAGCAGCATGCGGAGAAATTCGTGCGAGAAGTGGGCGTTATCTTTGCGCGTCATACGGTATGTACCGTGCGAGTAGCCCACGTCTACAGGTGCTAGAAAACTAGGAACAGAGCTGAAAAAAAATTATATTATTATAGGAAAATGCGAGAGCTCTTCGCGGGTCGGGTCAAACCTCGCGGGTTGGGTCGGGTCGGGTCGAATCGGGTCGGGAAAGGGTGGCCCGACTCGATCCGGGAGAGTTTGAAAACCTCTTGACCCGACCCAACCCGACCCGACCCGACCGGTGGTAGTGAGAAAATAAGTTCCCGGTGAAACGCCCTAAAAGTGCGAAACCCCTACGATATCGATTATGAGGACCTCTTTCTTCGATGGATTCTTGACAATGATGGCAAGGTGTTTTATCGGTACGTCTCTAAGCATGAAGTGATATTCCGATTTTTTGTTTTTTACAAGTGGCAAGGGCGTGGGGAGGGAGGTATGGGCTTGCCTTTGTTCCATCTCCCACTGGTGACGGCGAACCTTCCTCCAGTCCCTGGCGTCGTTGTTGGTACTGTTGCCGCTCTTCACTATCGTGTTATTGCTTGTGTCGTTGCCGCCAGCGTTGTCGGTGACGCAGCTGTTGCCGGTGCTGGCGCAGTCGTTGCTGGTGCTGGCGAAACTGATGTCGTCCTTCACGCAAACTTTTTTCTGGTCGACGTAGTTGTTGTCGTTGTTGTTGTTGTTGTTAATGTTGTTCTTGGTGGCGTGCATGGCCACGGCGGTGGTGATCATGCCGCTGGTGCTGACCATGCTGTTGGCCACGCTTCCGCAGTCCATTTTCTTGCTTGCGATGGGGATGTAGCCGTTGGCCTTACCGTTGATGTTCCCGTAGATGTTCTCTTTTAGGATCTTGTCGCCGCTTTTGTGGTCGTTGTTGCCAGCATGCGCGCATCGAGTAGGGGAGGGAGTGCTCAGTCCGGTACGCGTAAACGAGAGTCGTACCTTTCTCGCGTGTTTCAAGTGACACTGCGCCAGACCAATATGTTTTTCGAACGTCGGCCTTTTAAAGTCACCAGGTCAGTCGTACGGGTGCATTCACAGGATGAAGATGCCGATAGAGGGCTGGAGAGAGAATATTCCTACTTAATTCTCCATCTATTATGGAGGACCATAGCAACTAGGACCAATTATTTTTAGTGAAAATAAGTAAATATATAAGTTTTTATGTATACCATAGGTCCTATTAAACTATGGTCCCCCGTAATAACTATCAGCGTGCAAGCGCACAGTTCAAATCCAACGTACATCGAACACTCGCATCTCTAACCCATTCGGATTCTACATTTCGCCAGTTCCAAGAAGGTGCGTGCAGTGCACCCAGTTTTTTATCCGACATCAGCTGAGCACCCTTAGTCGTGTCTGGAAGCAATAGTCTCGCCGCGTGGAGGGAGGGTAGGTAGCCCCGACTCATCCCAGAGTGGGGGTTGCACTGTCTGGATCCAAGATCTTCCGACCGGTTGAGCTCCCCAAGCAACTGCCGGTAAGGGCATACCTGGTACCTGGTATGATATTTGTACTATTACGGGGGGCCATAGTAAATAGGACCAAATATTGTTAGTAAAAATAGGTAAATATGTAAGTTTTTTGTGTGTACCGTGGGTCCTATTAACTATGGTCCCCCGTAATATTACGAGGAGCCACAGTGATCAGGACCCCATCATATAAACAACAAATTATAGATTCCAGTATTCTTACTAAGCATATTTGGTCCCGATTACTATTACGGGGGACCATAGTAAATAGGACCGAATATTGTTGGTAAAAATAGGGAAATATGTAGGTGTTACTGTGTACCGTAGGTCCTATTTACTATGGACCCCCGTAATATGTTCCCCCGCAATAGTCAAAATGTTTTAGATCTACTGTGGTAGCGCATAGAAATCTCGGTCGGGTTGCGCAAACATTTTTTCTCCGAAGTCACGTCTTTTGGGGTGGAGTGTCGTGTGAGGCAGCAAGCAGCTCAGCAAATAAGGCACTACCAATACCGGGGCATTGCTCCCCCACAGCTTTACCCCAAAACGCGTGCGACGGTCGGGAGGTGTCATGCGCGCTGCTGCGGCTGGTATTGGGACTACACCTTAATATTTCTGCTTTATAAGGGCTGCACCTTACAATTTCTGCCATATAGGGGCTCCTTCCTCACTTCAGGACCTTCAGACCTCTTCACCAATCAAAACTTTTCTCATACGAAAAAGCGGAAGGCTAATCAAATAAACAATCCTGCGGCCGGAAAACTACAGTAGCAGATGTATACTATCACGAAGAGCACAGTAGAAGACTATAGAAGCGGTAGCTGTGTTTCCAGCAATGGGTATAATTCCTCGGTTTGCAATGGTTGATGAGCCCCGTCAGTCAGAAGTGTTTTAGGCCAAAAAAAGGGTACGCGTACCCCAATCGTGGCACGCCTGAGGGAAATGCAGCACTTTTTGGCCAAAAGCGAAGAAAGTCTGACTTGCGGGGCTCTTCTCATCTGAGGGGGAGCTACATACCCTACGTCGTCGGAATACTGTTACGGGGGTCCATAGTTAATAGGACCTACGGTACACATAAAAACTTATATATTTACCTATTTTTGCTAACAATATTTGGTCCTATTAACTATGGTCCCCCGTAATACTGTCCACCATTCGTGGTTTTACAAATATTGTTTCATTATTTATTTTGCCCTCCGACATTGTATGGTACATGTTTCCATTCCGACTATTATGGGGGGGCATAGTTAACAGGACCTACGGTGCACACAAACACCCATATGTTCCATATTTTTACTAACAATATTTGGTCCTATTTACTATGGCCCCCCGTAATAGAATCGAATTCCTTCCAATACCGCAATAGTAGTAGTAGTAGTAGTAGTCTCTCTTCTGTCACTACGCTCTCTTCCGTCACTATGAACCAATAAATTGCCCATTCTGCCCTCTTGGAGGCGCTCCTACTTACACTACCCTCGCTTGGAAAACCCTCGTATTTACCCTACTCCTCTCGCCAAATTTCCACCCCCCACGTCATTGGCAGCAGTGCTCCAGTCCCTTCCCTCCTTCTCCTGAACAAATATGACTCGTTTCATCGAATATTCATCGGAAGGTAAGAGTACAATATCTCACAAAGACAATTTTTGGCACGGGGTATGGAACTCCCCAAGTAGGCATGCAGCCTCAGAAAAATGAGGTGCTCACCCCTTCTACCCTGTAACACACGTCCTCTTTTACCACGGCAAAAAAATGATCCAATCTTAATCCCAGGTACTTTCTCTCCGCTAAAGCGAGTGCAGTTCTGAGGAGGGTTAGTGCGAGCGTTGGGCTACCAGCACATTATGACCAAAAGTAACGACGGGGGTGGCTGACGGTGTACCCATACCGACAGCGACACCTCTAAACATATCGAAAAGCTGCACGCTAAAAACGCGGACCAGGCGTGAGCGGAGGCGGGGGGGGGGGGGGGGTGTACTCAATATCATGCATGGCCGTAGCCGTATGACCATAGACCTTCGCACCCCTACAATGCCGGGACGGAGCGCATCGGGTTTTCACCGACCAGGCAGACATTGCGTGCACCAAGCGCGAAGCGCCGTGAGGTGTTGGGCGAGTCGTATGGAGGGTGAGCTGCATCCTACTAAGAATCGCTCTAGAGGCGGATTTTCTTGCATATGGATAACAGCATCAATGAATTGATTTAATTTCTGGTGTGGCCACTTCCAGAGACAGCAATGGGTTTACTATGGAACTGCCTCGTGGGTGCCTCGCCATATTCACACTACGTGATACGATCATCCCCCTTGTGCGGAGTAGAAGTTCTCCCCGCACAAAAATGACCTAACTTGACCGCCAGCCGTGGTAACCGCCAAAAACAAGAAAAAAAAAAAAACGGTACCCTGGCTGTCTAGCTCACGCAGTGAGAGGCGTGTTTTACAGCGTCGTCGCCAACCGACACCAACCCAACCTATATATATATACCAGGTATATAACATAGACGGGGGGGGGGGGGGCGAAGGGGGGTCGGGTGTCGCGTGGCAGTTTTTTTTTTTTTTTTGTTTTTCTTCTGTCAACATCATCGGGAATGACTCAAGGGTACGAGCACTAAAGGTGATTGAGCCTGTAGTGGTGCCATGTTTGTTGCTAACAATTATGAATCCCGCGGCGGGTGGGGAGAAACGAAGCTCAAGTTCACCACACTTACGTATACGGGTATTATGTCTCGTGTGTCGGTTTTCTCTCCGTTGTAGTATTACGGGGAACACAGCACTCAAAACCACACACTGTGAGTAAGCACGGAGGGACACATGATTTTTTGGGTCTATCGTGGATTTTAACTACCGTGCCCCTCCCCACGCATTAGCAGGAAGCGTGGTGCCGACTCACCTCGAAGTACAGTTCCAGCTCTCCCCGGCGCGGGCGGGAGCGCGTTTCTCAACCCTCCCCCGGGGTTTGGTCACTGAAGTAGTTTTGGCGGTCGCGGCCACTGCTCCTGCTCCTCCTGCTCCTCCTGCCCCTTTTCCTGCTGCTGCCGCTGCTGGTACTGCTCCTGATGCGTTGGTGGCGGTGGCGGTGCCGGTGAGGGTGGTGGTGGCGGTAGCAGTGGTGGCGGCGGGAGCCTTGTTTTTCTTGCCGCGCGACTGTCCTTGGTGCTTTTTTTTTTTTCGCCCTCTGGTATTTCGAAGCGGCCCCCGGCGACGCAACACGCTGTGGGAAAAATTAGGCCGCGGCAAGATCCCACCGAAAAGAGTCACGCACGGTGGACACGAGTGACACGATGGGGTCGAACGGGGTGAGCGAGTGGGCCACGCCTTCAATGTTAGCGGTGTCGAGGTCCGGGTCACGGTGGAGTTTTTCGCGTTTAGTGCGTTGCGGGGTTGCAGGCCATCGCGCGGCCACCCTGTGACTCGTACTTTTGCTGAAAGAAAGAAAATGAGGTCTCTTTAAAAGACCCACAGAAAGTAGGATAACTCAGAAGCCCCGACGTTAAAAAGTTTCGCTTTCAGAGGATCGACGTCGGTGTTGTTGTGTTTTGGTTTTTGTCCGTAACCTCTTAGGATGCCGTAACAATAATGAGCGGCGGTGTAAACCGGGAGCCTTAGTTGCTGTCATAGCCACCGACGTGTGTCCTTTTCGAATGACTACTGGTGCCGGTAGCGTTGATACTGAACGTCAGAGATTGTGCCCAAGTTGTGTCCGGGTTTCAACGTTTCAACGGCCACCTCGTATACGTCAATATGTGCTTGACCCGTCCCGAACTACACTCACATTGTTCTAGGACAATCTGCCCGAGAATAAACGTGGGGTTATTTTTCGGGAGTTGAAGGGCTGCACTTCCCTCCTCGAGGTTAAAAGATTGAACGAACGCGTATAAGTGCGAACATATAAATAGCTCGTCAGGCTTTCGTCTTTTGTTTTCTTGTTGCCATATCACCGCCTCGTGCCCTGCTTGTGCACGTCGCGGTATGTACACAATCAGTGAGGGCAACCACCCTTCACAATATCGACTGGTGCCGTCAGACCAGCACACCATGGCGCACTGTCAGTGCTCGACCACAGAGCGGTTAGTCAGGGCCCACGCGCGCCTCACCTTGTTGGGCTTGGCTTCTGTGCTCAGCTCGGGCTTGGAGGATATGACGTTCTTCAGCGTGGCCTTGAGCTTCTCCATGAAAAGGTAGGACGTGCGTCGGTCGATCGTGCTGCCGGCGTTGTACTGCTGCCACCTCTGCCCAGCGGAAGAGTTGGAGCGGTTTTTGATGGAGTTGGCGGTGCGGCCGGGGAGGAGCTTCTCGATCTCGCACCAGCGTGGGCCGAAGAACGCCTTCGGGTGTTTGTGTCCATCGGTTCGTTGGCATGTCCGTTGAGTCGCCCCGTTGATTCGTTGATTTGGTTTTGTTAGAAACGCCGCGTTGGTTGATTGGTTCGTTGAATCGCCCCGTTTGTTCGTTGATTGGTCCGTTGAATCGCCCCGTTGGTTGGTTGGTTGGTTGGTTTGTTGAAACGCCGAGTTGGTTGATTGGTTCATCGAAACGCCGCGTTGAATTGTCACCATTTAACAGGGGTTTGAACAGGAGCCCGTGGTGGAGACAGGGGATGGGGGGTCGATTTTCGTTAGAAGTCAACACCGAATGCACTGAGATCGCGAGAGAACACCTCAAATATTATTTCGGGCGTGTAGGGAGGACAAAGAAAGAATATGTTGTGCGCACGGCTAAATCGGTAGTATTAGGATCACGTTGCGGGTATGCATGGAAGGTCGACACGCATGTGTGTGTTAGGTAAATTCGCCTTCGAATAAATTCCGTACGCACCGCCGTAGCCCCCTCCCCCCTCCTGGTACAATTGTGGGAGTTTCGACGTGTCGGGAGATTTACCGAGCGCGTTACGTTACCGCCTCAGCTAATGCTTGCCGCGCCTCGACAACGTAACTCTGGAGCATTGGTACGGTACATCTTGGTGCAGCCAAAAGCATGCAAGCATCCCTGGTCTTGACGAAACTTGTTTATTTAGCTAAAAACATGCAAGCATCCCTGGTCTCGACAAAATATCTATTTTTAGCTAATAACACGTAAGTATCCCTGGTCTCGACAATATAGATACATACATATATTTTTGTCGTCAGGCAGACGGGTAGAGAAAACGCTCAACCCCTTCTGAACTGTACCCAGTTTTTTGTGGACACACCGGCACGTGACAAGGTAGAGATGCACCCCTTTTTTTCTGAGGTTCCTCGCTTCAGAAGCTCTATACTATTAGAGAGTCATTTAGAGAAATACGAGAGTGCAACCCGATGAAGAATCCCATGGCCTACAAATAGGCGTACAAATACTAATATCGCAAAAAAAATTGAAAAGCGTTTCGACGACTTTGAGCTAAGGAGCCCCGTCAGTCAGAAAACATTTTAGCGAAAAAGTGCCGCCCTTATCATATCACGCGTCACCTACTTGGAGTTAGTGTCTCATAGTTGTGTTTATTGGTGCAAGGGTTCGTCACACCTTTTCAACGTCTGTTTCGTGTGTCGATTTTTTTCACTCAGTTTGCAAGACACAACAACGTTGCTGCCGTTGCTGCCGTGGCACCCGGCAGCGCGAAGACATGGTCCGGAGAAAGTGAGATACGAGGCTGCGAAAAGCTAAAACTGAGGGCGTGAGTCGGATCACAAACAGGAACCGCTTGTGCTTCGAAAACGAAAGCACGTATTCCACCACCAAGAGAAACCACCCTTATCCCGAAAATGAAAGAACTTACGTATGATACCACCAACAAAACCACGCGTAATTCGAAAACCAAAACTCATCTTCTACTATGACCACTACCATCATTCTAACTACTCTCACTTCGAAAACCGAAGCGCATACATACAGATCATACCACAAACAGAACCTGCCCGTTCTTCGAAAACGAAAGCGCATTTTTCACCAGTGCGTTGAACAAGACTTCGTCCTCGCGGCCGGTCCACACGGTCTTCGTCAAGGACGGGTCCAGGTGGTTGAACCAGCGCTCGCGGCACTGCTTGCCCAGCCTCCCGGGAATCAAAACCGCGATTTTGCTCCACTTCACAGGCTGCGTTTGAGTCCGTGGCGGTACGGGGTTTCGTCGTGCAGGCGATCATGGTACTCGATTGGAAAGGTAGCAAGGAGTGGAGAGGTTCGGGCCCCGGCTTGTGCTTTTGTTGGGTATACACCATCTATCAGTCAGCGCCGACTGGCAGCTCAGTGGTGATGGTATATCTAGCAGTGTTCGTTAGAAACGTTTATTACGTGGGCTATGGAATTCAGCGCTGACGCTGACTGTTTATAGAGCAACCAAAAATGTAACCGTGGTTGGAAAACGACCTGTCCTGTGGTTTACCAGCAGGATTCGTGTGAAATTGATGTGCTGTTGCTCTCGGGTGGTGGTCGTCGACTTCCTGGACTCCGTGCATTCCCTCGCAGCGCTGTATAAATAGTTGGCAGAGGTGGAGTGCAGATAGAGTGAGGTATCCTCCACCGCTCTTTTTACGATCCATGCAAGACCTGCTCCGAAACAAGAATATGGCTATCGACTATTCGTGTGCATCCTTTTCTATAATGCTTCAAGACTGAGCCTACACTATTTCCAAGTGTTCTGTACCCAAAAACATCGGGGCAGGTCTGAAAAGGTTATTAAGAGGGCATGCCTTACCGTTCCGTCCACTGCCGAGTTTTCCACCGCCTTCACCAGGACGTCGTCCTCCTCCTCAGTCCAATGTCCCTTCCTTACACCCGGCTGCAGGACCTTCTTCCACCTTGTTTTTGTTCGAGCCAGCCACAGAGAAGACCGTGAAACGCGTGTACCGGTATAACTTTGCCCCATATACACATGAAAGGCGAACTGCGACACACCTCAGAAGAATTTTTTAAAAGATGGAAAAACTATCGCACCAAATACTTTTGGCTTCCAGCCATTTTGGGACGGACACACGCCAATGCCGGATGGCAGCAAAGCGATTTGGTGGGACTGAGTTGGGTTGGGTTGGGTTGGGTTGGGTTGGGTTGGGTTGGGTTGGGTTGGGTTGGGTTGGGTTGGGTTGGGTTGGGTTGGGTTGGGTTGGGTTGGGTTGGGTTGGGTTGAGTTGGGTCGGATTGGGTTGGGTTGGGTTGGGTAGGGTTGGGTCGGGCTGGGTTGGGATGGGCTATATACTACTGCTGTGATGGTGATTCAAGCGTACACACTCCACCGTAGTGGCATACAACAGTACTGTGGCGGCACACAATATTAGAAGCAAACGGATAGGCACATAAACACACTAACACACCTGTGCAGGCATTGTGCCGCGATCCTGCCATACGCTACGGGAGTTTCCCCCTTTGCAATGGCGGCCTCCGTCAGGCGCTGGTAAAACGGTTCCAGCGTAGCTTGGAGTTCTCGAGCCTTGGCGATCCACCTACCCTCGCCCTCGCGGTCCACGATGATGCGCAACGCGTTATCCTCTTCGACTTTGCGCCGGTATCACGTTTTTGTAAAGCGCATGTGGAATCGCGTTACGATAAGTTGGCGAGCAGATGGCAGATGGTATGGGAGCGGGGGGGGCGGGGGGGCAGCAAACAGAACGCGAATATACGGTTGTCGGAATGAGAAACGAGTACTAATTTTATAATAACAGTACAGTTCAGGACACCTGAAAGTATTTAGTTGAACATAGTTGACGCAGAAATCTAAGCATTTCGTATACACTAAAGATACACGAATGGCTCTGGATTTCTAACGGAAATGGTTGACGAAGAAAAATAATAATTTCGTTCTAAAAAATGAGCAAAATAATTATTTTCGCAATTCAGAGACACGATATATACGTATGTATACGAGACGTTCTAGATCGGACCAGATTGGGTGTTGCCGCAATGCACAAACAACACACACTCGCTAACTGCAACGCTTGCCGCCCAGCACGCTTACCGCGAGGTAGAAAAAGAAAAAGCACACACGGTGTGCGGTAGCGCCTCGATTTTATCGAAATACCGTGTGTGTCTACGCGGTGGATAGAAGGTGACACATATACTGGGCGGGACAAGGAACCATAATTCCAACATGAGCGAAAGTGGATTGTAGGCATCGTGGGCTATAAAGGATGCTACGGTACAGCATTGTAGGACACCTGATAATAAAACGAGCAGTCGAGAAAGCCTGACTAAGATATCAAGGAAACCAAAAAAAATGGGAGTCGTCGTACTGAAGTTAGTGTGCAATGCAGCCGTTCTCACATGATAAGTCCAGCCTAGACCAATTTTTACTGTTTTTTATGAGGTGTTTTGTGCTGTATATGCACCTCCTCATTCAGCTGGTATATACCTTCGGACGCATCTACATGTGTAACACTTTGTTGTCACCGGGCTCACCCATCCAGGCGCCCCCGATAGCCTTCCTCCCTCCCCCGTTGTTGGAGTTGCTCGATTTAATCCTGTCCACCATGTACCGGATGTCGTCTTCGAGCGCCACCGGCAAGGTCGAGGTCAAGCCGGCGGTAGAAGAGGCGCCGGCCCCGGTACCTGGACTAGCCCCCGGAGCCGAAGGACCACTCTTGCTGCCTTTCTTGCCGACGCTGCTTTTACCCTCGGCACCAGAACCAGCCGTGCCGCGTCCCTCACGCTTCAAGGAACACCCAAGTTTCTTGACTGCGCTACCTTTACCCTCTACGCTAACAACGGCCATGCTGGGTCCCTTGCGGTGGTTCAGGGATTTTCCGTGTTTGGGCGCAGGGCTGCCCTTGCCTTTGGCACCGAAACCGGCCGTGTTGCATGCTTTGCGGTTTGGAGATTTACCACCTTTGAGACCAACGCTATCTTCGCCTTTGACACCAATATTAGCCATGCCGCATCTCTCGCGGTACAGAGCTTTTCCATCCTTGGGCGCAGGGCTGCCTATACCTTCGGCATCACAACTGGCCATGGTGCGTCCCTCGCGATTCAAGGAATGCCCATCTTTGGGTGCAGGGACACCGAACATGTTGTTAGATGTCTCGTTTTTGGGTACAACGCTGCCTTTGCCTTCGACACCAAGATTGGCCATGCCACACCTCTGGCGATACAGAGCTTTTCCGTCTTTCGGCGCAGGGCTGTCTTTTACATCAGCACCAAAACCGGCCATGATGCGCCCCTCACGATCCAAATAAGGCCCGTCTTTGGTTGCAGGGACACCGGGCATGTTGAAGGATGTCTCGTTTTTGGGTGCAGCGCTGCCTTTGCCTTTGGCATCAAAATCGGCCATGCCGCATCTCTGGAGATCCAGAGCTTTTCCGTCTTTGGGTGCAAGGCTGCCTTTACCATCGGCATCAAAACCGGCCATGATGCGTCCCTCGCGAATCAAGGAATGCCCGTCTTTGGGCGCAGCGACACTGGCCATGTTGAAGGATATCTCGTTTTTGGGCGCAGCGCTTCCTTTGCCTTTGACACCAAAATCGGCCATGGCGCATCTCTGGCGGTACAGAGCTTTTCCGTCTTTGGGCGCAGGGCTTCCTTTACCCTCGGCACTAAAACCAGGCATGATGCGTCCCTCGTGATTCAAGGAATACCAGTATTGGGGCGCAGCGCTGCCTTTCCCGACAATACCAACACCGGCCATGTTGAAGAATGACCCGTCTTCGGGCGCAGCGCTGCCTTTGCCTTTGGCACCAAAATCGGCCATGCCGCATCTCTCGCTGTAAAGAGATTTTTCGTATTTTGGCGCAGAGCCTCCTTTACCCCCGTCACCAAAACCGGCCGTGCTGCGTTGCTCGTTGTTTAAAGAATACCCGTCGTTGGGCGCAGCGCTGCCTTTCCCGACATCATCAACACCGACCGTGTTGAAGGATGACCCGTCTTTGGGCGCAGCGCTGCCTTTACCCTCGACACCGAAACCAGGCATGCTGCATCGCTCGCGGTTCCATGAATGCCCGTTTTTAAGTGGAGCACCGCCTTTACCCTCTACACTACCAGCTGCCATGCTGCATCCGTCTCGGTTCAAGGGATGTCCAGGTTTGGGCGCAGCGCTGTTTTTACCCTCGAAGTCATCAACGTCCATGCTGCAGCCCTCGTAGTTTAACGATTTCCCGGTGTGGGCCCAGTGGTACATTTACCCTCGACACCAACAATGGCCATGCTGCATATCTCGTGCTTCAAGGAATGCCCGTCCTTGGGCGCAGCACTGTCTTTACCCTCGACACCAAAACCAGGCATACTGCAGCGCTCGCGGTTCAAGGAGCGTCCGTCTCTGGGCGCAGCGCCATCTTTGCCTTGTTCGCTGAAACCGGCCATGCTACGTCCCTCGCGGTTTAAGGGAAAAAACACCGCTGGTCGCGTGCTGGCTGCAACGAAGGGATCTGCCTCCTCTTGTTGAACTCGTGATGGACTATCTGATGCAGAGCCTACAGTAACACTGGGCGATAGACGGGGCGAGTTGCGGGTGTACAGTGTGTTGTCAAGGGTGCACGAAAAAAGTAAACACTGACACCCTCACTACACGTACCGATTTTCGAGACCCAGGCGTGGGGCGGGGGGGGGGGGGGAGTCATTGTCATGCATGGCCGTAGTCGTATGACCATAGACCCTTGCATCCATTCAATGCCGGGACACAGCACGTCGGGTTTTCACCGATCACACAGGCCTGGCTTGCACCAAGCGCGAAGCGCCGTGAGGTGTTGGGCGAGTTGCATGAAGGGTGAGCTGCATTCTACTAAGAGCTGCCTTTGAGACGGATTTTCTTGCATATGGATGACAGCGTCAATGAATTGATTGATTTTCTGGTGTGGTTACTTCCAGAGACAGTAATGGTTTCACTATGTAACTGTCTCGTGGGTGCCTTACCTTATACACACTACGTGATACGATCATCCCCCTTGTGCGGAGTAAAGGTTCTCCCCGCACATGATCTAACTCGACCACCAGCCGTGGTGACCGCCAAAAAAAACAAAACAAAACAAAACAAAACAAAAAACGCTACCCTGGTTGTCTAGCTCACGCCATGAGGGCCGTGTTTTACAGCGTCATCGCCAACCGACGCCAACCCAACCTCTACATACCAGGCAGGGGGGGGGGGTGTACTCGATATCATGCATGGCCGTAGTCGTATGACCGTAGACGAGGGGAGGGGGGTTAAACTATAGCCAAGCAAAACACTAAAATAATGCACCTGGTATATATACTAATATGGGCGGAATTGTAAGGTCCGATTTAACATTAATATGAAGACCAACCGGTCTTTATATTTGCGCCCAGAGTGGTATGTTCTATTCGTAAATACGTCCAGAAATATCACACCACGGGTTTGTTTTTATTTTCTGATATTATATGGAGTGTGGTGTCGTTTTGCTTGTCTTTCGTGCACCCCTGGTGTGGTGTACTGGTATACGTTAACCTACAATATGCGTAGTTAGTATAATCAGCAGTCAACTCTGGCAGCAAAAATAGTACAGTAGGCTTAGACCACACCAAGCAGTTCGTGCCAGCGGTGCAGCACGTACGGTATGTGTTGACGCAACGAACGCAGGACGCGTGTCTTACAGTATAGTCCGAGCGGGCGTGTGAGCGAGAGAGGCAAACCGACAGGAAACCCTGCTAATTTGAAAGAGGAACAATCGAACAATACTGTACGTTGACACCGTTGTCTCGCCGAATCCCGTCTCTTGATACACAACGCCGAAGCTTCAGCGCGAATTTCTTTTAAAAAACAGTCTACAGTTAGTGCCGCGTTCGTGTGTGTATCACGGGATGACGGTAGTATTCTGCGAATCGTGCGTTGTGTGTTGTACAATAATACCTGGTGTGACTGCAGTTGAGTTTTCACAGCCCAACGGTAGCCAACAACAACAAAAGCTGCGACGATAGGCGCTGCGTATCACGCACATCCTTCGCCCCCCCCCCCTGCCTGGACGAGCGCATCCTAAACGATCGGTAAAATCCTGTCTTACTAAGCAGCTTGAGTAAAATGAACGAGCACATCCAGCACCCGTCCAAACGCAGAAAGATACGAGTATCAACTGTCGGGAGGCAGACGCTTACAGTAAGTAGCTCAAGCAGCGGAAGAGCGAGATAAGTGTACGGGCATGAATCCAATTCAAACATCGCAGAAAGCAAGTCCGACCCCAGCAGCTATGATTGCGGAACCGCGGCGGGCTTACAGCAGAGCTCATGCTATCGATTATTGCCACGGATCTTGTTCATGATTTTATACGTGCAGTACGTATCTGCATGATACGGCGCAGGGGCAAGCGTTTTTTTTTGTTGCTTCTTTTTTCAGTAAAAAGAAAAGGCAAAAAACTGTTACAAAAAAGATGACTCTGCTATGCCTTCATTCGCGACTCGATGACGCTCTCAGCGATCTGCCACCGAAGCAGAGGTTGTCCGCGAGCCTCTGCTCTGCAGATAGATGCCGCGGCTGGATGTATCCTACCGTACTGCTTGCTGTGAATGCCGCATGTTTCGTCTTCCTGTTGTGCTTCACGTCAAGTACGTATTGCCATTTTCTTGGGCATTTTTTGCTTCGACGGTTTGTCGCTTCTTGCTGGCTACTGCACTATCGCGAGCTCTCGAATGACACGCCCAACCAGTCTGTGCGAGGAGCGTGTACTATTTGTACATTGCGGTAAGTGTAAGCTGCAACACTTTTGGTGAGGGCCTCGAACTGAACGGGGTAGACGCGCAGTACGTTCTCTGATTCTTGTGGCGTTTTTGTGCTGCCCGAAAGCTATTAATAATACCTGATACCAGGTACGTCATACGAACTCGTACCAGGTATACACGAGTACATGCATATCCATAATACCACTCTGGGCGAAAATGTAGGTACCGTTGGATCTCCATATTAATCAACAAACGGTCCTTATATTTACGTCGAAAATCGAGTAAATGCCATATCCACCTGAAACGAGAGGAGTCCGTGTCTCTCGATCTTTTCTGAAAAAAAATAAAAAAGATTGCACGGAACCACGACCACACTCTCCGCTGACAAACAACAGGAAGGTGGTCGTATCGGCAAGCGGCTGCTGTGTGGCAGAGGTAAAAACTCACGAGATTTGTTGGCCGATTAGCCGCGCGGAAGCGTTTCGAGTGGTAGGTGATATGTACAAGCACGCGACGCGCTCAAAGGCAAAAGCTTCGGTGATTCCCTGCTGCGAGTATGATCTGCTTATGGGGATCTTACCTCCTGATGCACGAGGTCGAGCGAAAGGTATGTTTATATTGACTAGCCAGTGCAAGGGTCAGAAACGACGCGATGAGCAGCTGGTGGTTCCACGTGGAGAAGTCGCCGACAACGCCGTTTGGGGGCGCGGTGTCTGGGGTGTGAATGTCGGGGAACTCAACCGCACGCTGAACAGCGTGAGCGGACAAAAATAAAAATACGGTAGGATCATCATGATATCGGTGGTGTTCCCTCCATAGTTTTATTGAACGTTTCGCTTCTCGCGGTTTCGTCCCAAACGGAACAAAAACGCGTTCATATTTCCTGCCAGTGCAGCATTACATACACGCACTGTAGGTATTCTACGAAGTACCAGCCATACTCTACTGCTGTTCTATACTACGCACGGGTGCTGATGTATCAACAACAGTAGTATCGGTGGCTGCCTCTGGGCTACCTTTTTGCTCGTTCCGGCCGCAGTCCCCACCTTCTCCCTCTTTGCCACCCTGTCCGAAAATGTAAGGGCCGTCTCACTCTCACTACGAACATACACGCTCATTTTCCTTGCATAAAAACTGATTAAGTAGCGGAAAGCGCGAGCTACAGTAGTAAATAATAGCAACATTCGAATAAAATCGACGAGCAGTGGGAATGCTGAACTCTATGCGCGACAAAAATGAAGGCGCGTACCGGGGGGAAGGGACTGCAAACACCTGTGACCACGGCTTGTCCAGAAGATTGCTGAGGGTAAAATCTCCTACGAGTTGAGCTGGAGAGTAAAAGTGATGATAAAAAAACTAGCAAAATAATTAAATACGACCTGGTACGGTTTTTGTATTTACGAACATAGTGGCACACGCTACGTACAAGCACCTTCTCACGGCTCGTAGACCATTTCGAATCTCGTACGGCCCTTCCTTCCAATGAGCTACGTACCAGGTACTGGTTCGTATTATACGCCAGGGTGTTCGTTTTGCCATTTATTAACCGTCAAAACAGGTCTAACGTAAAAAAAAGTACGTACGAGGTCATGGTTGACTGCTGTAACTCCTGCAATCACATTGCTCCTTCCGGCTGCTTTCTAAACAGCGATCATAAATGTGTATTTGTAGAGTTTTTTTTAGGGTTGGGGATGATGTGTCATGTGCAGCAAACGTGTTAATATCACATTCTCGAGCTGCAGTCCATGCTCTACACCTTATTATGCACAAAAGTTAACTTTGCTTGTTCGGCTGCCATGAAGACATTTTGTCGCGCTCGCGAATACTGATAGTCGCTAAAAAAAAACTCTGGCACAATTTTAGTTTTTGCCGCACACACGCCCCGTTGATTTAGGAAAATAAAACAATAAAAGCAAACGAAGGCCAATCGACTAGGTGCCTGAAGTTAATCGACCAAGCGACGGCGTGATCGACGAAGCTGACCCAAGGTCGGCGAATAAATACCGAGCGACCGGGCAATGGACACAGCGATTACGCGACCGTATCGAGCTATTGGGCGGTTCCCGGTCGACCGAGCGACGGCGCGAGCGACGTCTCGGCTGATGCCCGAAGCTGCCGAGGGAAGTAATACAGGGTGTCCCCGGGTGATCATTGGGTCATTTGGGCATGATTAGAAGTTAAAGGGAACTATGCACTTCAGGAGGGCGATCGAGCGGGCGACGAGCTTGGTCGACTGAGCGAGGGTGCGACTGCTCGTCCTCGTCCTCCTTGTCCTCCTCTTTCTGTTCGTCCTCGTCCTCCTCCTCCTCATCTTCCTCACTGTGCCAGAGTACGGCGGTGTAACTCCTGCCCCCTCCTCGCCCACTTCCTGTTGCTGCCACTGCTCTTGCTAAAGTCCCCTCCCCCCCTCGTTGCCCTCTTCGATTTCTCCCTCGCCCTGCCTGATGGCGTTCTCCATCGCGCTGCTCCAACAATCCGCCGTTATCCTCTCTCAAACGCAAACTCGCCACCTCTCAGGAACCTCGCGCAATTATTCTCGGCGCCGAAGACTGTGATGCCGCCGACCCATCCCTTACTCTGGCGACATCTTACCCGTCACTTGTCGGCGGCGCTTGAGTCCCAGCGCTGCCTGAACCTGTGCCAGCGCCCGCAGAAGTAAAGGGAGAGCATGAACCGGTGTCTTCACTCCGTCTCGGGGCCTGCCTCGTTTCAACGCGCTCGCCAAAATACCGCGTAAGCCATAGTCCGCTTTGTGTCGACGGCACTGCAACAGAAACGGCTGTGCCGCGCCGTGGTCGTGGCTTCGCAAGTCCCCATCACTCTCTTTGCCTCGAAACTATTCCTGCTCGGCCAGGAGAGGGGGCCTGCTTCGACGTCGACTATCCAGCGCAACCTGCCGGCGCGACAGCAAAAAAAAAAACGGGGGAGGGTAAAGTTGGGACAGCGTCACCGTCCTGTCGCGCACCCTGCCCCGTTCTCTCCGCGACTGGCACCCACCGATTCTTCAACGGACGCCGTTTCTTCTTTAAACCTGCAGCCTTAACCACTTCACGATCGGTTCGACAGAAGCCATGCGCCTTTCTGCGTCGTCGTCACGATCGTGCTGCAAGTTTAGTTTTCTCAGTGTGTCGCCGTATATTGAGATCTCACCGCCTCTGGTGAGCGTGTTGCCGGCGGCGCTCGGGTAAAATCGCAGTGCCGTCTGCGCTGTCCCGTTGCGCACCCTTCGGCTTTTCCCCCCCCGCTGGGCCGCGGCCGCCGAAGGTCACGGGAAGGGCGCAGCTGTGTCCTCGTCTGCGCCCGCCGCTTACACTGTTCCGAAGTTGTCGACGATACACGATTGTTTCATCACCCCTCCCCCTTCATCGGCGCATCGTTCAAATCCGGGAGACCACAGCGGCGGCGAAACAGGGTCTTCGCGTGAGGTGCCGAGCTTCGGTGTTCTGCCGGAACAAGTCAAGGCACGCGTCAGGCGTCACACGTAAGGACGAAGATGAACGGCGAGAATAACAGTTGAGCGACATCTCGCCTTAGCGAAATCACAGCGTCTTGCCCCCCCGAGGGAGGCGCCTGGGGAAAATTTGCTGAACCCTTTCGCTCGGGCTCCCCGAGAGGGCTTCGCGAGTGGGTGCCGAGCGTGAACAAAGTTTGGCGCCAGAGAAACACAAACACCACCCCCAAAGTCCTCCATGTCGGAGAGCGAGGTCGCGACCTTACACCACGGACACTGAATGCCCTGCCGCGATCACGAGCTATTAAACCGAGCCTTTCGAAGACGATGTCTTGACGCAGGAGATATGTGGTACCACAGCCTACAAGTAAAGGGGGGTTCCCCCCGCTTCGCATCACGTCGAGATTAACAAGGCTCACCGAAAGGTCATTTCCTCGCGTCGTGCAGAGCTCTCGATGCCACGGGATAAAAGCCTCTGGTGGGACTGCGCTGCGGCCCGGAGAAGGAAGCAACCCGTTTCAGCCATGCTTCTCGTATCTGGTGACAGACAGCGCGTGACCGGACCAATTGGTTCCGTTTGTGACCGTGACGCAAAGGGCAACCTCAGTTTCTGAATGGTGGACGGCGAAAAAACTAACTGAGGTGAGCTTCTTTTATGACGAATGGTGACGAAACACAGCGTCCCCCTTGATGTGTGGGTAGCACTAACAACGACGTTTTTGCCTATTGTATCTAGAGCGGATAGAAATGCGTGTTTGCCTTCGTAGCGCCTACCGGAATCGAGCGAGTGGGACAAGCATCGAGCAGAAAAAGCGGGGCCCACCTCTTTCGTCCTCATGGAAAAATCCGCCACAGCCGCAGCCTTCGTCGACTGCCGATGTAGGCGTCCTTAGGAACCCACGACAACAGGTACGGGAACGACGCCGGTGTTGTCCCACCTGCCCCGGGTATTTTCCTTTCGCGCATGGCACAGAGGGGAGGGGCCAAAACGCCGTCAACGAGCGTAAGTAAATGGGATTACCACAGCAGCTGTGGGAAAAAAGGGGAGCACCGCACGAGGTACCACTTGTGCAGCAAACCGAGCATGAATGAATGTACGGCGAGATCTGAACAACGCCGCCAGGAACTAGTTACGCGCTCGGCGTACCGTAGATTTAAATGCTAGTTCATCGGTGTAGTGCTGACATCATTTTTCAGCTTCTAAATATGCCAGTACCTGGTACCTGGTGTGAAGTATCCACAATGAATGCTAAATCATATTGCCGCATGTTTTAACCAGGTAAATACCCCCCCTCCCGTCCCGGCTGGCGGTCGAGTTAGATCATTTTTGTGCGGGGAGAGCCTTTACTCCGCACAAGGGAGATGATCGTATCACGTAGTGTGTATATGGTGAGGCACCCACGAGGCAGTTTCATAGTAAACCCATTGTTGTCTCTGCAAGTGGCCACACCAGACTTTAAAGCAATTCATTGATGCTGTCATCCATATGCAAGAAAATCCGCCTCACAAGCGGTTCTTAGTAGAATGCAGCTCACCCTTCTTGCGACTCGCCCAACACCTCACGGCGCTTCGCGCTTGGTGCAAGTAGTGTCTGCCTGGTCGGTGAAAACCCGACATCCTCCTTCCCGGCATTGTAGGGATGCGAGGGTCTATGGTCATACGACTACGGCCATGCATGAATATGAGTACACCTCCTCCCGTCCCGAAAGGGATGCGTAGTCAATGGTCAAAATACTGAGGCAAACAACAAATGAGTGTGCCCCCCTCTCCCCCCGCCGCTCCCCAAGACCTATTTTCTCGGCCCACGGCTTGTGAAAGTGAGTCTTTCCCCCGCCCTGTCTCTTTCAACTACTCGATTCACCTCGAGACGGAACCAACCTGGGAGCATTGCTGCAGGAATTGGCGGACATGCACCAAGTATTGGACTCCGCGAACAGGGCGCTGTTGGCAGAGGTCGCATAGCACTACGTCGTACAACTTAAATTGAGGAGCTTGTGGGGGCGGGGTCCTTGAGCCGACGCGGTTGGCACGTGACAACGCTATGACACTATTACTACTGCTGCTACAGTACTACTCCTAGTGGTAGTATTATTGACACAGTACTACTACTATGCGAAGTATACCACTATTAATAGTACTGCTATTATACTACTACGACTACAACTACGAAGGTCGTCAGAGTACCAGTATCAGTGAGTATCAGTCATTTCAGTCCCTGGTACCCTTGGGACTCGCGAGAATTCAGACGTGTCAGCCCCTCATACCCTGGAGACTCGCGAGGACTCAGTCATTTCAGCTTCTGGTATCGTGGGGACTCGCGAGGACTCAGCCATTTCCGCTCCTTGCGCCCTGGGGATTCGTGAGGACTCAATCAATTCAGCTTCAGGTACCCTGGGGGCTCAGTACTTCAAAATGACTCGGATTCCCGGGTCAATGACTAAATCCCGATGACTGGTCTAATACTACTACTACTACTACTACTACTACTACTACTAAATACTACTACTACTACTACTACTACTACTACTACTACTACTACTACTACTACTACTACTACTACTACTACTACTACTACTACTACTACTACTACTACTACTACTACTACTACTACTACTACTACTACTACTACTACTACTACTACTACTACTACTACTACTACTACTACTACTACTACTACTACTACTACTACTACTACTACTACTACTACTACTACTACTACCTAGTACTACTACTACTACTACTACTATTACGGGGGACCATAGTTAACAGGACCTACGGTACACACAAAAACCTATATATTTACCTGTTTTTACTAACAACATTTGGTCCTGTTTACTATGGTCCGCCGTAATACTACTACTACTACTACTACCACTACTACTACTACCACCTACTACTACTACTACTACTACTACTACTACTACTACTACTACTACTACTACTACTACTACTACTACTACTACTACTACTACTACTACTACTACTACTACTACTACTACTACTACTACTACTACTACTACTACTACTACTACTACTACTACTACTACTACTACTACTACTACTACTACTACTACTACTACTACTACTACTACTACTACTACTACTACTACTACTACTACTACTACTACTACTACTACTACTACTACTACTACTACTACTACTACTACTACTACTGTACGCGTACTACATGCTGTTATTTTACTGCTTTACTGGGTACTTCTTGCTCTGCCATGACGTCATGACAGGCGCTTCGGTAAAGGAATAGGCATGCGTGTCGTTGTCCGACCAAAGTGTGCCCTTTTCTTCGTGTGGCGGCACACCCACACCGTCAAAGCTCGTCGCTGTTTGCCACGTCAGGAACTTGAAGGGGGGATGAAGGATGACCCAACTTATTGTCGCGGCATCCATATTCCGGCGGGCGTATTTCGTCCGTGTGATTCCGGCTGCCCGAATCGATACGCTTGCATTTTATTTTGTCTTAAAAAAGCGGCAATATCAAACTAAATGCCCTTACGCCAACTACTATGAAGTGTTGTCAGAAATATGGTGGATGGGAAATATGGGGCGTCCATTCTAACTTTTGTTTTAGAAGCTGGTTTTGTATCGTTGTGCTATATTGGTTGGTACTGTTTGCGTAGCCAAAGACCGCCGCGCCGCCCCGAGCGTGGTTCCGGCATCCAAGTACGGGAAGATTATCGTCGGTGAGGCCGTTGCCGTTGCTGCTGCTGCTATCGCTTCCATGTGAGGGAGAAGAGCTTCTCGTACACGATCACCATAGGCCGTAGGTACAGCTCACCGTAAGGGTGTTGCTTTGATGTTGGTGATGGACACACTGGGGAGATGCCATGGGCATAAGTAGTGATAGTATCCGAAATTTAAATAACTTTCGGTTCCTGGAGGGATTAGAGACCTCTCAGAAGTGGGCTCAGTTCTGAGATAAAAATATCGATGGCGTCCTGTCGCTGGAATGGTTGGTCCAATTTTTCGGGCTTTGGAAACCACCGATACAGTCAGAAGTAACCAGGGCATTCCTCGGGACGCCTTTTCGACTCCGGGACCATATCCCGCGGGAATCAGTTATCCCAGGACTTCACGGTACTATTTGCATGATAGCTGGCCACCGTGGGACTCCCCGGGACGGGATTCGGCCACTACGGGACTCAACGGGATAGTTATACGGGATCTGACCACCGCGGTACTCCCCGGGACGGGATCCAGTCACGACGGAACTAAACGGGATTGTTTGTGCGGGATCCGGCTACCGCGGTACACACGGGATTTGTCTATACGACATCCAAACACCAGGGTAATCAACAAGAAGGTTTGTTTATACTGGACGCGCCTACAATGTTATTTCGCGGCACCACTATTATTAAAGCTGTGTTCGGCGACCACGGCGACGGTGTTGCTATGTTTCATGTGTTCTTAGAAAACAAAATCCAGGAACACATGGGGATCGAGCACGGAACCTGACGCTTGTACGTGCGTACCCTGAGACAGTCCTTCTTTCTGCGGGGAACGATCAGCATTTACGTGTGAACGTTACTATATTCACGGGATTTGGGATATCATCAGTTTTGCGGGACTTGTTTGTGCGAGAATGGGACAATGGGTGTTAACGCGGGACTCGGTTGGGCGGGAACGGGATATAAACTCACTTGTAGTTGGCGCGGGAACGGGATTTACACTTTTCCTTCGCGCGGGAACAGGAGTTAAGTATTCGCGCGGTGGTACTCGTTTGTGCGGGAGCGAGATCTCACATTTATTTTATCAAGGGATCGCGGGATAATCCCGAATCCCGCACAAAACCGGGGGATACATCCCGCGGGAAACATCCCCAGGAATGTCCTGGATATCACGGCTCAAGCACTTCCCATATATCTAATATATCTTAACAGTAGTTGGTCTTAATAGAGCGCTAACAAAATCACCTTCTTACACTATCTCTCAAGTGGTTGTGTGAAGAAGCTACATGGATATATGCTGATAAAAGACACAGGGATGCCGATGCTGGGTAGGGCACGCTGCTTGTGGATCACGATCTTCTTATTTTTGCTTCACAGGCGAGATGAGACAGAGAGGGAGAACTCGAGCGAGCGAGGTGGGCTTCGTCGGGAACACAACTCAGCCCAGACATTGATCAAAATTAACCTGTACGCAGGTACAGCCTACCGGGACGTTGTCATGAAGATTCCCAAACGCATAACAGAATGTTCTGCTCACAAGGGGGTTTCTAGACTGGCTCCACTGAGTATTCTCAAAGCGCTACGTATACCCACATAAGATTCGCTTACGGGTATATTCCCAAAACGCTACGTGTAACCATGTAAGTTCGTCTATAGGTATACTCCCAAAGCGCTACGTGCTACCATTAAGGTTTGCATACGCGTATATACGTTCCTATACGATGGGTGTGCTACTCCATCACATTATACCACCCTGAATAGTCGTAGATGCAGATCACACGACGATAACAGCATGATGACCATACCATCCCAGAATCGGGAAGAGAGATCGAAGATGCGGCTATTCAACACAGAGCCGAGGTGATAGATCTATCCCACACCTCGTAGTGAGGCTTCGACGCCTCACTAAAAAATAAGCGACTCTCCGGAAGGAGAATAAACTAAACGCAAGAAACCAGGCAAGGCGCAAGGGTGCGAAGAAAAATGAAAGCGAAATACGTTAGCGGGGAGTACGCCGCAAATCTTGAAAGAGAAATAAAACGGGGCTCTACAACGTGGGGTCGCGAGGCTGACGCGAACGTGGAGCCGACGGACCAAGACGTGGGATCCGGGACCGCCAGATGGTAAACACACTAACTAGCACAAGCTGGAATGCGACTGGGTCTTCCGAAAAGACACACGAAGGGCATTAGGGAATGCCTGGAATACTGCAAAGAAAGCAGAAAAACGTAGGTCGTAGCAAGGCTAGTCGCGGCAAAAAACAGGTTTCCATTAAGACGGGACAAAATAAATGCCTGGAAAACTGCAACATAATCAGGGATCGAAAGCAAGTGTCGTGCGTTGAAAACGAAGTAAGAAGTAGAAAGTACCTGTCCAACAGAAATGCAGGATAATAAAAGCTGAAAAAGCAAAAAAAGAAGTAAAGAAAAAGCCATGGTAGAAAATCTGTAGCACAACGGTTCGACGGCTTTCACGAAGAGCAGGCGGGTGGAAACGGCGGCGTCCAGAAGCACAATACCACAATTTTGGAGTGGTATATTTACCAGAAAGTAAAAAGAATCACTATCGCAAACAATCCCGAAGGGACGATACCACGACTGTTCGGCGGCTTTCGATTGAAAAGGCAAGCGGAACCGGCAGTGCTAGATGTGAAGGAGTTGCCTACTGACCCATAGGGGTAAAACATTGATCGATTACCCAGCCCAGGGTAATCCTTATAACACTCTCCCCCCCTCTGAACGGCGGGATCTTTGGGGTGTCGGAACCGTATACGTCTGCACGCTGACCTACCCGCTTCGTTTCATTACCTGGGGAACCAAGGAGGTGTGTTTTCTTTAGAGATGCACGCGCAAGCGTTTCAGTGAAAGAAACGTTCGAAGTGAGGTTCGAACCCGAGACCTTGACGACGCCAAATGTGAAGGTATGACTTACTGAGATATAGGGGTAAAAGATCGATCGATTACCCAGCCCAAGGTAATCCTTATAACTAACATAGAGTGAATAACCGAAGCCCATATCCCGAAGGTACGATACCCCGACAGTTCGGTTGCCTTCCCCCCAAATACAAAATGTTAGGCAGTTTGGAACCAATTTTTGGGACATATACGACATGGAATTGGAGTGGGATTACTTCTTCCAGTGTCAGATCCTCTGGAGGAACTAGAACAGGAACGATAAACGATACCTGGCATATATCCACATGAAAATACATGAAATACGTGTTTATGCTTTTTTCGTGGTTTTGTTGTTTTCGTTCGATTTCGTCTGCCCGAAGTCAGAAAACAATTAATTAGCTCTATTTTTCTGAGCTGTTTCCAGCAAAACATCACAGACCAAAAAAAAACTATAATACGAGCGGTTTCCGCGCAGTCTCCTCCCTGTTGTGCTCTGTACAACACTACTGATTTGAATATTTGATAGATTGGTTCACATCACCCACATATATTTCGTTTTCATTTTCGCCGTCGATTCTCAGATTGTTGACGCGTGGAACGTTTCTTTGTTCTTTGTGACCTCGCCCGACTATTGACACGACACCACCCCAGCAAGTATAGTCGTACGGTGGTACAGGTATACCCCGTATATATATAGGATCCTTCGCGACACCTGAGAGCAAAGCATTCGCTTCCGATTCCGAACATTTCGTGTTGAAGTTAGGCTGGATTCCAGACTCATTCGCTTTCCTGGTTTCGCGCTTGCTTTTTCGATCGCTTTCCTCGAGGGTCGCGCTGGCCGGGCTTAGACGGGTGTCCTCCCGTGCGCGCATCTCGGAGTCTCGCGCCACCGACGAGCGTAGCGACCCCGAACTTGAAGAATTTTTGCTGGGGCGAGGAGACGCGTAGGTTCTATTTTTTCGGCCCTGGTGATTTGTCTCGCTGTTGCTGCTCCGCGAAGAGCTTATTGTGACAGACTCGATCTTAGCTTTTTTCTCGCCGAGGTTCGATCTCTCGGCCTTGCTGATGCCATCGCTTTCTCCCGATTCCCTTGCTTTGCGGGCCGCCATCGGCCTGTTCGACCCCCTTGGCCTTGCCTTACTGGGCTTCTGCCTTCCCTTGCCCCTCTCTCTTCGCGGGTCGACTACACGCGCCTTCTCGGGGTATCGCGCCGTTCTTGGTACCAGATGGTTGGATATCCCGGTGATATAGTGTTTCTCGGTATAATTCGGCGCGTTATTTGTTTTCGCCGGTCGAATTGAATGTGAAGGTTGTTGGATAGTATCAATTCGGCCGAGTGTTGTGACTTCGATAAAAAAAAAAACGACCAAATGCATCGGAGGATATCATACACGTGGTTGTAAATGCTCGGGCTGTCTACTTCTGCAAGGTCTGACATCTGGAGGCGCGTTGAGATACGAGTACTACTGCAGCAGCAGCAGCAGCAGCAGCAGCAGCAGCAGCAGCAGCACAGTAGTTCAGAGGCGTTCTGCTTCGAATATGTACGGAGCAAAACCAAATATCCATAACAAGCGCGCCCGATGAGCGTGTCTGACGTATCACGCAGCTTCCAAAGTTGAGTTTCAACCACTCAATCGGTCATACTCACGGCGGACATGTTTCACTTCGAAAAAAAATCATGTCCAGATGCCAAGTATCTACGAAAGAAATGGGAGACACGGTCCCGCTTTAAAGATACGATCCTTTGTACCAGGTATAATATAAGACGTTCGCCTTACCATTTTCTTGTGAAAAACGCATCAAGTTGTTTCGGCGAGCACTACTGGAGGTAGTCGAGGGTTCGAGACTGCTTGCTCCCACTCCGAGTACTCGCAGTACGTCGGGGTTCTGTGCTGCTGTGGATACTGCTTGCTGCATTCGCTTCACGCATATCCAACCTTAGTATTCCGGGGTTTTCGGGATTCACACTGAGCATACTGCCCACGTTAGCAGTACTTTGCGGTTGTTCTGTATTGCCGATCGATATCAGGTATCAGGTATCAGATGTTCGATATTGCTCATACTCGCAGCATCTCGAGTTATTTACTGCGATTACTGCCTATACTAATAATTGAGTATTTCATGGTGCGATTATGCGCGTACAGCACGCATTGTACTCGAAGTAAAAGTTGGGCGGATACTGCAAGTTGTTGTCTGCTGCGATACTACTGCTGCTGCTGCTGTTGTACTGCGCTGCTGGTGTTGCGGCTGCGGCTGCACGGCAGCAGCAGCATCAGCAACCAACCGCATGCAGCAGCAGCGATGCCTGCTACTACTACTACTGCTGCTGCTGCTGCTGCTGCTGCTATCGCGTTCATGTGAGGGAGAGGCCATCGCTGCTGCACAAGCGTCGTTGGCAGTAGGTACAGCTCGCCGTAGATACATGTGATACTTCGGCGTGGGTATTGGGTATTTGGCCGCTGTGGGCAGATAAAGGGAAGTGTTATAAGGATTACCCTGAGTTGGGTAATCGATACCTGGTATATATTTTACCCCTATAGCTCAGCTCAGTAAGTAATACCTTCACATTTGGCGTCGTCCAGGTCACGGGTCCGAACCTCACTTCGAAAGTTTCTTTTATAGAAACGCTTGCGCGTGCATCCCTAAAAAAAAACACATCTCTCTAGTTCCCCAGGTAATGAAACGAAGCGGGTAGGTCAGCGTACAGACGTATACGGTTCCGACGCCCCAAAGATCCCGCCTTCGAACGTTTCTTTTACTGAAACGCTTACGCGTGCATCCCTAAAAAAACACATCTCCCTGGTTCTCCAGGTAATGAAACGAAGCGCGTAGGTCTGTGTACAGACGTATACGGTTCCGACGCCCCAAACATCCCGCCGTTGTTCAGATGGGGGGAGAGTGATAAAAGGATTACCCTGGGCTGGGTAATCGATCGATCTTACCCC
Source organism: Macrocystis pyrifera (assembly GCA_031763025.1). Classification (NCBI taxonomy): domain Eukaryota; class Phaeophyceae; order Laminariales; family Laminariaceae; genus Macrocystis; species Macrocystis pyrifera. Next base: position 2,831,517 of record JASSKH010000023.1, read on the forward strand.
TATAGCTCAGTAAGTAATACCTTCACAGAAGCAGTACTATAGTACACAAAGTTCAAGTAATCTCAGTTCTGAGAAAAGTGAGAAACCTCTCAGAATTGAGTTGATTTCTGCCCCCTCCAGGAACTGAGATCACAACTATCGATGATTTCCTGGCCCATAATAGACGGTATGGATTTTTGGGCTTGAGAGATCGCGGAAAGAGACAGAATTAATGTCGCATAAAAATGCCCATGAAGAAAGTTGGTCTATACTGCGAGTGAGGTAGATACAAGAACTGAGAACTGAAACTCGGCATGCCTGTCTTTGCTGTAGTGCTGCTGCTATCGCTTTCATGTGAGGGAGAGGACATCTCTCCTGCGCAAGCGCCGTTGGCAGTAGGTACAGATCGCCGTGGATAGGTGTGATACTTCGGCGTGGGTATTGGGTACCTGGCAGTTGGGCAGATAAGGGAGGCATTACTATATATAGTACACAAAATCCAAGTAATCTCAGTTCTGAGCTATGTGAGAAACCTCACAGATCTGAGCTGACTTCTGCCTCCTCCAGGAACTGAGATCACAAGTATCGATGATAGCCTGGCCCATAATGGACGGTTTTGATTTTTGCAGGGTTCTTCGCGGGTCACGTGGTGTTCAAAATGTTACGGGTCGGATCGGGTCGGGTCAGAAAGTCTTCAAAATCTCGCGCGTCGAGTCGGGTCAAGAGGTTTTCGAATCTCGTGGGTCGGGTCAGGTCAGGTCAGGTCAAGAGCTTTTCAATTCTCACGGATCGGGTCGGGTCGGGTCGGGTCAATAATTTTTTAAATCTTACGGGTCGGGTCAGGCCATGACCCGCGAGAAGCGGGTCACTCGCGGGTCGGGCCAGCATGACCCGCGAGTTTTTTTCTGCTGACCCATGGGTCGGATCCCCGCATCCGGCTCGCGGATGCGACACTTGAAACACTTCCCCCTCTCCTACCCAAAGGCTTCTCTCGTACCAATACTCAATAATACTCCTTTGGTATCATATTCAAACATTTAACATCGCCAAATTCATATACGCATGCCCGCATCCATCCATATCCACTACACAGCCAGGCCATATATCGGTGTGGGGCACAAAAAATGAATATTAAATTGTTTTTGAAGTGTCGACCCCCGGGCCAGATCCATGGATCGAACCTACGGGTCAAGAGAAATGGTCTCGCGGGTCCACGTGACCCGACCCGCATGAAACCCGTGTCTCACGGTCAGGAGGTTCTTAAATCTCGCGGGTCGGGTCTGGTCGGGTCAATAGTTTTTTAAATCTCGCGGGTCGGGTCGGGTCGAGTCAAGAGGCTTTCAAAATCTCGCGGGTCGGGTCGGGTCAAGTCAACATATCTATTTTTTTTCGCTGGTCGTGACCCGACCCGACCCGTGAGGTTTGACCAGACCCGCGAAAAGCCCTGGATTTTGGGGCTTCAAAGATCGCTGAAAAAGACAGAAACAATGTCGCAAAAAATTGCCATGAAGAAAGTTCGTCTATAACGCGAGTGAGGTAGATACTAAAACTGAGAACTGAAACTCGGCATGCCAGTTTGCTGTAGTGCTGCTGCTATCGCTTTCATGTGAGGGAGAGGCCATCTCTCCTGCGCAAGCGTCGTTGGCAGTAGGTACAGCTCCACGTGAATAGGTGTGATACTTTGGCGTGGGTAGTGGGTACTTGGCAGCTGGGCAGATAAAGGGAGGCAGAATACTATACGTAGTACCACAAAAATCCAAGTAATCTCAGTTCTGAGAAATGTGAGAACTAAGCTGATTTCTGCCGCCTCCAGAAACTGAGATCACAAGTATCAATGATTTCCTGGCCCAATAGACGGTTTGGATTTTTGGGCTTCAGAGATCGCTGAAAGGGACAGAAACTACGTCGCCAAAAATTGCCATAAAAGTTGGTCTATAATGCGAGTGAGGTAGATACGAAAACTGAGAACTGAAACTCGGCATTGCCTTTTTCCTGCACCACTTGGCATCGACCTGATCCTGCTCGAAATAGGATCGAACGGTGTATTCATGTCAACTTCCTTAAAATGAATCACAAGTTGGTGTGGAGGTATATTTTCCCCTATATCCCGAAGCATGGGTGCCGCACCCATGGAGAGCCCTTGTATATATATCACACCTCGGATAACGTGACACTTAACGTTTTTATGTTGATGTTAGGCGTCAGCGAAAAAAAACGTAACATTACGTTACTACGTTAACTACTTTCCGGATTTTGTGATAACATAGTGTTAGTGTGTTATGATATTGGCGGGCGATCGCGCCACATTATGTTAGAGTGTTACCTTGATCTCGTACTGACCGCAATATATGTGTTACGGTGTTAGCGTATGCAGCCCAAAGCGAGTAACACTATGTTAGCGTGTTAGCGGAATTCCTGGTGGCTATCGTAACACACGTTGAAGGGATAACGGACATGGTCAATTAAACGTCAACATTATGTTACCGTGTTAGCGACATCAGCCCGTAGCGAGTAACGTTATGTCAAGTGTGTCAGCGGGATTCTTCCTGGTACCGTAACACCCTTTCGACGGATAACGTACACGGCTAAATAAACGCGTACATAACAGATGTTAGTGTGTTAGTGAAATTCCTAGGGGCTATCGTAACATACGTTAGAGGGATGACGTATATGGTCAATATTATGTATTACTATGAATATGTTGCGGCTCGCCACAGGCGGCTATTTCTTTCTCCGATCTAACTTCGAGTGATTTCCGGCTCACCACAGGCGACTATTTCTTTCCTCCAGTCTAACTTCGAGTGATTCTCGGCTCATCGCAGGCGACTATTTCTTTCCTCCAGTCTTACTTCGAGTGATTCTCGGCTCATCACAGGCGACTATTTCTTTACTCCAGCCGTACTTCGAGTGATTCTCGGCTCACCACAGGCGAGTATCCTATACGAAATTTCGGTCGTGCGTGTCGTTGCGTGTCATGCGTGCTGCTGTTTCCTCCAACTGCTGTTCTCTTCGTCGTCTCCTCCCAGAGTGGTGCGTCGTCTTCTCGGTGTGATGCTGTTGCCGTCACCTCGCTCGAGTGCACGTCCTGTCTCCTGTGTCTGCTTCGTCGCGTGCCTCGTTGGACCGGTGCATATATCCGTGTGCTGCTGCGCCAGCTGTCGTAAAAATGCGTGCGTACTACCTTCTTGTTCGTGATATGTGTGACGTCCCTTTCATGCCTGCGCCTTTTTATGGGAGGGGGGAGACTCACCCTTTAACTGCAGCAGTCAGTCCCGTTTGAGGGCACCACACACTTCAACAGTTCGTGCGGTAGTAGCGCAGTCCCGTCCTAGGGAAATGAAGGTCGGTCGCGAGCGTGTTCATCTTGGTGGACCACTAAAAACCGTTGGATACCAACACAGGCTTGCTTGCGTTCTGACTTCCTGAGATGGTTGAATGCGTTCTGATTTCCTGGAATTGTTGAACGAGCTGACCATACGCATTTTTATCGACATTATTTTTATCGACTTTTTTTTCACGTATGTGACCTACATTTATTTGATATCTGTACTTTGACTCCTTCTTCTGTCCTGTACAAGCAAAAGTTGATTTACAACGTGATCAAACAAACATGCCGCAATAATTTGAGTTCGCAAGATCTACGGCTCATTTGGACAAGTTTCGAGTCGAGTTCCGGTACCAGTTCGGGTCCTTTCAGGATTCGAGTAGCTTCGATGCTCTACACGGGCACACCACAACTCTCACTCTCCTCAACAGCCGCCGACAGCAAACTTGTTTAGTCATTCATGTCGAACGCTCTCGACTGTTCGCCTGCGAAGAGGTCAAAGGCCGCAGACTCTGCGTCCTCGAAAACGGCTGGTGGCAAGCCATTCGCGCAAGGGGGTGTGGTCACGGACATCTCGTGCGGTGACACCGACTGTGCGCTAGGCTCACCAAAGGGTTTTCTCATCAAGAAGTCCTCAAAGTCTGGCGCGGTGTTATACACCTGCACCAACAACGTGAGCAACTCCGTTTCCAGCTGCCAGTTTACGGCAAGCCGTTTTCGTCCTGACCCGGCCTCCAACATCCGCTGCTTGGTCTGCACCACCCCCGTGAACGGATCTCTCTCGGTCGGGAAGCTGCTTCCCGAGATCGACGCCAACGGGAAAGCGCGTGAGTAACTATTATTTGGCTTCGTCTGCATGTCGAGTATTGGATTGGCTGGTACTACTATTATAGTGTTGCGCGTGATGGCGACCGTATAAGTTTCATTTGCTCCCCTTTTGGTCGCCCTTCGATTGACGAGTTAGCCTTTGAGTATCCATTTGCGCTGTTGCTGTCGTGGCGGTGTTCTCTATGGTCGTCGCGTTGTCCCCCAGCCTTGGCAAACGTAGTTGTCGTCGCGGTGTGGTCTATTTGTCGTTTCGCTGTCGCCCGCCTTGGCAGGCCCCTTCGACGAGCGCGTCAAATTTTATTTCATTTGATTCTACCTGAGCAGTGAAATTATTGTGTTTTAACCTATGTCTCATTGTTGTTCGTGTTACGGCCTCTCTGATCAGAGTACGATAATCTCCACCTCCAATCCAAGGATTGCGCAGGGCAGAGGGTTAAACTTCCGGACAGCCAGTCCGAAATCTTCCCGAAGTGCACTGGAGCTGGCCCTGAACTCGCTGGGGTAAGACCGGCGTCGCGTTCATCATGCGTAGATACTCTTTTTTTTGTCTCAACAACCAACAGTCTTCACATTATTGTTGTCGACAATCTCATGTGTATCGCCGTCGCCCATTCCCCCCCCCCCCCCCTTCTTTTTTCCATCAGAAAGTCTGTGTCGCCCTGTGCGACGCCGACCTGGTAAAGGACCTCAAGATTGGGAACACAGGGCAGGTTTGCGCCGGTGACGTGATGTTAAAGGGCTGAGCAGAAGGAGACAACCCTCAGCTGCGCGACTGAGGGTTGTCTTCTTCTGCCCAGCCCTTTACGATCACGTCACCGGCGCAAACCTGCCCTGTGCACCCGATCTTGAGGTCCTTTACCGGGTCGGCGTCGCACAGGGCGACACAGACTTGCTGATGGAAAAAAGAAGGGGGGGGGGGGGCATGGGCGAGGGCGATACACATGAGATTGTCGACAACAATAATGTGAAGACTGTTGGTTATTGAGACAAAAAAAAGAGTATCTACAGGACGCGTGATGAACGCGACGCCGGTCTTACCCCAGCGAGTTCAGGGCCAGCTCCAGTGCACTTCGGGAAGATTTCGGGCTGGTTGTCCGGAAGTTTAACCCTCTGCCCTGCGCAATCCTTGGATTGGAGGTGGAGATTATCGTACTCTGATCAAAGAGGCCGTAACACGAACAACAATGAGACATAAGTTAAAACACAATAATTTCACTGCTCAGGTAGAATCAAATGAAATAAAATTTGACGCGCTCGTCGAAGGGGCCTGCCAAGGCGGGCGACAGCGAAACGACAAATAGACCACACCGCGACGACAACTACGTTTGCCAAGGCTGGGGGACAACGCGACGACCATAGAGAACACCGCCACGACAGCAACAGCGCAAATGGATACTCAAAGGCTAACTCGTCAATCGAAGGGCGACCAAAAGGGGAGCAAATGAAACTTATACGGTCGCCATCACGCACAACACTATAATAGTAGTACCAGCCAATCCAATACTCGACATGCAGACGAAGCCAAATAATAGTTACTCACGCGCTTTCCCGTTGGCGTCGATCTCGGGAAGCAGCTTCCCGACCGAGAGAGATCCGTTCACGGGGGTGGTGCAGACCAAGCAGCGGATGTTGGAGGCCGGGCCAGGACGAAAACGGCTTGCCGTAAACTGGCAGCTGGAAACGGAGTTGCACACGTTGTTGGTGCAGGTGTATAACACCGCGCCAGGCTTTGAGGACTTCTTGATGAGAAAACCCTTTGGTGAGCCTAGCGCACAGTCGGTGTCACCGCACGAGATGTCCGTGACCACACCCCCTTGCGTGAATGGCTTGCCACCAGCCGTTTTCGAGGACGCAGAGTCTGCGGCCTTTGACCTCTTTGCAGGCGAACAGTCGAGAGCGTTCGACATGAATGACTAAACAAGTTTGCTGTCGGCGGCTGTTGAGGAGAGTGAGAGTTGTGGTGTGCCCGTGTAGAGCATCGAAGCTACTCGAATCCTGAAAGGACCCGAACTGGTACCGGAACTCGACTCGAAACTTGTCCAAATGAGCCGTAGATCTTGCGAACTCAAATTATTGCGGCATGTTTGTTTGATCACGTTGTAAATCAACTTTTGCTTGTACAGGACAGAAGAAGGAGTCAAAGTACAGATATCAAATAAATGTAGGTCACATACGTGAAAAAAAAGTCGATAAAAATAATGTCGATAAAAATGCGTATGGTCAGCTCGTTCAACAATTCCAGGAAATCAGAACGCATTCAACAGTCTCAGGAAGTCAGAACGCAAGCAAGCCTGTGTTAGTATCCAACGGTTTTTAGTGGTCCACCAAGATGAACACGCTCGCGACCGACCTTCATTTCCCTAGGACGGGACTGCGCTACTACCGCACGAACTGTTGAAGTGTGTGGTGCCCTCAAACGGGACTGACTGCTGCAGTTAAAGGGTGAGTCTCCCCCCCCCCATAAAAAGGCGCAGGCATGAAAGGGACCTCACACATATCACGAACAAGAAGGTAGTACGCACGCATTTTTACGACAGCTGGCGCAGCAGCACACGGGTATATGCACCGGTCCAACGAGGCACGCGACGAAGCAGACACAGGAGACAGGACGTGCACTCGAGCGAGGTGACGGCAACAGCATCACACCGAGAAGACGACGCACCACTCTGGGAGGAGACGACGAAGAGAACAGTAATCGGAGGAAACAGCAGCACGCATGACACGCAACGACACGCACGACCGAAATTTCGTATAGGATACTCGCCTGTGGTGAGTCGAGAATCACTCGAAGTAAGACTGGAAGAAAGAAATAGTCGCTTGCGGTGAGCCGAGAATCACTCGAAGTAAGACTGGAGGAAAGAAATAGTCGCCTGCGATGAGCCGAGAATCACTCGAAGTTAGACCGGAGAAAGAAATAGTCGCCTGTGGTGAGCAGCAACATAATCATAGCAATACATAATCAGAAAGTCTGTGTCGCCCTGTGCGACGCCGACCCGGTAAAGGACCTCAAGATCGGGTGCGCAGGGCAGGTTTGCGCCAGTGACGTGATCGTAAAGGGCTGGGCAGAAGGAGACAACCCTCAGCCGCTGCACATCAGCTGCGCTACGCGGCTGTGGGAGAAAAATGTGTGTGTTTTTGGGGTTGATTAACATGTGGTTTTCATATTATTTCGTCGACCTCTGTCCACCTCTGTTGTCTACAGTACGCGACAAAAGAATGAATCTCTTTGTTTTGGGTAGACTTTAATTCTTATGTAAAACTGTCCCGCTAAATCAGCAGCTGTCCCTCAAGCATCAACTCCGGACCACATGTACTGCGGACCACTTCTTATCTCTGTCGTCTACAGCAGCAGTACGCGACAGATTTTAATAATGTCTTTGTTTGGCAGACTGGAATTATTATTAAAAAGGTCGCAACTGTTTTCCCCGCTAAATTCAGTCTCGAATTCATATTCATTTTTTGTAACAGCTGTAAAGCAGCTGTGCCTCAGACATCACTCATAAACTCCTGACTACATGTACTGCGGACCTTACTGTTGCTTAACTCATGTCTGGTGTGCTTCCTGCGTCGTGTTTTTTCTCTTTTGTGTGAAGTTGAAGGCCATCGTCGACGTGTGCAAGTTCCAGCACCAAACTGGAACCACAGTGGAAGAAGAGGCCAAGGCGCCTTCATCTGTGGCCACGGCAGACCTTGAGGATATTTAAAGGTGAGTTGAGTGACAGCTTCCCCACAGTCCTGAACGGCATTGACGAGCCTCTATAAGAGAAAAAAATATCTTCAAAAATCTTACGTGATAAACGAATGACGAAAATCGTCATGACCATCAATGGACACGAAATCAACAGTGCCATGGGACTTTACCCGATTCACACTGTAACCGTAGTACAGCTGTTACACTGCTAATAGCACGGGCTGCCCCTAGCAACAGGAAAGCACCCACAGAAACTGCTCGATCACGTCGTGCAACTCGTGCAGCTATCCTGGCATCCAGGCGCGCTTGCTCTCGAGTTTCATCTTCAAACTAGCTCACAGTGGCAGAAACTGCTCGATCACGTCGCGCAACTCGTGCAGCTATCCTGGCATCCAGGCGCGCTCGCTCTCGCGCTTCATCTTCAAACAAAAATCCTCTTTTACTGGTTCGAAACCATTTTAGAAACCTGCGTTCACGCTCGCAACCGGCAGTACAGCCAAACCTCCCAGTCGTTTCCGCGTTCGGTATTCAAGAGTTTAACTCGAATATTCACATACCAGACACATTTGCATTCGAAGCAGTTGAACTCAACGATGTAGACAATTACGTTTTTTGTCCTCATTGCGACGTAGTTTTGTGGAAAGAAGAGAGGCGACGGCGGTATAATTGTTGCCAAGAAGATTATTACGCGATCAACCCTCTGCAGGATGTAAATCCCGAGCTATGGGAAACATTCCACTCACGAGAGTTCCACAACAACTAACGTCGATACAATTCGCTTTTTTTCTTCACGACTCTGGCAGCTGATGGCATGCAAAAACGGACGTGGACAAACCCGTCAGCCCCCACAAAACGATGCATGGGCGTGCGTATCATCGCATTTTTGACCTGGAGGAAACGTACGATACGATGCCTGTTGCCAACACAGCCCGACTGTATGTATACGATTCAGACTTCGTCTGTCAGTTCCGCGCAAGCAACGTGGACGAAGGTATTGCAACTATAATTCGTGATTATATCCAAAAAAAATTCCGTGGGCAGGACAATACAGAGCTGCGGTGGACGAGGCTATTGCTTCGCCAGACGTTCAGTCAGAGGGCCAGACCTTGTTGAATTTGCGGAAGTGAGCAGAGCAAACGACGGGCCAGTTATTGGCCAACGTGTATCGTCTAACGAAATCGCGGCTATTGTGTACTCTGACGGGCAGCAATGCTCTTCTTCGCAACCTATTGTAACGTACCCCAAAAACAGCCCTAACTCACAACCACGATTTCTCCCCATATGGAGTAGTAGTGCATTGGAACCACTTCAATTTCCGTTGTTATTTCTGAAGGGAGAATGTGGGTGGAGTCATGGCCACTACACTGAACGCCCTCCATATAAATCGAAGACTATGAACCGTGAAAACACTGTCCATGTTCCATTTCTGTTCTATTGCCGACAGCGGCTCATGCACGAGCCCGTTTTCCGAATGAACAGTCGTATAGCACAAGAGTGGTCCTGTTCAATGTTCTCCCGTTTTGAAGAAAACACACTGACTTACGCAGAAACATCAATGATGCAGCAAAGACTGTCGTCATATAAATCAATTAGGAACTCCCTGGCGGGCGAAAGGCCAGGGGTTCTTCTTCCCGCCACATTCCATGGGTCTCCGGTCAAACGCAGAAAGGACACCGAGGACGCGCTTGCTGTTGTCAATCGCAAAGGAAAGCCGCATCTACTGATTACCGTGACATGCAATCCAGATTGGCCAGAAATAGTAGAAAACCTTAAACCTCATCAAGCCGCCACCGATCGACCCGACTTATGTTGTCGCGTTTTTAATGTCAAACTTGCCCAAATTATGGCTGATTTGAAGAGCGGTAAGGTGTTTGGCGAGTACGATTACCATATGTATGTCATCGAATTCCAGAAGCGTGGCTTGCCACACAGTCACATCGTGATCAAGTTTAAAGGCAGCGGCCCAGACACGCTCAATGAAATCGACAAATGGGTCTGGGCTCAATTACTGTCCGAAGATATTGCAGGGGGACTCCTGCGTCAACAAGTCTTGAATTTTATGGTGCACAGACCGTGCGGGGGTCACAACGTAGACTCTGTTTGCATGGAAACCAATCGCAAAACAGGTAAAAAATATTGCAACAAACACTATCCTCAACCTTTCAGAACGACCGCGGGCGTGAATGACAAATCTGGCCGGACAGAATACAGACGTAGAGATAACGGCGATAACCCGACCATTCGTCAGAGGGTGGAAGGAGAATGGAAAGACGTCCCTATCGGTAATCAGTGGATCGTGCCGTACAATGCTTATTTACTTCTGAAACATAATGGTCATATCTGTGTGGATGTCGTTACTGCTGCTTCTCGCGTGAAGTACCTTTTTAAATACGTTACTAAGGGTGCAGCATGGCAAAGGCCAGGATTGCGGGCGTTTCTAGCGAAATTGAATAATATACAAAAACACGATACATATCAGCCGCGGAGGCAACCTGGCGTATACTTGGTTATCATGTTATAAACCGTACGCCTGCGGTATCTCTCATACATGCGCACCTCAAAGGAGAAAACCACGTTGTGTTCCTGGCAAACGCAACTCCTGCCCAACTGCAGTTTGCTGCACAGAACTCGGTTTCAGATCTCATGCGATACTTTGACAGGCCTCCCAACACACTATTCGACGAGCTATCGTTGCTGGACTACTTCGAGTTTGGCGTAATACTTAGGAAAAAAAAGGACCAACCCATCCCTACTGCAGCGCCGTCGGGCAAATGGCTAGATGCTCATGGGAACGTTGTGTCGCGAAGAACCACTTCTTATGTATGCAGGCTGCAATTCCAGAATCCTGCCGTTGGAGACCTTTACTACCTCCGGCTAATTCTTCACAAAGTGGCCGGTAGGTCCTTTGAAGAGCTGCGTACTGTGACTGACCGACAGGGGATCGTCGTTCAACACCCTACTTTTCATGACGCCGCTAGAGCACGTGGATTAATCTCTGGACAAGATGAATACTTTATTTGCATGAAAGAAGCCGCCACTTTGCGCATGAACCATCAACTACGCGGACTTTTGGTCACTCTTATCTTAGACGGTGGCCCGGCGCCGAGACTATGGGCACATTATCAGGACTTTCTAATTGAAGACTTCTTGTTCAGACTAGATAGAGGTGCCGCCATCGAAGAGGGGTTACGCATCATTGACCTTAAACTGCAACTGCACGGCAAAACAACAAACAAGTAAATCTCCCTGCAACTAGTCACAGGCAAACTGAGTATCAACGGATGCAAAATGATTTCAAACCAGACGACGAAACGTTGTACGCAGATACTAACGAACCACTTCTTACTACAGAACAGCGTAGTGTTTGCGATACTGTCGTTGATGCAGTGACGAACAACCTTCCACGACCTTTTATGATAGACGCGCCAGCTGGCACAGGTAAACCATTCACGGAAAAGGTGATAGCCGCCCGTTTGAGGGGTCAAGGGAAAATTGTGTTGATTGTCGCATCTACTGGTAATGCCGCTCTCCAGCTTCCCGGTGGTTGGACTGCTCATTCGATGTTCAAGCTACCCCTGAACGACAATGTAGTTCCTGGTGCCGTTTGCCCCGTTAAAGGAGAGTCTCAGCGTGCGGAACTCATCAGGAAATGCGACCTGATTAATCTTTGATGAAATTTGCATGATGCATAAGTACTCTGTTGAAGCGCTTGAAACCACGCTTCGTGATCGAATGGGTAACGATATTCTATTTGGTGGGAAATCCATTCTGATGAGTGGGGACTGGCGGCAGACTTCCCCAATCGTTCAGTTCGGGTCTGCAGCAGACAGCGTCGAGGCTGCTTTTATCACCAGCAACCTTTGGCCAGACATTGTGCGTATGCGTTTAACCATATCTCAATGAGATAAAGACGATGCGCCGTACGCTTCCTTTGTGCGAGCAATTGGCGAGGGGCCAAGTTCGCGTTTTCGTGACGGCACAGAGATGACACCCCTTTCGAATTCCCACGACGAAAGTACAGACGATAATTTTGCCCTTCAATATACGACTGAGTTCGAAGATTTGGTAGCATTTGTGTACCCTGACTTGAGCGAAGACACACGCTTGCTGAACGACCGTGCTATACTTGCCACGACCAACTCTTCAATAGACACATCTAACGACACCATCGCTTCCAAACGGCCTGGGAACGCAGCCACCTTCTACAGTTTGGATACACAGATGAATCAAAGCCGGACACAGCTTTTGCTTTCCCAGAACACCTCAATCAACTGAACGCTCAAGGTGTTCCTCCGCACGAACTTTACCTCAAATCTGAGCACTCGCTATGATACTTAGAAACCTCAACTTCGCAGAAGGACTGGTGAACGGTCAAAAAGTTGTTCTGCGTGGTATTTTTCCCAATTCGAAAGTCGTTCAAGTTGAACTCCTCACCCCCGAAAAAACCATTGTTCTTATTCCCCGCATTGCTTTTACTGCACAAGTCGGGCGGGACGGGATTTCTTTCCACCGTGTCCAATTTCCGCTTAGGATTGCGTACTCGCCTACCATCAACAAATCTCAAGGACAAACTCTCAGCCGTATAGGACTTGACTTGAGAAGCGACGTTTCCGCCCATGGACAACTCTATGTCGCGCTAAGCCATGCTAAAAATTGCAACTCAGTAATGTGTCTAATTCCACCGAGTCATGTTTTAGATGATGCACCTCATGTTGCAAACGTGATATATCCTCCTTTTATTGAAGCCGCAGTAGGCGCGATTTCACCACTCAAGCGTGCGGCTCCACCACCGCCTCCACCGTTGCTACCGCCTCCGTCAAACAAACGACCCCCACCGCCCCCGCCGCTTCTACCGCCTCCTCCACTACTACCACCCCCACCACTTCCGCCTCAAAACACATGGATACGCTGTACTGAAATTGGTGATGGCTCTTGTGGCTTTCGAGCACTAGCGCGGCAAATTTTAGGCCACCCCTACTTACATCTGCAAGTTAAACAAGACGTCGTTCAGTACCTAAGTGACAATCGAGCTCACCCAAGCTTTCAAATGGCTATCTCAGCTGGCATAAGTCTAGAACACCTTCATACGAAGTATACTCGGATCCATACCCCAAGTGTATACGTCTTACGATCACTATCTCCAGCTCATGTCACTCCCTTCTACTTACATGGGAGAACCAGAGGTTGTCGCCGCCCGTTTAAAATACCTAAGAGAAACTCACATTACAATAGCAGGGACACCCATGCCTGACCCGCTAACAGCTGAAACTGACACAATGCACCTCTTCTACGATGTGCCTCTCGCCACCACGATTCACTCCTTCTGCAGGACTCTGCTGCCCTCTAAGGCCTCAAGATGGACGCTGTTTACCTGGAATGCTTCCGGCCGCGTGCCGTTAGGCGTTCGGTATAGCTAGTGTAGACTGCACTTCATTGCGGTATTTAGCCCGAGCGCGTCGGGCGACTGCCATGTTGAGTATTTTCTTTGATTGGCGGTCGGGTGTGTTTGCTTCCTTGGCGTGTCTGTAGACGTGTGAGCTCGGTGTGAGCTCGTAATATTGGATGGTCGTTCCCGTTTTTTGTTTTCTCCACCAGAGTTTGTCCAAAGCCGTGCGTCGGATGCATTGAGCTTGTTGTACGTAACATGTGTTGAATATTCTCTTAGATTGATTGTCGCGGTTTCCTTCCTTGGGGTGGCTAGACATTACGTATAAGCTCCTAAATCAAACAGTCATTCCCGCGTTTGGTTTCCTTCACAAGAATTTGTAGAGTTCTGCTTTGATTGGAATGAGGTTTGTGTTACTACATGTTGTTGACCCAAAGTGCTTCGGACGACTGCCATGTTAGTTTTTTTCTGTAGTTGGTGGTCGGCTGTTTTGCTCCCTTGGGATGTCTGGAGACATTAATTTGAGTGTAAGGTCGTACATATTGAATGGTCGTTCCCGTTCTTAGGTTTCTTCACCAGAGTCTGTCCTGAGTTCTGCTTCGGATGCAATGATATTGTTGTAACATGTATGTGTTCAATGTTCTCTTACGTTCACTGTCGGGGTTTCCTTAAGTTCTTTAATCAAGCAGTCGTTCCCGCGTTTGATTTCCTTCATAAGAATAATTGCTGCTTCGGTTGGAATGAGGTTTGTGTTACATGTTGTTGAGTAGTTTCTTAGATTAATTGTTGGGGGTGTTTTCTTCCTTGGGGTGTCGAGACAGAGAGTCAGGTTAAGATTTCTGCTTCGGATAGAAAAACGTTGGTTTGTCATGTTTATTATTGTCTTTCATAAATTCACGGGTGTTTTTCCTTCGTTGGGGTAGACACTTGTGTTATTTATTTCCGAATGGTCGTCATTGGAATCAGTGAGTTTAAGTAAGGTGATTGCAGAGTTCTGCTCCGGATGGAATGGTGTTGGTGTTGTTGATGAGCATATTCTTTAATTTGTCGCTGTTGTTTCCTTCCTTGGTTTGTCTAAACGATATGTGTAAGCTCTTCAATCGGACGGCAATTCCCATTATCTACTCAACAAACAGCTTGATTTATGCTTCTGGTGGCTTGACGTTTGTCTGTCGTGTTTACGATTTCCTTCGATGTATCTACGGGTATTTTTCCTTCGTCGGGGTAGTTAGACACTCTGAGTGATGTGTGCTCGAATGGTCGTTATATATTGGAATTATTTTTTTCAGTTCTGTTGCAAAGTGCCTTTTCACGGGTATTTTTCCTTCGTTGGGGAAGTAAGACCACTCTGCGTAATTTTTGCTCGAATGGTCGTTACTAAGCTGATTGAAGAGTTCTGCTTCGGATCGAATGGCGTTGGTGTTATTGATGAGTATATTGTTTTCATTTGTCGTTGATGTTTCTTCCTTGGTTTGTCTAATAACACTTGAGTGTAAGCTATTCGATCGGACGGCAATTCCCACTTTCTAGTGAACAGTCAGTGTCATTCCTACTTCAGGTGGCTTGACGTTTGGTTATCATGTTTTTTATTTCCTTTGATGTACGGGTATTTTTCCTTTGTCGGGGTAGTTAGACACACTGAGTGATTTATGCTCGAATGGTAGTTATTGGAATTCTTCCTTTTCAGTTCTGCTGCAAGGTACCTTGACACTCAAGTGTATCAGCGATAATATAAATGCAATAATTGGTATCGATGTCCATCAGCCGAGCCCCGGGTCACCAGGCGTCTGTCGCTCATTATTGTCGCTCATTATTCTTCGCTCTGACTATTGCTCATTCCCGTCGGGGATTCGTCCAATATGTGTCACGGGCCCTTGGCATCGAAAACTGATGCCATTAAATTTGCAGTGCGGGGCCTTACGCGTCGACGGCGGCCATCACGCCGCCGGCGAAAGCCCCCTTGTACAACGCTAACATCATGTTCCCGTATCAGCCGCAGCAGCAGTCCGTTTCGAGCGACGATATTTGAGGGTATTACGGAAGTCTTGCTACCATAACAACATAACATACATACGTCAAACGGATACCGTATATGATCGATAAAACACTATTAATAGCATTATGTTAATGCTGTCAACTCGTATGCAATGTATGTAGTGACACAAGTTAGTAGATAACGTACACCCCCAATCTAAACTCAACAATATGTTACTGCCGTGTTAACTCGTACGTGCGAGTGTGCAGATTACGTTTTAGATGGATCACGTATTGTGTTATAGATGGATAACGTACTGGCGGGGTTTCCACAAAAAATGAGGCGTTCTTTTGCGGGGATCCCTCCTAAATATCCCCTGTTTTGGGGTTTCAAAATATGGAGGCGTTTTTTTACCGGGGATGTCAGGCTATCCTCCCCCCCCGGATATTTTTGTAGGTATCCCCTACTGGGATGTCGGCGAAATTGGAAAACACGGCTACGCTATGTTACTTCCACACGCCCGCTTTACCACTAACACAGGTAACACATGTTAGATCTCGGGAAGATCCAAAGGGTAACGTACGAGACATTACGTTAGAACGACTTCGGCCCCAACGGTAACTCAGTAACATAAAGTTAGACCCGGATCGGTCTATATGTTTTATGGTCACACGGTAACGGAATGTTACCATCAGATCTTTACTGACGGTAACACCGTAACATAATGTTGCAGAGACTTCCGCATTTAGGCTAACATCCTAACATAATGTTACGTATGGGCCGGCTAAGACTGTAACGTATCTAACGTACGTTAAGTGTTACGTTATCCGACCCTAAGGCAATTAGATGGGGGATCCAGATAACGTAGTGTTATCAATAGTAGTGCTGGCCATTCATTGTGTTATGTTACGTTAGTGTGTTATCTGTAACACAATATTATGTGTTCTTAATAGTAGTGCTGGCGAACATGGTAACGTTATGTTAGGGTGTTATGTATAACACTCCTCCTAAGGGTAGCGCTATATCTTAGTGTGTTACGTCTAACGCTGCATCGACAGTAACATTATGTTATCGTGTCAGTAAATATGCGGATATCGACCTGGGCATGGTAGAACGTACGTGTTTGGTCAAAGCCTAACACTGCTGTGTTACGGCGGTGTTAGTTCAAGGACTGATCACGGCATAACATAATGATACTGCTGTACCAGAGTTGGACGAGACCGAGCAGCAACATAACGTCAAGGCGCGTGCACGTTCTTACGGCGGTGTTAGTTCAAGGACTGATCACGGCATAACATAATGTTACTGCTGTACCAGAGTTGGACGAGACCGAGCAGCAACATAACGTCAAGGCGCGTGCACGTTCGTGGGTTTCCAGTTAACACTGCTGTGTTATTGCCTTACCGTGATCGCTTCTCCAGGGCTAACACTATGTTGGTACGTTACCACGTTCCTCTGTTAGGCCCCATAACGTAGATAAGTGTTATCCGAGTGTTACGTTATCCGAGGTGTGATGTATATATGTTGATTTTGATCCCTGCTAGGACACACGATGTGCATGAAAGGTTGACGATAGAGCTGCTAAGCAGCTGTTTGTTGTACTCGTATACCTGGTACTTGATATATTACATGTTACGGTAAAAAGAACAAATACTCTCCTGGCAAGCTACAGCTTGAGCTTTCCATCAACATCGACTTTTTATTCCACCCGAGTAGGAATATCGTATCGGCATATATATCGAATGTCTCCACCCACAATACATCGTATTGACGTCGTTTTCCGCATAGTTTTTGACTATTTACGTATGCGGACAACGGGAAGGCTCCGGGTTTCGTATGAAACGAACTATCGCATCATGACTGCTGTGGGCGTTGTGCGGAGTGCGCTCCAGGAGTGCGCGAATTCCGATGGCGAGTATAGCAAGTGGGAGGTGGTGAGAATGGGGAGCAAAAGGTGCGAGTTGCAACAAACTGACCTCTTGAACTTGGCATTGCGTTGTCGAGTGTGATTGATGGGTGCCATAGGCCACGACAAGATTGCCGACATGACGAGATACTCACTCGTCACTCCGTTCGGTCTGCCACCTAGTGCCTGGTACCTCGTTGCCACGTTGCCACCCGTAGAAAGTCGTCGGTCGTCCTTTCATCCCGTCTTCACTCCGGCGCCGCGTGCGCGATGTATAGTGAGTGCAGCGGCACAGCCACAGCAGCCATGTTTTTTCATGTTGCCCACTCCCCCCTATAATAAAGCCTCTAAAGTACTGTATTAAAACCTTTTGTTCCACAAAAAGAAAAATATACCGGAACAAGAAGAGAGTGTTTCCAATTTCCTAACTCCATCCATCCGCAGGCTTGTCCTCCTGTCTCTGTCAGGCACAACTTTTGGAGGAGGATCTTTGACGGTGCGCGGAGGACCATGGACGCGAAACAGGTGTGTGCTATTGGACGTACTCTCGCCAGGATGCTCCCATGTGCGACCGGCTGCGAAGATGCGTGCCCGGCCAACGATCGCAGCGATATCGTCGTTGGTTCTACAGCAGTAGGTGATAAGTCTCCCTGGCGAACACCCTGCAGACCGGCAGTGATGATTGTCGTAGCGTATTGTGACCTTGCAGCCACATCTCATCCCAGATCACGAGCGGGCACTCGTGCCGCGCACCGTACCATAGCTGGTGCTGCAGTTGCCTCGCCTAGCTCCCCTTGCCACAAGTCGTAAGCGTAGTACCCCCACTAGACCTTTGCCGCAGCACCAGCAGCACCAGCAGCATGACCAATGGTACGTCGTAGGTATACGAACATTCTCCTCGTACACCGAGTCAGAGTCACAGAGTATACGACACGAGGAGATCAAAGAACAAACCCGTTAAAAAAATCAAAAATAGCCAAATCGATGTCACCAGGTATATGTTGTGTATGTGGTGTATGTATGTACCAGGTATGTGGATGAAAACGACCTCCTGTCCCAAAAGGTGGGACTCTCTCTCCCTGCCCTATTCGTACTGAGTACATGTACCGCGCTGCAGCAGAGCAGTGGCTTTGATACATGCCAGGTACCCGGTGGAAGATAGAGCGAGAGAAAGAGGCCCGCCGCATCATTTGGATTGCTGCTGTCGGAGATATTTTTTCACAGCACACCGAAATAAAAGAACGTGAACACCAGCCTCGGGCACATAATTTCGCACATTCGGAATAAAATCATACCAAAGGTGTCAAGCGTTGTGTAACCAAGTAAGTGTAAACAAAGCAGACGTCGTCCTTTGTCCTCTCCTTCCTCCTCTGCTCCGCTGTTGTTTGCAGTATGGTATGACGCTCTCTGTACTCTTGTGGCCTACTTACTTGCGCCGTGTGTGCCATGCATGCCTCGTGTCTTGACGTGGTCTCGTTTCGCTGCGTCTATCTATGGCAACATCGCAAACAGCCTGCGAATGTGACTGTGGTCGTCAGAGTTCGTCCCCCGGAGAGCGGGTCGGCAAATAAGCACGTCGTCGGCGTCTTCCCGGCTATCGGCGCTCATGACACCATTATCGTCGATCGGGATGGCTCGGAGGCCAGGTGAGCGCTGTGTGTATACAATGTGTGCGTGTCAATGGTGTGTTGTTATAGCGATAGTGTTGGTATACCAGGTACCTGGTTATAAGTGATGGTGATATATAGTGGTGGTGGTGGTAGAGGTACGAGGTAGTGGGCGGTGGTGGTGAGAGGTGAGAGTTGTATTCGAGTAATAATGGCACATAGCTCGTGTAGTGGTAGTGGTACATTTGCTGGACTGTTGTTAATACAGCAGTATCGCCCCTGTGTGGTAAGAAGTACACTTGAAGATCTTGGAGCCAAGATATTTTTGTTGTTGGAAGTATGTTAAATAGCCTATTGTACCCACTCGCTGTCTGTATAGAAAAATGGTAAGAAATCTCCCCCATTCTCGCAGTCTAGCTTACAGCCTACAGCCGGATTTCAGGTTTCTCACGAGATGGCCGATACTGCTGTATATAGTTGTATTTGGTTGTATGAATATGTATGTGTGGTGGTATCATATTGGTCCAGTGGTATAAGATACGATTTGGTGATGGTAATATTAATAGTGTAGTATTGTAGTGGTAGTATTAATAGTACGTGGTGGTGGTAGTAGTATTAGTATTAATAGTAGTAATAGTAGTAGTGGTAGTACCGCGGTATAGTGGTAGTGGTAGTGGTAGTGGCAGAGTATTGTGTTAGGCCGTTTCCTATGCGGTTCGACTTTGGAGCTTCAGATTTTGACCCGATCGCATTTTCAGATGTGAACTTGGCAAATCCAAACAGTCGTTCTATGCGGAAAAATCAGATTTATTACGCGTGCTGAGATTCGAGCAAACGCCAAGACCAACTGCTTTTGTTGTGGTCTGACGCCGCGAAGAGACGCGCTGGGTGCGCTGCCCTGCGCGTAGAACCCAAGCGTCCGAGCCAAGGCTGACCGCCTTTGGTCTGGCGGCGAAGAGACGTGGCGCGTGCGCTAGAGTCGAGCTGTCTTGGTATTTTGTGTTTCATAATGTGTCTGACTGCTGCTGCTGTACAGCAGTGTAGTCTACGAGTACGTATCCACGAGAGGTGCGCGCCGAGTGCGCTTGTCTTGGTCTCTAGGTCCGAGCCCGCGCCAACCGACTGTAGTCTGGCCACGGAGGGACGCGCCGCCCGCCGACCGCGCGTCGGGCGCGAAGCAACGTCGCGATACAGCTGGGTCACCATCCAACTCATCGATCGTTCTGTTGCTGTTTGCTGTCATCGTGGATATCATCTTGGAATTTAGAGAATGAATATGCCATTTTTCGATTTCAAAATCTGATGACCCAAGTCGTCGGATTTTGGGCTAAAATCCGACGACTTGGGTCATCGGATTCTCAAATCGAAAAATTCCGGTCGGGTTTTACATATTTGGACTGCATGAGCAGGGTCACTCATTTTAGAGATGGCAAAATATAAACCTGAAGCTCGAAATCGAACCGCATAGGAAACAGCCTTAGTGGTATCACGGAGGCCCATAGTAAATTGACCCAAAATAAGTCCAAAACACCTCACTTTCGGTGCGTGTATACATCAAGAACTACTGCGTGAATCGAAAATGTTGCCCGTGTAAAATATGCGGTTGATGATATAGTCTTTCCATCGATGCTACGTCACCGTTTTGGGCCTATATAATACGGGCCACCGTGATAGTGGTAGTGTCAGTCTTAGTGTTAGTGTGTCAGTGTTAGTGGTCCAGTTGCCCCGATCACACCGAGGAGGACACCAACCACCAACCACGGCGCTGTCATAGCGTCGTACTGTGGCCCCGTTGGCCTGTTAAGACTGGTGCCTTCGAATGCTGCTATTAATACGACGTTGATACGTGATTTTAAGTCCCACCGTGGTGAGATTTTGACTTTATTTGCAATATGCTAAAAATAATCAACTGCTGAGAGCAAATAGCGTGGATAGGTGCAACTAGACGCGAGTCGACGAGGGAAGAAAGGGCTGAAGTCTTCTCGCGATAAAAAAATATGCAAGGCATGAACCGTGGTGGGGAAGGGGGAGGGGAGCCTGATGTGTGACCCCGGATCTGAAATACGACTACTTGGGAGGAGAGGGAAATGAAGGGCGACGGTAATAACAATTGGGCTGGGAAAAAAAAACAAGAAAAAAATGTACGCGTATACACGAGTATCTACGTGCTGTCGCCTCTATAAAAATGTGCCAGGTAGGTACTTACAATTACAATATGATGCGTAGTGTACACCATTCACGAATAACCGTCATCATACGATCATGATGTCGTTACTTGGTAGGCCTTCTGTCACAGCAAGATGGCATAAGCTGCCCGACGCCCGAAAACATTTGCTGTGTGAACCAGCATCACTTTTCATGCGTTTGCTATTTACATTACGTCATCATGCACCGTGTGATAATCTGTCGTCGTAGGCTTGCACGGGCAAACATTTATATGTGCTGCGGTTATAAATACTGCTGTGGTGCGTAAACAACTGTAACGTTTAGGTATTGCCGCACCGTACCCTACTTCCCACCGAGCCTAAGATTATCTGTCCTTGCTGCTGCTGCTGCTGCTGCTGCTGCTGCTGCCGCTGCCGAGCTCGTGTCGTCCGGTGGCGGCTTCTTTAGTGTCTCGCCAACGTCCGAAACAAAGCAATAGCTGCGTAGTATATAATACGGCTGCTATTTTTGGCCGCGTACAATTCGTGCTGCTGTTGCTGTTATTGGCGGCTATGTGTTGGCTGCGAAAAATAAATGCCTGACAGGCAAGTGTTGTTTTTGTCGTTGCGCTGCTGTTGCCGTTGCTGTTGCTGTTGTTGCTGCTGTTGTTGCTATTGTTGTTGTTATGGGCAGGCGTGGGAAAGGCGACGCGCGGCCTTCAGTTGGCCCTACGTCACCCTTGACCGGGGCATCATCCGGGGGCGGGTCCGGCAGCACTTTCACTTTCGACAAGGTGTTTTGGAGCATGTACGCGGGGTCCAAGGACCAGGAGCGCCAAGGGTCGTTCGGAAGATGCCCCGCTCCTTTCTCTTCCCAGCGCAGTGTGTTTGAAGGTAATGTGAGGCAGAAAGTCAGGGGTGGGGGGTGGGTGAGGGGTGGTTGAGTTGGGTTTGGAGGGAGGTGGGTGGGGAGTGGGGTTGGGGGGGGGGGGGGGGGGGGGGGGCGTACTCATTTGTTGCTTGCCTTAGTCATTTGACCATTGACCACGCACCCCTTTCGAGACGGAGCACCGTTCCTACTCCTAATAGAGACACCTCCAACAATTGGGCGCTCATTACGTTGTTTCCATAATTTACATAGAAACTTTTTGCTAATCTTATCCCCTTCCTGTTTGGCCTCCTGTGGTCACACCATCTATCTCCTAGGATAGCGATCGTTTTCTCGCTACTATTCATTGCATCAAACTCCTCCATGTCACATTCGTCTATTTTCCTCATCTCCTCTTCCAACACATCCCGTTCCTCCTTGTATATTTCACATTCTCGAAGTGGGTTGGGGGGGGGGGGGGGTGTACTCAATCATTATCATGCATGGACGTGGTCGTATGGGGGGTTGGGGGGTTGGGGGGTTGGGGGGGGGGGGGTGAGGAGGAGGTACTGGTATATTAGGCGTGGCCGCGAAGTTGATCTCTGGCGACTGGTTTGCGTGGGGCGGCGTTGTTTCCACTAAATATGTCGTTTGGCCTGTAATTTTCTGACCGCGGCGACAGCATTGTTGTTTTTGCCGTTGTCGTCATCGTCATTGTTGCTGTTGTTGTTAGAACTTCGGTGGAATGCGGCACGGGACATTCAAGTAAGCCGACGACCGCTGTAATAGAAGGAGAGGTTGGGAAGGATCACACTTTTTGGAGCCGAGTTTGCTCACTTCCTCAATATGCTTCGCTTTTCTTGTGCTTGGCGGAGGTCGTCACGTGCGTTTTGGCCTCGAAAGCGAACCTTCACCGTCCTGACCAGAGGTTGGGCGCGTACACCAACGCTCATAGCCTTTCCTCAACTATGGGGGTGGATTAGCGCTCACAAGGGACCGCCGGACTGATGTGCCTGCGGTTGCAGCCAGTAAGAACCAGCACGTCTCTTGTCGCTGTTGGGCTAAAATAACTGCTTGATGAAGACTGATAGTTCTTCAACCGAGTAGTCAAATCGACACACGGCACAGATGTGGAGGTGTTGTGAGCTTGACCTTTATTTTCACCCGTGCGCCGGACGATACAAACAAAATACGAAGAACACACACAGTGTATATGTCTCGGGACACTCGGCTGATTGTTCGATTACAAGGGAACGATTTTTCCATTGAGAAAGGCCTGACGACTTCACCACTCCGACCTTGCCCTGTCTACCGCCGCCACCGCCGCCACCGCCAACTCGAACAGGCATCGGCCATGGTGTCGTCAACGACTGCCTGGCCGGCTTCAATACGTGCCTCTTCGCATACGGACAGACTGGCTCCGGGAAAAACGTTCACCATGATGGGCTCCGACCCGTCAGCTGCTGCCGCTGCCGCTGCCGCTGCCGCTGCCGCTGCTGCCACCGCTTCTACTGCTGCTGCTGCTGCTGCTGCTGCTGCTGGCGCCGGCACGGTAGCGTCAGCCCCCCCAACCGCCCCCACTCTACCTTAACAGCGGCAGCAGCAGCCGCGCAGGCTAAAGCAGCCATGCCACCACCCCCGCCCGTGGAGTTCCACCCTCGAAAGAAAGCCCCTATCGCCTCAAGCGATGCGCACGGGCGAAGGAGCAGTTTTGGCCGGGCTCCTGCTCTTGCCGCCGCCGCCGCCGCCGCCGCCGCCGCTGGGAACAGCTCCGGCAACGACGCTGCACTAGCCAGCAAAGGTGTAACCAGACCGCCTCCCATTTTGACGAGCGGGGAATCTCTCGCCAACCAGGCCGAGCAGCAGTCTGAACCTAAGTCGCCAGCAGGAGCGACGGGGGAGGGCGTAAGGTCGGGCGGTGTCAACAACGGGGTCCACGACGGACAGAGCCCAGAAGAAAGCGAGAGCAAAGGCGAGGAGCGTCCACACGGCGACGAGAGTACTGGTGGTGGCGGCGGGGACACTTCGAACAGAGGCGTTATTCCGAGAATCTGCGATTTTTTGTTCGAACGTGCTGAGGTGTTGACTGCCGAGGCGAACGGGGGGGGAAGACGCCTCCATCCGAGGTGGGGGGGGGGGGTCCGGGGGTTCCGGGCGCCCAGTGGGCGACAGTCCCGCGGGAAAGCAGAAAGGGATGAAAACTAGGTGGATGTTTAGGTGAGCGTGGACGAGGACGGAATTGGTCAAAACACCATTCGGGAGAGGAGGGTCAGCGCTGTGACCGTGCGAGTGTTTCCTGAGGGGGGGTTGTTATGTGCGATGATATTTGTTCTCAATTTCGGAAAATGTAGAAGTACGATGCGAGGGGGGGGCGGGGCGGTGATCCGCACGCACGGCGCGCGGCTGGGCGGCGGAAGGAAGAGCGTTTGGAGTGTGTTCCCGGCGTGTGGAAAGGAACAAGGAAATAGTTTTGTTGTCGAGAAGATATGACGGGCAGAAGGTTGATACTGCTGTAGTTTCTGTTTGCCTGGCTTGGTTGCCGTCTCTGTCTGTCTGTCTGTCTGTCTGTATGTTTGCTGTGCGTTCCGACACGATGCCGTGTCTGATTTTCCATTCCGAGCGTGAGTGCGTCGATCGTGTTTGCTTTGTGTCACGCGCGGGAGGACATTGCATTGCACCAGTTTATGGTAGTACGCTCACCTGTATTGTCGGTGTTGGTGTTGGTGTTTGTGTTTATGTTAGTGTTGGTGATAGTGTTGGTGTTGGTGTTAGTGTTGGCCGTGGTGGGCTGTCTCCTTCGCTTTGGACGCTCGAGACAAACCAGTAGTCCTATACTATGCACACGGACTTTATCGTCGTGTTCCGCGTTCATCTTCGGCAGACTCCCTTTCGTAACCCAAGGTAGGTCAAGATCGTCTGATCTATCCTGCGTTGCTTTAAGCCCTAACCCTCCCCTCCCCTATCGTTCCTGTCCGACCTTATTCTGCTCTCCATCGTAACTGTATGCCCTTAATCTGCCACCTCCCCCCCCCCCCCACAGCGTGTCGTTCACAGAGATTTACATGGAGAGGGTCCGAGATCTCCTGGATACCTCCGGTCGGCCCAGCCAAGGCCTTAAGGTATTACAATACGAGTGCAATGACATCAATTACAGCAGTACGTTTGCGTAGTGCCCCAGCCCCCTAGAATATCGTCAACGATTGTCATCGGGGTTTTGGCGTAGCACTATGCATCAGGGAATAGTGTGGTATGCTTAGTACGGAATATTCACTCACAGCGGATGTTCCCCTTCAGCTAGCAGTAGATGATATGGTCTTCGGGGACATATACTCGTCTATCGGAAGAGCTCCCAGTCTAAACTCCGCCTTGTACGTGCAGCAGCACGGCACACACCCGCAATGTCGGCCAATGTTTCACCGACCGCGGCTTGCAAACACGCTATTGTTAGCACCCTCTATAGTCATAGCCCCTCGTCCTTACATTTGTAATGTTGCACATGCGGGAAGTACACCCCCCCCCCCCCTCCCCTACCGCCTCCCCTCCTCTCCCCTCCCCCGCGCGTGCTATCGTGCTACTCAACTCTGCCATTTTATTTCACTTAAGGTACGAGAACACCCGACGAAAGGACCGTTCGTGGAGGGGGCGGTCCGCTCTCCGGTGACGACCGCCCGAGAGACGGAGCAGTTGCTCGTAGATGGGCAGGCAAGGTAAGAGGGCTGTCCAAGCACCGGCGCGGTTGGCGAGGGGCGGCAGGTACTGACACCGCTGACACGGGTGCGGGTGTTCATCCGTGTGCTGATCCAACCTGTCCCGGTAGTTTTGTAGAGGGGAGGAGGGGAGGGGGGGGTCGTGCGGCTGATTTTTTCATCGCAATAGCTCGTAATTCTCCGCACAAAACATGTCGCTTTCGATCGCGTGTGGAGCTCACTGGCGGCACGCGTTGTGACACAGACGTATATGTCCAGCCCAACCTTGGGGAATAGCAGTGTTCGTCCGCCCTCGTTTCCGTCTTCGGCCAATCACAACCTTTTCTGCGGTGCCGCCGATGCTTCTCTGTCTGTCTGTCTCTCTGTCTGTTTGCCTGCCTGTCTGTCTTCTGTCATGTGTGCCTGTCTGTCTCTGTCTGTCTGTCTTTATGTATGCGTGTGTCTCTCTCTCTCCCCCGCCCCCTCTCTCTTCCGTTCTTTCTGCCTATTTCTATATTTTTCTCTCTTTGCTGTTGCCACAATTCCGGGTCGACTTCTGCTCGACTCGGCTCGACAACCGCCCACACGGGCACGTGGGCATTCACGGCGATCACCCACCACCGACCACCGACCACCGACCGCTGACCCCCCCCCCCTCAGGCGAGTGGTGGCCGGGACCAACATGAACGAGGCGTCCTCTCGCAGCCACGCCATCTTCACAATCATTGCGACGAAAATCCAGGTCGACCTTGATACGGGCGCGGAGGGGCAGACCACAAGCAAGGTAAGTCGACACGCCCTCCGTACCTTACCGGGGAAAAATTGGGGAGTGACGTCGACCGACCGGATGCTCTTTTCGAAAAATACCGTCACGAACGCTTTTGCTATATTGCCTTAACCCTCACAACTGAAAAAAAATGTTCCACACTGATTGCAAGTATTAATAGTATGCCACAAAAAAATGGTCGCAGTTCTTACAGGGGTACTGCCGGGTAGGTTTTGGTGGAGAACACGTCGGCATTACACCCCCCGTGACCGGTGCTCCTGTCTTGGTGACGGAACCGCCACTCCCCATCTATGCTGTTCTGGGGGGTGTTTTTTGTTGTTGGCGATGCTGGTTGTTCGCGGGGGTACGAATTTCCGCTCGGTTTGGTTTTTCCTTCTTCTCTCTGGTTTGTTTTTTCTTTTCTACTCAAGATTTATTGAATCCTATCTTGTGAGCATGGACTATGTAGGTACTGCTGTTGCTTTTAGTAATTCATGTGATGATAAGAACACCACGTGATGGTTCTACTCAGAGCATGCCTTGCTGCTGAACGATGCACCGCGACGCAACATATCCTCGGCTATTGTGGAAACCCTAAGTCTACAGCATGTACTGCTGGACGATGCATCGCGGCGTGGTTGATGCGCGGTCGGTCCTTGTGCCTCAGACTGCTGTGGGGAGATAGATGTGCGTGCGACCAGGACTGTAGTATGCTAGGCAGGGTTGTAAATCGAAAACCGAAAGTCGGCTTTTTAGTTGTTTTCGGTCGTTTTTTTTTTTTCGTTTTTTTCCGACCGAAACCCGACTTCTGTTTTTTCGGTTTAGTATCAAGAAGCGACCGAAAGCAACCGACAATTTCGTTTTTTTTCTCTCTTTTTTTTTTTTTTTTTTTTTTTTTTCGGTTTCACTCATAAAAGACCGACCGAAACCGACCGACTTTTCGGTGAAAAACAGAAAAAAACGACCTGAACTTCGCAATTACCGCTACTAAGGTCAATTTCGTGAGTGGGCATGTGGCGTTCCAGCGTGCTCTACAGGCTTCTGTAGCTGCCGTAATCAGCGGCGCCGGAGGAACGGAGCGGGCGATGGAAGCGATCGCACGTTCTTGTTCAGAAGAGTTCCGGCGTACGAAAACTGCAGTAATTGTCGTCGCGCCACCGCTACGTGACACCGATGCGTACGAAAAGGCTCCTCCCAACGGCTATCTCATCACGCCTAACGGATACCTCATCTTGTCTAACTGCTAGATCATCAAGTCTAACGACTACATTACCAGATTCAACGGTTAACTCACCACTTCCAACGGATATACCCCCCCATGTCTATCGGCCAACTGCCTGTCAACCTAACCCGCCCAGAGACTACGAAACAAACAGTGGTCGACCGTCGCGGAGCGGAGGAGGGAGGGAGGGAGGGAGGGAAGGAGGGGGGGAGGGTGATATATGTTCTCATCTTTTTGCGCGCGTCGGAGCAGCAGCATGCTTTCTCATGGTCTTAGTGTCTTGAAGTGCGTTCGCTCGCGCGCCGGCTACGATGCCGTGATGCGGTTTTTTCCCTCTTTCCCCCCCCCATTTTTTCTCTGAACAGGTCAACTTGGTTGATCTTGCCGGCTCGGAAAACTCCAACACGGCAGGGTCGGCGGGCACACGACTGAAGGAGGGAGCGGCCATCAACAAGTCTCTGCTCACGCTGGGGAGGGTCATCAAGGCCCTGGTAGACGCCTCCTCGGAGGTGAAACCCGCGGCGGGCCGGGGGGGGGGTAGGGGGGGGTGACAGGGGGGGAGGAGGAGGGGGATGGGGGGGGGGGGCCGTTGTTCCGGGTGTTCTGGGTGCTCTCGTCGCGGCTGTTATCATGAAGGCCCTTGTAAATGCCTCTTCGGAGGTGAAACCAGGGGGATGTACTTGTGTCATGCACGGCCGTAGTCGTAGAGGGGGGGGGGATAGGGTGCGTGACAGGCGGGGAAGATGGGGCGTCGCTCTGTGTGTTTCGGGTGTTCCGGTGGCGGCTGTTTTATTGATACATTGCTTGTGTGTTACGTTTGGTGGATGCATGATGTCAGGCACTTGTGCGTAGTGACTATTACGGGGGTCCATAGTTAACGGGACCAAATTTTGTTATTAAAAATAGGCAAATATATAGGTTTTTATGTACACCATAGGTCCTGTTAACTATGGACCCCCGTAATACCAGGTATGGATTACTGTATATACATTATAGTCTAGTTATCGTGTCGATGTGAAATACGTTCGGCTCAGGCGTTAGTATTGGGTGCATGTGCGTAGTGTCTCAACATCGACTATGCCTATCAACTCTCGGTTCTGTGCTTTAGCACGAGGGGGGAGGGTTGGCTGAGTCTTCCAACCGGGGGGCAAGAATCACGTCTTGCGCGAAAAAAGATAATTTCGTACAAAAGTAGTTGTTGTGGCGCTTTTTGCCCTGCACGGCGTGTGAACGGTCGTATGATGCTTGTCATGGCTGTTAGAAGAGCGCTGTCTCTCATTTAGAAGTAGACTCCGTATTGGGCGGTGCGTTTTTTCCAAAACGGCCGCAGAACGTGCGCTCAATAATCTGGGAACTAGAACACCCGGACGCAAGAAGGGGTTTACTTTACCGGAGTAGCTACTCTTTCCGACGAGATGCCGCGTTGAATACTGGCGAATCAACGCGGGGGTAGTAGCCCTGAGTGAGACTCTCCGGCTGATCGCAGCAGGAGGCCTCATTGATCCCAAACTATGCTATCAGGTACGATTTAAAGCGAACGGCAGAAATTTACAACGGGTACTTGAAAGTTGACTTTAGGCCGTCGGCTGATGACGTTATCGTGCTTCGCATACATAACCTGTGCCGTGGGCTGGAATGAAGGCATACTTTCCACCTCAGCTTCCGCTTCTTTTATTCCGCATTGGTTCGCCACTCTTTTTTGTTGTTATCAGTCACGTCCCCGCCAAGCTTCGAACCAAAGTCCGCGCAAGTCCGACAAAGGGGTTGCGATGGACGCTGGAGAGCACGAGCTCCTGGAATCACCGGCTTCGTGGGGCTCGAAGTGAGCGGAAAGTTCCAAAAATTCAAACGTATCACGATCTGCAGAGTAGATAATCTGGATCCTAACATGCCGTTTCGATGAGCTCTGCAGGATCTGTACAGCACAGATCCAATCCATGAAGCATGTGCTCAACCTTGCAGATTTGTACCAGGTACGACTTTCCACTCGGCAACATGGGTTACTGTAGAATCATACAGATAAGGAATGTAACTTCCTTGTTAGGCCTCTTGATCATTAACTGGGCATCGGCGGTCCGTCCGAGTTTCGGAACATTTACATCCGGCGTGCAAACCCTCGCCTCTTCCTCCTCCCATCCCCGGGAAAAAAAATCCGGGGACCGTCGTCAGTCACGCGATTAGGAGGAAGCTCTGACACTTAAAACAGTAGGGTTTTTCACTGGTCATGACCCGACCCGCGGGTCGGGTTTCATGAGGTCTCCAAAATCTCACGGGCCGGGTTGGGTCGAGTCAAGAGATTTTCAAATCTCACGAGTCGGGCCAGGTCATCCTGACCTGACCCGATCCGACCCGATCCAACCCGACCCGACCCGACCCGCGAGGCTTGACCTGGTCCGTGAGCAGCCCTGAAAAATAGCGAAATAGTGAGGTGTGCTGCGGTAGGGGTTTGCCTGATAGGGGCGGCGCCTATTTTTTCTGAGGCCCCTCACTTGATTATAATATAGGAGTCCTGTAGCTCATCCAAAAGCTCACCCTGAGGAAAAAATATGGTACAGCCCGACGAAATTTTCATCACTGATGAGGCACAACAACGAACCACATTTTTTCCAACAACACAACGGCATAGCCTTTCTGGGCATAGAGCTTCTCAGCTGAGGAGGAGTGCCCGGTCGAACATACATGCTTCGGCCGAAAAGTGCTAGCCTCTACCTATCGTCGTATTGATGGTAGGAGCACGGGTCGTTGAGTCTAGACCGCCGCCCGTCCCAGGTCTAAACGGTCCCCTCCCCCTGCCATATTAGTTCGCCAGAGCGTGCGGGACTGGAATGAAACGATGACTATGTAACGAGTAAGGTTTAGACGAGACGGGTCTCTGTAGTGCGTATCAGTCTGGCTGTAAAGGTCAGGACCGCTTGGTATTCATTAAAAAATATATATATATATATATTTTGGACCAGAGTGGTATGTATATGGTATGAATAGGGGGGGTTGTAATTATTAGTAGTTCGTTTCGCAAAAAAAGGGATGTAATATAACAAGGAAAATCGCAAAACTATTGCAGCTTGATTTTACGTGACAAAGGTTCGCTCGCCGGGTTGACGTTTTTTTTTTTTAACATGTCCCCCTCACGTCGCATTCATCGGCGCCTGTTCTGACAATAATGCGGTATTCATGTGATGGTGTTATGTATATGCCGAAATGATGTGTGCAATGTCGTGCGATTTTGTGGTAGTTGTCTTTTTGTGCGCCGCCGTCCTTGCTAGTTCGTACCGTACGCCAAGCCGGGCAGTATGTATCCAAGGCTATTGGCTATAAACATTGTGCGCCTGAAAAACTGAGCCCTGCTTCTCGTCTCCCTGCTTCTCTTCCTCTTCTCACCCCTCCCCTTCAACCCCTCCTCCGTCCGCCAATCCTACCTCTCCAACTCCCTCTCCCCCCGTCTCGAAAGAGATGCGTGGTCAATGGTCAAATTACTAAAGCAAGCAACTAACAAGTACCCCCCGCCCCGCACCCTAACCTCCCCAACCCCCTCCCCCCCCCCCCCCCCCCCTCCGGTATGCAAGAAAATCCGCCTGAAAAGCGGTTCTTAGTAGGATGCAGCTCACCCATCATGCGACTCGCCCAACACCTCACGGCGCTTCGGGCTTGGTGCAAGCAATGCCTGCCTGATCGGTGAAAACCCGACGTGCTCTGTCCCGGCATTGCAAGGATGCGAGGGTCTATGACCATACGACTACGGCCATGCATGATGATGAGCACCCCCCCCCCGCCCTCCGGTATGCTCCGGCCGATGTTTCCTCCTCGAAACCTTTTCTTGCAGACGAGAGTCCGGTCATCGATCGGCAAGCCCCCCTTCCCCGTCTTACGGGTCTGCCTCCTCCGGCCCGACCACCGTTGGCGATGAAATCGCCTCCACCGCCGCAGCCGCGACAGCAGCCGCAGCCGCAGCCGCCGCCGGAGGTGCCGCCGTGGGGGGGGGTGACCGCCCCAGGCTCTTCTCTGACAACCGCCAGCTGGGCGAGGATGGGCCGTTGAGAACGGCGTCGGTTTTACCGCTGTTGTCTCCGGCATCGTCGCCGCGGTTATCGACGTCCCCCAGGGCGACTAGGAGGGAAGCGGCGTCGCCTTCTTCTGCTGGAGGAGGCGGGGGGGACGGTGGCGGTGGCGGCGGCGGGGGAGGTCGACATTCTGTGGGGGGGGGGAGAGTGCCGTATAGGTTGGTTGGGTTGGGTTGGATTGGGTTGGGTTGGGTTGGATTGGATTGGATTGAGTTGGGTTGGGTTGGGTTGGGTGGGGTCGAGAGCGGAGTGATGATCTGATGTTAATGCTATATATATATGTAATTTTCATCTTGAGAATTATATCACGAAGTATTGGTATTGTCATAATTGCGTATGGGTGTGATAATGGCTTGTGCCTGGGAAGGCGTTGTTCGAAAGAGCTTGTTCGAAACACCACTTACGGTAGTTGATTGGTGCGCTAATCGATGCCGCTACAGGGAGAGCGTGCTGACTTTCTTGCTCAAGGACAGCTTGGGAGGCAACTCTCACACCACGATGATCGCCACAGTTAGGTAAGACAGGGCCGAGGGACATCCTTTTCGAAGAGCTTTTCCCCACAATTTTCCTGCTTAAGTTAATTTGCAAGTGATAGAGGAGGAGAAACACGAAAAACCAGAAAAAAAATTGCGCTTCCTGACTGCTTTAATGCTGACGGTATTCCTATTTTCCGCATTTTCCTCTAATTTTCCTGTTTTCCGCTGCATACACTATCCCGAAAGAAAAACGTTTGGAGAGGATGATTAAATATAGGGAAAGTCCCGATAATAATTCGTGGTTTGCCGTAGATATAGATAACGAGGCGTGCTGGTTCATGTGTTCTGTGGGATTGTTCGAAGAATTTACCTCCATCGGCAGACCTTGTTCGGCTGATCGCGCGTGTATCAATAATGCCAAGTGGATACTGTATCACACGGGTGGCAAGATAACGTACCCCCTCGGACGACCGTCACTGAGACTGCAGCCGATTATCTCCAATTCCGGGGGTGATGCACTCAACGAAAATGGCGGCTTTGGGAACATCTCGTCCAGATCTCCCCCCAAAAAAACGCCGTCGCTCGAGGCGTTTGCACTCTTCCACTTTTGCCGAGAAAATCGGCTCGGAATTTTGTTCGAGGGGGGGGTGTGTTATCTTAAGACTTTGGGTACGGCACTGTCCCGAAACCTAAATTCGACTCTAATTTCAAGTGATTTTTCCCCCAACGGGACTGCGGTTCTGCGGGACGGTACTATCACGGGGGTCCATAGTTAATAGGACCGATGGTATACATAAAAACCTATATATTTACCTATTTTTACTAACAAAATTTGGTCCCGTTAACTATGGACTCCCGTAATACCAGACTGGAAGAACACGCGAACAGCAGTTTCTGGGTCAGACATGCCGTGATTTATCGTGATTCTTCGGTGTCTTCGCTACGTAGTGAACCCGCGAGCCGGGGAGCTACGTAGCGAGTTGACTATCCAAAAATACAGGAAACAAATGACTCTCCCGGGTGGCATATCTCCACCGCACCTGCTCCTCTCGGGGGTGAGGTCGGGTCAACGTGCCCAAACTCCAGGGGTAGTGACAGCAGCCTGTTCTGATGTTGCAACGGGAGCTATGGACTAAATTGACACACGACACGAAATTGGAACGTGGAAGGGTGGTGAGCTTAAGCTTTATTTTTACCAATCCGCCGGAGGATAAAAAAAAATAAAAAAATTAGGGAATTTCTCTTTCAGTCTTTTTCGTTGTTTCAATTTCTTGACGAGACGACGGGGAATATGTACATTGCTGCAACTTGGACGCACATTTTTGTTTTTCAAACCTTGTTCTTTTTCTCGATGTTTTGAGTTTTTCAGGTTTGTTCCTTTTTTCTTTGTCCGCGCTTTTTTTTTTTTTTCCTTCGTTTTTCTCTGTGTTTTTTGTTTTCTTACTGTGGTTAGTTTTTTGCTTTCCTTATGTTTTCCCCCTCCTTTTTCTTGGGGCGGACGCGTGCATATTGCAAAAAAGGCCGGGCGCGCGCTACCTGGAGGAGACGATGTCGACCCTGCGGTACGCAGACCAGGCCAAGAGCATCGTCAACTCCGCCCGGATCAACGAGGATCCCTTCGCCCGCACCGTCCGCCGACTCAACCTCGAGGTGACTGCCAGAGAGGCAGGCGCGTCTGCATGCAGCCCCACAGTAGTTGTGAAGACATAATTATGAGGGAAGCGAGTTGATAACTTACAGGGCTGCCTCTTGTCTTGGGCTTGCTTTAACGCTCGGTGTGACTTGTACTATGTAGTAGGCCAGTGGGTAGTGCTATCATATGTATATTATATGTATATGTCTGGCAACCAATATAATATATGTTTTCGAGTTTCTCGAATCTCGCAGACTCGCTCCGGGGCACTCCACTCGCCACAGGCTGAACAAAGGTATAGAATTCACTCCGGTTGTCGATGTTGACATATCAACTATTTCGGGGGACCGTAGTAAATAGGATCAAATATTGTTGGTAAAAATAGGGAAATAGATGGGTTTTGGTGTGTACCGTAGGTCCTATTCACTCTGGTCCCCCGTAATATCCAAAGTATGTTGTGCACTGTACGTACGTACGTAGCCGTGTTTTATTTATTGTTTGTTTGTGTCACTCGTATGATATGAACCACAACAATGGGCATACTGCTGTAGTCTGTTACGGGGGCCCATAGTAAATAGGACCTACGGTACACACAAAAACCTATACATTTACCTATTTTTACTAGCAATATTTGGTCCTATTTACTATGGCCCCCCCGTAATAGGTCTATTAATCGGCAGCGGGTATATAGTGCCGCGCTGTCGGCTTGTGTGCGTCTGCTCTACACGCGCAGGTATGCACATCAAGCAAGAGGTACTCGAGGGAGACCCCGTCTTTCCGTCCTGCATGCCTTCTACCAGGATGAAACCCTTACGTCGGTAGAACCCATACGTCGATAGAGTTCATGACTACGAGTATCAAAAATTTAAGTTCGGTTGATTGACAACAAAACTCATGTTAGACCTGATAGTTATTTCTGTACGCTTGACTTGGAAATATTTCGCATGATACTATACAGTATTAGGTTGAGGGTCTTTGCCGGGAAATCGAGAACCTACAGTATCATCAGAAGCCTTTTTTCAACCTGAAAAGAAACAAGTGGTCATGCTCGGGCTTGAACCCAAGGATACCACGCTCACAAGTGAACGATGTATCCACCAAGCTACACACACATGTATATATATATTACATAGTAATGTATATACCTCGGTAGGTCTGGCACGCTCACAAGTGAACGATGTATGCACCAAGCTGCACAGATATATATATATATATTACGTAGTCATGTATATACCTGCACCGGGAGGTCTGGCCCGTCCAACCCGATTTTGACTTTTTTTTTTTTAGTGTTGTGTGAAAACGTTTTACTGCTGTAGCATGTACATGCCATTCTGTCCCTGAATATGAGGATCGTTTGTATAATAATGTTCAATGAAAAAATCCCTATTTTTGTGGACAAGAGGTTACGACAAAGGTAATTTCGCACACCAGCGCGAGTTCCCACCGAGACCTATCATGCGTACATTTTTTTTTTCGGTGGTGGGGGTTTGGATGAGAGTGTTGGGTTGGGTGGGGTGGGGTACAGGGCGGGTCGGATGGGAGTGGGGAGAGAAAAAAAAAAACATTTTTTGGGCCTCGCAGCATCTAAAATGAAGGACTGGTCGGCGGCGATCACACCATTTTCTCAGATGAGTCTCTCTCTCTCTCGTTGTCAGATCGCGACTTTGCGCCAGGAGCTGGCGGCATCCAAGAGGCAGGAATCCTTAGCGCTCGCCCAAGCCGACGGTCTAAAGCGCGAGGTAAGCCGACCCCCATGTAGGCGGGGCAGCCTACGAACAGACGTGACAGAGCTCAGGCCGTACCGCTTAAACACAGGGAAGTTGTCGTTTTTGGTGTTCGCAGAGCCGTTTGACACCCTCGAATTTATTTACATGTACACAGCAACATGGATACAAAAAAAAAAAAAAAACATCGTTCGTTTTGTTTTTCACGCCCAGACAGGGGGGGACGGATACTAAAACTACGTCAAACTGGAAATTAACAAAAAGCTAGTAGGTACCTGTTTTGTTTTGCATTCGGTATTTTCTAAAAATCCCACCCCACTGGTTTGTTACCATTCTAACCTTTTTAGGCGTGCTGTGTCTTTTTTTTGTTTTTGTTTTTTGTTTCTTTGTACACCCTCGGTAGCGCTTCCTTTCGTGTGCGTTGGCTGTGCTAGAGGCTGAATCGGGAGCTTCGGTCTGCGAGAGTTCCTTGGGAGTTCCTTGGGAGTCGTTTGGGGGCGGTATGTAATAGGGCGGGCGGGTTGCGTCGCCGCCTCGAGGCTGTGACGCAGAAATATTGAGACAGCACTTTACACCTCGAACAGATCACGATGTATCTATCTATCTACGCACAGATCCTCTAGATTCTAATCTACCGTTAGATATATTGTGCAGGATCTGTATAGTACAGATCCAACCCAGGGAATACGCTTCGGTCTGCGGGAGTTCCTTAGGAGTCGTTTGGGGTCATGTAATAGGGCGGGCGGGCGGGTGGATTGCGTCGCCGCCTCGAGGCTGTGACGCAGAAATATTGAGACAGCACTTTACACCTCGAACAGATCACGATGTATCTATCTGTCTACAGATAGATCCTCTAGATTCTAACCCGCCGTTAGATATATTGTGCAGGATCTGTATAGTACAAATCCAACCCAGGGAATACGTGCTAGTTAGATCATGCAGATTTCCGGCTCCAACCGGCAACATGAGCTAGATTGTACAGTTCAGGAATATATCTGCTCTAAAGAGCCTACTAGATTATGGCGTCGGAGTCGATGATCTGTCAGGATATGTGCAACATTTCATGTCGCACGAAGCGTTCGCAACGGTGACTGGTGGCAATGTTACAAACGCGAGCTCTCGCGCGGAGAGTTTGACCGCGGGGCTGCCTCGCCAAGAGGCAAGCCGATGGCGTCTTGTTTCTGAATCGCACTTAGTTTCCGAATAATAGTTTGATGTCGATTAGTTTCGGAAAGTCGTTCAGTTTTCGAACGGCGTTCAGTTTCCGAACCAAACGTGGTTCGAAACGGCGTTTAGATTCCGAATGCTACCTATTTTCCGAATGTCACCTAGTTACTGATGTTCCTTGCAAAGTCTGTTGACCACTTTTTAGGGCCCAGTTGCATCCACTTAGCGCGAGCAATGCAGCTTCGAGGAGGAGGTCTACCCCCCCCCTCCCCTCAGCCCCCCTCCCGCCCCCCTTCTTAACTTTTGCGCCCACCCTCAATTGCCCCCCCCTCCCCCTTTCTCACGGAAAAACGCGAAAGATCGACCTCCTTCAGGTGGTCGACGCTACCCTTATCGCCAGTATCAAGCGCCACGACACTGGCCTTGTTCGGAAGGTGCGGAGCGTTTCCTTTTTTCCACTTGTTTTTGTTTTTCCTCCTCCCATTTATTATCTTCGCCCTCCTTTTCTCCGTCGCTCGTAGTCGTAGCTCAGGTCCGGGGTCGCATAGCAGGCTCTTATGCCCCCTCCCTTTCCCACTATGGTTCATGCCTTGCATTTTTTTTATCGCGAGAAGACTTCAATCCATTTCTTCCCTCGTCGACTCGCGTCTAATTGTGTACGAAATATCCGAAATATAAATGCAGTTTGTATTTTAATAAGTAATCTAAACGGCCCTTAATTTTTTCTGTTGAGGGGATGTAAGGACTAGTAAGTATAGTATTATTTAGTGAAATGATACGTATATTTAGGGACAGAGTTGTACGCTTAGCAGGTCTAGTAAAGAGAAGAGGCAGTATAATACTGCTGCAATCCAGTCTTCTTGTACTGATTGATTTTTTGACGACAGGATAATCGCTACTGCTGAGTCAGCCAGTGCCCACAGCGCTACCGGTACAGTCACTATGAACTCGCTTGGGTTGGGGGGTTTTGTTTGCCCGGTGGCTACTTCTTTATCGTTTATGTAGCTTTCAAAAGCTTCTTTACGTTCTTCGTGCTTGCCGATTGCCTGATGGCTGTTCGTTCGTAGCACGAGTATATAGCTGGGAACGAGCCCTTGCTGTGATCTCCCATTTCAGCCGCCCGGGATTTCAAGTCAACCATACGTGGTATTCCCAAAGGGGAACCCTGTATACTCGTATAGTTTGAATGCTCGTGTACTTTGAGTACGTAGTGGGAGAAAAAACGAAGGCTTCCGTCGACGATGAGATTCGAACTCACGCGGGCAAAGCCCAACGGCTTAGCAGGCCGTCGCCTTAACCACTCGGCCACGTCGACGTCCCCTTTTGGTCTCAACCGGAGGGCGATCCACTCTTGCATATAATACTCGTATTTATTTCGTGTCCTATTTTTTGCGCGCTCAGTACGTCGTATTCGCTTGTTCGGGTGCTTTTTAGGGCTATGACTTGGCTGACTATTAATAATAGTCGCCAGCTAATTATAAGTTGGCTAGGTATTGTGGTTGCGGCGGTGCCAACTATCCAACTATTTTTCTCATTTGGGTTTCCTTGCTTGTAGGAAGGATTGTTTGGTTCAGGGTACATATTTCCCGTCATCTCCAGGTAGCACTATTAATACCACTAGCTGACTACCACGCTGCGAGCACACAGAGAGGTCTTCTGCCTCTCTCTCGTTAGTATGTTCAGGGTCCAGTGGATGATGAGAACCTCTGGCTCGGGTTTTTGAGCGATGCTCGTCCTGAGCTGCGTGTCTACTCAGCCAAAACCATAAGGCCCAGAAATGAAACCTCGTAGATCACAGGTTCGTTTTTGTGTGCTAGTTGGTAACTCATCCAATACCACGGAGGTTTTGACATGGTATTTGCTACAATAGCTCAACGATGAACCGTTCGTGAATCGCTGAATCGCCGGCGATGAATAATCTATTCTCTATCATCTTGTCGTAAAATAGGTCCTATTGCGGGGGTCCATAGTTAACGGGACCAAATCTTGATAGTAAAAATACGTAAATATATAGGTTTTTATCTATACCATAGGTCCTGTTAACTATGGACCCCCGTAGTAGCCTGTTTTCTATGTTATTTTTGGTATAATTTTACTGGTGGTTTGCTACTGCGTGCCGCACGAGTATTACCGTAACGACCAAATGTAACACCAGTGAAAGAAAGAACCCCAGACGGGGACGGCATGTCCATATTTCTGATGCATCCCTATAAAGTCTGATAAACGGAGACGACCTTAAAGATTAACCTTTCGTGATCAAAACCAGAGATGAACCTGGCCGATTTACCATACTTTTTGAGTGTAAAACGAAGCCAAATAGCGTACTTTTTATCTCCGCCGAGATCCTCCGGAAGCGCCTCCGGCGGGCCCTCCGTGGGCGCCTCCAGCGGCCCCCCCTAGCCGGGGGGGGGGAATTTTTTGGCTCGCTATGACTTTACTCGACTAGTTGGCTGGCGACTGGCTTCGCCAGCCAACTAATGACTAGGCGGGAACTCCAGCCAACTCACAGCTCTCGTGTTTTTTGTATGTGCGATTTGTGTTTCTCTTCTCCGTGGTTTAAACCAAGACGAAACTTTTCTCACTCTCTATCAACCTCCATTAATACACAGGCACCATAATCGCTACTCGTACGCACTACGTGAGCCCCGCGGGTGCGCTGGGTGTCGCT
Source organism: Macrocystis pyrifera (assembly GCA_031763025.1). Taxonomy (NCBI): domain Eukaryota; class Phaeophyceae; order Laminariales; family Laminariaceae; genus Macrocystis; species Macrocystis pyrifera. Next base: position 2,870,626 of record JASSKH010000023.1, read on the forward strand.
GAGCACATAAGAAGACAGTATGTTCTCATATCCGGCAGATAATCGATTTCCACTGAATAACATGTGATGCAGATATTTCAAGACAGTTATATACCGGATTTGTGCCATGTATGATCTAAAGTAGCCCATGTTGCCGGGTGGGATCCGTATACTCCACACGATCTACTTACAGCATGACACTTTTCCTGGATTGGATCTGGACTATACATATCCTGCGCAATATATCTAACGGCAGAATAGGATCTAGACGACCTATCTGTAGACGATCTATCTGTAGACGATCTATCTGTAGACGATCTGTCCGGTGTATGGAGGGCAGTATGTATGCCAACCAGCATCAATGACGACGGCAACAACAAACAAACAGCAGCAGCAGCGGTGATTGATGATGGAGGTCCTCCGTGTATGTATATCGTCTGATGATAAAAATGTCCGCAAAAGGGACAAAAAGGGGGCATCGTCGACGATGAGATTCGAACTCACGCGGGCAAAGCCCAACGGCTTAGCAGGCCGTCGCCTTAACCACTCGGCCACGTCGACGTTTCCCTTTGTTATACGACGAGTCCACCGCACCTTACTATATTCACAACTATTAATAATACGTACAAACAATCTACCTGGTGTACCAGGTACCAGGTATACAGTATTACCGGGGGCTATACTAATCAGGGCCCATGATGTAGACAAAAACCTATATATTCCAGTATTTTCACGTAGCATATTTGGTCCTGATTACTATATTCCTCAGTAAAACTTGGTGTAAATCACTATTTCCGACTCAGGCTACGTACAAAAAGTGGGGCACGGACTTTATCTTTTAGGGTAACCTGAGTTTTGCTAATAACCTGAACGCCATTCCCCCCCCCGCGAAACTCTCTAGAAACCTATCACTGCTAGGAAGGAGGAGAGGCTGTGCGAAATGCTTTCTATAGAGATATAGAGTGAAGGTTGTGTAGGGAAGACAGAAATACAAAGGACTGGCTGGTTTTCATCTTCATGACGCCTCTGGCTATAATATATGTATATTTAAGTATTGGATTAACAATGTATATTGCTTGCATGCATGTATAATAAGTATGTATGCGCTGTATGCGCAGTTCACGTTTCAACCGGTACGGCGTAAAAAAACATTAGAAAAGTAACTGAATAGTTGGTTGAGGGTGACATAAATTGAGAGGGTCTGACGGACAGTTTACTTACGTAGGTGAGCTGTTCGAACGATGAACAAGGAAAGGCAGGCGCTTGCGTCGGGAGTAGGATTGCTTTTTCCTGAAGGAAAGCACTAACACGCGCCATATTACAGCAGTAGCAGTAGTGGTATACTCTTTGCTATACCTATGTTTCTATTTTTTTACCATCACTGTTCGTTTCCAGCTCCCTGGACAAGACGTGGTCACAGGTAGGTGTCTTCCCCTTCTTTCCCCCGGTACCTGGCGTCGTCGTTATCGCGCAGAAGGTTTAGCGTTCCCACTCCTCGTCTATTTACATCGAATTTTGCTATTACGGGGGACCATAGTAAACAGGACCAAATATTGTTAGTAAAAATACCTAAATATATAGTTTTTTATGTATGCCATAGGTCCTGTTAACTATAGACCCCCGTAATAACTCAAGCTTTCCGCGATGAGAAGAAGGCACATACTTTTGATGAAGTGCTGTACCACACCGATCCGGCACGCCACGACGGACCGAATGGTGGCTAGTACATACTTGGTCATAGGCCTTGGTCCAGCGTCAGTACAAAGGTTGAACTATACTTCTTTTAACCCCGTAGCACTGCACTACGGTTCCTGGAAAAAAAAAAAAATGGAATTAAAGTTAGATCTACGTTTCTGTACAGTTGTCATGGTATTCATGGTATCCCCGTATGCGCTCTTTTGTTGAAGTGGCGTGATTCAAGACAAAAACGAGAGGGAAAATTACGTATGTTTGCTCTGACCCGCATTTTCAGAGCTCTATTGGACTGAGACAGCGCGGCAACAACAATTGATTTTAGTACATCAAACCTTTGAGTGAAGGAGAGCAGTCGGGCTTTTGCCCCATACTCCAATTTTGTAACCCGGCACCTATCCTTCCCCTGGAGTAGCTTAAGACAGTGCAGCACTAAAACCACAACCCTAGCCCTAACTAAAACCTGTCCTCGACCGCCTGGGGAATTTCTCGAAATGGAGGTGTAATTTGAAGAGATACTTTCGACTATCAACCATTTTTGTCGAAGCTAGTAGGCCAAGTCGTGTGCATTACGTAACTACACTGAACCGAATCTGTCCTCGCCATTGCTTGGTGGAACTTCAACCACTTACTGTCTTGGAGAGACCGCCTCCGCGACCGACCCTTGCCCGAAGGAGGCGGTGGATCTCACGGCGGGACTCTTTTTTTCCCCTCGAACCGGTCGAGCGCTACTACTCGCACGCTGGAATGCGCGCGGGAAGCAATGCTCCCGGCAAGGATGCTACGTACGAATAGCAGACCGCAGTCTGACCCCTGGACGGACCAACGCCTGCACTCAAATTGGTATTATAAGGCGAGATTGCAGATCTTGACGCGCCGAAACAAATCGGCCTCCTGTTTATAGCGTATTTGGTGCCCAACTGGCCCGCGACGCCGATGTTAGGGGGGGGGCTTAGTGATCAGAGCCAAATATAGTGTGTAAACATACTGTAGGGAGGTACATGGTTTTAGGTCCATCGTGGATTTTGATCACTATGCCCACCGGAAATTGAAGATCCACGGTTCGACACACGACGTTTTTTTTGCCGAGCGCACTCCGTCCCACGAATGCCCGAGGCCGTCCTGTTTGACACCGCCTCCTCCTCTTCCTCCCCCTCCCAGAAAGTCCCTCGGTTCTTCACACCGGGCGGTGATAATCGGGCATTTTTCGTCCCACGAACGCTCGAGCCCGTGCCCTCCTAAAAATTCCTTTGCAGTTTGGTTCTACACCACAGTTTCTCCCGGCACCTTCTCTGCTGACGACAACAAATAGTCGAGTATGGATGACCACAGTCGTACAATAAGATATACGGATATCCACGACCTCGGCGAATGGTGGACCTCCGCGGGACAATACCCATGCGACGGTCTGGTCGAGAACCTGGAACCCACATCAGCCACCGACGTAAACACCAAAAACTGAAGGTTTTCAAGCCGATCACTCGCAAGAACCTGCCGAGTCTTTTTTTTTGTGACTACGAGTACCTGGTATATATATATATTTACAAGTACACCCTGGACGATAGACGATAATAGTACAATTGTCTATGACTAGTTTGTTTTGTAATTGACCGTCTGGTTCCGAAGTGCTACTAATTGAAACGCATCGAGCTCTGTTGTCCAGACAACTTTGACCAGGTATTAAATGATCCCCACCTGGCCCTATTGTCCAGACAATTTCATTATATAGGCAGTCTCGGTAGTCAAAGGTCTGGACAATCCCAATTAATGGACCTTCTCCTAAATTAATAGCCCGACCACTTTCAATTGATAGCCCGTCTCCAAAAATAATTGTCCCGACAATTCCAATTGATAGGCCGTCTCCTAAATCAGTTGTTCCGACAATTCCAGTTAATACAGTCTCCTAAATCAATTGTCCCAACAATTCCAAAAAATAGACACCCCCCCAAATCATTTGTCCGGACAATTCCAATTGATATACGTACAGTCTCCTGAATCAATTGTCGCAACAATTCCATTAATAGACACCCTCAAATCATTTGTCCCGAAAATTCCAATGTATTGACTGCCTCCTGAATCAATTGTCCCGACAATTCCGATTGATAAACAGTCTCCCAAATCAATTGTGCCGATATTTCCAATTTGCAGATAGTCTACAAAATCAGCTTCCCGGAAAATTCAATTAGCAGACCGCCTTCTATATCAATTGTCCAGGTAGTTCCAGCTTAAGCTTTATTTTTACCAATCCGCCGGAGGATAAAAAACAAATGCAGATAGTCTACAAAATCAGCTTGCCGGAAAATTCAATTAGCAGACCGCCTTCTATATCAATTGTCCAGGTAGTTCCAGCTTAAGCTTTATTTTTACCAATCCGCCGGAGGATAAAAAACAAAAAAAAGCTAATAGACAGGATTCGAAATCAATTGCCCGGACAATTTTAACTACTGGAAAATATCCAAAATCACTTTGCCAGACAATGCCAATTGGTACTCCTAAATCACTTGCCCGTACACTTCAAATTCTCAGTGCGTACCTGGTCCGGATTATCTTGTTTAGTGAAACGTTTTTTTCATTATTCACATCTGAACGCATGGGTCAGGCGGTATCAACACGTCTTACGTACGAACATGCAATACACACCTGGTAGCTAAAGTTGATGTGTCCCGCCCTTTTCTGCTTATTCCTTGGATACTAGACCTACTAATTATTAATAGACTACTGCGGAGTCACGAAGTTGTCTATTAATTGGAACTGTCCGGCAAGTGACGTCAGAGACTGTCTAGCTATTGAAATTGTTTAGACAAGGGATCTTGGAGACTGCTAATAGCTGGATTTGTTCGGACAATTGACTTGGGAGACTCGATTGGATTGGTTTTAACAATTGATGCCCCGTGCATTCTAACAATTGGAATTGTCCAGACAAATGATTTTGGAGACTATCAATTGAAATTGTGCTGACAATTGATTTCAGAGACTGTCCATTAAACGGAACTGTTTGAACAATCGATGTTTGGTGCTTTTAACGATAGACGATTGGAAGAATGTCCGGACAAAAGATTTCGGAGACTGTCCAATAATTGGATTTTGTCTGAACAATTTATGCTTCGTTCTTTGTTTTGTACCTTTCGAATTGTCATGTTATTATTATTCTCCCCGATGTCGGGGGAGGGGTCCACTGGTGTGGTACGAGAGCCGCGACACCGGCCGCTGACCGTCGTTGCCTATCGTACCGCCAGTACCCGGGAGTTTCCCCCCCCAGCCGACTGGCCGGGGCTCCAACCAACGCAGTCTCGGACGACCGAGACCCCCAATGGTAGTAAACCATTGACATAGCCCACTCTCCTGGTGAGAGCCCCGAATCGCTACCAGTTAATCACAATAACAAAAGTACAATACGGTGTGGTCAGCACCATGTGGCCGCTCCGTTCCACCCACCTTCGAAATAAGAAAGGGGCGGGTGGGCGGGAGAAACCACAACAGTAGGCCCAGCCTCTAGGCCAATCAAGCGGCAGCGAGCAGTGCCGTGCTCTGCTCGTGCACCTATCACGAGAAGCTAGGAGGGGGCACGGGACGAGTGTGGCCGTTCTTCTCTTCTCTCTGCCTCTGAACAAGTTAAGCCATTTAGCTTCCGCCGGTAGAGCCCATGACTATAGTATTTTTATTTCCATCGGTTGTGAACAAAACAGGCATCTCACGTGAACATAGATATACTGCCCTTTCTAAAAATTGCAATCGTCCAGACGAATGATCTCGGAGACTGACTGCCTATTAATTGGAATTGTCCTGACAAATGATTTTAACAGGTTGTTTATTGGTTGGAATTGCTTGAACAATTTATTTCGGGTGATGTGTATGAATTGGAATTGTCGGGGGAACTGCTTTGGAAGACCGTCCATACATTGGAATTCTCCGAACAATTGGTTTCGGAAGCGATCTACTATTAATAGTTGGAATTGTCCGGACTATCGAGTTTTAGAGGGCTGTTGTTCGAAAGCTGGCTACTACTTGTAGAGCTACAACTGAGTTGGTCGGTAAACTACAATACCACGCTACTATTATTGCCTGCACAATACGTAGGATCGGGAAGTTCCCTGTATACTCAACAACTATCGTTATTGTGCCCTATTACGAGTAGTGTCAATTCAGTGGGGAGTGTCTAATAGAACACATTAAATAAGCACAAGGTCATGGCATTTCTCGAGCAATTGATTTCTTGGGGGCGTCTGCAATTAATTGTGGGGACAATTCCACTTGGTTGACACAGCACTCGAAATCAAATGATTGGACTACTCCATTGAATAGGCAGCACTCGAAATCAATTGTTTAGACAAATCCAACTTATAGACAGCACCCGAAATCACTTGTTTGGACAATTTCAATTTGTGGATAGCACACGAAATCAATCATCTGGACAATTCCAAATAATGGACCAGCGCCCGAAACCAAGTGGCTGGATAGTTCCAACTAATTGGCTATCTCCGAATTCAATGGTTTAGACGTTTCCAATTCATGGACAACACTCGAAACCTATTGCTCACACAATTCCCTTTTATAGATGGTCTTGGAAATCATTTGCCTGGACAATTCCGAATTACAGACAATCGCCGAAATCATTTGTCTGGACAATTCCAATTTGTGGACATTCGCCGGAATCTATTGTCTGGACACTTTTCAAGAAATGGACAATCGCCGAAGTCAATTGCCTGGACGATTCCGATTAATAGACAGTCGCCAAACCTAGTTGTCAAGACAATTCCGATTTACACACAGCCTCCAAAATCAACTGTAGACACAATACTCGTAGGCTATTGAAACAGGAGTTGTCCAGGGTGTGATTTATGTAGATAGACCGCGAAACTATCAATACGGATTATCTGGTATATGATGCAACATGTACGACTATTCTCTCTTCTAATAAAAAGAAGAGATAAACCTGGTACCCAGCATTGCATTACACAGCAGCAAGCAGCAGCACTCTATGTATAATATATCTACAGCAGCATACCGGTGGGCGCATTCTGGATATCGCCTACCAGGTATGATAGCTGTTACGGGGGACCATATTAAAAAGGACCAAATGTTGGTATTAATAGTAAAAATAGGTAAATATATAGGTTTTTATGTATACCATCGGTCCTGTTAACTATGTACCCCCGTAATACCATTATGTCCCTAAATATAAGCCAACACAGGCATCGTTTGTGTAGTGATATTCAATGATAACGGTCCCTATATTTGGGTAAGATGCACAGCACAACATCAACGCAACAAGAAAGAAATTCAATAAAACTACCGCTGTAGAATCAACAAATCTGGAACAATACAGCAAGTGTAAGCATAAAATATGCCTATGTATTCATATACGTAACAACGTAACAAGCATGAACCAGGTACGTATTATTACAATTAATAGTAGTGAAGTGTGGTAAATATGTAAATGCCTGGTATGTAAATTCGAATGTAAAAAAAATGAAAAAATTGTTACGTATATAGATAGGAGCACATACGAAAAAAAAAAAAAAGGTGGAAAAAAAAAAGAGGTATCGTCGACGATGAGATTCGAACTCACGCGGGCAAAGCCCAACGGCTTAGCAGGCCGTCGCCTTAACCACTCGGCCACGTCGACGTCTCCTTGATGGACATCAGCGCAAAATTTGTGTTTCTATAAGTAAAATTTTGTAGTATACATTGGATACTGGGTACGAGTATGTACATGATACGAGTATAATAATCCCAGGTGTACCAGAACTAAGAACACTGCTTGCTGTAAGTACGAGACATTTCTTACATATGTTGCTGCTATACTGCTGCATGTACGGCTTGCTGTATGTACAGGAGCACGATTGCTTTATCATGTACCTGGTACACGACAGAGCGGCAGCACGTGAATACACGTTGGAATATTTCTACCAGTACCGCATATATACTGCCAGTTCAGGCTCATACTGCTGTATGTATGTGTATTGCGACTACTCGTAGTATTTCGGGGTTCTGTACGACGAGTAGTAACAGCTGCGTGGAAACTGCCTGTACTTTCCAAAGTGTTTCGGGGTTCGGCACTGCTACTGCTACCACTAGTGCCTACCGCGGAGATGATACATGTATACTCGCAGCATTTTGGGGTTCCGTGTTGCGCATACGCCGTACACTATTCCTGGTACCTGGTATACTGCTATATTTACAGCAGTACGAGGCAGTACTGGCAGTTTTTTCAGCCGTGAGTGTGTGCGTGTTCTTCACAGCAGTAAACCGTTCTTCTACCCCGTCAACATCCGTCACAACCAGTGTCCGCGCCGATTTTTCACTCCTAGAGAGATACATTGCTGCTCGCCGTGTACTACTGCTGTGCATGTGTGCTCGCAATACTGAACTACAGTAAATACTCTGAAATACTCCTTGTACTCGTGGATTTTGTTTCAAACATTTATTCACGTGCTGCTGCTGTTGTATACCTGGTACCTGGTATATGATACAGCAATTGTACATGCGGCAGTACAACTATTAATAATATCAGCAGCAGTATACAAGGAGTATGAGGTGTATGCGCACCGTTTGGATTATTTCATGCGTCGGAAAGATCACGATCCAGATCACAATTTACTGTATATCCTAACCTGCCGTAATGAGATTGTTTTGCAGGGTCTGTATACGACTTTGAGAACAGATCTAACTCAGGAAATATGTCCTAGATCATGCAGATTGTTCGGCTCCCATCCGGCAATATGGACCTATACTGCTGTAGATCATACCAGTACAGATCAGGAATCTATCTGCCCTGAAATATCTACGTAGATCGTGAAGCGGGAATCAACGGTATGTCCGAGGTGTGAAGACATTTACGGATGCTCTCAGGCGTAAATGGGAGTGGAGTACTTTACTTTAGGGGGGAGGCGCTGAAGGCACTGAGAGTACTGGCAGTATGTGAGAGGTACATTACTTTAGGGGAGGGAGGCGCTGGAGGCACTGAGAGTACTGGCAGCATGTTAGAGGGTTCGGTACTGCTTATACTGCGAGTATGAGCAGTATAAGCAGTATTTCGGGGTTGTGTACTGGTGTGCACACTGCCCGTACTTTCAAATATTGCGGGGTTCGACACTAACTGGCAACATTTTTTATGTATTGTACTGCGGATACTGCTATTACATGCTAGAATTTCCATACTGCGAGTACTTGCAGAACTACGTCAGTAACTGCTTTCAATAGTCCCATTAAGTACGTACCGGTATGTGTTAGTATTATCTTAATTGAAGTTATGGTGGTAGTATATATAATAATAGAGTAGTAAGCAGTAACGGCGCAGTAGCAATAGTCGCATTTATAGTAGTACGTATGTACATCATACTGCTATTGTAATACTGTACCACGTTGTATGGGCTGTAGTATCATAACAGTACGTGGTACGTAGTATTAACAGTAGTAATAGAGTTGCAGTAGCAGTAGGAGTATAACAGTTGTAGCAGTAGTATTAATTGTAGCATTAGTTTGTCAGAGCAGAAGCAGCAGCAGAAGCAGCAGCAGAAGCAGCAGCAGGTGCGACAGCACAGCAGCAGCAACAGCAGCAACGACAGCAGCGGCGGCAGCAGAAGTAGCACAGCAGCAGCGGCGGCAGCAACAACAGCAGCAAGCAGTATTAATAGTGTGCGCAGCCTTCTAGCGTAACGGTATGCTGGCGTACCGGAGCGCAGCAGCGGCACTCAGCAGCAGTATCACCAGCAACAGCAGCAACGGCAGCAGCGCAACGACAGCAACGATAGCAACAGCACAGCAGCAGCACAGCAGCAGTATCATCAGCAGCAACAACAGCAGCATAGTAGCAGCAGAAGCACACCAGCAGCAACAGCAGCAGCAAGTAGCAGTAAAATGCTTTCGATTGCAAAGGTCGGCTGGCGTAGCGGAGCGCGTCGTCAACATGAGCATCACAGAGACAATAACGACCGATTGCACAATTCACGACGCATCACCGCCGCGGTTAACTACACCAATGTTTTGGGGGACCAAACAGTTGGAATCAGTGTGCAACAATGTTCGCAGTCCTAAAAGGGTTAGCAGCGGGCGGTAATCTAGATTTGACCCCGAAGTGTGTACCAGATACCAGGTATATAGATATAAGATAAGGCACCCACGAGGCAGTTAAATAATATACCCGTTGCTGTCTCTGGAAATGGCCACGCCAGAGCAAAAGCCAATTAATTCGACGCTGTCATCCACATGGAAGAATATCTGCCTCACAAGCGGTTCTTAGTAGGATGCAGCTCATCCTTTATGTGACTCGCCCGACACATCACGGCGCTTGGCGCTTGGTGCAGGCAATGTCTGCCTTGTCGGTGCAAACCCGACATGCTCTGCAAGTTCGGTGAGAACCCGACGTTCTCCGTCCCGCTATGGTCATACGACTATGGCCATGCATGACATGAGTATACCGTTTCCCTCCGCGGTGGTCATACGACTACGGCCATGCGAGTACACTCCCCACGGCGCCTCACCTCTGAGGCGACTATCTCGTGAGCGAGACCTAAGCAAGACATCAGCGTGTAGTGGGCAGCCCCTTTTAACCCTTTTAGAAGGTCAGATGGATAAATTATGGGAAATGATGGCGATTATACCATCGGCCACGTGAAGCAACCCGGGTTAGTGGGGTAGGGGTAGGGGATGTGTTAGAAGTGCAACGAAAGGAGATGTACGACACCCGCGCAGCCTGATGATGATTGTTCTGCTGCATGCCCTTCCTAGAAGGCTGGAAATGCCGCACTTGTCACTTTTTAGGCCGCCATACCTGGGTCCCAATGCTGGCAGTACGGTATAACAGTTAACCACTACTGTCTCGCCGTGAGAAGCGTCGAATAAGCAGCGCTCCTCTAGGGTTAGGCGCTGACCAGGGAAGGGAGTCGCCGGCATGAACTCTTCCTGACAGTTGCCCTGCCTGCCGCATTCTCATTGATGGACGCCCCCTTTTTCCCCCCTTATTTTAATCCACATCAGTGAAGCCCTCCACCCCTCTACTTTTTCTCCGCATCCGTCCGTGCCTGAACCCCCCTTCCCTCCCCGCACCCCGCCCTTCCCCCTTCCTCATGCCCCCCCCCACGCCTCACGCGTCTCCTGATTGGGTCACACCGTTGGGCCACGCGCGAAGGTCCCCTACAACCTAAACATCTCGACCGACGGCGTAAGCGGCGAGGAAGAGAGCGACGAGAGCGACTACGGTAACGTACCCACCCCGCAGCTAACGCCGGTGCCCACCGCTGTCGGCGGCGGCGACGCGGTGGCGACGAGTGTAAATATTGTCACCGTCGCCGTCGGCATCACCAATGGCGAGTCGAGCAACGAGAGGCAGATTCCGCGGGGACGGGGGCAGAAAAAAAACGGGCTGGTCTGAAGATTAGCGGGGATGACGAGCAGCAGCAGCAGCAGCAGCAGCAGCAGGCGGGGGTGGAGGGGCAGCAGCAGGCGGGGGATAAGGAGCAGCAGCAGCAAGTGGGGGAGGAAGGAGAGAAGGAGGACGAGAAAGAGGGGGCGAGGGAAGGTGGGGAGGGGACAGGAGAAATTACGACTATGTCAATGACTCAGACGGCGGCAAATGGTCAGGCGATACCTCGGACGGCCCTGACGATTGTTTCGAATCCGACAACAACGGCGCTGACGGCGAAGACAACGAAAAATACGTCGTCCGAATGCCGACGAGATGGACACCCTGAAGAGCCTTCTCCCGAGGCAAGCGCGAGCGCAGCAGGAAGGGTACGAGACGGCGGCGACGAAGTGAAGGGAACGGGAAGCGGCGGTGAACGGGAGGGTGTCGCGAGCGGTGTTAGTGAACCTGAAGACGAGAGGCCTGCAACGCCGGGCTTAGAGGCAAACGGAACCTTCGAGCCGGCGGCAGACCCACCAACCGCGGAGCCGCGTGAAGGGGAAGCGAGAGATACAGTGTCATCGCTCTCTTCGTACGGGAATTGTAGTGGCGGTAGTGGGACTGACGACGATGTTCCGCAGGTCCCCGGAGAAGGATCTGCAAAGGCAAGGTTGGAGGCAGGGGCGGAGGTAGGGGTGGCGGTAGAGACCGCGGCAACAAGCGAAACACCAGCGGTAGTTGCAATGGCCCTGGAAAGGGATGCAGGAACGGGGGAGAAAGGGGAAAGATGCAGTGGTAACCTCGGCAGCGAAGGAGGAACGTTCGCCGAGAGGATAGGCTCTTTTGATGCCGCCATCGCCACTGCCGAGGCTGCTGCCGCTGCGGCAACGAGCGCTTCCGCCACCGCTTCCGCTGCTTCCGCGGCCGCTGCGGCAGCCGCCTCCACCGCGGCCCGGGCTGCCGCCGCGGCTGTTGCAGCGGAAAAGATGAACAATGAAAGCTTCAGCCAGGAGGGTGCGGGTGGGGGTAAGGAAGGAGACGGCGGTAGAGGTGGTGGTCAGGGGGAGGCTGTTGGCGGCAGCGCAAACACCTTGCCACCGCTGCCGGTTCCATCGTCCCGAGAGTTACCGACCGCACACAAGGAAGGGTGCCCCGAAGCACCCTCAGGCGAGGGGGTGACACAACAACAAAATCAGGACGATATCAGTAGACGGGAGGGGGAGGGTAATGGTGGTCTCCAGAAGAGCCGGGCGGGGTCGACGACGAGCGGCGAAAGCCTCGCGGCTAAGTCGGGCGCGGCTGAGGGAGGGGGGGAGTTTGTGGAACGCCGATCATCGGCGCTTTACGTGAGTACGTACCGTCGTGCACACGCAGGACCGTCGACACCCTCTCTCCTGCCCCCCCCTGCGGCTTGTGCAATAGTTTCGTTATTTGCCTGGTGCCAAGCAGGTACTTACGGTAGCATTTGTTCGTAATGCTTTGAGGCGGCACCGATTGATGAGTAATCCGACTCCTCTTTCCTGGTCGCTGGTGGAACCCTCCCCCCATACGGCCATGCATGATATCGAGTACACTCCGCCCCCTCCCCGCCCCCCGCCTCGAGAAGAACGCCTACTGGTGTCTACATCGCACGCTACTGCCCGTTTTCCGTTTCTCCGCTCCGCCCCGCTCCAGGAAACGAGCGGGTTCTTGCTGGGACAGGGAGTACCCCCCCCTCCCTCTGTCGCCCTCCCTGTCCGATGCTATCGGCGGGGAGGTCTTGCCGCCGGCCGAACAGTCGGATCAGCCGAAAACGCTCATCCCGCACAAGCCTGAGGTATGGCGTAGGAGGTGGTACATGCTCCGGCGCGGCAAGCTCTCGGCTTTTTCCGGCTGGGGTGTCGGGCACTCGTGCGTGGGGCGCCTTCCACTGTACGGGTGCAGCGTAGAGGACGCGCCTGAGATCGCTACGGCTGGAGAGGCGCCTTTCGCGTTTCGAGTCAGGGCAAGGTTCGTCGCGTGTGGAGGAGACCGTAACCCCGTTTACCCTTTTTACTACTGTACTGTGCAAAATCACTTTTTTCTAGTGTATTTCCAAGTAACTTGTCCCAGAAGCGGGAGTGTAGTCCCAAATGGGCGAATAAAGCTGGTAAGTTGGCTGGACTTCACAACTACCACTCTGACCCAAAATATAAGGGACGTTTGGATCGAATAATTGTGTGCTAACGGTCCTTATATTTCGGTTCAGAGTGGTAGTTATTAGTTGGACGAAAAAAAAAAAAGCCGGCTATCCGACTTGAGTCCTTTGCCAGTAAAGAACACACGTCGCCAATAAAGAACACACGTCGAGCCACACGAACGCGCCCCGTCAGATGCAAAAAAAGGCGCAGGCAGCACTCCGCGAGTTACCGGACGCAACTAGCTACTATACCAAGTCAGCTAAAAGAGAAGTAAGTCGTCGGCTTAAACAGTCAGCCACCTCACAGCCCTAGTTGACCCTTTTAGAACTGCAGTCCCGTTCTGGGGAAAAACCACTCAATTATTGAGTACTTTGTCCCCAAAACTGATCTAAAGAGACTGCGTTCCTAAAAGGGTCGTCACCGCCAAAGTTGTCCCACGCCAGTTTCAAGTAGGTATGTCCCCAGCAACGTACGATTCAGTTCTGAATAGATTATAACTTTAACTTTTTCCCCGTAGCGTTGATTTTTTGTCGGCAACCCCTCAACGCGGACTGTGTAGGCTAAGCAGGCTATCCCTTCTAACCAAAACACTTTCGGCCGACTCCCCCCCCCCATCCGAACCCCTGTTCATGCCCGTTCGTGTCTAATTCCACCCGTACCACCCGCACCGGATGTAAGAAGGCGGGAACATGGTGATGCTCCCGGACAAGCGTGGACGCTGCAAGCCAGCAATCGACATGAGAAGTGCAGGCGAGGGGCTCGTTTTCCGTACAAAGATACTCGTAGGAGCACGAGACAGATAACGCAGCATGCCCTCCCCTCGCCGCCTCTTCCCCCCTCTTTCTCTCTCTCTCTTTCTCTCTCCCTCTCCCTCTCCCTCTCCCCCCACTCGACCTCCCGCCCTCGCCCCGTACCCATCCTCACCCCCCTCCTGCTCCTACCCTCTCTTCGTGTCCGATTTGTCTGTAAATCTATTATGCGATGGTGAATGTCAAACGTTGAAAATGATCACTTTACTGGCTGCAGCTGCGTTGCCATCCGGAAACGTTTCTATCGGGTGTGCATCTCTTCCCCTCTGCTACTATACTTACAATAAACCAAAGAATAACTACTGTTGTAGTGATCTCTGATCGCGCGTATCGGTACTACGGATTTTATACTACCCTTATGCAATAAATAACTACTTCAAAATATCTCTTGTGTTGAGGGGAACACAATCTGATCCTGCGGAACTCTACACATGATAGAAACCTTCGAAAAAAGCCAGAGTTTCGGCGCACCGACAAAGGCTACAGTAAGTGTGGCTGTTTTCGCTAGGGACTCACGAAGCGGGATGTTTGTGGCTGACGTCTAGGTGTTTGCGCTGGATGAAGGTATTTGGGTCAGACGCTTCAGCCACCTCGACAGGGGTCTATCTTTTTTGGCGCCGTGTAGTTTAGAAACTTGCCTTCGCTCGTATTGATGAGATACCCCCCCCCCCCCCCCCCCCCCCCCGCCCCCTTGTTGCAAGCCTGCCTGGTCGGTGAAAACCCGACGTGCTCCGTCCTGGCATTGTAGGGATGCGGGGGTCTATGGTCATACGACTACGACTATGCATCACATGAGTACCCCTCCCGCCCTCCATCCCCCCCGTCCCGCTCTCTCTGCTCCGACGTGAAAGGGATGCGTGGCCAATGGTGAAATGACTAAGGCAAGCAATAAATGAGTACACCACGCCCCCCCTAAACCCTTGACTGCCCCACTTCAGGTGGGTGAACGCCATCCGAGGCGCTGCAGATACGGTCGGACCCCTGTCGCCCCCTGACTCCCCCACCGAAGCGCAAAAAGATGCGTTCTACCCATCGGGGGGCGACGTCGACGCTCCTCTCCTCTCGCACAAGCGGCGGGGCAATCACTCTGCTCCTAGAGACTCCCGAGAAAAATTGCGGCCAGCGGCGGCGGTGGGAGGCTCGGAGGACCACCGCTGCGATGATCCTGCTCGTGCCGGCCGACGGTACGGGAGCACGATGGAGGGAGGAGGAGGAGGAGGAGGAGATGGGGGAGGGGGCGGGGGAGAGGTGACGGGCGAGGAGCCTGGGCTCGTCACGGAAGACGGGCTCTTCCAACGGTCTGCAGAAGGCCGGGGATCGGACGGCGGTAACAGCGCCGCTAGC
Organism: Macrocystis pyrifera; assembly: GCA_031763025.1. NCBI lineage: Eukaryota > Phaeophyceae > Laminariales > Laminariaceae > Macrocystis > Macrocystis pyrifera. Next base: position 2,885,952 of record JASSKH010000023.1, read on the forward strand.
AGTGGCGGCGGCAGCGGCGGTAGTTTACGCCGCAAGGGCTTGCGATCGCGGCCGTCGAAGTCGTCTATGACAGCGTTGAGAACGGGGAATAGGACGGCGGGGGGGGGGGCAGGGGCGGGGGGGCGGCGGCGGCCGCGGAGGGTGCGGTCGAAGCCGTTGAGGCGGCGGGGGAGGGGGAGCAGGAGGTGGAGTGGGGGCGTCGGGTAGATGAGACTGGAAGTGAGGAGCTCGCGCTTGGCAAGAGTTGTGTCTTCCAATAAACGTTTTGATTTATTTTTGTTCCGTTTCCAGAGACCCTCTTTTTTTGGGATAGGGTGTGGGGATGGAAGTGGAGTGGAGCGGGGGGGGGGGGGGGGGGGGGGGGGGGGGGGGGGGTACATAGCCTTCCTGACGCACTCGAGCCGGAAAGTTGGGCCCTGAGCTCACACTGGGCAAGAGGTGCGTCTTCCATTAAACGTTCTAGATTTGTTTTTCTTCCGTTTCCCGAGACCCTCTCATTCTTGGGAGAGGGGGTGGGGATGGAAGTGGAGTGGAGGCGGGGGGGGGGGAAATTATACATAGCCTTTCTGGCACTGTCAAGCCGAAAGATGGAGCCTGTGCTTCCGTTATTTCGTTTTTTGAAGTGTGCTCGATGCGCACGTTTGTGTCGATGGTGTTGTGTACGGTACTCATTTACTGCCTTGCTCTTGTTTGTGGTTCGTGCACACACACACGTTGTTGTTTTTCCGCTTCCGGATGGGGCACGGGAAGAGGTCGAAACACTGTACTATTTATGCGCGTCTACTCGAACGCTGAAAACATTAAAATAAAACATGATGTACTGGTAACCGATTTTTTTTTAATGATCGGTGTCTTAATGAAAAAAAGGCCCAAGTCAGCGTGCTACACGCCAGACGGGTAGTATTTTTGCATTGTTCGACAATAAGCCGAGAGTAATAAAAAGGGCGTCGCGTTGAACAAGAAGAAATCGCGGCAACAGGTGCAAAGCAGCGATGGGTATATCTTCTTGGCGCCAAGCATCATCAGCGACAGTAGCATTCTGGCTCGATACTGCTTCGTGGATGGTTTTCCCAAAAACGCTTCTTGAAACCGAAGCTTGCCTGCCATTATAACTTGCCGTAGGAGCGAACAAGCAGCGGGACCCGCACACACCGACGTCGAAGACACAGGGAAGAGTGTGTGTGCCCCCGGACCATTGTGTCGTGGCGTGTCGTGGCGCTGTCATGCAACGCGCAAAGGTTGTTGTCGGTTCCTGAGAAATCGAGACACAACAACAGCAGCAAGCCGTAGTGCGAGTCGAGGGACATACATACCTGGTAACGACGAAAAAAAAACTGCTGACGATGCTGCTCTCCGTACCCTACATTGCCGAAAAAAATACCCATGAATGGCTTGACACACCACACGCGCTCGATGTTGAGTCAATCTAGAATTAGACGGCGAGCTCGTAGCAGTCGTGAATCACGACCAATCAGCGGCAAATCACGGTCAATCAGCGGTGAATCACGGTCAATCAGCGTTGAATCACGACCAATCAGCGATGAACAGTAGCCATTACGCAGTGACGAGGGTCTATTGACGGGAAACTAATCAGCGATTAAACACGCTAAACCACAACCAATCACAGAGGTAACTTACGGCCAAGCAGCCGTAAAACCGTGGCCAATCACAGGTACACCATGGCCAATGGGCGGCGGCCTAAACGCAGGAAAAAACGACCATCAGCGATCAGCGATTAACCCACCGCAAATTTGACCAAGCATGGATAAAGCACGGCCAATCGGTGGCAAACTTCGGGCAGTCAGTGGCAAAAATTGGCCAGTCAATCGCAACCACGGCTGAAAAATGCGCTCCGTGGCGTTGCCTCGAGCCGAGCACGACGTCGGGATCAATCACGCTTACATTGCGCTTTCGGCACTACTAACCTTCATGGGATCCAAGCATGGCGAGACCGGTCATACCCCCCACGATCAACGCGAGCAAAGCGTGCAGCACCTCCTTCGGGTGTTCTGCAGCGCGCTGTGCGTGCCGTGTAACTCAGTTCGGACGCTGAATAACTGTGTCGTCACCTATTTTGTTGCCAACAGCCCGCGCTTTTCCTCGCCTGGCAGACCGATGCTGATGCAATAAATCGTCTTTATCGTTCGTCATGCTTCCGTTCTCAACAGTCCAAAAACGGTTAATAGTAGGCGGCGCCATCGCTGGCAGCTTTTCGCTCGCGTTCGTGCTCTTCCGTTCTTCCTGTGTGTGTATTGTGCCCTTTCATGTATGTGCGACTATTCAGAAGGGGTTGCGTTTAGCTTTTTAATTTCCATTCGTTTCCTTTAAAATAGAGCACGTACATATTCATGCGTGCGACTATTTAATCTCTCCCCAAGCCAGGGAGAAAAAAAAGGGCTCCCAGAACACACGATACAGCAGCAGCAACCTTATCACCAGACAAGTAGCAGCGCACCGTAAAAAATCACAGCACACCGCAAAATAACGCAGCACACTCATTGTTTCTCCCTACCTCAACGTCGCTCCGCTACCTCCCCCCTCCCCTCGGTCTCTCAGCCTCCTCTCAAGATACGCCCCCTCCCCACAGACAAGACAGCAGTGTACCGGGATTCCCTACTATCCTTACTACTCGCATTGTTTTTCCTTTTCGTGGGCAATTTACGAACTTCAGCCGCTTACTTCCTTCAGCCCCGGGCGCAGGGGAAGAAGATGTGTATGCAGGAGCAACGACGAGAGCAAACAAACAAAAAAAAAGGCTACATCTCCCATGGCTGCACCCAAACTAAATTCAAAACGCCGAAAAATAAATATGAACCAACGTAGCAAAACGGTTGCTCGTCAGATATTTCTCGCTTCCGCCTCTGCCTGTGGTACCAATAAAAAGCCCCACTACATACGTCCCAGAAATTAAAAAAAAAAAACGAAAAAAAAAGCACGCGAATAAAAAAACGGCCAAATCGAAGCGCATCTTGTTCTTTTGCCTTTGTGCTCAGAATCGCGGCTGTCGTCCCCCGCGAAACAAACCAAATAAAAAGGCGAAAACGAAGCACTCGTTCCTTCTTTCGGGATCGAGATCGCGGCTGTTTCCCCGCTCGTTATGTCGTGCTGCGCGCCACTGCAGCAACACCGGCGCTTCTACGGGAAACCCCGACCAAAACGGCCGTCGCATCCAGCAGGTTACCCCCGCCAGGCTCGGATCAGTTTGGCCTCGGCGATGACAGGCGAATATCAAGACACATTTCCCGCCTTCTCCGTCCCTTTCCCAACCCCCCCCCCGCCCTCCCCTCGTCCCCCCTCCAAAACGTCATAAAACGTCGCTCAAACGATAAAAAACTTCGTGACGACTGCACCGGTGAAAAATCTCGCTTCCTCTGTGCCAGAAAAACAAAAACAAAAAGTCGACCGATACAGTGACCATCCTAGACAAATAAATCCCTCGCTTGTTAAACAGGGGTAGACAAAACGAAACCTCCGCTTGATACACAGGGATAAAGACGAACGAGCCCCAGCTTTTCACACAGGGGCAAAAACACAACCAACATCGCCAAACATAACGCTCATGGCCACAGGCCACACAACCCCCCTCCCCCCACTCCCCCCCCACACCCCGCACTCCCGCCCCTCCCTCCTCGCAAAGCCAACACGAAACCCAACCCAGCTCAACCCCTCCCCCCTCTCTCTCGCGAAGAAGCCTCCCCCCCCCCCCCCCCCCCCTAAACACCCTTTATCTACTGTAAACCCATGTTATAACATCTACCGCCCTCGAATCCCTAATACAATATCTACTGCAAGCCCATGTTCCCCAGGCCCCCCCGCCGCCGCCACCACCCCCCCCGGCCGGCGGCCCCCCCCCGCCCCCACCCCCCCAGCTTCGGGAGTGGCCCCTACAGAGGCCGTCGTCAACGCTAGACTGTTCACCACGTGGGTGGTCAGGGTCACCACGGTCAGGTCAGGACCACCTCCCTGGGCGATGGTCGGGGTCGCCGCGGATAGGGCCCCCCTGAGCTGCCTCAGGACGAGGGGCAGGTGCGCCCTGATGGTCGTGTCGGTAGGATCGATGGCGAGAGAGCAGTTTTGCAACCAATTTAGCTTGGTAGTCTGAGGAGGGCAAGGAGGGGGGAGGGGAGGGAGAGGAAGAAAAGCGGGGAGTGGGTTACAGTGGCGGCGGTGGCGGGGGGGGGGGGGGGGGGGGGGGGTGGGGGGGGGGGGGGGGGGAAAAAAAGTGGGGGAGGGGGGGGTGTACTCGATAAGAGAGATGTACTCGATCTCATGCATGGGCGTAGTCGTATGACCATAGACCCTCGCATCCCTACAATGCCGGGACGGAGCATGTCGGGTTTTCACCGACCAGGCAGACATTGCTTGCACCAAGCGCGAATCACCGTGAGGTGTCCGGCGAGTCGCATGAAGGGTAAGCTGCATCCTACTAAGAACCGCTTGTGAGGCGGACTTTCTTGCATATGGATGACAGCTTCGATGAGTTAATTTAATTTCCGGTGTGGCCACTTCCAGAGACAGCAATGGGAGTACTATGTAACTGCCTCTTGGGTGCCGTACCTTGAACACTACGTGATACGATCAATTCCCCTGTGCAGAGTAAAGATTCTTTACTTCGCACAAATGATCTACGACCAGCTGTGGGCGACCGCCAAAAAAAAAAAAAAAAAAAAAAACGGGGAGGGGGGGGGTTGACAAACATGAGATATAGCCCATCATAAGAGTAAGAGCCACACCCCTTTTCATTTTTAACCTGTACAGAGATGCACCCACGTTTTTGGGGACATTTTTTCTTGGGCCAATTCTTACGCCGTCGGATTTGCAGTCAGTTGAAAAAGTCCCTATCAGCACGTTCGCATGAGAGCTTTTGCCCCGGAAATGTTGAAAAATTTGTCTTTCTCGCCTCAGAATGTATCGGAGTTCTCACCAAGATCTATTGGCCCACTTCTCGAGTGGCCCGGTTGCAAGAAATCACCGTCGGAACTTTTTCGATCCAAATGAGGCGAATATGATTGCGATCGGGGATCGGATCGAAAAATACCTTTTTTTCGATCGATCGGGCGTTTGGATACTGTTTGACCCAGTTGGATCGAAAAAGTGCGGACGGCAATTTCCTGCATCTGGGTACCAAATAAAAATTAAAAACTATCAAAATTAACCCTGGAGAAGCGGGAAACACCCCAAGATCGATCTAGGAGAGCGATCCGACACATTCTGAGGCGACAAGACCAATTTCCAACATTTCCAGGGCAAAAGCTCTCATGCGAACGTGCTGATAGGGACCTTTTCAACTGACTGCAAATCCGACGGCATAAGAAGTGGCTTTTTTATGCCGTTCATTATCTTCGCCCTTCTTTTTCTCTCATTTCCTCCCAGTCGCAAGTCAGATCGGGGGGGGGGTCACATGGCGGGCTCTCCTCCCCCCTCCCGACTGCGGCTCGTGTCTCGCAGTTTTTACCGCGAGAAGAATTCAGCCCTTCGTTTCCCTGCATGATTCCCGTCGAATTGGAAACAACTTGGAATTGGTGCGTGATTCTCGTTGCAGCAGAAAAAGTTATGTATATATATAACTCTTGTCACTTTCCAGGCCAGCTTTTGCAGGAGCTATTTTACGCTCGGCGGGACTCTGAACAAGGCTGTCCGTGGCCACAGTGTCTTAACCCTTTGTACACAGGCCAGACGATTTACAACACCCACCTCGCCTACCCCACCACAAAAACCACTCACCACCACCACCACAACCAACAGCTCTCTACAGGTAGGCATACAGCCAGCCCCTCACCGTGTCCTGCAAGAGATCAGACGCGCCGAACTGCTGCACCAAGCAGAGTAGGATGTGCTGCGGAAGGGAGGTAGCCGTGGTCGCGGGGTCGAGGCGACTGCAGAGCCACATCACCAGGGGAAGGTCGGATGCGGATAGGGCCTTATTCATGGCCTCCTCCAGCCTGGCAGGTCCGTGAGAGGGGCGGGGGGGGGGGGGGGGGGGGGCGTGGGCGTGGGCGAGCGCATGCGTGCGTTTGCTCGGTTTAGTCGATCGGTCGGTAACCAGAATATTGGGCGGTGATCGGTAATCGAGAATCGGTCGGTAATCGGTAACTCCTTCGGTAATAGGTACGTCGATCGATAATCGGTAACTCGGTCAGTAATCGGGAACTCAGTCGGTAATCCGTATTTCGGTCGGCAATAGGAATTCAGTCGGTGATCTGTAACTCAGTCGGTACTCCTTAAAACGGTGGGGAATCGTCAATTTAGTCGGTATTCGGTAATTCGGGTGATAAACAGTGGGGGCTGTTGGTCTCGTGGGGAGAGATGACTGAATACTCCTTTCTCCACCCTCCCTTGCTCTCGCTTCACCACCACCCCCACCACAAAAAAAAACACGCACATACAAGAACAAAACGCGCGACAAGTCCCTACAGGAACAAACATAATCAAGTTATTCAACCAATCAAAAATCAACCAAACCAACCGAAACGAACCAAACACCCAACTAACTAACCAATCGAACCAACTAACCAGCAGAACCAACCAATCAACCAACCAACTAACCAAACAAAAACAGTGGAACAATCTAACTAACCACCCAACCAACTACCTCACCATCCATCCAACCAACAAATCAACCAGCTAACCGAACCAACTAACCAACTGAAGAACCAAACCAACTAACAAGTCAACGAACCGACTAACCAACCGAACCAACCAAAAAACCAACCAAGCCAACAGACTATAATATAACCAACCGAACCAACAAACCAACCGAACCAACCAATCAATCAACCAACTACCCAACCGCCCATCCAACCAACCAATCGAACAAATAAATAAACGAAATAAACCAACTAACCACCCAACCAACCAACCGAACCAACTAACCAACTAATCGACCAAACCAACCAGCCAACCGAACCAAACACCCAGCCACCCATCCCACCACCGCACCTTCCCCCCACGAGCAACCGGTGAAGTTCATCCCTGGGGTCTACGACAACCGGGGGAGCCGCTGGCTCCTGGCCCCGGGCAGAACCAGCTCGCCCGCCGTGCCCCCCTGCGGCCTGCGTCGCAGCAGCTGCAGCCACCGCCTGCGCCGCCGCCGTGGCCTGCGCTGCTGCGGTCTGCGCCGCCTGGTTGGCTTCAACCTGCGCCACTCCCTGCGCCTGTTGTCCGGAAAGGGCGATATTCCGTTTTTTTTTGGGAGGCCGAGATGTGTGTGTGTGTTTTGTTTTGTTATTGTAAGCCGAGAGAGGGAGATAAATAGAGAAAGGCCGGAAGGGGAGCGAGAGAAAGAGGTGGGGGTGAGAGACATAGAGAGAGAGGTGGAGGAGAAGATGGGGGGGGGGGGGGCGGGGAGGGAGAGATGAGCGAGATAAAGCTAAAAACCCAATCGGGACAGAGGCGAGGAACGTAAACGAGTGTGTGTGACACAGGCGTGAGAGAGCAAGGGAGATGACATCCAGAGAGAGGGCAAGAAAGAGAGATGCCTGGTAAGCACGCTCGCTTAGATCCACTGCGTCTCCTACAAGACACGAAAGACGACAGCACGACGCACCTCGACGGCGGCAGCAGTGGATGTGGACGTTCGCTGCACCGCGACGGTCAGCTCCGCCAAGCGCTCCACCTTCTCCCCCAGTCCCGTCAACGCGGCGGCAACATCTCTCATGCCGCCCTCCAATCCATCCACGCGCGCCCTGTCAACAAAAAAAAGGGACACAATCAGGAGCCGCCCGTCAACAAATTAAGCCCAAGAATAAGTTATTACCATAATAGCGGTGGTAGATTACCACTATGTCCCTAAATGTAGGGACTCTTCGAACCAGATAGTAATATACAAACGATGACTATATTATCGGACAGGGTGGTACTTCTTCGTACCACCCGAACCGGATGCAAGAAGACGGCAACATGGTGATGGCTTGCGGACATGCGGTGGTCACCGCCAGACTGCACGCCAGCAATCGACACGAGGGCAGATACATTGTAACACTTCCTGCGCCCCCCCCCCACTCCGCTATCTCCCCTCCACCCCCCCCGTCCCCTTTGCGCGCACCACTCCCACCCTTCCTCCTGCCCTCGTTTACGTGGAGATCGGAGTCCCCTCCCTCACCGCTCCCCGTTCCTTGCATAAACCTCTGCCCCTCCAAACCGAGGTCGCTCGCGAGGCCCCCCAGCAACAACTAAGACAACAGAACACACCATATACCATCATAAATAGTACTATTGGTAGAACTCGGGAGACGCTTGCAACGGCAACGGGTAGCACTTTTTGGCCCAAGAAAAAGTCTGACCGAACGGAACGAACGTGGCCCGTGTAATAATACGCATTCCTGCCTTGATTACGGTGGGATAGGCACCTGACATGGGAGACGTCTGCGGCGAGTTCCCCGGCCCGGTTGTTGACGAGGGGAGACGCTTCGAGGCCGCTCGTGAGCGTCTTGTTGATCTGCTCGAACATGCGCTGAACAGCAGCCTGAGAGGAGGACGGGGGGGGCGGGGAGGGGGGGCGTACTCATTTGTTGCTTGCCTTAGTCATTTGACCATTGACCACGAATCCCTTTCTAGACGGAGAACCGTTCCTACTCCTAATAGAGACACCTCCAACAATAGGGCCTCCCTTACGGTGTTTCCATACATTACATAGAAACTCTTTATCACGAAAAAAATAAACACAACACAAGCGCGAGCAGAAAAATGAACAAACACTAAGGGCGAAGATGACGATGGCGAACGCGGTGCAACACAAAACAAAAAAACAACAGAGTAAGTAGGGCGATCGCGAGGGAGGCAAAGGAAAGTCGATGGAGCACGAAAATATCAAAACACAAAAGGTGTGCACGGTAAAATAGCCCCGCAGCAGGCAGATAGCCGATGATGATGATGATGCTGGCAAAAATAATAAAAACACAAAGAACAAACAATGCCAATGATGATGATTGTTCTGACAACAGCAGTGGAGCGGTGTGCCCAATTCAAGACCACCCCTTGACGAAAGCACAAAAACGTGGTCGTGGTCTTGTCTCGAGTATGGTCTTTTACTCTTCGGCTACGATACTGAAAAAATGATCTCATACCGATAATTCCAACTTTTTTTTTTTGGTTCCCGTGACACTATTCCCTGGTGTCACCTTAAAAAACCGGATGGTCTTAACCCCTCTGGAACCGCAGTCCCGTTTTGAGAACAAACTACTTGAAATTAGACCGGTTTGTCCCCGAAACTGGACCGCGGTTCAAAAAGGATTAAACCGGATGGGCACACCACTACTGTATCGCACATCTTCGGGGTCAGCTTTGGGTGGGGAGACACACCCCACTCCCGACGGCGGGCTCAGCACACGAAAGCTACGAGAATCTCAGACTGACCCTCTAGAGGCCACGAGGTGACAGGACTGACAGGATTTTTAGGCGAACGTGCGGCGGTAACACGTAGGGGACTCATCTAGAGGATTGGAGGTCAACACCGATCGCTACCTCAACTGACCCTTTCAACTCCCGAGATGACATGGAGTTGATATACGGAGGCGGTACCATCTAGAGCAGATCGGGCCGGGTACATGTCCGCAAAAAAAAAAAAGCGAAAAATAGGGCGATGGCGACGACGAGGACGATCGATCGATCACGGCCTTAACCACGTCAGGACTGCACACCCGTTTTGGGGACAATTCCTTGGAATTAGAGTAACATACAGTAGTGTATAGTGCCGGTTCAGTAATGCCGGTTCCCCGCTTTAGTGTCTGTGAAATAGCTTGGAACGGATGGGACTAACTATTATTAAGAAATAGTGTGGGAGTGTGCGGAGTAATTAGTGCCGGTTACCGCTATATCGCCAGTATTGTTGGCTGGTGCATACCATACCGGCACTGCTGTAGAGTGACCACTACTACTGTACCAGGAAAAAAATCCAGCACAGTGAAGTATCAAAAGGGTTGACAGGACACTGCCCTTCCTGTGCTCCTTCCTGTTGTCGCTGTCTCCAGAAGGCAAGCCGTTCAATCGGTGGTCATTATATAGACATGGGTAATTCCTCAGGTCACAATGAAACTGCGATTATCTGCATGCTACGGGCTGATTATCTTCATTCTTTCCAACTGTAACAGCAGGCATGTTTTTGGGTAAACACTGCTGTAGTCGAAATTACAGTGTTATACCGTACTTAATATTGCAGTACGAGCAAAAGACAAGAGGGTTTATCGGAAGGAGGAAGGACACGATGTTTTCGTTTCGTATTTTTTTTCTGTTGTCTTCTTTTTTTCTTCGTACTTCTTCATGGTCTTTTTTTCAAGTCCTACCGAGAAAGAAAAGCGAAAACGGAAAAGAGCAACAGAGAAGAAAACAAAAAAAACATTGACAAAAAAAAAAACGACGAGGAAATAACCCCCCAGCACGCAGCAACCATTACACTCAGTCTGACCGTAAATATAAAAGGTACGTTACTACCTTTTGTTGCCATCTAGACGTATCCCATGCAATACACAGGAACACTCGTTCCTTGCCTGTATCCTCGGGATGAGCTGTCCCTCGAAGCACTCCCGGAAAGCAGCTCCGACCGGGTCCTTAACTCCACCAGCCACGGCTCGACTCAGCTCCTCGCGGCCCTCCAGCAGCTCACGACGGACGTTACCGGCTTGGGCCCTAGCGGTAGCCGTCGCGATCGCGGATGTCTTCCAGAATAACAATTAAAAAAAAAAAGAAAAGGAAGAGGAAAAAAGGGGGGGGGGGGGGGGGGGGGGGGGGGGGGGGGGCGCACTCATTTGTTGCTTGCCTTAGTCATTTGACCATTGACCACGCATCCCTTTCGAGACGGAGCACCGGGGCGGGGGGGGGGGGGGGGGGCAATTAAACAAGCACGAGGAACCATAACGACAAACACGGAAATATGTATTATATGGGGGGGAGGGGGGTGTACTTGATAGGAGATATGCACTCGATCTCATGCATGGCCGTAGTCGTATGACCATAGACCCTCGCATCCCTACAATGCCGGGACGGAGCGCGTCGGGTTTTCACCGACCAGGCAGACATTGCTTGCACCAAGCGCGAATCACCGTGAGGTGTCCGGCGAGTCGCATGAAGGGTAACCTGCATCCTACTAAGAACCGCTTGTGAGGCGGACTTGCATATGGATGACAGCTTCAATGAGTTAATTTAATTTCCGGTGTGGCCACTTCCAGAGACAGCAATGGGAGTACTATGTAACTGCCTCTTGGGTGCCTTACCTTGAACAATACGTGATACGATCAACTCCCTTGTGCCGAGTAAAGGTTCTTTACCTCGCACAAATGATCTAACTCGACGACCAACTGTGGGCGACCGCCAAAAAAAAAAAAAAAAAAAAAAAAAAAAAAAAAAACGGTACCCTGGATGTCTAGCTCACGTAGTGAGCGGCATGTTTTACAGTGTCGTTGCCAACGGACGCCAACCCAACCCATATATAATGTATAGTGGGGGGGGGGGGGGGGGGGGGTGGCTTTATTTTTCTATCTTCCGCGATAACATACGTCACTGATTCCGCCGGCTGTTCGGTGTTTCGCACAATTAAGTCAATGCATTATTCGCCGTGGGTCTTTCTCTGCCCGAGAGACATATAGGGTCGACGTTGTCGTCGTGAGGTCCATACATAACGGTGTGCCCATGTCAATCAGCACCCATGACGCACCCAAAAACCAGGTGGCCCCCAATGTTCACACACCATTGTTGGTTCCCATGACTTATCTATTACCGGGGACCATAGTAAATAGGACCTACGGTACACACAAAAAACTATTTATTTTCCTATTTTTACTAACAATATTTGGGTCCTATATACTATGGACCCCCGTAATAGTGGTGCCTCTACGGTGCCGGGTGTTTATGCGGCCGCCAACAATACCGGCACTATATATAGCGTCAACCAACCGGCACTAATTACTCCGCACACTTACCACACCGGTGAATCCCACCAGCGCCAAGCGATTCCAACAGGCACTGCGGCGGGCAACCGACACTACACAACCTCAACCACAGAGGAATCACCACATGCATACGAATCTCGGTCGACCCGTAGCGGTCGGCCGCAGAGCTTCGGTCATTCTATAGTACTCGGCTCTGACCACCTCGAAAGGGTGGGTACAGCACTTCTTTTTTTTTTTTTCTTGCGCGCTGCGAACTAGAAAACTCCGGCAGCACGAGAAGCGACACCTCACCCAACCCACCTGAGACTGCAACATGGCCTGCACTCCAGCCTGAGCCCCAGAGGCGGCAGCGCTGGCCAACGCTTGTGTCTGACGCTGCTGCTGCCCGTGAAGGGTGGTCATGGATGCCTGGTTACGGGAGACCCCGCCAAGAAAACGCGAGCGGTGGGAGGCAGAAGGCGGGCACCAGGTGGGGGGGGAGGACGGGGGGGGCAGGGGTAAGAAGGAGGGGAGGGGGGGGGAACGGGAGGGAACGGAGAGGGAAATACAAGGTTAAGGGGAATAGGGAGGGGGATACATAGCTTTTATCACGCAAGAACGGTCTGACCGTGCTCTTGATTGTTACCTACTGTAAGCATGGATGTGACCATGGCCTTTCACGATGACCCCACACAAGTCCAGAAAGACCCTCACCTGGCACACACAGATGGTGAAAATTAGACGTGTTCCGTCCCGGCATTGTAGGGGGTGCGAGGGCCTACGGCCATACGACCACGGCCATGCATGACATGAGTACATCTCCTCACTCACCACACACAAAAACACGCCACCTCCTCCGCCCCCCCCTCCGTCTCGAAAGGGATGCATGCGTGGTCAATGGTCAAATGACTACGGCAAGCAACAATGAGACCCCCCCCCCCCCCCCCCCCCCAACAGGAAGGGGATAAGATTTGCAAAAGTTTTCATGTATGTAATATATGGAAATCACGTAATGAGCGCCCCAACTGTTGGATACGCTTTTCTTTGGAGTAGAAACGGTGCTCCGCCTCGAAAGGAATGCGTGGCAAATGGTCAAAGGACTTACGGCAAGCAAAAAAAGAGTGACGCCCCCCGCCCCACCCTTCGACCCACACAGCACACCCCTACCACCCCCCCCCCCCCCCCATCCACTACCACTACAGCACACAAGCACACAGCCCCCCCGCGCCAACACCCACCTGCAGGGGCTCGGCGACGACCTGGCGAGCGGTATTGACAACCAGCTTAGCCAGCGGGTTGGCAACGTTGTCGGCCACCCCCTTCCTCACCACCCGGTCGACCGACGCAGAGATGTCGCCCACCAGCGCCGCGTGCTCGCTGCCTTTCGTCTCTGCCGCGGTCAACGGTAACATTATACAGCCGTTGCACAGCAGTGGGGTGTCGCACGGTTCAAGAGCGAGCCCGGAGGATGACGAGCGCTTGTATGTTGATATGCGATCACAACGCTCCTTTCATTTCTGAAACTAAGAATTTTCGGGACACGAGTGGTACCGATTAAAGAAACCGATTGAAGAAAAGTACGGGGTTAACCCATTTAAAACTCAACACATAAAATCCTAGGAAAGGGAAACACACCTACTTTTGCCTTCTGGGGCTCCTCGCTTAACCCTCATAAGGGATGCACGTAACTTAGCCTTCTGGGCTCCTCGCTTAAACCCTCAGAAGGGATGCACCTACGTCTGCCTAATGGGGCTCTTCGCTCATCAACCCTCTCGGGACTTCAGCGGGGAAACTGCCGATCGAAAATACGCCGACCGAAGCGAAGAGGCCACTGCGTTGTGATTTGAGGCATGATACAATGGTCGATGTCCGGGTTACAATGGTTGATACAAGTCGTACGGCACGGGCTCAACATGATCTCAACCCGTGCTGCTGCTGGGCGCTGCCGGTGCTCCTCGACCGCTAACAACACCAAAGTCCGATTTTTTTTTCGGTCGCTGTTTTGGGGGGGGGTCTCAAAAGGGGTTGAATAAGAAGCAGCCAGAACATTTTTTTTTTTTTAGAAGAAACGAAAAGTGCAACCCGATGGCCTTACAGTCGATATACAACGAATAGCACGTAAAACGCACACATAAACGCTTATCCGAACGATATTGGGCACGAGTTCGTTCCTCCGTTACTCATTGTAGTAGTGCAGTGTACGTCTACCTAAATTTGACTTCAAGTCCAAGTGCTTCTAGTCTCCACAATGGGAGTGCAGTCCTCAAAAGGCAGGGAGCACCGGCGGCCTTGAATTTTTTTTTTTTTTGCCAAACTATGCTATACCCCCATTGTGAGCACGCCTCCTTGGTGTTGAACCCTTTCAGGGCCGCAGCCTCGTTTTGGGGACAACCTACTGTAATTAGAATATGAGTCCTTTCGTCCTGCAGTCTCAAAACCGTTACAACCCACTTTTGTGGGCACAAGCTATCCGGAATTAGTGTGCGACAAGTCTTGCAGGTCTCTTCGAAGGCCAAGAGAGGCCGACAGGCTTGATAAAAAGCTACCTGGTACATAATTTTGACATTCCGGCCTACCGCAAGGCAGGTTCGGGTTTGAACCAGATCAAACAGGACACGCCTGACACGCCCCTCCCTGAATCCTCTTGAGGCCACAGTCCCGTTTTGGGGACACAAACTGCTCAAGACTTTTGAGTGGTCTGTCCCCAAAACCAGACTGACTTCAGTCCCGACAGGGTTAAACCGCGACCTCCACTGCTCTAACGGTTGTTAGTTTTTCAACCATTTCCCTGCGGGGTGGCCATACATATTAATAGCAATCAGAACCCGAAAATATGCCAATATACCAAGTATCCCCCTACGCTCGCAGATTATATTTGGTCCTGAAAACTACAGTATGTTTCCCCGTGAAAGCGGCGCTACAGCCACGTTTTGGGGATACAACTGTCTGGAATTTGAAGGGGACATTTAATCAGCAAGAGTACTATGGCTAGAGAAAGGGTACAAGAGCTACACAAGCGACTCTTAAGGAGGAGATACTTGGCAGATATGGCACTGCTATACCTACAAGAAAAAAAAAAAAACGCTACGAGAGCGCGTGAGGGTACTAAGAATTGAGAGTGCTTCAGGGTAATACAGATGCTTCAAGAATCAAGCGCGCTTCACGGTACAAGAACGATTCAGGCATTTAAGAGCCCCTGAGGGCACAACAACTCTCGAGGGGTTTGGTGGGGTAAATTTTTTAATAGGTTAAAGTGAAGGTAAAAGTTAATTGGGTTGGTGTCGTATTATATGGTATTATGTGGGTTTTATAAATTTAATAATGGTGTAATATATAAGGTTGGGTATTTTGTAAATTTTTGTGGGTTTTTAAGGGTGGTTTGTATGGTAGGGTGGTTATTATTTTAATAATATATTAGGTTTGAGTTTAAATGTTTAGTTTAAAATTTTATTAAGGTTTATTTCGGTAATTAATTTTTTGTAAAATATATTTTCGGTATTAAAGGTTGGGTTTGTTATATGGTTTTTAAATTTATAATAATTTGTTTAAAGTTTTTAAATAGTGGGTTTATAGGGTAGTTTTTATTTAATTGGTATAAATTAAATTTAAAATTTTATGGTGGTATGTAAAGGTTGTTTTTAGTTATAGGGGTTTTTTGGTTATGTTTGGTGTGGATTTTAATTGGGTAATTAATTAAAGGTAGGGGTTGTGGTGTGTTTGGTATGTTGGGGTTGGTATTAATAAAAAAAATTAATGGTAAAAAGTGGGTTTTTGGGGGTGTTAATAAAGTATAATTTATTTAATTGGCGGTGGTGAAGTTATTGGTGGTTAATGTTTAACTAGTAAATTTGTATTAATATAAGTGGTTAATATTGTGGTGGTTTTGGGTTTAGGTGGGGGGTAGGGTATAAAGGTTAATTAAGTGGTAAAATTGGTGGTTTTTTTTATTAGGTATAATGGTTATTATATGGTGAGTGGTAGTGCGTGTTACTTTTGGGTAGTTGGGGGTGGTTATAGTTTTTTTTAATAAAATAGGTATTAGGGGGGGTGGTATTGGTATGTATATTGGTATTTGTATTAACGGGATGTTTTAGGGGTTTTTGGTGAATGGTGTTTTAGAGGGTAAGGGGTTTAAGGGTAAATTAGGTTAAAATGTGGGGTAAAATGGTTTGGTTAGGTTTATGGGGTTTGGTGGTATTTTTATTTTTAATATGGCGGGTTATTGGTAAGGTGGGGTTTCGTTAATGGGGTGTTGGGTTTTTTATAAAGGTTTTTCTATAATTTAAAAGGTAATAAGGGTTTAAATTATATTTTTTTTGTTATTTGTATAAAGGGGTTTGGTTATAAGGGTTTTGGGTTTAAAGTTAAATTGGGGGTATGGGTTTTTATAAAATTATTTTAAATTATGGGTTGGTTAAGTTGGTTTAAGTTGGTTTGGGTTATTTTTGGTATAAGCGGTTTGGGTGGTTGGGGTGGGGTGGTTATAGTTTTGTTATGTTTAATGTATTTGGCGTCGTTTTTTATGTATTTTTAAGTTAAATTTAATCCTTTTTATATGTATTTGGGGTTTCCATTGTGTTTTTTATGGTTTTAGGGGTATTGGTTTGGGGTTAGGGTGAGGGTTTTTGTGGGGGTAATGGGGGTAGGGTAAAAACGCCCGAGTGTGCAAGAGCGCTGGGGGGTACAAGGGCGCCTCAAGGGTATAGGGTAGACGAGCGCTTGAGGGCACAAGAGAGATTGGGAGAGCAAGAGTGCTTGAGAATACAAGAGCGCCTGAGGGCGTAACAGCGCAAGCGGTGGCTGGCCGCGTTTGTTTCTCACCTCCCAGAGAGGTCATGGCTTCCGCGACAGCCCGACGGCAAGAGGCCGCCATGGACTGTTGGAGAGAAGCGTGCAGATCGGACATCGAACCAGCCATCTCCTGGGTCGGTGTCGCAACCGCACCGTGACCATGACCACAGCCAACCGACAACATCGAAAAATAGGGAAAGGGAGGAGGAGAGGGAGAGGAAGAAGGAGAGAGAGGAGAGGGAGGGGGGGGGGGGGGGGGGGGAGAGAGAATAGGGGGGGGGAGAGAGACGCAGAGAGAGGGGGGGGGGGGGGAGAAGGGACGTCAGGTACCGCTTTAACTTCAACCTTTTCGGGCTTCACGGGGAAACTATGTCGGAAACAAAATGACGAATACATCATCGGCCACACATCCGCGGCTGCTGGGGTAGAGGGAGTGTCCGAGGCGAGATGTAATGAGTTGCGAGACCCGGCCCACGGCATGGTATCAGCCATTTCTTCGGAGGTGGGCCGAGTCGTAAACACTCAACACTGCAGCAGCAGCAGCAGCGCGATAAAAATGTTGAGTTCGCGATGAACAAAAAAAAAGGAACCGCGGCCCACACGGAGATTCGAACTCCGGACCTCGACAACCCGAATGTCGAATCATACCACTAGACCACGTGGGCGGGATGGCGATAAGATCAGACCGCGCCATCGACACGTCCAAGCAGCAACAATCATCCCGTAGCTATACCAATTGTCGCCCGGAATACTATACATACATACCCTACACATCATGAACCGATGGTTGGTGGCGGACGACGTTGTGGCGTTCTTTTTCTGCATGACGCGGTGATATACCAAAAGGAAACTTTCGGAAACATATACATACCTGGCACCTGGTACTGGTAAAATAATCAAGTCGAGAAAAACGTGAAAAGTCCTGTGATCCCGGCGTGGTTCCTTCCAGTACTACCAAGAAGGGTGTTTGGAAATAAAACAGAACACGATCGATCCATACGTATCCCCAACACATTTAACGGTCAAACCGTTGGAAATTTTGTTTACAAACATTTCGGTAGAAAAAAAAAGGAGAAACAGGAAGAACCGCAAACATTCCGGCTAAAAAAAAAAATGCAGGAAAATGCAAAACTGGTCGACTTCGCACACGGCCAGTACCAGGTAGTAGATAAGAGTACCTGGTAGGTGTTTACAAGGCGCTTCGCTCCGCGGGCGCCCTACGCCGCCCGCTACACTCGCTCAGGAAGGAAGACTACAACAAATTATGCGAAGCGGACAGAGGTCCATGATTGAATATAGTTTTTCTCATGACTGCTGTAGTTGCAAACTGACGACTTGGTAATGCCAAGAGTCCCGCCGCCATGCTTCAGGAGAAAACAGCTCGGACGCCACATACACCTCGCGTCGCTGGCGGTTTTCCGCTACGCTCGCTCACACACATGTCGTACATAATATGTACATACCCCAGGTAGGGTACTTAATTTCTTCTTTCGATATGATCTGTGTCTGTACTCGTATGTACGAAAGATAGAGCACAGCACGGCACAGCAGCAACACAGCAAAAACAATGAAAATGAAACCGAAAATATATGAAAGAAAAAAAAATCCCTGTCCGCTTTCGTATAATAATTTACTACCTGATTGGAACACCTTACACCTTACACCTTACACCTTACACCTTACACCTTACACCAGTCAAAAAGAAAAAAAGAAAACAGCAGAGCTTCTCTCTTAGCCTCGTACGCCGCCCACTCCTCTCGCGACCATCTCGCCAGCGATTCAGTTCGGGTAAAGCTTTCCTCCCTCTCTTTCACAGTGAGCCCCGTCGCCCGCCTCGCGTGAAGCCCGGTGCTCACCGTGGACCTCGACGCAAGCTCGATAACGTTGGTGCTCATTCGGGGTACCTCCCTCTTGTGACTTTCAGCCCGGTCGCAAAAAGAAGCACCGCTTGAATATTATCTTACAATCCCCCGAACGACCCTTAAAAACTCGTACGTACTCTATTAAAAATCACAAATGGAGGCCAGACAGAGCCCATTGATGCATCCCTCGTGTCTCGAGGCACACGCGACGCCTAGGCACGAAAGCGGCGACTGCGCTCCTTGCAACTCCCCCTCTACCCGCCAGCATCCGCTGACACCCGCGACGGTGTCGGGTTCGCCAGCGCAACCGTGCTCGGAGTACACGCACGCACACGAAACGAAATAAGAAAAAAGGAAAGAAGGACTGAAAGTACGAAGAGAAATGGAGAAAACAAAGACCCGCTGGAAAGGTCCGGCAAGTAATAAAAGAAGGCGATTTCCGAGTGGGAGCTCTGAGAGGCCAGGGATGTACCAACCGAGCACGCTCAGAGATCGAGATATCTGTAAGTAGTTCTATGGCCTGGCCCATCAGCTTCGACGCCATGGACGATATATAGTCCACACTCAACTCATTACATCTTCATTCCAAGAATTTTCCCAGACGGGGGGTTAAGGTTTGATGTCAACCACTTTAGTCCTCATCCAACCATCATGGCCGAGCTTGGGCGAAGATCTGTAAGCAGGCCAAGGTGCTCTATGCAAACCCCCCCACACCGCGATAGGGTATAAAACAGCAACACGTTCAATTTATCAACCTTTTACATAATACATACCACTATGTCCCGCAATATAAGCACCATTCGTGTATACAGTAGTATTAATGCGCAAAAAAAATGTTATATCGCAGGGTAGAGTGGGTATAATACCTTGTACGTAAATAAACCTTTTGACGTTATGCCCCGCGTGCGTTCCCTACTTACACTGGCTGGCGCAATGCATCCATCCAAGGGTAAGCAAGAGGAATACAGTACGTACACGATAATTATCATCAGCAAAAAAAACAAAGTGTGCTCTGGAGGAAAAAGGGAGATGCCTGGCCCCACACGCAGATTCGATTTCCGGACCTCGGCAACCCACGTGTCCAATCATAGCACTAGACCGTGTGGGCGGGTTGATGTAAAAAATGCCGATATGGTCAACTTTCACCGTCCAGGTAAGATGCTTCTCCGCGACCTTGTTTCACGTCCAGAGGAGATGCTTGCACATATTTTTATCGAGCGCATTTCGTACTCCGAGTACCGAGAGTCACACAGCCGCGGCTGCTGGGGTAGGGGATGTGTCCGAAGCGAGAGATGTAACGAGTTGCAAGACCCGGCGCACAAAATGATTATTGAAACTCGTAATACTGCCGTACGCTCTTCCTCCGCGTGAACGCTTTGATCAGCTCGCAAAAGTGGTCGCTGTTTTTCGTCAGTATGCATGGCTCCAAGTATAAAGCTCACCGCGCCGACCCTCGCCGTGACTGCTTCGATCAGCTCCTCCGCTGCCATCCCTCCCATCGCCACGCCCCCCTGCCCCGTCTCCAACCCAACGCCCTGTTGTCTCGGGACACTGGACAGCGGCGCGGCCACCGCTGCCGCCGCCGCCGCCCTCGAAGGTGACTCCGAGGCAGAACCCACGGCGCCACCGCCAGCACCAGCACCAGCGACCGAGCTGTTGCCGGAAACGCTCCTGGTCCCGATAAAGTGCGCGAGAGGCGGGGAAGAGAACAGGCTGTCCCCTTCCCCCCCACCGCCTCCACCACCACCACCACCACCACCATCATTTCTTCCAACAGCGTTCGTGGGAGAAACGCGCGAAGGGCCTGAGAGCAACAACGACGGAACACCGCCTCCTCTTCCCCCTCCCCCACTACCCCCACCGCCACCGCTAACATCATTGCTAGGGGGAGCAACGGCAACAGCAACGGTAACTGGGGAGGGCGGAGAAGGGGGCAGGATGACCGGCCCAGGCCCGCCAACCGAGGTCGCCGTCGCCCCGCCGCGAGGGACAGCGCGAAGCGGGCTGAGGTATCCCAGAGGAGAGCTGGACTGAGCCGAGGAGGAAGAAGGCGCCGCGGGGTTGGGGGTGGTTGCTAGCGATGACGCCGGAGGGCCGGGGGCTGTCCTCGCCAAACCCGCCCCTGCTCCCTCTGCGTCGGCCCTGACCACGTCGGAAGGAAGGCGCAACATGAGGGTGGGGTGGGGAGTGAGGTCGGGCATGGCGGTTGTTGTTGTTGCTTTTCTCGCATTATTTAAACGCCATAATGCCATCCGTGGTCACAGGACAGGCTTCGATAACTCTAGAGTGGTGTATTACCTCACAGGACGGAAAAAAACCGCGGAAAAAACAAACACACACCGCTACAACTGCAACTACTGGTAGAGGAGAACGGTGGGGTTGGGGCGTTGGAAAGGCGTGGGGTGAGGAAGGGTTTGGGGAGGGGGGGTGTGTTGGGGGGGGGGGCGTGCTCGTTGGTTGCTTGCCTTAGCCATTTGACCATTGACCACGCATCCCTTTCGAGACGAAGCACAGTTCCTACTCCCACTAGAGACACCTCCAACATTTGGGCGCTCATTAACTTTTCCCCATATATCACACAATAAGCGAAATGGCAAGGGGCGGCGGGGGGGGGGGGGGGGGGCGATGTGGGTTTGGGTGTGCGATGGGCAGGAATAGTACGGGGTCAAAAACATGCACAACGCACATACGATACAGCAGTATGCGGCGTATGGCGTCGGCGACAAGCCGACAGGGAGGGTTTCGAGTGCGCCATGTGATGATGTCTCCCGTGAAACACGCGCCGCCCCAACAGCGAGAGTCGAAGTCAACCGGGGCTGCTGCTGCTGCTGCTGCTGCTACGGGACAAAAAAATCCAGACGGCCACGCCCGCCGCTGATATTAAAAAAAAAGGGAGAGAAAAAAACACGTATACGTACACCTGGTACACTCTTTAACTAAAATACAGTACGTTTCTTTTTTAATGCCGTGCAGTCGATCGACCCCGCTGAAAAACAGAACAACAGAAAGAAAACACATGGCATTTCTTGCTGCAAAAACGTGTGCTGCCGACTACCGCCCACGACGGCACTACTTCCACTAGCCCCCACTACCCGCCCACCCATCTCGTCAACCGGGGCAGAGTGCAAACATCGAGCGACGCGCGTCTGCGAAAAAATATCTCCACGAGAAGTTTCCTATAGCTCCGTCACTTTTTTTCATCTCGCGGGCCTTCCTGATTGGTTGGAAAAAAAATGTGCTCTCGACATTCGTCCCGCAGGTGGTGCCATCTCGACTATAGTGTACGGCAGGCTATACCGCTACGGGGAAACACGGCAACCAGGACAATACATGTTCGCTAAAAATACTGGAATATATATATACTATTAATACTGTCGCGGGGGAATATATTAAACAGGACCAAACACGCTTTTACTAAAAATACTCGAACACATCGTTTTTTTGTGTGCATGATGGGTCTTGAATCCCAAGGTACCCCGTAACACCCAATAAGGGGAGCCATCTGCCTTGAGCCCCCCCACGAGAATCGTGAGCCCGCCCACGAGAAACGTACAACGCATGCATGCGACCGCTTTGCACAGCTGAATATCCACCAATTTCAGTCGTTTTCACAGCTGGCGGCTGACTCCACAAGTACGAAGTAACGTAGCTGTTCCTGGTTGGATCACTGCAGTTTTTGTTGCATCAGTACCGCTACATACAATACTCCGCCAGCTGTCAGCTGTTATAAATAGTCCAGCTTGACAAAAAAAAAGCAAACTAAATACGAAAAGTAAAAAACGGAACAAAAAACAGTACCACCAGGTACTTTCATGAGAACCTGGCAACTACCTGTGCATGTGTGTTGTTTTTTGTACTTTGTACAAACAACATCGATACTCGTGCGTTTCGATATGTAGCTGCCAGCTGAGTATCGAACGCACAGCTGACAGCTACATTTCGAAACGACAGTGGTATTTGATAACAAAAGGTACCTGGCACAGTGGTAAAAAAACAACGAAAACAGAACTACCCGATACTCGTATAAGCCCGCTTTACTTACCTCGTGGAGCTTTTGCATCGCAGTCGTGCTGATACTCCTCGGCAAGTAAGGACAATATAACATAACATTCCAGGGGATACACAAAACAAAAAGGAAACACGCGTGACTCTCTCTCCCAGAGCGCATGTCAATGCCCCGGGCAGGTGCCGACGTCACGGAAAAACAACAAAAACAATTACTTGTCGAGTCCTGCCATCAGGTTTCTCTTCGTACAGAAGTCTCCCGGCCACGGCCCAATCACGCCGGGCGAATGTTGAACAATAGCCCAACTACAACAACAGGCGAGTGCTCGACACGTACTTTGTACGGAGGTAAAACAACCCGAATCACCTTGGCAGCATCACCGGAGGAGGCATTCCTGGCGCCCCCCTGTCCTCGCCCCGCCGCCGCAGCAACAGCTCCCCTTTCGATTGGAGACCCGCTACCACCCGTCATCCCCCCCTGCTCCGGGCCAATACCTGTTCCCGCCAGCTCCACTGCGGCCGCTGCCGCCATTACCGCCGCCACCGCCGCCCATGAGCAGCGACCGAAGGGCTATCGTGGCCGATTGGTCGACGGTTACACCAGGGATCGAGCGGCCTGATGCCCTCTGCAAAATAGCAGCGAGTGACGTCACAACGAGTTCGACGAGAAAAGGGAGGGGAAGGAGAGGGGAGCGTACTTATTGTCATACATGGCCGTAGTTGTATGACCACGCACCTTTTGTAAAGGGGGGGAGGGGTAACTCAAAATCGTTTTATACACGCGACACTGTTACATACCGGTGCGCATATACGCTCGTACGTTCCCACCAAACCGCGCGCGCTCAAAATGCACACGAAACGAAATGTGTTCCGCCGCACATCTGCCCGAGAAGACGGCGAATGGAAGAATGCAAAAACGCCTCCGCGACCCGCTACTCTGCAACACGAACACACACGGAACAAAACCTCATTCCGCCGCACATTTGCTCAGACGACGGGCAGAAACATCCTGGCGACTTGCATCAACAAACACGCACCAAACGGAACGAAACTCGCCGCGTATCTGCCCGAACGACCAACCACTGTAGCGGCAATGCCCTACCGACTCGTGACTCATAACCCCTGCCCAACCTCGCACCGCAACAACGTTGTACAGCAGTAGTGCCGGTCCCTCTATAGTGCCGGTATGCCCCAGACAACAAAACCGGCACTATACCGGCAACCGGCACTGCTCCGCCTACTATTACGGGGTACCATAGTAAATAGGACCTACGGCACACACAAAAACCTATATATTTCCCTATTTTTACTAACAATATTTTGTCCTATTTACTATGGTCCCCCGTAATACCACACTGGTGAGTCCCACCTGTGCCAAGCGATTCCACAGGCACTATCGCGGCGGCACTAACCATCCAGCACTAAAAAGGGGGTACTGGTGTACCCCAACAGAGCACGCCAGATCCCAAACCACAGCGAAACCGGTCAAATCGGAAGACACGGTGAGAGCTAAATATCCTCGTACGAGCGCTGTTACACTCGTACTTGGAGAGACTCCCGCTACCATAAACATAGCGACGATGAACCGAAATGGGACTCACCCATCTACATACTCTTCGCGGAGCTCTACACATGTGTTTTTTTCTCTCCAACCATGTCCTTTAGTTTCCAGCTCTCCGGAAAAGCCGCGGTCAAAGGTGCCTTCGCTTCACCCCCCCGGCACTTGCCTTCGTTTTTATCGCGCATGTGTAACGCTATGATGAAAGAAGCACAACCATCCGCCCCTACTGCGTACCACGTGCAATCGAAGCACATATAGCACGGAGCGTACGCAAAACTCGAGCCATTTTTTTTCACAAATCCCAATTTCGCAACAAGCCCTGTCGAAAACAAAATACCAGGTACTAAAGAGAAAAAAACACACAAGACACACACGAACGAGTCGGGCAAGTTTCGTGACGCACCGACGACCCGGTGTCCCTGCTCGCCTCCCCACCAGCGGTCGGACTCAAAGTGGCTGCTGCTGCTGTTGACGACCCCCGGCTCTGTCGGCGGTGGTGGTGGCGGCGGCTGATGTTGCTGGTGATGGTGGTGTTGTTGCTGCGGCTGCATCTGTTGCCGCGCGCTCGTAGTCTCTAGCCCTGTAGAGGTACCCCTGGACGGGGTTCCTACGGACAGAGAATACTGACGGGTGGGCACGGGACCGGCTCCCGCGCTGTTGTCGGCCTCTCTGTCAAGGGGTTTCAACACATAATAGGCACCGGGAAGAGTAGGGGGGGAGGGGCGTGCTCATGTTATGGATGGCCGAAGTCGTATGACCATAGACCGTCGCAAGGGGGGGAGGGGGGGGGGGGGGGGGGGGGGGGGGGGGGGGGGGGGGGGGGGG